>OV884002.1:114665487-115265487 GCA_930367185.1 Myathropa florea | reverse complement strand
AGGGTCTCCATCGATGGTTGGAGCAGTGGCAGTTATTCGGTGCTGATGAGGTGAGAGCTTATGACGCAGGGTCCTTATCACAGAAGCGCCTGCTGGTCTTCCTTCGGAAGAAAGTAGATTGCAACCTGGCAGTACAATGGACCAGTTTTTGAGTCTGAGTGCTCCAGTGTCGTGTTTCAAAAACCTCAAAAAAAGTTTTGTTTATGCGCTCTACATGGCGCTCTACATAGCTTAAGATTCAGTGCTGAGTCAGTTGACTACATTTAGGAGACGAACATTAGGTCGAACATTAGATTGTTCATTGAGTTGATGGGTGGATGAAGACTTCGGAAAACCACATGGCTGCACAATTAGACCTTTCTTAGTACAAGTGCGTCCCCGTTGTAATCTACTTAACCTGGCTTCTAGCTTCCATGTTGTTTCTTTGACCTCATCTACATCGGGGAGACGGAATTCTCATAAATCATCGTCCAGATGGAATGAAACAACGACCTCCCTTCACATCTTTTGACACATTCAATTTATAGCTTAAAAAATGTATACAGATGGCGGAGTTGTCGTCATATTCCCCTCACAGACAAGGAATGCTTACATTCACTAAACTCAGAAAAAAAATGTCTTCATTTTTGCATGTTACGCTTAAATCGATATCATAGTTCGAGATAAAGTTGTGTAACGATGAGGTAAGCAGCCAGATAAGATAAACTTCCCTATCACATGAACGGCAATAACAACTTAACCCTTATTCAAATAACGCTGTACCTGCACACATACAGAACGCGTGGCATTTTTTTTTATCAAATTCCATTTTTATTGGTCGAAACTTAAGTTTGTGAGATATCTCGAAAATTCCATGAAAAATTCCTCTCCATGTGGGCGAGTTTCCCATGAAATTTGAATAATTGGAGCTTAGATCTTTTGAATTTTAGAACTCTGGTATTTTTGATCCCCCCCCGTCTGTTTTGAAACTGCGACTTTAACTTAACGGTGGGTATAAAACTGAATACCAAGCCTTGAGTATGTTCACTTTTTTATAAGCCCGCTTTAGTTGCAATAAAGTGTGACTTGAAACCAAAAATCACCACCCAGACTCGGAAATTGGAGCTTTTAAAGACCAAGCCTTTTCACCGTCATATAAAAGTAACTGCCACTTTGTAGACTAATTGACCACAGGTAGGGATTTCGGATTTGTTTTCAAAATAAATGTACCCGTCAAAACTTTAAGAAGCAATAAACAGAAAACCTTTATCGGTTTCGACATAAACGTGAGCTTAAATGGTGACCCGATGTTGAACCAGTTTTTTGATAAGTAGCAGCACAGATCGACGTTCACACGCAGTTTTGAGCTGACTTCGGACGGAATGTGGGTTGGGTTGAGGCTATAAACATCAAAATGAGATAATAAATTAAGTTTTTTTTTTAGGAACCAATTCAAGTTCACGGGAAAGAAGTGTCTTTTTCTTGTGTTGTCTAGTCTATCAAAAGTTGAAAGCCTCCTGTTTTAATGAATTTGGGGTAAGATCATAATGAGCTTAAAAAAATTGGGACAAGGCTATCTACGAGTGTTCTTTTCAGTCTTAATTTATGCGAGACCGTTTGACCTATTAAATAAACCGGGCAAGTGCGAGTTGTACTCGCACGGGGAAGGTTCCGTAGCATAATATTGATGGATGATTTCTGAATATCAAACGACGTTTCCAAACTATTTCAGTTGAATTTTCTTCTAACTTCAACTCAAATCAACCATTTATTCATAAATTCATACATCCAAACAAACAAATGTTCATCCCTACATATACCTATATCTTTATCCAAGTTTATCCAACACAGAAAATCCCTTCCATCATACATAAATACATACCTATCTAATCACTGCTCATGCCTGCGGTATGTGTGTGTTCATTTCTGTTGGGCATTTAGGGGTGAAATCGAAAAGATAACGCTTATCAACGAATAGAGTGGCCGAACACAGCATGAAATTATGTGTGAAAATGAAAATTTTTTCTTGTTTTAAATCTTAGATATTTCAAAATTTCAACATAAATCGATATTTTGAAATGTATCATTTCTTAATGCTTACATTGATGTCTTCAAAACTGCGTTTTCAGATCTTCAAAATTCGCATGTCGATGATTGACCGTTTTTGGCCAATATCTCCAAAACCATTAGGGCCAGAATGCTCGCAACAGTTTTAAATGAAAGTACTCAATGAAGCCAAGTTTTTGTAATTTTTTTAAACACTTTGGTTTAGAAATGGCAGGGGGGGGAAATCTTTGGAGCTCCATATTTTCCAAACGGTACTTTTGATAAAAAAGTGTTGAAAGAAACCTCCACCTCATTTCGAAAGATCTGTCGATTGATATATATATCGATGGGGTGCGACAATTTTTCAAAATTAGTGTCAACTTCACCTGTACTGGAGCTACCCCCAAATGGCCCCATTTTTTAAAATCGCTGCATAGGAAATGACATCTAGGTCTGAAGTACCTAATTCCAAAATTTCATGCCGATATCTTCATAAACTTCGGAGATAAAAAAGTGTGACAGACACGACGGACGGACGGACGGACACACCGAAATTATAAAGGTTCCGTTTTTGTAGACGGAACCTTAAAAAGGATGACCGTGGAATTAGCGAACATATTTGTGACTTCAGCTGAAGTTCTCGTGAATACCTCCTTCTGCTTGTGGGCTGTTGTGTATTGGTATCTTGAAATGCATCTTTCTGAGCTGTCAGAGATGACAATTTTTTGATTTGAAGCTGTTTTAAAATCCAATAATAATAATAATAATGGCGGCGCTACAGTCCGAGGTGGACCTGGGCCTAGCTTCTCAGCAACCACTCGTATTGTGCGTGCTATTGTTTCCCCAAGAGTGGAGGGGACCTACAGTTTAATGCCGACTCCGAACGGCGAGTTTGAGAAGCTTTTTCTACTCTTTGTCATTGACTCAAAAGAGATGGAGCCGTGAAAAAATGTTAGATGTTTTTTCGAGATTCGAACCTTAGAACTCAAGCGTAGGAGTCGACGCACCTACCCACTACGCCACGGCGCCCACCAAATCCAATACTTTCCCTAAATATGTTGCCGCAAGAAGTCACAGAAAATGTGGGATATCTTGAGTTAGACTCCATAGTGGATGACTGGATTCCCACGCAAAACATTTGAAGTTGTAATCCTGTCAGGATCGGATACCAACTCTGTCATCACTCGGCACTCTTGCGTATCTCACGCATCTCCTGTCAGTCGCTGATAATATTCTGAGAGTATTGTTATCGGGATGGTAACATCCTTAACTCACTACCACAACAGGCGATACTGAGTCATACTGACTACCTTATCCCAAAGCTAAATTTCAATAAAACTATAGGGCATACTTTCCAACTAGAACTGAGTGGAAAAGCGGTTGAGTCATCCAAACCCATGACATAGCCATCTTCACAGATGGTTCGAAGATGGACTCTGGTGTGGGCGCTGGAATCTTCTCCGAAGCCCTCAAGATATCAAAGTCACTCAAGTTACCGAGCTTTGCAAGCATTTTCCAGACAGAAGTGCTAGCAATATATGATGCGTGTCTTGAAATTAAGAACAGAACAGAACCAGCACAGTAATTTGTTCAGATAGTCAAGCTGGTATCAAGGCTCTAACATCCATAACTACAACGTCAAAACTAGTGGATTGTTGCTGCATTATAGGTGAACGGAGCCCAGTCTCTTTGATCTGGGTTTCCGGTCATACGGGTGTAAGAGGAAACGAAGCAGCAGACGAACCAAACTCGATAGTCTCGTTGTGGAACAAATCCAGGCTCCACTAGGCTTCGTAAAAAACAACATCTACAATCACTTCCTCAAGATCGCCAACGAAAGATGGACCAAGCTGAAAACATGTGTTCTATCCAGAAGCGTATGGCCCAACTACAGCAGAAAGAGAACAAAAGACCTGCTCAACAACAGTAGAAGAAACATATCCAGAATCACAGCGGTCTGTACTGGACACTGGGCTGTTGGCAGGCATGCTGAAAGACTAGGCATACCATTTAACTCGCACTGCTGCCGGGTGGAAACTGAGCCAGAAACCCACGAGCACTTTCTGTCCGGCTCTAGCTCTAGCTAGGGTCAGACAACGCACTCCGGGCAAAGCCTTCTTTAACACCCCTAAACACCTCTCGGAGGCAAACATTCATAGTCTGCTAGCCTCCAAATATCCCACATAGTGATTTTAAAAATATTTAGGCAAATCTGAGTGAATACACACTTCTTTTCACCCCCTTCTCAAAAATAAGGTATCCCATAGGATGTGGCATCAAAACAGCGCTTTCATGGCGCTAATTGAGTGCGACAAACAGGATCTGTATGTCCACCGCCACTTTTACCTACCTACCTACCCATTGCTATCATCAAACGTTTCTCCAACTTCGCAGCTTGAAGTTGACAGAAAACTTAAGTGAGGACACCATTGTGTGAGAAGGCACAAGGCCAGCAGTAGGCAGGTGCCCTACTTTGTACAGGGCAGGCCATCTAGTGGTGTTTTTTTAAATCGTAGATTATTTTGACACGGACATCTGCTTTCCCGCTTGAAATCTTGACAGAAAGTTAGTATTATACCTTTACCCAACGAAGTGAGTCGCTTTACACTTGAACAACGTTGGGAAATATTGAAAACTTATTTCCAAAGTGAGTGCTGTGTAGCCAAAACAGTGCGTTTTTTGAAGGAGTTTTGGCCGAAACCACTGCAACTGCTGTACTCAATTTTGTGCAAAAAGTTCGTAAGACTGGTTCGTGAGGCTAATGGACAACACTCATGGTCCCCGTCGTCGTACGGTGCGGAGAGATGAGAATATGGTTGCTGTGGCCGAGAGTGTGAGACTCAATTCACGAACATCAACTCGCCATCGATCTCAACAGCTCAACATTTCACGCACTAGTCTGAGGAGAATTCGAATTCTGCACAAATATCTCCGATTATTCGCCAACAAGGTCCAATTGACTCAGCAATTGAAGGCGCGTGACCATCCGCTTCGTTATTGCTTCATGCTTAGAGCAGCTTAAATTGGACAACGACTTTGGGCGAAAAATCATCTTTTCTTACGACGCATTTTCATCTCGAAGGCTACGCTAACAAACAAAATTGCCGCATCTGGGGCTCGGAAAGCCAATGCATCCACAGAGAGTGACAGTTTGGTGCGGATTGTGGAATGGTGGCATCATTGGACCATTTATCTTCGAAAATGAGGCTGGGAACAAGGTTTCGGTCAACGTCGGGCGTTTCAGAGCCATGTTAACTAACTTGTTTTTTTTACTGAAATTGAAGACATGGATTCGTACGACCTCTGGTTCATTCAGGATGGCGCGCCATGCCACACAGCCCATGCCACAATCGATCTTTTGCGCACTAAATTCCCAAATCGTGTTATCAGCCGTCTTGGCGATGTCAGTTGGCTGCCTCGGAGCTACGATTTGACCCCTTTGGACTTTTTTTTGTGAAGAACTGTGAAGGAGCGATGTTATGCCAACAAACCGGAAACGATTCAAGCACTTAAGGCCAATATCATCCGAGCAATCTATGAGCTACAGTCCGAAACCATCAACAAGGTCTTGGAAAATTGGGGTGACAGAATGCGCTACTGCGAAGCCATCCAAGGCAGCCACTTGAACATAATTAATGAGGATGTTTGTGCTTACTAATAAAGCCATAATTCATCGGCAAAATTTAATTTTCTTCATTTCATTGCAATTTTAAAAAGAAACATGTTTTGGACCCCCCTGTGTATCACGCTAGAACATCCATTTGTTTCTGATCACATCTAACGCAAGACAAAACTGTACCATGTGTTCTCCCCTACAGCAACTTGAAGAACCCAAAATTATGATCACTACTTTCCAGACAGACTGTTCATGTCAATGACACTTAATACACTTCAACACCTATGGCGTCAACAGATACGTGCATGTATCATGTTATGCTCGTATCTTGTAATTTAATTATAACGAACCTATACGTGAGTATAATCCATTCGACCCTTGGTTTTGTGTCGTTCGCTTCGATGACAGGAGCCTGTTTTGCTGTTCAGTTGTTTCCCTCCGCTGATGACGATATCATGACATGACATCTCCCGTCTAGTTTCCTTGAAAGGTTTTGAAAATTACAGCATTGCGACAATAGGTGCCGCAACGCCGACGACCGTGACAGTGAAGGACGAGATGCCAGATGAAGGTGTGCATAAAGAATTTAATATCCTTAGTCCGTGAGTGTGTTTAGGTGGGATGTAATCTGTAGGAACGGGTGAAGGACTCCTGCACAACATTCCCGCAGGGGATGTGCATATGTACCTGCAGCGAAAGAAATCCATTAACTATGCATTCATAACAATCTACGGATGGTGTTTGATGGAACCGTGGGGGTTGGAGGGAGGCTAACATTTTCAACTCGTCTACAGTCCCGTAACCGTTTCTGACAGTGACAAATTGATACCATCGATAATGGGAAAGGAAATGAGATTCAGATAAATCGTGTAATGCACATCGGCTGGGGAACATGTACGGTACCTCTGCATCGCTCACTGTGTGCCTTGTGATGACGGTAGTGCACGCTGGGTTAAGTCTGTGAATTGATAACAACCCACGGGGTTAATGGTTACTTGATTGCTTTTGTTTGGTTTCGATTTCGTGCACTCGCTTTGATAGATAACAGGTATTTGTTCACACAAATGCATTTGTCCTTTTTTCACGTGATGAGCAGGAATGCGTGCGTCATTAGTGTGCTTCTTCAAGTTCGTCGTTCTGCGGTCGTGATTGAAGTAATTTGATGAAGAATTCAAATGGAGAAGGGGTGACGACAATGGCGACTAGGGTGACGATGTCATCTTCTGTGGGTCATCAGGAAGTGAAAAGGGGGAGAAGTCGTTTTAATCGCTTAATGGAAATTCTTGTTTTTGAGCTGATATAGATACATTGTGGGTCTTCATTTACTGTAGTACTCAAACATTTGGCGTTGGAAAAGCTACAGCAACAGCTACAGCCACAGCCACAGCCACAGCCACAGCCACAGCCACAGCCACAGCCACAGCCACAGCCACAGCCACAGCCACAGCCACAGCCACAGCCACAGCCACAGCCACAGCCACAGCCACAGCCACAGCCACAGCCACAGCCACAGCCACAGCCACAGCCACAGCCACAGCCACAGTCACTGCCACAGTCACAGCCACAGCCACAGCCACAGCCACAGCCACAGCCACAGCCACAGCCACAGCCACAGCCACAGCCACAGCCACAGCCACAGCCACAGCCACAGCCACAGCCACAGCCACAGCCACAGCCACAGCCACAGCCACAGCCACAGCCACAGCCACAGCCACAGCCACAGCCACAGCCACAGCCACAGCCACAGCCACAGCCACAGCCACAGCCACAGCCACAGCCACAGCCACAGCCACAGCCACAGCCACAGTCACAGCCACAGCCACAGCCACAGCCACAGCAGCAGCCACAGCCACAGCCACACCCACAGCCACAGCCACAGCCACAGCCACAGCCACAGCCACAGCCACAGCCACAGCCACAGCCACAGCCACAGCCACAGCCACAGCCACAGCCACAGCCACAGCCACAGCCACAGCCACAGCCACAGCCACAGCCACAGCCACAGCCACAGCCACAGCCACAGCCACAGCCACAGCCACAGCCACAGCCACAGCCACAGCCACAGCCACAGCCACAGCCACAGCCACAGCCACAGCCACAGCCACAGCCACAGCCACAGCCACAGCCACAGCCACAGCAGCAGCCACAGCCACAGCAGCAGCCACAGCCACAGCAGCAGCCACAGCCACAGCCACAGCCACAGCCACAGCCACAGCCACAGCCACAGCCACAGCCACAGCTACAGCCACAGCTACAGATCTGAAGGCCTGCAGGCGTAACTCAAAAACGGGAGCACCAACATAGTATTTTGTATCTCACATCGCTTCGCTTCGTTAAGTTCGTTCACTTTCGCCTCCTTAAGCGCCCACTATAATAGACGCACAGAAACTTAAGAGAATTAAAGTGACAGAGCAAATACACAGAAGTTATACACTACGACTGTAATAATTGCTTCACTTCGTTAAGTTTCGTTAAGTTCGTTCTCTTTCGCCTGTTTAAGGGCCAACTATAATAGCCGTGCGGAAACTTAAGAGAATTGGAAAAACGGAGCGAATGCACAGAAGTGATACACTGCGACTATAATAACTACTTCACGTACTTTCGTTAAGTTCGTTCACTTTTGACTGCTTACATGAGAGCGAAATAAATTGGTCTCAACGTACGGCGAATGTCAATTGACCGCTGAGTTCTCTTTGAGTTTCTATAAGCAATTATGGACACTGCAATTTGACGATTCTTTTGGCTACTTTTCGTTTTCTTTTGACAAAAGCTTAAGTTTTTATACGGCTATTATAGTCGGCCCTTTAGTGTTTATGAATTTGTGACAAGCATTTGTGAATCTGCCGCCACTTTCGTGGTGTAATGATGACAAATAAGTGTGAGTAAAATTTTGATGGAATATATGTTTTCAGCTGTCAAAAATTCGACAATCTCCGTAAAATTTTTGGATTGCCTACGGGATTTTCCACTGGAAAGTTGAATACCCAGGTATGATTGATTTCTGTAGAGTTTGTGTGTCAAAGTGATTTGGGAAATTCCCCTTGGGGGTGGTGTAGTCAGCCGAAGCCGATACGATTCGATATTCGGTATCTTATCTTCAATACAATGTTGCTGTTGCCATATGTTTGTTTCAAATTCCAGCACTGGGCTTTTCTTAATCTGATCGCGGTATGTACTGAAGTACTTCTGCTGTATAAATTCAAAGGTAGCTAGTGCATTAAAACCGGTTGTGGGGTCTGAAGGAGTTGAGCGTAATGCGCTTGCTGTTTGTATTTTCTTGATTTTATTGGACCTGCTACCGCTTATTGCAGCGTCAGTGTTGGTTTGGGGGCAAGTTCTTTTACCGAAAATTCTGTTGCAGGCGTGGAAAGCTATTCATGCTCGGTTCTGTGTTTATTTTTCAGTTTGGTTTAGGATCCAACGGAAAGGGCTGTACTTCGTTGGTTTGGTCACGTGGCACGAATGTCCCCATCATCACGACTTCGGAGGCGTGCCTTGAATGCGATTCCATCAGGTAGGCGACCGCTTGCCAGACCCAGGACGAGATGGTTGGACCAAGTCCAGAAAGTCGCCTGGTTGCGCTTGGACATCGCTCCTGATGAGTTAGAGTCGATGGCGGAGGATCGGGTGGCCTGGAGATCTCTCGTGCATGCATTGCCCCCCCGACCCCTTTAGTGGAACATGCGGGTCACTGAAATGGGGTGAAATGAGTTTAGGATCCAAAATTCCAACGAGATAAGTGGCTGACCGGTTAGGAAGATAAAGTGGCCAATCGATTAGATGAGAAAGATCGAAATCAGACAATCTAGTTTTTTTTCCTCTGTGGCCCTAGCTTAGAGTACCGTCTTCACTTAATCCACTAGGGAACATTTTTGATATTGACTTGTATTATAATTACTCGTGTTATGTGGGAATAGAATCATTACGAACGAGGTATGATCTGGACGGTGGAGAAAAGACGCTTATGAGAGAAGGTTATAGCCTGACAAAATGTTCGAGAAGACAGATGGATGAAAGCGGAATTTCGGTGAAGAATTGAAGACCTTATTAGGATTTAGAAAGAAAATCAGAAAGAAAGGGATGAAAAAAAATAAACGCAAAACCATTGAAATGCTATGCAACGACTCTGCACTGGCTTTTATCCATCCGATAATGCTACAACCCAGGGCATTGACTAGCGGCGACTATCTATCTAAGTACGAGTCCCTGTCACATTTTTGTAACCCGTTTTGAATATTTGGCTTGTACCGCGACGAAGGATATTGTACAAGGTGACCAGATAAGAGCGATAGAAAAATAAATTTAAATAAAACAAGAACGGTGTGAAATATAAAATTGATTCTGGCCTTGTTTTGAAACGCCATTTATGTCATTATGTATGGAATAGCACATCATTCAAAACTCAAACTGCCTCGGTTCGCTGGCAGGGGTACAAGCGGCTGGTCCATTTTTTATGACAGTATGTGCAGCGATATTCCGGCAATAGTGTCTCGAAGTTTGTCAGCGTAGACTAATGGCATTATGTGCGAAATAGCACATCATTCCAATGACTGCTTGGGCTTCGCTGTCAGTGCTTCAAGCTGCAGCGTGGGTTTAATTTTGGATGATTCGGTCAAATATGTGCGGCGTTGTTCCGGCAATTTCATCTCGAATGTTGACCTCGAACTCGTCCAAAGTTATTGCCTTGTTAGCATAGACTTAGGACTTGACGTGGTCCTAGAGAAAACAATCGAGTGGTGTCAAGTCGCATGGTCGCAATCAATCGATAAACGCTCGCCATGAGATTATTCTGTTGCCAAATTTCTGCTTCTCAATTTCGAGCGTTGGGTCGCTTTTATGCCATGAAGCGCCGTCTTGTTGGAACCACAACTCGGATATATCGATCTCGTTGAACTCTGGCCACAGAAAGTCGGTTAGCATCGCTTTATACCTGTGACCATTGAAGGTAACAGTGTTTCCTTCCTCATTTCAAAAGAAATGGGGTCCGACTATGCCGCCATGCCATATGCGGTCCGAATATGCCGCCATGCCATATTCACCAGACAGTCAGTCTTCGTGGATGCATTGATGCTTGTATGAACACTTGTGGATTGTGTTCCCTTCAATAACTGCAATTTTGGCCGCTGATCCAAAAATGGGCCTAGTCCGAGAAGGTGATTTTTTGGCCAAAATCTGGACAAAAACTCACGGCGCTGTCTACGGTCGTCCGGCTTAAATTTTTGCGTCAGCATAATCTTAAACGGAGATATGCCATTTGGCCTCTTGACTCTCAGGCGATGCCCAATTCGGCGCCGAATCGACATTTTAGCTATTTCTTGATTCTAGCCGCTTCCGCGGCTATGTTTTCTTCATTTCTCACCAATCTCTGGCTGGTTGGTGGCTTAGGGTACAAAAAGCTGTACTCATGCTCAAACATTTCTAGGGTGCGACGAATTGCCTCTACATTGAAGCCGTGATAGCGACCGACTTCACGACGGTTTTCAAGTTGCGTCATTTCAACTGGGTCGGAATTTCAAAAATATTTTTCAATAATTACCGCCTGTTCGGAAAGCGGGAGACGATGCTTGTCAGGTCAGGCTGGTCATACTGAATATTCTGACATTTGGATGTCATTGGCAACTTTGACAGGTGCTGGAACATAACAATTTGAACCATCGCAGCTATCTGGCCACTATTTGCTTCCATTTGCCGGTAAACAACTGGATCGTCAGTCAATCGATCGACTGTTATCGTTGTCATCACAACTGACGGTCACCCATCCTATCACATTCGGCCTACGCCATGCTCTTCGGAAAGATGTCATAAAATTTGACATTTAAAACCCATTGCCTCTGCTTGATTTGCAAATCAAAACAAATGCAAATTTGTATGCATGCCAAGGTCACAAGACGAAAAATATAGTTTACTGGGCAACACCGACACGCCACAGACGTCGGTGTGCGAACAGAAGCACCATCCAACGCCACCGGGCAATTAAACAAGCTCTCCTTTGGGCGAAATGAAATTCAATTATATTCGTTTGACGTAATCGTCTGGGCCAAAAATAATTTAAAAATTAATTGTGTAAACAGTTGCAGCACACAGCCACCAATTCAACTGCACGGGCACGGCTATTGTCGTGTGAATGAATTTCGCTGGGCGACATATGCGAATTCAATTGGTGCAGTTTTTGTATCCGCTTCCCGATAAATCTGCAAACTCATTCAGGGAAATTCAATTTGGTTGCACAAAAAAACGAACGCGCGTCTATGTCCGTGCTCTGTGACCGTTTGCGTATGAGCTCCCCTTGAACCGCTGCCAATGTGTGCCCGATTCCATGGCGAAAACCAGACCGAAAATTATTCAGACAGAAGGAAAGAAATAAATGAAATGGAAAAATCTCTCATACGTACGTACCTAGCGACTCCAGGTGCAGATGCAATAATCAATTTTATTTAGCAACCGGGTGAGAGACACGAATCCTTTGTGCGCGCCGGTCAGTCGTGGGCTGGGAAAAAGCTAAAAATTTGAAATATTAATTTAATTCGCTGCGAAGAGAGATTGGTTTACGTTGAGATAAAAGATAAATTAATCGAAATTAATTTCGGAGTCACCGGGGATTTCTGTTTACCCAATTCGAAGGGATTGCGCCGGGCGGCGAGGGCTTATCTGGGGAAGAGACACCAACTATTGCGATTGGTTTTCGGGAATCGTAGGCGTTGTAATCGGTATTTTTAGAGCCGTGACGGGGGTCTTAAAGTGTGGAGTTTTTCTAGTTTTGATTGGTAAACAATTCTGATTCAATTTCATTTATATCCCCCACCCCGATGCCCGTCTGAAGACAGTTCTTCGAAATCAGTTGCATATCAGAGTTCGTGACGATGGTTGACAGTGACTGTCTATTGTCCGCAAATGAATCAGTGTCGTTATCTGGAGAAGCTTTAAATTGATCATCCTTTTTCATGGGCAATGAAGAAGGAAAGTTTGTGCAGATTGAGGTCACGTAATTTTCGATAAGTGTTCTGCTGCGCCAATCAAAATTCTTTATCTTATGTAGATTCCTTAGTTTGGGCATCAAAGTCTATAGATTCCATGGTCTACGTGCCTGTCTACGAATTTTCTTCTTTACATGAAACGAAGGTCTTTGCCATCAAATCATAATATTCTTCTTTTTTTGCCGGAGGTTTTTAACACTACACTGAAGCACTCAGATTCAAAAACTTGTACATTATACTACCAGGCAGCAACCTATTTTTGCTGAAATTTCTTGGTGTTCCGGAGCAAGACCAGCGGGCGCTTCTGTGATGAGGAGCCTACATCATCACCTCTCACCTCATCAGCACCGAATAGCTGCCACCTGATCTGAGCAAAGGAGGGAGTAGCAGAGGAAGTGCTCTGCAGTGTCGTTGTCTTCTGCACAGGCGTCGCAGAGGATTTCATCGCTCCGGCCAAGCACATTTAGATGTTTGGTGAAAGTGCAGTGGACCGTCAGTATCCCAGTCTTTTCTGTCAAGAGATAATAAGAATGCCCCGGGTTTTTTACAGACGTTAAGGAGTACTTGCACTTGGGCTGTCTACATCCTGGAGAGTCATGCCACCTGCGGTTGTGCTCTCGAGAAGTCCAACCATCGATTGAAGGCCTAATGAAGGACGCAGCCAGCGTAGGTTCAGGTCCTGAGAATGCCTCATCTGATCCTCGCCTAACAAGTTCATCAGCGATCTCATTTCCTGTGATCCCGTGGTGCCCCGGGACCCAGACAAGTCTTAGCGAATTTAAGCTACCGATCTAATTCAGAGAAGAATTGCTTTCCTGAACTATACTGGAAGTGGTTAAAGGGTTGAGCAAGGGCTTAACCACAGCCTGACTGTCGCTACAGACACAGATACTTAGCCCCTTCCATCTATCCTTCACAATATAGTTCGTGGCCATTAGGATCGCATACGTTTCCGCTTGGAAAACCGACGCAAATTTACCTAACGAAGTGTTGTCGCGCTCCACGAGGGCGCCAGCACCAGACCCTTCAACGGTCTTGGAGCCGTCCGTGAAGATTCGACAACATTCCTTTCCTGGCTCAGATTCTGGCCAGAGCCAGTCCTGAGTCCAGGAAAAGTCGAATTTGTATGCTCGTCGCAGCTGGAATACAGGTGTTCGTGCGTCAGACGTCATATCCATAAGACTTAGGTCAAAGGAAATGCGGTGCGCAAGATCATCGAAACTCCAATGCTAGTTGTACCAAAGACCACTTCCTTTTAAGCAGAAGATGGCCTTCAGCAGTAGTTCAAGAGCAGAGCCAGGCGTTCTTGAGAATGTCCCTATGCAACTGAGACAGACCGTTCTTTGAATCTTGGTGAAAGCACTTAAAACTTAGGATTCAACTACACTTTGTGCTATTCCCTTTGACGACATTTAACCCAGTTAGAAAAACATAGAATATATAAGGCTGTGTCCATTTCAGTTCAAAAAACATAGAATATATAAGGCTGTGTCCATTACAGTTAAAGAAAAACATAGAATCTATGAGCCTGTGTCCATTTCAGTTCAAAACACATAGAAAATGTAAGCCTGTGTCCATCAGTTCAAAAAACATAGAATATATAGGCCTGTTTCCATTTATATTCGAATTATTTCCCGTCTGAGAGCTTTGAAGATATAGGGTATTTTTTTAGAGGAAAAGCTGCCAGTGGAGCTGATTAAGGTGACAGCAGCAGTCATGGCGCCGATCCTGTACCCGATCATCCGCGAAGCCTGGACGCAATTTCGAATCCCCGACAGCTAGAAGGAAGGTGTCATGGTCACCAGTGCCAAAAAAGGTAATTTGAGCGAATGCAAAGACTGGAGAGGCATCTCACTCTTGAATGTTATCCAGAAGCTACTCGTCTCGTTGATCCTACACCGGATTTCTCCAACTGTCAAGCAACATCTGCGCCGTGAGCAATTCGGTTTTCGAACCAACCACTCATGGGTTGATCTAACCAAATCGATTCGAATGATCATCGGACAATCGGCTGAATGCAAATCCTCCATATTTTTGTTATACGTCGACTTCGAGAGAGCCTTTGACTTGGTTCGACGAGAGGCCATCTGGAACACCCTCGAGAACATTGGAACATTGAACACCACCATCCATCATTGAGTTCATCCAAGAGAGCTTTATTGGGAGGCGTCCTGCAAGGGTAAGGACAGCACCTCTTTCTCCAACACCAGAGATGTAAGGCAAGGGTGCATATTATCACCCCTGCTTTTCATCAATTCTCTGACCTTGTTCTAGACCGCGCAAACAACGCCGCCTCCAAAGGAATCCAATGGTCCCTGACGGATAAACTCCACGACCTCGACTACGCCGACGACATTTGTCTGCTGTCCAACTCCTTAGCCGGCGTTAAGGAGAAACTCCACGCGCTGGCCCTGGACGCCAGAATAGCTGGTTTGAAAATCAACGTAGCCAAGACATAGTTGATGAGTATCGGCTCAAGATACGAGACACCTCTCCTGTTAGGCGGGAATCATATTCAGGATGTCAATAAGTTCTGCTACCTCGGCAGCATTTTGTGCAAAGATGGAGGTGCAAAAACTGACGCCTTGTCTCGTATAGATAAAGCCCGCCACGCTTACTTCTCGCTGGGCAACGTATGAAGATCCAGCCATCTCTCCTCCTCACTCAAGCTTCGGATATTCAATTCCAATGCGAAATCCATACGGATGCGAAACTTGGACAAACATTATCATCGTGCGCAAGCTTCAGGTCTTCGTCAATAAATGCTTGAGACGAATCCGCATCTGGCCGAACGAACGAAGAGCTGCTGCACAGAGCTTAGCAGAAACCCATCGCAGCAGAGATCCAACATCATTAAAAGAAAAATTGGTCAATGAGTCCACTAGCCCTTCCCGGGGCTTCAAAGAGTAACTTCTTATGGGTGTTCTGCGTCCCCATAAAGATTTATGGATCTTTTTCACTCCAGATCTGTAACTGTGTTCACAAGCAAATCAAACTGGAATTATGGTGATACGAGTCTTGCGACCGGGCAGCGGTTTGTGAATTAATCATAATCAGCCGCCCACAGACTTGGAGTGCGATAAATGGATAGATCGGACGAGTTGCACAAATGTCTTCATGTTTTTCCAGACTCATCAGCAGGGAAATGGTTTATGTTTATTCGCGTGATTGGTGTCAGCGATACATCGTCGTTTTGCACAAATGTCAAACGGTCTCGGCAGATAAGATCTGTTTATGATTGAGCTATAAATGCCACTTGGTGTTGTGTGGACGCTCTTTGAAAGTTTTAACCATTAAAGTCTGGCTTCTTCCTTATTTTGTTGTGCTAAGAAACTTGTTTATTTGCGGTCTAAATTCATTGGAGTGCATCGTGTAAGAAGTTTAATATTCACACATTGAACTTGATAGAGTCTAGCGTGATCTTTGCTCCTTAATACGTTTTTATAAACAATGGTCTATGGGAGAGAGAGAGTAGTGACCATTCGACATCAAGTGAGGGATTCAACCTTGCATGCAAAATATCGGCGCAGACAGAACTGCTTGCAAATTGATTCAGAATATAATAGAGGACTAAATAGAGTTTTGGTTGTAGCAATTCAGCACTAAATGGTTTAGTACCATTAACGTACTACCCAGCATCAGCGAAGCCTTTTTTTTTGTTTTTTTTTCAGAGGTTTTGAAACTCTGCACTGGAGCACACAGACTCAAACCTGGTCCATTGTACTGCCAGGTAGCAACCTACTCCAGTGCCGTTAATTTGATCCCAACGGCAAATGGTGATTGGATCAGACCAGACTGGACCTGGGACCCCTCTAACTTGGGGCATGCACTTAACCAACTGCGCCATCCAGTCGGGACAATAGCCAGAGAAAATTAAAGTTTGACGTTCGGAATTGACATAAAAGACCGTTCCACTCGTGTGAAAATAATAGCACGCACAACAGGAGTGGTTGCTGTAGAAGCTAGGCCCAAGTCCACGGAGCGGAGGAGCACTTTAACTCAAACTCCCATTATGTAAGTTTTACAGAAAGGGCTGGGTTCTCATTGTGGACTTGGAAAAGCTTTTTCAAAGGTCTTTGGGATGTCAGTCTCAGAATAGTCTCCTGGAGGTAAGGTTAGGCTATGATCGCTAAGTTAGGTTTGGTCATTTCCTGGTCGTACAATTTCTAGTTTTGGTAATCAAAATTGGCCGTTGGAATTTTTTCTTTGGGATAAGTTTTAAGTCTACGCTTGTCAAAAAATTGTACATGATATCCTAGAAAGCATGCATGCTTTCTAGTTGTAAGAGACCATCGCAGACTACTCAGGATTGTATCGGGTAATAGAATCTAGATTCTAGACCCAAGCACCATTGCGTGTGCATAGGCACTCTTTAATGCAGACTCCTAAGGCGTTAATTTCCGCCTGAAAGATGGTGTGTAAATTGTCCACTAAAACACTGGTCCAAGCTTGTCCGACGTCAAGTTTTGACCCGGCTGTAAACCCATCACGTTAAATGATGTTGAATTCTTTTTGCAAGAAAACGAGTTTTCGTTTCTAAAGAAATCTAAAGCGAATCAGCTTAAAAAGTCAAGTATCTCTACATAGCCTGCCAAATTGGATCCTTAGCAGGTAGTCTAAGAAGGCTAATGTTTCTTTAAAATGTAAGTGTAGTGTCGATATTACAGAACCGAAAATACTAATACCGCATATGGTAACAACTGCTGCAGTCTTGACTCAAATCATTTCAAACCCTGATCGTAGCAATTCACAACAAAATACAGAGTGAACCATCTAGTGGTTTTATTTTAAATCATAGATTATTTTGACACTGTGGGCGCCGTGGCGTAGTGGGTAGGTGCGTCGACTCCTACGCTCGAGGTCGTCGGTTCGAATCTCGAAAAAAACATCAAACATTTTTTCACGGCTCTACCTCTTTTGAGTCACTGACATTGCTCAAAAAGTATAACTGCCTAGAAAAAGCTTCTCAAAATCGCCGTTCGGAGTCGCCATTAAACTATAGGTCTCCTCCGCTCGTGACAGAACAATAGCACGCACAACACGAGTGGTTGCTGAGAAGCTAGGCCCAGGTTCACCTCGGACTGTAGCGCCGCCATTATTATTATTATTATTATTTATTATTTTGACACTGACAGCTGTTTCCTGCTCGACATCTTGATAGAAAGTCAGTATCATACCTCCGCGGAATGAAATGGGCCACATTACGCTTGAACAGCGTAGGAAATATTGAAAACTCATTTCCAAAGTGAGTGCTGTGTAGCCAAAACAGTGCGTTTTTTGAAAACAAGTTTTGGCCGAAATGAAGCACCCACCGCGACTGCTGTACGCAAGTTTGTGCAAAAAGTTCGTGAGACTGGTATGCTTATGGACAAAACTCATGGTCCCCGTCGTCGTACGGTGCGCACAGATGAGAAGGATGCGGCTGTGGCCGAGAGTGTGAGACTCAATTCAAGAACATTAACTCGCCATCGATCTCAACAGCTCAACATTTCACGCACTAGCCTGAGGATAATTCTGCACAAAGATCATGGATTATTCGCTTACAAGGTCCAATTGACTCAGCAATTGAAGGCAATTGAAGACTATCCGCTTCATTATCGCTTCGCAGTTTGGACCTTAGAGCAGCTTGGACAACGATTTTGGGCGAAAAATATTTTTTTCTGACGAGGCGCATTTTCATCTCGAAGGCTATGACTACGTTAACAATAAAAAATGTCGCATCTACGGCTTGGAAATCCCGTCGAGAAGTCCATGCATCCACAGAGGGTGACAGTTTGGTTCGGATTGTGGAGTGGTGGCATTATTGGACCATTTTTCTTTGAAAATGAGGCTGGGAACAACGTTTCGGTCAACGGTGGGAGTTACAGTGCCATGTTAACCGACCTCTTTTTTACTGAAATTGGAGACATGAGTTTGGACGACGTCTGGGTCATGCAGGATGGCGCGTTATGATACACAGCAAATGCCACACAGCCCATGCCACAATCGATGTTTTGCGCACCAAACTCCCAAATCGTATTATCAACCGTCTTGGCGATGTCAGTTGGCCGCCTCGGAGCTGCGATGTGATCCCTTTGGACTTTTTTTGTGGGGGACCGTGAAGAACCGATGCTGTGTCAACAATCCGGAAACGATTCAAGCACTTTAGGTTAGGTTAGGTTGAAGTGGCTGACTGTAGATAGCAGTCACACTTAGGCTAATTTAGGCCCATTGTGATGACACGTGGATCTGATGTTACCTATCCAAAAAACCATTTGGTGCTATCAACGAAGCTCTTTAGTTGATTAATGCCGACGTTGTGCAATTCGCTCAAGTCGTTGAAGAAGTAGGCTCCAAGGTGTTTCATCCTGCGAGAGAAGAGAGCGCTACAAGTGCAGAGAAGATGCATTATGCTTTCCTCTTCTTCTTCGTCTCTGCAGCTTCTGCAGAAATCATTATGAGGAAGTCCCATTCTTGAGGCGTGAGTGCCAAAGGCACAGTGTCCTGTGATAACGCTAATGAGAGTCCTTAGGGATGACCTGTTCATTTTTAAAAGACAGAGTGAACGTTTGGACAACTTAGCTCCGGCCCGAAGAGTCTTCGACTCTGAGCCTGTGGGACAACGCAACAGAGGACGTCCACGTACAAGGTGGCGCACACAAGTCGAGGGGGACCTCGGCCGGCTTGGTGTGCGAAATTGGAGACAGCTGGCGAAAGATCGTGCTGGCTGGAGAGGCATGTTGCGTAAGGTCCAGGTCCACCTCGGACTGTAGCGGTCTAAGAAGAAGAAGAAGACCGTTTTAGATCAATTTTAGGCCAAATTTGCTTTGTGTTAGTGCCATCTGACCATCTTGAGTTGGTGTTTTTAATAGTATGATTCTTTAAAAGAATTTTAGCTGTAGCGAATGGCATAGGCGGAGGATCTGCACTAGGGAGGTTTGTGGAGATCGTACCGCTCCTGGCGAGATCATGGGCTTCTTTAATGTCACTGTGTCCCGGCACCCACATGAGGTGAATATTAAAATGCTCAGCCATCTCGTTAAGAGATAGGCGGCAATTTAGGGAGGTCTTAGAGAGGAAAGTGACCGAGTTCAGGGATTTGATTGCTGCCTGGCTGTCTGAACAGATGGTGATGTCCTTCTTGGATATCACGTTGTTCTTGAGCCAAGACAGGGCTTCTTTTATTGCCACCGTCTCAGCCTGGAATACGAAGGTGGAGGGATATACTAAAATTGAGATCGTTGGAGTAGACACTCCTACGCCCTCATCTGTCTTGGATCCATCTGTGAAAAATACAAGCAGTTTAGTCCAATATCATCCAAGCAATCCGTGAACTTCAGCTGCAGCGCGAAACCATCAACAAAGTCTTGGAAAATTGGGGTGACAGAATGCGCTACTGCGAAGCCAGCCGAGGCAGCCACTTAAACGACGTTGTATTCCGTAATTGATGGTAATGTTTGTTCTTACTAATAAAGCCATAATACATGGAAAAAGTTTAATTTTGTTTAATTTATTGCATTTTTAAAAAGAAACTTTTGTTTGGCTCGTCTTGTAGTAAGACTGATCTTACTATAGAGGTGCAGTTTCAGTGGCTACCCACGCCTATAAGCCATTGCTAATGCCGCAATTATAGATCATCAGCCTTTCGAAGCTGCCAGGAAAACTAAGGATAAAACTCTCTGAAGAGGAAGAAGTGGGAATATGTTTTAGTGGTCCGACCAAATTGAATATATCCTCAGCAAAAGTCGACAAAAATCTACAATCTACTGTCTGGCACTGCCATTTCCGTCAACTGCTGATCATAAACGGCGATTGATTTCTCGGAACAGTCACCTTCTGCGGCAAAGCACAGATATGCATCTGCGAAGAAATACCCACTTAGTCTCTGCTACCCGTCTAGTCATTCGAAGCTCGTGAGTCAAGTCGAAGCGCGAAAACAACACACTCTCGTATGCAAAATACAAACCGAGCACCAGCCTTTGTTGGCAACGTGACACGTCAGTCGACATACAGTCGCGGACTTGTGCCTCATTGCCTTTGTTCGTCGGTCATCAGATTAGAAGAGATAAGCTCTCAATGTCAAACTAATCAACTGAGACTAACTCACAACTCCTGTTCCAACAGTTGATCCACTTAAAAAAAACGAAAAAAAAAAATTACTGTCTCAGGCTCATATCGGTTACCTGAAAGCCGCGTTGCATCATCACCGGCATAGACTTTGCGTGAAAAAATTCCCCAGCACATGTCTATAGTCAACATTACCTAAATCGCCAGTGACGCATGTTTGCTCACAGAGATCTATCTGGCTCCAACTCATGTTTCAGCTAACCAAACAAGGCTTGGTTACTTAACCAATTGCTTGTCGCTGTCAACGCCGGCGCTGGCGCTGTCGGCTCATTAAACATGTCACCCACTCTGAGAATGCGATCATTCGGGTGACACACATGCGCCACATTGCGCGGAAGCGCATAATTTACCCGAAAGAACGCAATTAACCGAACGTATCAATATTTCACACATCATCACACTCAGGCGCGGCTAATCAATTTGACAATGAATCTACTGCGAGCGACGCTCCCCGGGGTGACTGGGGGATGGTTGTTTTCGTTTCGTGGCGGGTAATTGAAGTCACCTCATATTCCACATTGCAGCTATCAGCTATCAGCTCATTTCCAGCCCGGAAAGCAGATCACAGCGAGCCCAGATCTGTAAGGGCAAATGTAAGGCGGACGCGGTCTAGTCTTGACTCGAGAGTGTGCGCACGATTGCATTTCACATTCGCAATCGAAGCAATCTCGAAGCTCGACTAGGAATCCGCACTGGGATCGTGTTCCATTAGCGATTCAATGAGAGCCTCTTATCTGTGACGACGGAGTGAGTCCATGGGGAAAATTTGCTATTTTCTGCATCTTTGCCGCCAACGGATCAAAGGAAATGGCTGTTACGCATGCAATCCACCAGCAGTCTTTGTGGTTCGGCCGAGACCTAGACCGAATGGCAAGTTACAGTGCCATTGTGCACGTATCATGCAGAACCTGATATCCGAGGGAAGATGAACTCAACGTCATTCCCTCTTGGAGAGCATGGCTGTAAGTGCAGACACAATTGCTTTTTGTTGAGTGGACGCGAAGGATGTGGGACTTCGGAGAACAAAAAGCGGTGCAAGCGAGGCATATGACAAAAACAGAGAAATTCAACTCGACTATTGGAGGTGGGGAGAGACAAAAGAGTGGACTTCGGACATGTTATTGGGCGGTCTACTTGGCGTCAATGTTCTTCGTTCTCCTCTGTCGGCGATAGGGTGAGTTTTGTTTCGTACGGGGTTTGCAACGCAGGGAGTTCTGTTTGAGCAGTTGAGTGCTTTCAAAGATGCAATCAATGATGGATGCTGCATCGGCTTCTCTAAGTCATTAAGTGGACCAGTGTGACCAGTCAGTGGTGTCAGAGCGAAATTAATTGTGGTTGTGAGTTAGCAAACAAACGTTAGCAAACGTGGGAGCCGTGGGGTAGTGGGATGGTGCATTGACTCCTATACTCGGGGGTTTCAGGTTCGAATCTCTAAAAAAAAAACACCTAATATTTTTTCACTGCTCTATCTCTTTCGAGTCACTGATATGCTCAAAGAGTATGACTGTCTAGAAAAAGCTTCTAAAAATCGCCGTTCGGAGTCGGCATTAAATTGTAGGTCCCCTCCACTCGTGAGAGAACTGTAGCACGCACAACACAAGTGGTTGCTGAGAAGCTGGGCCCAGGTCCACCTCGGACTGTAGCGCCGCCATTGTTATTTTTACTATTAAGCAAACGTTAAGTTACGCATTAGCTAACCATGGACAGGATAGAGTAATCATCTTGAAAACAAATTTTGGTACCAGCCAAATGAGAACACCGCGGGACGCTGTCTTTTTTTTTCTTCCGGAATATTTTTGAAACGCTACTGGAGCACTCAGACTCAAAGCTGGTCCAATGTACTGGTAGGTAGCAACATACTCCTGTGCCGTTAATTTGATCCCAACGGCAAATGGTGACTGGACCAGATTCGACTTAACTGAGATTCGAACCTTGGACCCCTCGAACTTGTGGCAGACACAACCAACTGCGCCATCCTGTCGTCAAAACAAATTTAGGTACCATTCAAACGCGACCACAGCCGGACACTGTCTTACTTACTTGTATAGGTGGCCCTACAGTTCGGGGTGAACCTGGACCTCAACTAACAACTGTAGCATCAAATGCACGCGGGTATATAAGCCCGCGACACAGATCACTCGAGGGACAGTGTCACGGTCGACGTCCGCACGATAAGGCATAATCAATAAAGGTCATTGAACCAAAAATCACTGTGTTTCCATCATACTTGCTTTTTCGTTTCACAAGCGTCTTCAGCTAGCACCGTCCTTAGCTAGCTGCCTTCAGTTGCAGACTCCAAGGCGGTCCCCTTCAAATCGTGCGCGCCGCCTAAGATGAGGTCATTCTCTACTGTGTCGTCAGTTTAGATCGATATGAAGACTCTGCGGGCGGGAGTATTGGTGTCCATTCGCTCCACATGTCCTAGCCATTTAAGCCTCTGATGCGCAGTTTTTTTTTTTACTAATTCGTTATTGCTGTACAGCTCGTAAATTCGTCGTTGAATTTCCTCCTCTAAAGCCCATCGAATTTTAGGAAGAATTTTTCTCCCGAAACGACCGAGGATATTCTTATCCGCTTTTGACAAGGCTTCGCCGCCATAAAGTAGGACAAGGTCTTATATAAAATCTCCTTAGTTGTACGAGATAGGGCCCTACTGCTTCGGGACGCGGTCTATCAGCTAAAATTGGCTCGCTTCTTCTTCTTCTTCTTAGGGCGCTACAGTCCGAGGTGGACCTGGGCTTCACTCAACATGCCTCTTCAGCCAGCACGATCTTTTGCCAGCTGTCTCCAGTTTCGCACACCAAGCCGGCCGAGGTCCCCCTCGACTTGTGTGCGCCACCTTGTTCGTGAACGTCCTCTGTTGCGTTGTCCCACAGACCCAGAGTCGAAGACTCTTCGGGCCGGAGCTAAGTTGTCCATACGCTCTACATGGCGTAGCCGAATTGGCTGACTACTACGGGGAAAATAAGGTACTTCTGGTATGCTTGTCATTTTGATGACCGTTAGGGTTTTACAATCTTCATAATAATCTACTGGCTTTAATTCTTATGTCCATTGGAAAAGCTGTTTTTGCAAAATGTGGTTGTGGATATTCCCAAGTTCTGTGCTTTAAGCTTTCGTATCATCAGCAGATATCAGGCCAATTTCTGCAAATTTGAGATTTTGCTTTATATTCGATTAACCGTAATTTTTTTGTGTATGTTTTGTGAGACCAACAATGTTGTTTGTTGAGAAATGGGCCACATCGCTGAAGCCGATTTTTCGATGAAAATTAGGATCAGTTTCCAACTGACGTCATCTATGATCGTTTGTCTTCAGTTCCTGGGTCAGTTGAATTTAGATGGTTGCAGGAGCAGCCCCAAGTCACGACGCAAAATTCCCCTTCGTCAAGTTGTGGTCTGCGAAAGGCCGAGTTCTTGTGAGCGACACAATTGTCGCGTATTTTTGTTCTCGTATTTGCTTATAAACTTTATTAATATTTGTATGTGAATTTATATTAATTTGGGCTTGTTTTCATTTTCTTTTCAGGTAAGCCCATAAGGGATATAAGAAAAGCTCCCAGATCTCACTTCCTCGAGGTGAAAGTAGATGCTGAAAGTAGATGCAGGCGATTCTCCCAGAATGCAGATTCCAGAATTAGATGCTTGACGAATTGCCGCATTCTGACGTTCAATGTGCCCTCAGTGTTCTCTAATGAGGTTTTTCAAACCAAAAGCTGAACCACTCAGTCTCCAAAGGAAGGGTATACTATCATATAATCACCATACATAGTCTTAAGAGAACTGAAGCAACTTAGCGAATACACGAATCGGATACCATTTTCTAATAATAACAGCTTCGTTCAGTTTTGTTAAGTTCGTTCACTTTTGCCTACTTACTGAAATGAACCGCTCTCTATGTATGGAAATGTCAGTTGAGAGCTGTCATCTCATCTCATCTCATTTTCAAAGACCCGCATGTTCCACTAAAGGGGTAGCGGAATTGAGAGCTGTAATCTCCTTAAGTTTTTACGAGCAATTGTGGACACTTCCAAATTTGACGATGGTTCTGGTAAATTTTAGTAACTTTTGCTATTTTAGTTGGCCTTAGCGACTGTGTGCAGGTGCTTGTATCTGCATGGCTCAAATCTCAACAATTCGATATCCAGAGCTCATAGTCAGACGTCGATTAATCACTTAATCGACGTCAAATTCGAACGATCAATTTGAACTGAATCAAAAGTTTTAATGGCCGTACGGAGTTTAAAGAGAACTGAAGCAATCGAGCGTATCTTCCAGTTTCGTTAAGTTTGTTCAATTTTCCTATCTACTCGGGAGTGAATTGAAATGTCAGCTGAAAGCTGATAAGCAATTTTCGACACTTTCCAGTTTGACGATGCCCTCTTTTTCCTTTTGACATAAGCTGATGTTTTCGTACGGCTATTACAGTTGGGCCTTAAGTCCTAGTGCCTCGTCTGAGATCCAATAAAATAGGGTACACACTCACTTGTGCTTCCAAGCCTACAGTCTCTTCCACATATTTTGCCCCTTTGGCTACAGATAATGGCAGAGATGATTGTACAATCGAAGCGACGTGTAACTTACCACAAGCGATGTAATTCGAGGCTGAAGTCTGGATATGAATTGTTAATCAGTTTGCTTGTGGAAAAGATATTAAATTACATGTGCAGCGCAGAAGAGGAAAAGGTTTTTGTGACGATAATAGCTTTTGACCTCTTGAAGTAAGTCGTGACGAGGCACTTGAGCAGAAGACGAATCGACTCGATTACAGTGTTAACGGCGGTGATGACTTAATGCGGCATTCTTGTACGACTCGACCTCTAAAACGACCGAAAGTTGAATATGCTGCACGACCAGACTGAAAGTACATAAGTCCCTTTGTGCCGCTCACCAAATGACTGTTAATTTATGTAAAAATTCATTCTCGCCTCAATGGAGGCCAGATGTTCCAAATTTCTATGCGCAATTGTCTGCAAATGCAGCCGACATATGCACAGGACACAACAGCGCCAACTGTGTCTTTGTAGTCGTATCCGTTTCGTTGGAGGAAGGACATTTCTTCGATGTACCTGAATCGATTGTCCGTGTCCCTACCTGTGACTTGAATTATTGTTTCGTTCTCCTCGGGTTATGCATGAATGCGGACGTGTGGCACTGAGGGAGGGTGTGAGTGAAGAGCGTGTTCAAAAAGTGTTGCAGGATATTTGACATTCCATTATGCGTCTCCACATGCGAGCGGTTGTTCAAAAGACAGGTAAAAATTGGAAGGAGGGTGTTATCGGAAAATTTTGAATAAAATTAGACGTAAGGACTATTGTTTCGTTTCTTTTTTTGGAACGAATGTAATTGAAATCCTTGAAATGAATCATTTACACTGGTAAGCTGTTTAGTGTCGGTTTACTGAATAAATCGGAAGATGGTTGCAAAATTCTGATCTCGAGTTGATTAGAGTAGTGAAGAGGGACCTGAGGGAGACTTTGGTCAACATTTTGACTCGTCAACAATTTTTTACTTTTTTTAAAAGGCACCCAGGCTCTTCGAAATAGTGATGGAAACCTAGTTATTGAATTGTTGATGTGTCTAAGCATCATTTCAAGCAGCTGCTCAACGACCAAAGCCAGGAGGGAGTGGTAGGGAACGAAGAAACCCCTTATTCATCCGCCTCCGCGCGTTATAGACAACTTGGCATGGTGCGGGGGCTTAAGCCGACTCGCAAGCTTGCTGAAGGAGTGACTCTGCATGGAACCGGTCCAAAGCAGTAGCTCCGGAGAGAGGTTCTCCAATCAGAATGATGGGGTCAGCGGCGAACTAAGTCTATCATACCGCTAATCCAGGGTGTCAAGCAACCAGTGCCCATTAGATGGTTCGCAGCCAGGAGGAAATACCGGCTGTGTTCTAACGGAGCCTATCCAATACCGGGTCACCTTGGGGAGTAAAAATGGCCCTGGCGCGGCTGACTATAATTTCCTCGGCTATTCGTGGGAAAAAAATTAACCAAAAAAAAAACAAAAAGAAAAATAAAAGGCGAGCTGAGCAAGGTGTGGGGAGTAACCGTGTCTGATGCAGCAAGCCGTGATGAGCATGAGCTCAAAAAAATTCGCAAGAAAGCGAAACCTGAGGTTGGCCAGCTGGAAAGCTGCAAAAATGCCAAAGCAACTGATAGGTAGTAGCTCACAAACTGCCGAAAAGGAAAGCGGGACCATAGCTCTTGCTTCCCGACCGAGGAAGAAGGGGAGAAAAGGGATGTGGAGGTGAACCAAGTTCAGAACTCTTCCACGACCACGGCGACGAGGAATGGGCGCAATGTCCACTGATGCCCCCTTCAGGACTACCTGGCGGATTGGATGAACCACTCCGTAAAGGGCTCAGCGATGCTGGCTGTAGGTGGTATCTTCGCTACCTGGAAGCTTTCAGGGCTATTGAAGAACAGGCGAAACGAGCTGGTCTTAAGGTCAATGAGGATAAGACAAAATATGGGCTGTCGAGCAAGAAACGATCGACCGAACACCACCTAGGGCAAAACATTACAATCGACAGCCACAATTTTGAGGCCGTGAAGGTATTTGTCTAACTCGGGGCAAACTCGCGAACTCCACGAACGACATCACAGTGGAGATCCGACGTAGAATCGCCCTTGGAAACCGATGCTACTTCGGTTTGAGAGATCTACAGGTCACTCGATCCTCCGCCATCGACTGTAACTCATCAGGAGCTATGCCCAGGCGCAACCAGGCGAGTTTTTGGACTTGGTCCAACCATCTCGTCCTGGGTCTGCCAAGCGGTCGCCTGCCTGATGGAATCGCATTCAAGGCACGCCTCGGAAGTCGTGATGATGAGGACCTTCGTGCCACGTGGCCAATCCATCGAAGTACAGCCCTTTCCGTGTGAAGAAGCAGCTGCCCAACGTTGAATTCCTTGTGCACTGCCGTGTTTCTCACCCTATCCCGGAGAGTAATTCCCACAGCAGCACGAAGAAATTTCATCTCGGCAGCTTGTATTCGTGATCTTATTGATTCGGGCATTACTCCTTCCACTCAGGTTCGTCCTTTTGTATGAGACCGAATTGGAGTCGAACTTTTTGTACACCCACAGCTAAGCATTGGCCGGATGGGTACTAGGAAGATAGACTTCACTCTCGCATTGAGTTGGCTGGTGTAAGAGCAAAAGGACGTCGTCGGCCTCTGGCTAGGACAGCATTTTGATGTTGGTTAATATATACAGTACCTCACAAAAGTATTCGGAATTATGTTTTTTTCCTGGATTTGAGTATTGTTAAACAACAAATAATTAATATAATTATAATAAAAAAAAACAGTTTCAATTCAACATTTATTCTCTGTTAACAAAAAATCAGAAAAAATAATGCATGTTTTCTGTCCGCAACAACAACAAAATGCAACAAACTAGGATCCAGGAAAAAACATAATTCCGAATATTTTTGTGAGGCACTGTAGGTACTGATCTAGCCAGATTCCCAGGCATCAGACTTCGATTAGGCAGTGTCCGTCCGTCTTGTCCTACATAACCCGACTTCTGATAAACTTCTTTTAAATTTAAACATTATTTTCGTGATGATTCATATAAAAATGTAACAAGTCCCCATATCGACTAAGCACACGCCTCGTATAGTGTTTTTGATGCTTGCACTATCCTGCGAATAATTTCAGACCTCGAAACCACGATCGCCGTAATGGGAGACAAATTATATACCTTGCGCCGCCACCAGTCACTCTCGCACCGAATCGAACGACACGATCAAATTCTGATACCAAACGTCCACATGTCTGTCTAACCAAGCATTCAGTCGCGCCCCGCCTGGATCACATTACAAGCGCACGAAAACGAAATTCCATTTCACTTGCTGTTTCATTCGACAGCCCCACGGACTATCTGATGGAAGGTCACCAGCGGAGTGTTGAAAATTAACCCGAAACCAGTTCGCACCCCCGAAGGTGTAACACGATCGACTTGCGAACATTCGCGCAGGCGATTGATGTGCACGCTCATTTAAAAAGGGCGCCCTATTATCGCCGACCTTTAATAGCGTGCCTTGCACTCTGGGTAACACGATCCCCAACAGACGAGACCCAGTCGAGCGTAAAGGAAAACCACTATTGCCTGAGTCGATGTAATCTCTCAAGAATTTATGCTATTCACTGTAAGCCCATAACTTAGCGATAACATTCGAGAGCCTCCGGCTGCGCATGCGTGCCTCGATTATCGAATATCGCTTTGACCCCGCTCATCGCTCATAGATTAGCTTAATGGGATGCGTTCATTATCCAATTATGTGTATTTGCTGGCGTGCATGCACCGAGAGCTTTTGGCTGAGGCAGCGTTTGACAATGGACTGGTTGTTGCTCAACCAGACGGGGCACACGAGAGAGAGAGAGAGGTCCTCGATCCGTGGGTTTAGGAGATCTTATCATTTTTCTTGCATTTCGCCGTGAAACTAGTTTCGCATTACACGATCGTAACATGGTTTCTGCAGCACAGATCACCGTCACAATAAATCTCTCTAATTGCATCCCATTTCCACTGGCGACTGTGGGGATCTGCGATCGCCGCTGTGGCGGTAGGTGTACGCTGTACCTTCTCTTCGACGATCTGCGGCCACGTCTGGGGAGGCAATTTGAGTTGGTTATGTTAGAGATTCCAATTACGATGCCGCCAATGTCCTCGCATCTAGTCGGCAAGTGATAGAGCACGTGTACCCCGCTTTTGTGTGCAGTCTTGCACAGGCGTCAGGTTGGGAAAGATTTAATGTACGTTACGGGTTAGTGGATGGGCGAGCGATGTTGAATGGGTCCCGGCGAAAAAATGTGGAACTGTGAAGTCTGCTGTACCCTTCAATGGCAGTTCGCACCTTTCTCCGACTAATTGGATTCTTGACTGCTGGCAGCGGGAGCTAACTTGCGAAAGTAGATGGTACATAATTGATGACAGAATGTCTCCTCCAGTGACCGTTGAAATAATGGGGAGGAAGGTGCACGTTCGGGTGGTGATCTGCTTACTGATGGATGGTGTGGGCTTGCATGGAACCTGGTGGCAGTCGGTCTTGATTGGCTTGGAAAGGAATTTACTACAACTCCAACAGACATTTTGAAACGACGTAATCCAAAGTCTTAGAGTGATTTCAGAAGAAATGGGAGCGAATAAATGAATCTGTTGAACTTGACGCAACTCGATACATTTTCTATTTACTCGCAGAATATTGGTCGAGTGGTATGCATCCGATCCATTCTTCGTTCATTTCACGGATGTTTCCATAAATTTTCGCGAAACTTCCGGCATTGAATTGTCCTCTTCTTGTTGGAAGTTCCTCTTAAGGTCCTGTGACTTTAAGAAGCGTTACTTAACGACTACGACCAGCAGAGGGCGATAAGGAATGAAGAAATCCAACTTCAGCGGGAGATGAAGTATTCCTTCCATTAGACATTGAGGAAGTCGTCACATCTATTAGACAGCAATGTTCTGGTAAGGAGCATGAAACCAGATCATATACAGAATTTGAGGAATTGAAACCTTGCCTTTCGATCGGAATATAAGCTCTCTACCTTCTGCAAAAGCCAAACTTACTTACTTATCAATTTTTACTTCCGGACTATGTCCACATCTTTGTATAGCTTGAAGATTTCGCGGATGTGTCTTCTCCTCCACTCCATCCTTCCTTACAGAAAGGACCACATATCCGACAAAGGATTTCCCTTTCTGGCGCATAAAGAATCAGCTCTGCAGTCCTGCTAATCGTCCAGCTTTCAGCTCAGTATACCACGCCTGGTAGCAATAGGGCTTGGGAGAGCATGATTTTGGTACTCCAAGTCTGGAGTTTTGACCCAAGTTGTTTCGACAAACGAAAGTAGCAGCGGTTGCTAAGGCCTAATCTTCTTCGGATCTCCACTAAGTTGTAGAGTTTATGTTTGCCTCGAGTTAGATTAACTCCTTAACTACCTCAATTTTGTAACTTTTGAGGTTTGGTCCTCGATGAAGGGCGACAGATCGATTTTTGCTCTTCAGCATATACAGGGTGTGCCAATCACAAGTTTCTTTTTCAAAATGCAATAAAATGAACAAAATTAAACAAACATTCCCATTAATTATGAAATATAACGTCGTTCAAGTGGCTGTCTCGGTTTGCTTCGTAGTAGTGCATTCTGTCACCCCATTTTTCCAAGAATTTGTTGATGGTTTCGGGCTTTAGCTCACGGATTGTTTGGATGATATTGGCCTTAAGTGCTTGGGCCGTTTGAAGATTGTTGACATAACATCGGTCTTTAACAGTTCCCCCCCCAAAAAAAGGTTCAAAAGGGGTCAAATCGCAGCTTCGAGGCCGCCAATTGACATCGACAAGACGGTCACTCTCTGTGGATGCATTGGCTTCTTGACAACAACAATAACGTACAGGTTTTCCGAGTCTCAGATGCGGCAGTTTAGTTTATTAACTTATCCGCCGAGATGAAAATGCGTCTCGTCAGAAAAGATGATTTTTAGCCCAAAATCGTTGTCCAATTCAAGCTGCTCTCAGGCCCAAACTGCGAAGCGATAACGAAGCGGATTGTCGCCCGCCTTCTATTGCTGAGTCAATTGGACCTTGTAAGAGGGATCTTTGTGCAGAATTCTCCTCAGGCTAGTGCGCGAAATGTTGAGCAGTTGAGATCGATGGCGAGTTGATGTTCGTGAATTGAGTCTCACACTCTCGGCCACAGTAGCCACATTCTCATCTGTGCGCACCGTATGACGACTAGCATACCAGTCTCACGAACTTTCTGCACAAACTTGTGTACATCAGTCGCGGTAGGTGCTTTATTTCGGCCAAAACTTCTTTAAAATAAACTGGGCAAGTGTGAGTTGTACTCGCATGGGGAAGGTTCCGTCGCATAATATTGATGGATGATTTCTGAACATCAAACGACGTTTCCAAACTATTTAAGTTGAATTTTCTTCTAACGTCAACCCAAATCAACCATTCATTCATACATTCATACATCCCAACAAACAAACAATCATCCGTACATATACCCACATATATCTCTATCCAAGTTTACCCAACATAGAAAATCCTTTCCATCATAAATATACCCAATCACTGCTCGTGCCTACGGTGTGTGTGTTCATTTCTGTTGGGCATTTAGGGGTTGAGATTCAAAAGATAACACTCATCAACGCATAGAGTGGTCGAACACAGCATGAAATTTGTGTGTGAAAATGAAAATATTTATTATTTTAAATCTTCGATATCTGAAAATTTCTACATAAATCGATATTTTGATATTTATCATTTCTTAATGCTTACATTGATGTCTTCAAAACTGCGTTTTCAGATCTTCAAAATTCGCATATCGATGATTGACCGTTTTTGGCCAATATCTCGAAAACTATTAAGGCCAGAATGCTCGAAATTGTTTTAAATGAAAGTACTCAATAAAGTGAAGTTTTTGTGATTTTTTTCAGATTTGTAAACTCTTTGGTTTAGAAATGGCAGGGAAAGATGCATTACAAAAAAAACTTTGGAGCTCCATATTTTCCAAACGGTAGATCAAACTTTAGATCAAAAACTGTTGAGGCAAACCTCTACCTCATTTCAAAAGATCTGTCGATGTCGATGGGGTGCGATAATGTTTCAAAATTAATGGCAACTTCATCTATACTAGAGCCACCCCTAAATGGCCCCAAATTTTAAATTTGGGTGCATAGGCAATGACATCTAAGCCTGAAGTACCTAATTCCAAAATTTCATGCCGATATCTTTAAAAACTTCGGAGATAAAAAAGTGTGACAGACACGACGGACGGACGGACGGACGGACGGCACACCGAAATTATAAAGGTTCCGTTTTTGAGGACGGAACCTCAAAAACGCACTGTTGGGCTACACAGCACTCACTTTGGAAATAAGTTTCCAATATTTTCCAACGTTGTTCAAGTGTAAAGCGACTCATTTCGTTCCGCGGAGGTATGATACTTTCTGTCAAGATTTCGAGCGGGAAACAGCTGTCAGTGTCAAAATAACCTATGATTTAAAAAATGACACTAGATGACCCACTGTGTACATTAGTGAATCCATGGGCATTTACATTGTTTCAGTTTACATTTCAAAAGTGAAATCCAAAAAGTATTTTCAGGTAATGTCTGATTTGTCATCACTTGATCGGCATAAGCATCCCAAATTCAGCTGCTCATCTAGGTGGGTGTTGCACAGAGAATTTCTTCTTCTTCAGACTTTCACTGTTGCCAAGTTGTTCACCCCTCATTAAAATACGCCGAAACTATGCCAACTAACAACGCATCACTCTCAGTCAAACAATGAGTTCTTTTGAATCTGTACTGTACTTTGAAAACCACCGAATAGCTGAACCTCCTCACTTAATAGGTCACTTAAAAGTATCTGCAGCCATAAAATACATTCATTCGAACACAGCTACGCCTAATCAAATTTATGTGTGAACCCATTTGACTTGTTATGTCACCGGACGCCATTAGTCCGCAGTAATGCGGTGCGACGCGGTACATAATCGAACATCACTTGAATTAGTGCGTGTTAAGTGCGCTGCTCTGATAGCGAATGAGCGCATCAAATCACAGCCCACTGTTTGTGCTGGAATTTCACAGGAAAAAAAACGAACACACATTTCAATAAGTCCCAGGCTTTTACGAAAAAGTTGTTGACTTCATGTCGACAAGACAAATTCGAAAATTGTGTTGCTGCCAGTGCGTTGCTTCGTATAAAGTTTGCGTAATGTATTGGAACAGATCTGTGACATTCCTCGGAGATGTTTTGTTGGTCTTTTGAAAAATTAAATGCTTTTAAGTAAACTGCCAGAATTCATAGAGACGATGACATCAGTTTGAAGGTAAACAACGAGCCCGGGAAATATTATTTTGCCAGATGTTTTCACTTGGTTTGCGCAAATATAGAACTTAGGTGTTATTTGCAATTGTTTCGGAAATTGATTTATTTGTATTTTGCAGTGAAAATAGACGGGTTTTGGTACACAATGAGTCATTGAACTCAAGGGGTGACCTTCCTCTGATTGACTGGATGAGCGGTTATCAGTTCAAGAGGGGACACACTATTTGCGAGCATTTTTTTGCTTTCCTCAAGATTGGTCTTGATTATTTCAAAGGTGAAGTTCAGAAATGAAATCAGCGAGCTAAGCATGATCTGATGACATCGCATGATGGACGAGTGAATACACGGTGCTTTCTCTATGTTCTAAGCCGATTTTGTTCGATCACCATTTTGGTTTGGATCTCACTTGCCGGTTGGGATTTGACGGTCATAGAGTATGATCGATAAGAATTTATTTTGGAGCAGCGCACTACCGCAAAATTGTAAAACTCGAATTTCCCAGACAACCACGGTAAAGATAACAACCACTTTTGGCAAGAAAATCTAATTTTTGGCTGCTACCTATTGAGGCAGCAAAATCCTCAATTGGCGCACCATCGAGCACTACATCCTCGTAGAGTACTCGTATGGTGCGTCATGCAAGCGGCGGCGTTAAGGGGCCATATCATGCCCGAGACTGTTCGGGACATATTGGAAAACTTTGTTGCTTGTTCAGTTGAATCACCGATGACGCAACACAAACAAGTCAAAGCTGTGGAAGAAACCCCATCAATAATTGTTGGTGCAATAAGACGACAAGCAGCAATCATGGGTTCACTGCGCAGACTAATCGAAGGCTTATCTCTGAAGGAACATCAACCACTCGTACATCGCCATCGTTGCCCTGGTACGTCCTGGTAATTCTGCCGAGCGGCCACTTAAGGACTGGAATGTTGTCTTCCTTTATGATCACCATGTCTCCCACGTTGATATTCTTAGAAGATTCCTTCCATTTATGCCGATACTGGAGTTCGTTTAAGTATTCCTGTGACCACCGCTTCCAAAATTCATGTGTGAGATGCGAGCCCAAGTTCCACCTTGTCAGATTAATGTGTCGTATTGAGAGTGCGTTTGCGTCGACTTGTGCAGTCAGGGGTTCACCGAAGAGAAAGTGTCCAGGTGTCAGTGCCGTTAGATCGGTGGGATCATTTGAAAGTGGTGTTAGTGGTCTTGAATTAAGGATGGCTTCGATGCCAATCAATACTGTTTCTAACTCTTCCTATGTTAACGATGCTGCAGATACACTTCTCCTTAGAAGATGCTTTGCTGATTTTACGGCCGCCTCCCAGAGGCCTCCAAAGTGAGGAGCTCTAGGGGGAATAAAGTTGAACTGTATTGCCTTATCGCTGCATTCCCTTGCGATGGTTTCCATCTTTCTTACAGCATCTTATTTCTGTGTGCAGCCGTTCATACTAAAAATTGTACTGAAGTGATGTTTGAAAAAAATGTCAAACGGTTGATAAATGTCAAAGTTATTCAATGTTTATATACCGACATAAAAGATGGCGCTGTACAAGAACATGCTCTGGTTTTTTTTTTATAATTTGCGAGTAAAAAAAGGAATTGTGAATACCCTTAAGTGTCTGAGTTCAAGACACAGCACGGGCCGAAGGTATAAAGGGGGAAAGGGAGAGGAGGTACCTGTGCACATTGGTCTTAAATGTCTGCGGATTGTAGTAAGTGGGAAATATTGGGCTGGGAAGAGCATTCCATATTCGTGTGGTGCGGCTAAAAACGACTCTCTAAACTATACTGTACGTCCAAAAACAGGCTTAAGGGTGAACTGATGAGCATTCCTGGCGAGACGAGTATCTCATCTCATCTCATCTCATTTTCAATGACCCGCATGTTCCACTAAAGGGGTCGCGGGGGCAATCCACCCACGAGAGATCTCTAGGCCACTCGATCCTCCGCCATCGACTCTAACTCATCAGGAGCTATGCCCAAGCGCAACCAGGCGAGTGTTTGGACTTGGTCCAACCATCTCATCCTAGGTCTGCCAAGCGGTCGCCTACCTGATGGAATCGCATTCAAGGCACGCCTCGGAAGTCGTGATGATGAGGACATTCGTGCCACGTGACCAAACCAACGAAGTACAGCCCTTTCCGTTCGAAGAAGCAGCTGCCCAACATTCAATTCCCCGCGCACTGTCGTGTTTCTCACCCTATCCCGGCGAGTAATTCCCACAACAGCACGAAGAAATCTCATCTCGGCAGCTTGTATTCGCGATCTTATTCTTTCGGTCATTACCCAAATTTCATGACCATAGGTGAGAGTTGGAACAAATACTGCGTTAAAAACCGCTAACTTGGCTTTGACACCAAGCTCGGCCTTCCTGATTACAGATCGACCAAGCTGTTTCAAAATTGACCCAGCTTGACCAATCCTACAGGAAAGCTCAGCATTATTCCTCCCATCACTCGTGAAGAAGACCCCGAGATACTTGAACTTCTCCACCTGTTTTAATGGGACTCCACTAACATGTAGAGGGCATTGAACAGGGGTTCTGGAAATAACCATAACCTCGGATTTGTCCACGTTAACCCTCATCCCAGCATCAGCACATACGGCCACAAACCTATCTAGCGCGCGCTGGAGTTCTATCTGGGAGGATGTGAGGATGACTAAGTCATCTGCAAAAAGAAGATGACTTACCCTCAACTCTCCCAATGTGAAACATTCCTCGCCTCGACTGCGCTGTAACATCCAGTCCATATATATAATGAAAAGGAGAGGTGACAAAACGCACCCTTGGCGAAGTCCAACGCCCACGGTGAAAGGTGTTGATTTACTACCGTTAACCCGAACACAGCTACTACAGTTTGTGTATAGAGACTGAATGGCCCTCAACAAAGAACCATCAATCCCATACTCCTGCAGAACACTCCAGAGTTTACCTCGAGGAACTCGGTCGTATGCCTTTTCCAAATCTACAAAACAACTGTAGATCGGTTTGGCGTACTCCCAAGCCTTCTCAAGTACCATTCTTAGAGTGAAAAGCTGGTCGGTTGTACTTCTGCCGGGACGAAAACCGCACTGTTCATCCCCCATCCTGGATTCGACCATAGCTCTAGAACGCGCCTCCAACACCTTAGCGTAGACTTTACCTGGGAGACTTAAAAGAGATATGCCCCTGTAATTGGAGCACTCTTTTTTGTCCCCCTTTTTGAAGAGAGGGACAATCACCCCAGTCTGCCAATCACCAGGTGTTTCACCGCGTTCCCAAGCCACCTTAATGACACGAGAGAGCCATAAAACTCCCTCTTTACCCATAGCCTTAAGCATTTCTGGCCGGATTTCATCCACACCGGCGGATTTGCCAACTTTTAGCGATTCAATCGCCAAAATGACTTCCTCCACCGTTGGACTATTCTCCGCCCTACTCAAGACTACAGGTCTGTCACCCTCAGTGCCCTGTTCGGGATTGAGCAGCTCCGAAAAGTGCTCGCTCCATCTGCGCAAGATGTCCACCTCATTGGAAAGCAACACGCCATCTTTGGATTTGACTCCTTCGATGGTGTTGTATTTCCTCCCTCTGAGCCGGCGAATGGTTTGCCAGAACACCTTTTTCGCAGATCTATGGTCGCTTTCCAACTTCTCGCCGAACTCCTTCCAAGTCTGCTCTTTAGCTGCTCGCACAGCCAATTTGCAAGTTCTTCGCGCCTCAGTGTACCGGTCACGAGAATCAGAGTTCCCCAAGAGAATCCAGTCTCTGTAGGTCTTCTTCTTCTCTCTGATGGCTTCTTGAACTCCGGGTGTTTTAAACCACGCAGTTCTTTTCTCACCACCAGCCGCCACACCAAGCCGCTTCACCCCACAAACATCACGTGCAGAAGCAATGACAGCTGTTGAAAACAGTCGCCATTCGTCCTCTACATGCGATGGAACAGTTGGAATTTGCTCAAACCCTTCGGATATGCGCCGTGCAAAATGTTGCTGCACCTCACTGTTCTGTAGTTTCTCCCACCGTATGCGTGTAACCACTCTTGGTTTCCGCCTTGGCAGAAGAGGTACTTTATCAGAAAGATACAGCGTACACAACACCAGGTGATGATCAGTTGACAGTTCAGCCCCTCTCAACACACGAACGTCACAAACCATCCGTTTCACACACGATGGTACCACAAAGAAATCTATCAACGATTTCTGTTGAAGACTCCGACGGTACCATGTGTATTTATGGATGTCTTTGTGTGGAAAGAAGGTGTTCATAATGGATATGCCATTTGCACAGCAAAAATCCAACATCTTCTCTCCGTTCATGTTTTGATGAGGATCACCGTTCCTCCCAATCACACTCCCCCATGTCGTTACATCCACACCCACGTGAGCATTGAAGTCACCCATCAGAATAAAGGAATCCATCTCAGCCACCCTGTCAAGGGCAGCATCAACTTCATCCAGGAAAGCCGCATACTCTGACTCTAGATTCGGTGCATACACCTGCACTAGAGCCAAAGTTGATCTTTCAAGCTTGAGCTTTAAGATCCCGACTCTCCCTCCTAACGGTATCCACTCCAATACTCTGTCTGCCAGCCTGGGACTTGTGAGTATCCCCACTCCCGCCTGTGCAGACATTTGAGGTGCCACTCCCGACAGGAAGAGTTTCCACCCGTCCGAAAGATCTAATCGATATCTGGCAGCTTCTCCAACCAGCTCGAGATCCTTTCCTGTGAGCGATGAGACGTTCCATGTGCCTATCCTAAGCCGATGCCGTTGTCCGTTGCCTTTTAACCCTCGCACGCACTGGTTAGTGCATGGCGTGATCCCCCTCCCACCCCCGTAGTGGCTCACGAGGCCACTGCCGGGTTGCTCGTAACTGCTTCGGGCTGAGCCCGACCGGCTGCCGAGCGGGACAGGCCGGCCACCAGACGCTCGCATACTGCCACCATTCAGGCCTGGCTCCGAATGGGGCCGCGAGACGAGTATTGTGGGTGAATTCATGGAGGGGAGGAATGCAATTGGCTAGCTCTCTTGAGCATCGTTTGTTAAAATAGCGATAAAACAATGACAAGTCTATCGACCTCGCGATATTGCTGCCTCCTATAAGTTTTATCGCTCGCTATTCTATTCTGTCAAGTAGGTGCAGAGAGGCCTTGGGAGCACCAGACCAGATATGAGCGTTATACTCAAGCTTGGGGCGAATGAAGACCTAATAAATTGAAGCCAAATCAGAGGGGGTGAAGTATTTCTTGCATTGTTTTAGAAAACCTAAACATTTCGCAGCATTTTTGGCGAACTCGAATATGTGATCATTCCAACTAAGTGTTGAGTTGATGCACATACCGAGGATGGGAAGTTTTTCGGTTTCTTCGATGCAAGTGCCATTCAGGGATAGTAGATAGTAATAGTGGCGGCGCTACAGTCCGATGTGGACCTGGGCCTAGCTTCTCAGCAACCACTCGTGTTGTGCGTGCTATTGTTCTCTCACGAGTGGAGGGGACCTACAGTTTAATGCCGACTCCGAACGGCGATTTTGAGAAGCTTTTCCTAGACAGTTATACTCTTTGAGCATTGTCAGTGACTCGAAAGAGGTGGAGCCGTGAAAAAATGTTTTGATGATTTTTTCGAGATTCGAACCTGAGACCTCGAGCGTTGGAGTCGACGCACCTACCCACTACGCCACGGCGCCTACGCCATTCAGGGATAATGGCTGATTTTTTTGGGATCGCTTAAGTGACAGTAGACAGCATTGAGTTTTGGAAGTATTAAATTCCACTCTATTGTTTTTGCCTCAATTAAATATGCTGTCAAGGTCGGAATTTAATGTGCTTAACATACGCTGCCGCTCCAATTCTACGGCCGAAGGATAGGGTCGTGAGTCTTGGAAGGAATATGAAAAGCTGAGAGTACTGTCATCAGCGAAGGAGTGAATTGGATTAGAAGTAGCAGACAGGAGATCATTTATAAAAAATGAGGAAGAGAGTCGGAGACAAAACAGAGCCTTGGGGAACACCAGCATTAATTTGGTGGATATCAGACTTGAATGACATCCAAAATGACTTGAATTGAACGGTGAGGAAGGTAGTTTCTAATCCATAGAAGAAGAGACTCATCGATGCCAAAAGCGCTTGATGCCAAGCTCTGTCAAATACCTTAGAAATATCAAGCGCAACGACCTTCTGCATTGTGCAAAGATTGGTTCCACTTTTCGGTGTGATAGGCCAGTGGACCTGTTGCCGCGGAAACCGCACTGCCGGTCATTAAGAAGTTTCCGCGATTCAAGATATTTCAAAAGCTGACGGTTTATCAGCGTTTCCATGACCTTGGAAGGAAGGAACATTAGTGCTATGGGTCGCTAGGAAGAGGGTGACGAAGATTTTTTAGGCATGGACAAATGCTGTTTTCCATCTGCTCGGAAAGAGACCAGTAGAGTAGGATAGATGGAGAAGCTTACGCAGTGGTTTTGCCAGGGAAGAAGAACACCTCTTCAGAAGTATCGGAGGGATACCATCCGGGCCAGCGGACTTATGCACGTTGAGATCTTTAAGTACTCTTGCAACTGTACGAGTGCGAGAGTAGATTTGTCCCAATTTAAAAATCTACGCTCTCAAGTACAGGTGGAGATAAAGTGCAATCTGGCAGCGTTGAGCTGGCTGCAAAATGAGCAGCAAGTAGATTGGCTTTGTCCAAAGAGCTGACTGCTGGGATGTCATTGTAAATGAGCGTGGGGATAGAAGACGAGGCTGAATTCTTAATGTTTTTTACAAATGACCAAAAGTTTTTGCTACCCTTGGGACATTATAGCACTTTTTGCCTCAACTTTTGATCATAACAGAATTTGACACGTCTAATTAACGCATTGCAGTCATTTTGGGCCCGTTTAAACTTATTCCGGGTTTCCTCAGAGGGGTTGGCCTTATAAATCCGGAAACTCAACTCTTTCATCCTGATAGCCTCTTTACAGCTCGAGTCATACCACACATTTGCTTTGGGCTTGATGCTCTTCACTCCGTGAGGAATGAATGACCTCATGCCCATAGATCTCTCATCAACTGTCATCGCTAGGGAATAATTTTTCAGTAAACGAGAAATTGCGTTGACGTTTTCGAAGGATGAAAAATAATATCCAACGACTACATAAAACGCAAATTACACTTGATATACCTTTTTTTTGACATTGTTGAACTTCAGTGCCCGCCAAACCGGGTCCAGTTCTAATTGCGTAGTTCATTTAGCCACGAATTGTTCCCCTTACCAGCTAACCTATGTTCCCATCAAATTGCACTTTTTGTTGCAATCAGTCCACCAAGTAACAAATCCCATCAAATTGCGCAAAAAAACGGAAACTGCTCAAATTGCACAAATTTTACGGCCCATAATCGACTAAAGTGCACTTCCTCAATGCGTCGTCTGGCCCACTTACGACTTGATAGCGTAAATATTTCGACGTGCACAAAAACAATAACAATTAACGCGAAATCAGCTCGTTAAATAAAAACTCACGTAAACATTTCATAAAAATATTAAAAAAAAAAACAAATCAAAAGCAACAACAAGCGAAACGAAACTTAAATTGTTTAAAATGCTAAACAAACAGTACGTGCATGGGCAACACGCACGCGTTTTCCTCGGCGTTCCTGCATGCATGTGATTTTCCACCTCTTTTCTTTTCACCGGCACCATACACTTCTGCGTTGCTAATATTGTTCACGACAGTTGACGACTTCACTGCTGGTCTCTGATTTCGATATACTCGGATACTTTGTTGTTCTTTTTGTTTAATTCAAAACAACGCACGTTTGTGTGCAGTAAATCGTAGTCGACACGACGGCTCTTGTGCCCGGCATGGCTAAGATACATTTTTACATAATTCTTTTTTCTTATTTTGCGGCGAGATTGCTGGGAGTGAAAAGACAACTTTTACATGTATTCATTCAGGTTTTTGGATTGGAATCTCTGAGATTTTTTCAATGGGCTTGGTCAATGGAATTTCGAATGAGCGATGAACTCAATTAATGACTGTGATATGATAACTGGAATAGTTATAACTTAATTCACCTGTTCATGCATGCAAAGCATGGATGTGTACATGTGACTATCTTCGGGGATTTAGATACGTGCATATGTTTACATATCTATGATCTTTTTTCCCGCCATTTATAGAATTTTTTTGTTGATCGAAAGTGTCTCAAATTCCTTTGTTCTGTCTGCAATATTTTTTTGACAGAATACCATTAATTTTTGAGGTCATGTTTTACCATTTATGTCATTTTGTAACCTCCGGGCTTTTTTCTCATCTTAGGCCACAAATAATAAAAATAATAATGGCGGCGCTACAGTCCGAGGTGGACCTGGACCTAGCTTCTCAGCAACCACTCACTCGTGTTGTGCGTGCTATTGTTTTGTCACTAGCGGAGGGGACCTACAGTTTAATGCCGACTCCGAACGGCGAGATTGAGAAGCTATTTCTAGACAGTTATACTCTTTGAGCATTGTCAGTGACTCGAAAGAGGTGGAGCCGTGAAAAAATGTTTGATTTTTTTTTTTCGAGATTCGAACTGACGACCTCGAGCGTAGGAGTCGACGCACCTACCCACTACGCCCACCTTAGGCCACAAATACGATGTCTTATTTGTCATTTTATAGTACTCGTATGTACGGTTTATTCAAAGTTCAAAGCCACAAAACCGTTAAATGTTACTCCAAGACAATACACCTTGTTCGTGACAATTACGAGAAAAATGAATCACAAACGGATCGGAAAAAAGTATAGATATTTAAATGAAATGACGTGACGTTTTTTCTGATTTTGTTGAGTCATACACCTTATTTGTTTTCCAATGCTCATAAGGCAAACGAATACAGTCGTTTACGAGTGCTGGAGTAATTAACGAATGGTCAATAACGTTTGAAAATTTAACAATTTTTCTAGTTCCGTTTGCTTAACTTCGAGATCAACTTTGCATATTCGATCGTTAAAGAGCTGAAAAAGCATTTTGATCATAAAATGAAGAGAAGATTCGTATGATTCCGATGATTTGCTGGAGAATCAACAAAATGATGCTAATAAACATAAATAAAAACTTCCCGAGCAATGAATTACGCTCCTCGCTTTATAAACAAACAGAACTAGTTTATTTTTCTGAGAACCTAAATATGTGTGTCCACATATGCGATCGTTAAAAATGTAATGAGCATTTATATCGAGTGACAGTCTCTGTAGGGCATGAAATAGGCGGCGTATTTGGACTTGATCTCGATCAAGAACTCCCTATGCTGTGATTCACTCTTCTTGGTTATTAATTAAAATTAAATTAAAATTCTTCGTGCAACAAGGCGCGCAGACTCGAATGATCTACGATATTTGGTAAATTTGGGTGACAAGGATGCGTGCTATTGGAATTAATTTTGTGCAGAAGATTCTATGATAGTTTTGACTAAAAACGATCAATTTCATTGTGGCTTGGTATTTAATGGGGACCCGTTTCTTCTATTGAAAGAGTTTTCTGATTTCAGCGAGGCAAGGAGCGTTGTCTGTTACCATGTCCACCGAACATTTCATCATGGCGCTCTGCTATGGATGCAATTCATCCATCAAAACATTATTTGAAAAATTAATTTGTGGGGCTAATAGGGCCCATACACGACACAGACACGTTGCTGCAGACCGTGCAAAATTCAAAAATTGTTGAATTCACGCAGTCGGTCGCTACAAACATGCGACATGAACACACACGACACAGACGGTCTGCGCAGACTTGTGCACAATAACAGAATATATAGGTCAGTGTCGTGTATGGGCCCTATAAGGCGAGAAGCGTATTTTAGTCGTTGTCGTTGGACTTGAGGTAGCAGTGAGTCTCGATTTGCGTTTCATTTCCAGGATCTGTTGTAGTGCGGTGATCCGGTCTATTGTCGATTTTTCTGGCCTGTGACTACACTAATACAGATTGATAAACTATTGCAGGCATTCAAACAAAGAGAAGAGATAGTAATTAGCATTTGAACGGCTCTTCTTTTTTTCTTTTCGGAGGATTTTGAAGCATTACTGAAGCACTCAGACTCAAAACTGGTCCATTGCACTGCCAGGTAGCAACCTATTCCAGTGCCGTTAATTTAATCCAAAAGGCCAATGTCTGACTGTGGGTATCACAATGGACCAACATGGTCTAAGTGTGCTGATGAATTCACTAGCAGCCTCCTAACCTAACCTACTTAGTTATAAAGTCTACAACACCTGGAGGGTCTGAGCCTGAGCTATTGCCGTCTTCCATCGCTGACGAACCCGGGAATGCTGCTTCTAGTCATCAGGTCTGTCTTGTCTTGCATTCGCGGTCTTATATCAGAGGTTCGCTCTTCCTTCCCGAACCTGGCGGCTAGGATTTAAAACTTTCTTTTTCCCTACCGGACTATGTCCACACCTTTGTACAGCTCATAGAGTTCGCGGTTATGTCTTCTCCTCCTTTCCATCCTTCTTCGCAGACAGAACCAAATATCCGACGTAGGATTTTTTTTTAATGCACCAAAAATCTGCACTGCAGCCTTGCTTATCGTCCAGCTTTCGGCTCCATATAACAAGACTGGTAGGATTAGGATGCTGTAGAGCTAATTTTGGTTCTACGGGTCAGGAGCTGTCGATTGTAACGTTTTGTCTTAGATGATGAGTGGTGGATCGATTTTTACTCGACAGCAAATACGTTGTTTTCTCCTCATTTTCACCTGCCATTCCTCTAAACAGCTTATTTCTAGCTGTCCGCACCAGCAGCTATCTTCGACTTCAGTCTCGATATTGCTACTTGACCACGTTTAGATCGAGAATAATAGTGTCATCACTTACATATTATGGTTTGACGTAGAATTAAGCCAAGACTGTAGTGAAAGACAAGCACCTCTCTCCTTAATTCATTCAAGACGGAAGTGCCTTGAACCAAAACTAATCGAAACTGTTTATTTACAAATTCCATTCAAAACATTGTTTCACATTCAAATTTAATTCTTTTCTCTTTCCAGGTACGTCACATTCGAAATTTGTTGAATATCGATGTCTCCATTAACAAAAAAAAAATCCAAGAAAGAACCTCCACAACCATCGTTATCATCAAAACCGCAGCACATTATAACCGACTCCATAGCAATCAACTAAAAGTGGACACCATAAACAGACACAACATGCAGTCGACAACAGAACACAAGCAAAACATTTCCCCCACAAGGCCCCTCATCGAAGAGTGACACCGAATATGGGTGCACTAATCGAATTGGGTCAAGTTGTCCCATAAAACCGGTGCAGTGTCGATGAGTCCCCAGACGTAAGTGCACACTCGCACAGAAACTACGATGGCGCAGCAGTTTTCTTTCGCCTCTTATCTCGGCGGCATTGGTTCGTATTGTGTCCAAGAGCCGTTCACTTAAGCGTTTACTGCAGTCTTTCGTGTGTTTGTGGTTTGAGTTATGAAACTCGGAAGAACCAAGCAACCCGAAGTCAAGTCTTGCATTGGGGATACCTTCACTGGAGCGTGTTGGTTATACTGGAGTTGGTAGGGTATAACCTAATCTATGTGGGCCACGTGAACGCAAAGCTTTGTTGATAAGGGTGATTAGAGAAACTGTGCCACGAGTAGTTAGTTTTATGGGATTAATGTAGATCAAAAGAAAATCATTCGAACCTCATTAAGATTTGAGAACGAGATAAGCGGGGATCGGCTACGGGTTTAGAGGCGTTCTAAAGATCAACTGCAACTTAAACGGTTGATATGATTTCCAGGAAATTGTTAGTTTCTAAGAAACTTCAAGAGGATTACTATTTAATAAAGACTGAGGGCACAGTGGTGACATAATGCTCAAGCACTTGCTTGTCGCGAAGAGGTATGAACACACGATTCGTGAGTGTAAAGGTGGTGTCCACTTTGTTTACCGAAGCCGATACAGTCGTTCTGTCGGCTTTGTTCAGTGGGATTAAGGTGCAAACGTTTACGGGGTTCCCAAAGAATAAGTGCACTTTTCCTCGGTCACGTATGCTTTGTTAAGCACTACATTTTAAGGTTGTTTTCCATTTTCTATCCAGTAACCTTGTAACGTGCTGTTGGAAGTATGGGTCCTAAGCCAGTATTGGTTAAATATTTAGGCTCACGTTTGGTGAGGTAAGGAAGATATGTCGGAGGAATATATCGCACTCAGGTCACGATGTATATCGCAGAGTCCAGAGGAGTCGATGTAACCCTTCCCGAGATTCATCATCATCATCGGCGCGACAACCGGGATCCGGTCCTGCCTTTCAACAATTCTCTCCAACAATAATGATCACTCGCCTACGCCATCCAGCAGCTCACTCCAAGTTTTTGGGTGTCCTAGTCTACGCTATTTCTCCAGCGTAAGGATTGTCTACTACGCTGTCGCCTAACATGAGCTACAAAGGACTTTCCGGGCCGGTTCCTCTTCGCTCATGTGAGCCAGGTTTCCTGCCCACCGGAGTCTACGGAGCTTAATTTTTGTCACTAAATCAGCTTCGAGGTGATTGTAGTGTCTCCAGAATCGTTCCCGAGATTCCCAAGTCCAAAATATATAAATCTAGTAACATGGGGGTTATGTACACGAGAGTTAGGTTGGAGGTTGATGCGATTCAGCAGCTGTCCAACACCAGATGTCCTTTTTTTTTGTAGGATGTTTAGAACGCTACTGGAGTACGCAGACTCGAAACTGGTCCATTGTACTCCCAGGTAGCAACCTACTCCAGTGCCGTTAATTTGATTCCAACGGCAGATGATGACTGGACCAGATTCGATTTCACTGAGATTCGAACCTGGGACCCCTCTAACTTGGGGCAGGCTTCCAGTCGTACTTATTGCTGACCTTCTCAATTTAATAAAGCAGAGTGAATGCCTTAATTCCCTTTATTCAATGGACCAACATGGTCTAAGTGTGCCGGTGAATTCACTAGCAGCCCCCTAACCTAACCACCTAATCTAACCTAAGTGAGAAGCCGAGAGCTCCAAGGGCCTCAGGTTCTGCTAAAGAAGAACACGAATTCATGGGAAAATGTAGTTGCATTGCTGGGCTATAAGATCATAGCTTATCGAACAAATATCAATAAACTCAATTGCGACCGCGATTAGAGGAGTAAAGTGGTCGATGTAAAAAGAAGAATTTCCACAGAATGAAGTAATTCCCATGAAAATGTTGACTCAAATTATTGTCTAACCTTAAGTTGACGGCATTGCAAAAGCCATGCTCAGATAAGAGCGCTTCTATCTTGTCATATCTACTTTCATTTATAAAAGTCATAATAATGTCACGGCATCCCGTCACGAGTAGTTATCTTAAGTGATATAGATACAGACTTTCCGAAGGCTTTTAAATGCGTCGTTCTTCAAGTGATAAGAGTAATGGAAGTGATAGCAATCACACTGAAAGTTTTTAGACCTCATCAGCCAACTTTAAGAGTCTTTGAAGTGGTTTTAGAATTCTTTTAAACTATTTTCCTCTTTTCATTTATTTTGAGATTATTAGCAGGATTTTTGTATCAGATTTTATCACAACTTGGTGCTTGACAAGAAAATCAACATCAAGAAGATGCCATGCATGAAGACATGACCAAAAATTTGCTGTATAATGGTGAACTTTATTTATTTCACGAACGGATATTGGTCATGACAGCACAAGTTTTTAATTGCTAGACCCTCTTGAGTTAAATTGTTTGGGAAATGTGCGAAAATTTGGAAACTCAAATTTGGACCACCGTAGCCAGATATCAATTTTAAAAACCAATGAATTTTGGAACTGAGAGAATATACATTAGGGCATTGAATTGATCTTCTTCTTCTTCTTGCGGCGCTACAGTCTGGGGTAGACCTGGGCCTCAACCAACATACCTCTCTAGCTAGGACGATCTTTAGCTAGCTGTCTCCAGTGTCGCACACCAAGTTAGTTGAGATTCCTTTTCACTTCGGTATGGCACCTTGTACGTGGACATCCTCTGTTGCACAGGCCCAGAGTCGAAAACTCTTCGGGCCGGAGACAAATTATCCATGGCCTAGCCTATGCGTTGGATCCGTAGACGCCTGGTTAGACTCATGTCGTTGTACAGCCCATACAGTTCGTGGTTGAACCTTCTCCTCCAAATGCCATCAACGCAAACAGGGCCAAAGATCGCGCGCAGAACTTTTCTCTCGGAAAGACCAAGACACTGTTCATCCGCTTGCGATATTGTCCATGCCTCTGCGCCGTACAGCAGGACTGGGATGATCAAGGTCTTATACAAAGTCAACTTGATCTTCCGAGAGCCTTGCCTTTTGAGCCCAAAAAAACAGCGGTTGGCAAGAGTTATTCTGCGTTTGATCTCGGTCCTGATGTTGTTTGTACAGTTTACTGCGGAGCCAAGGTAGACGAAGTCCTTAACTACCTCACAGTTATACGAGTAGCTGCCCATGGTGACGTTCTGATCAAGTCGTCGACGTCATGCGTCCCTTCTCGACGACAGCATGGTTTTGCCCTCGTTTACCGCCAGACCCATTTTAGCCGCTTCCATTCCAATGCCAACAAACGCATCATTGACGGCTTGCTGTGTTCGTCCAATCACGTCAATGTCATCCGCGTATGCCAGCAGTTGAACGGACTTTTGGAAGCTCGTGCGTCTTGTGTTAGCCAGTGAGTTTTGCACGATCTTGTCAAGAACGATGTTCACATCACATGATAGCGCGTCGCCTTGTCTAAAACCTTTTTTGACATTGAAGGTCTCGGTAGGTTCGTTACCGACCTTGATGGAGCAGCGAGAGTTCTCCATCGTCATCCTGCTCAGTCTGACGAGTTTAGCAGGAATGTCAAAACTAGACCTGGCGCTGTATAGCTCGTCTCTATGCACGCTGTCATATGCGGCCTTGAAATCGACAAATAGATGGTGTGTGTCGATTTGCATTTCTTAGGTCTTCTCCAGGATCTGCCGAAGTATGAAGATTTGATCAATGGTGGACTTTCCGGGCCTGAAACCACACTGATACGGACCTATCAGATTGGTAACGAAAGGTTCAGGCGTTCACACAGAATGGTGGAAAAGGTCTTATAGGCGATCTTAAGGAGACTTATCCCTCGATAGTTGGCACAGTCAAAGAGTTCTCCTTTCTTGTGGATCGGGCAAACGATTCTGAGATGCGGCAATTTTGTTGCTAACGTAGCCGCCGAGATGAAAATGCGCCTCGTCACAAAAGATGATTTTCGCCCAAAATCGATGTCGAATTTAAGCTATAAGGCCCAAACTGCGAAGCGATAACGAAGCGAATGGTCTCGCGCCTTCAATTGCTGAGTCAATTGGACCTTGTAAGCGAATAATCCGAGATCTTTGTGCAGAATTCTCCTCAGGCTAGTGCGTGAAGTGTTGAGCTGTTGAATTCAATGGCGAGTTGATGTTCGTGAATTGAGTCTCACACTCTCGCCCACAACAGCCGCAATCTCATCTGTGCGCATCGTACGACCGTACGACGGCGGGGACAATGAGTCTTGTCCTCTAGCATACCAGTCTCAGGTACTTTTTGCACAAACTTGCGTGCAGCAGTAGCTGTGGGTGCTTCGTCCAAACTTCTTTTAAAAAAACACACTGTTTGGGCTATACAGCATTCACCTTGAAAATGAGTTTTCAATACTTTCCAACGTTATTCAAGCGTAAAGCGACTCGGTTCGCGGAGGTATGATGCTGACTTTCTGTCAAGGTTTCGAGCGGGAAACAGCTGTCAGTGTTAAAATAACCTATGATTTAAGAAAAAATCACTAGATGGCCTACCCTGTAGTGTAGACATAAAACAAATCCAAACTTTGATACCCAAAACTAGAAATTGCACGACCAGGAAATGACCAAACCTAACCTTGCGAACATAGCCTGGCCTTACCTCCAGAGACTATTCTGAGTCTAACATTGCAGAGACCTTCGTAAAAGCATTTCCAAGTCCACAATGAGAACCCAGCCTTTTATGTAAAATTTACTAGATGAGAGTTTCAGTTGAAGTGGAAGAAGTCCACAGTCAGAGGTGGACTTGGGCCTATCTTCTACAGCAACTACTCGTGTTGTGCGTGCTACTGCTCTCACACAAGTGGAACGGGCCTACGCCTTTATGTCAATTCCGAACGTCAAACTTTTGAACGTTTTTCTCTGACTATTGTCAGTGACCCGAGAGAGGTGGTAATGTGAAAGTGAAAGTGGTGTGGATCGAACCACAAATATTCAGCGTAGGAGACGACGCACTAACCCACTACAGCAAGCACGAATCTCTAGTGTCTCGGATTGTCAACAGAGAATGTTTTCTTCTTTTGAGCAGTCGACGACTTTGCTAAAACTGGTTATAATAAAAATAATGGCGGCGCTAAAGTCCGACGTGAACCTGGGCCTAGCTTCTCAGCAATGACTCGTGTTGTGCGTGCTATTTTTCCTCACTAGTGAAGGGGATCTACAGTTTAATTCCGACTCCGAACGGCGAGATTGAGAAGCTATTTCTAAATAATTATACTCTTTGAGCATTGTCAGTGACTCGAAAGAGGTTAAGCTGTGAACAATTTTTTTTTAGATTGTTTATTTGAACTGGGGCTTGAACCTAGACTTGAAAGTGTAGTGCGTATGGATCGACGCCACACGGCCAAGGCGCCCTTACAAAACTGGTTGGCTCTCTCATATTCTGTGAGGGTAACAATAGTACTTCCGTGGGTTTTCACACAACATATCTGGTAGCTATGGTGATCATTCTTTGATAAATCATGGAGATCGGTTTTTGGTAGTTGTGTCGTAAGCAAATTCTTGGGCATGCACTCCAGAGTTGTCGAGCTTGTTTAACAATTCATCTGCTACTACTGACCACAGAATGCGATGTTGGATCCCTTCTGGGAAGCAACCAGTTGCAGTTTGTATGTTTTGTATATGTCTAAAACCGTTTAAAAACTGCCCAGATATACACTGTTTTGCCTTACAATCCTCACTTTTGGCAAATTTGTTCACCAAATACAATCTTTTATGAGTATTTCTCAACTTTTTGCCGTTTGCTCTGCACGTTTGCTGCAACGTTTTATGCCATCGATCAAACATTTCTTAATTCATATCCCTACTCATAGTTTATTTATTGACTCAGCATAGAGTAAGATTAACTCGCGGCATATTTTATCACACCCGTTGCCCTTTTATTCAAGTTATCTTGAGCAACTGACTTCCGTTTTTTTGCTTCAACTTGTGTGACAACATCAGAGAACTACTTCATTCATCCGAAATTCACTTTGTGTCCAGCTCTGAATGTCCAGTCTCCACTCGAACCCAATCAGTACTTATCACATGTCATAAACCACAAAACTTTCATTTTTTGATCACCACCTGAATGCTCGCAATGGTTTCTTTGAGATTTCCGAGAACTCACTCCGGTGGTGTATGGAAAAGGGTTGTTGAACTACCATATCTAAATCTGTGAGTGATCGAATGGGTGTAATCAATTGTCGCGTGTTTATGTTTCTCCCGAGGCGATGATCGCCGCCGGTAGACCAGATAAAGAGCAGATAAAACGAGAGTTAAGTCTGAAATACCAGCGTGAACGAATCAAGTGCATTGACCCAAAGGTGAAGTACTTTTGTGTGCCAGTCTTATCTTGTCGGGTTGTCTGTTGTTATGTAGCCACGATTTCTATGCAGACAATGATTTAGTCGTGGCGTATGATGATTACCAGATGGAAATCACTTTATCGTGGAGACAAATACCGGTAGCTTGAGGAAGACTCTACGAGAATTCGTCTCTGTAAGCACTTCAGTCTAACCGTCCAAATGGACATGGACACATTTACATAACGCCCCGATGTTTTCAATGCCTCCTGCTCGAATGTTCTTCATTGCGTCTTACTCACGTTGACACACGATCTAGCTGAAGGTGAATCAGACGCAAATTCTTTCCGGCAATTGTGCCAAAAGCGAGCCGAACAAAGGCCGCCAACAAAACAAAGTTGTGTGCAGCGCTAAATATAGGCGCATGCCAATGGTTCCCCCGAAAACCAGACCACCAGAATAAACGCAAGTGCACTCTCCCTCCGAGGGTGCATTCCGTAGCCGCACTAAAGGGTCCCCGAAAGGATGCATTCTAGCGTCACTTTGACGTCGAACAAATTTTGCTGCCAATTTTAACACTGCGCCCTCGTTTTTTTTTTTGGGTGACTCTCGTAAAAAGAAGCGAAAGACGGAGCAGACGTTTGTGACTTTCTCTCGGGTTGCATCTTACGACGCAGACACCAGGCACCCAGATGCCTTTTCCAAAAGCTGTACACTATGTGCACGTCACGTCAAAGCTGTAAACTCAATTTATTGCCCTTCGCTCAGATGCATCTATCTTCTCCAGCGAGAGAGGAGGTGTCGAGCACAAAGCAAGATTCCATTGTGGTTCCATTTAACTGGCAGAGCCAGTAGAATGCGGGTGCCAGAGAAGATAATCCCTTTGCTGCAGCCAACGTGGGCAGAACTACAACCAGGCAATTGTCGTGATGTATCTACAAAGAACAAAGTATCTTCGTTCGCTGCAGTGGCACGCAGAGACCTAGGCGGAGGACGAGAGCACTAAATTAACGCACAGAACGTGCAGGAGTTGGCATGCTTTGGGCTTTAGCAATGCAAGGTGCCAGTGAAGGCAATGTTTAGAAGGTATTGCATTTTACAGATGATTTATTGCAACGTCAGTCGGTTGGTGTGCGCGTGGGACGAGCCCAGGTTGTGAACTTTTTGCTTCAGTTCTGCATACGAATGTGGATGGAAAAGGATGTCTCGTTACTTTCAGTGCGGGTGAGTGTGCATGCGACGTGTGAAGAAGAGGGCGAAAAGGAAAACTGGTTTAACCACGAGACCTCTTCATCCAGTCGACCGAAATGATCGTGAAAGAGTTCAAGAAGTTCTGTGTTCGGTTTGCACGTTTCTCTGTGTGAGCTTGCAGGAGTGGGAGAGGGACTTTAATTTGCAAAAACAAGATAAAATTAAAGGCTTAATGAATCGAAGTGGCATGGCATGGGTTACTGAATCAGTGAGAGGTGGGTTTGAGGCGACGAGTTTTAATTACAAGCAAACGATTTAACGCGCCTGATATCTGTAATTAAAGCTTTTCTATGCACTAAATCCAAAGCGAATACCTTTGCAAATGACTTATGTTATGCTCAGGAATCAATATGACCATACTTTTTCAATTCTTGATCCCCTCAGGACCCGTTCAAACCATCGCGGATATCACGGCATCTACAGGGTGCGCCAAAATGAATGTCGGTATGTGAACATGGAATAACTTTGACATTTATCAACCGATTGACTTGTGTAGACATCTTTTTGAAACGTCAATTCAGTACGTATCGCTTTGTACCGAAACAACGCACATGAAATAGTGATGTACAGACATTGAAAATAGTCGTTCAATTGAGCTAACTTAACGTACATATCGTCGAATATATCGTGGCCAACAAGCATCATCTGACAACACTATTCGGCGTGTCACATTTTGCTGAGCACGGGACAGTGGGAGATCGGCCACATGCCGTTCATTAACGCCCAAGACGTTCCAATGAACTGGTTGAAGCGGTAAGAGAGAGTATTGCCCACAAACCCCATGTGTCGTAACGTCACCGCGCTCAGCAGTCAATGAAACAAACTTGCAGGGCATTTTGAAGGATGATTTGCATTTGTGTCCACATAAAGTGGAATTGACTCAAAGAATATTGCCGACGTCGCTTGAAATACGGACAAACATTCGCATACCGCCATAAAAGATGGCGCACACTGTACTAAAGAGGAACTTTGTCCCAAACTGGAAATAGATCGTGTGTTTCTTATACGTGTTCGTGTTCTTATAATACGAAGTTTCTGTGAAATGAGAGATCAATTTGGGTCACATCGATGTGTCGGCAGAAACTTACTATTGAAACACTGAAACGCCCGTTTTAGAACAATTCGTCACCCTACTCGTACCTGTACTCGTATGTATAACCTGCCTTCTTTTCATGGTCATGGTCACGCTGATAAGCCATCAGTTTATGAAATACTTAATGGCCAGCAGTATGGTTTGCGCAGGAACGAGTCCACTGGTGATTTGATGGCATATCTGACATCAAAGTATCAGTATCATCAAAGAAGACTGGATGGCGCGGTTGGTTAAGTGCCTGCCCCAAGATAGAGGGGTCTCAGGTTCGAATCCCAGTGAAATCGAATCTGGTCCAGTCACCATTTGTCGTTGGGATCAAATTAACGGCACTGTACAATTGATCAGTTTTGAGTATGAGTGCTCCAGTAGTGTTTCAAAAATCCTCTGAAAAAAAAAATCATCAAAGAAAAGTGAAACCAATCTTTGCACAATTGAAGCGAAAGCAAGACCTGAAGTCTCTAAGGCATTTGCCGGAGGCTATTTTATCGATGAATCTTTTCTATGGATTAGGAATTACCCTTCGAGCCATTTTTGGATAGGTTCAAGTCTGATATTCATCAAATAAATGCTGGTGTTCCACAAGGTTCAGGTTTGTCTCCGACTGTTTTTTCATTTTTATACGTTTTTTGACATCGGTTTGACTGTACGGTTCTTGAGATCGGTGAGGGAAATCGGACATTTCTGGTCTCTCTTTCGGGGTGCGTTACGTAGAAATTAGTAGCTGTCAGAAATCAAGAAAAGTCCATCGAGCAACCACGTAGATCTCAGATGCTTATCCATATGCATTTTTAAAAAAAGTGCAGAGACGCAAGGTTTTCACCTCTTTTGCTTCGTTCAAAGACGTCATTTGGGTAGAGTCCAGGCAGTGACATCTAATGATACCTGCTATTGCATCAATTTCTGATTTCCCAAAAGGAGAGTTTTGGATTTAGCTTTGCGCTGATCATTGTGGAGAAGTTGAACAGTGTTCCAGTCACTCAACGATTTTTTATCTTTTTACGAGTAGTTACAACTTCCCAGAGCAAATTGCTAACATTTTCTCGAATTTTTTTTACAGAGGCAGTGTGGTGGCAGACAAGTTCGTCTGAATTACAATTTCCTAGAACATTTTAGAATGTTTCGTCACCTAGCCGAGCGATGAGTGATGACTCTGTCACCGCTTGGAATTTAAAGAGACCATTTTATGGCCGTCAGAGAAGATACAAGTATTGGATGCTTATAAATATTACATTCCAATCAAGCCAGAACAGTGCTTCTTCTTTTTCTTGTGGTGCTACAGTTCGGAGTGGGACTACTGAGAAGTGGTCTGAAGCCGAATAGGAGTGTTCGCTGCCATCTATGTCTGCCACAGAGATATAAAGGGTCTCTAGAGTGGTTCTAAATACATCTCCTGATGCATGATGGTCTCTGAACCAAGTTTAGGGTGTTATAGGGCACGACTGCGTCCAGCATGGGTCGTAAGATTCCCACGCCCTTTATCAGGATTGAAGGATAGTTGGTTATATATATGGAAAAAGGCCGCATTTTTTACCAATGGCTCTTTTGCACACATGGAGAGCGAGTGCAGCTTATCGATGATGCATCGGTATTTATGTGCTCGACAGTCTACAGATTGTTGCCTTTATACTGTATACACGTCCTTGCAGCTCGTAGAGTTCGCTGTTATGTTTTTTCCTCCCGCCTTCCACGCAAAGAAGACCAAATAGCTGACGCAGAATTTCTCTTTCGAAGGCACTAACAATCAGATCTGCCATTCTGCTTATCATCCAGCTTTCTTCTTTATATACCAAGATAAGGGTTTCGTATCGTGGTCCAACGAATCAGGAGTGTTGATCCAAGTTGTTTGGACAAACCCAAACAGTTGTTGCCAAGAGTGATTATACATCATATTAAGTTATCATTTGTGGAGTTAACTTGGCCTGTAGGCTGCCGTATCGAAAGCCTGGTACATGTCGATTGGTGCGGAGTACAAAGGGTTTTCGACGTTAACACAGTCTGGATGAGATCTTATTGCCGACATTTAGGAGAAGCGTCTTGATAGTATGTGGCTGGAGTGGGATCGCTGTTTCTGTGGGGGTATGGAACTGAGATACCAATCATCGGTCATGCTTTCGTCCAAGCAAAGTCTTAAGATGATCTGGTGTATGTTCCCTATCAGGATATCACTCTCAGACTTGAAGAACTCCGTCGACAAGCCCTCATCAGATAAAGAAGTTTTTCAACAAAGCAACATTTGGGAGCAAAATGACGAAAACGGACGTTAATGCAAAACTTTCCATTTCTGCTGCATCTTAAGGTTGAGCGATTTCCTTTTAGTTGGATTGCCTCGTAAAGCCGTGTCTCTCTTAGTCTCAGAAGTTTTATAATCTTGTCAAGAAGCACTCATGTCGCCTTAAGAAAATAAAGCGTCAAGAGTCCAGATGAGCCTGGAGAAGAATGAGGAGCACTCACTTCTTTGATGTGCACTATTATGGCTTTAGTACCCAAGACAAACTGAAATTGCGAAACGACAATGAAAGGAGATAATGCATGACACGATCACCAGACCCGCTTTAAGTCTTAAACCAGACAATGTGCCCTAATCGTGCAGCCCACAAGAAAATATATGACTTTGTGGACACAATGAATATCAATTTAAATTTAGTGCCCATTAGAGGTCCAAGGAATGCGAACGCATTTTCCACTTCCTGGTGCATCACTCCACTCCCAGCAGCACGTCATGACAAAAATTATAAAACCATCACACAAACATTTTCTTTTTTCTCATCTGGTCATCTCACTTTCCACGACTTTGCGAGTCTCCCCTGACACTCCATAAATTCCATTTCACTTGAAGTGATCCCAAAATAGCCCAGTTGCCCAAACAATGCTCCACTGCACTGCACACTGACATCATGCACCACAAAATCGCGCGAATGCACCTCAGGTTGCAGTACATCTCCGAGAGTCATTTCATTTTCGAGTGAATATCTGAAAATACCTCTTCACGTAGCCGGGCGAATGCGAGTGAGTGTCTTTCGGTAGTCGGTGGCAGTGGCAGTATCGCAGTATCTAAGAAGTACATACACCACGGCTACGTGTAGAACATTCGTACGTGCGTGGTATGCGAGAACATATTTAGACGCACATCGTACGGGGTATGTCCCGCTCGTGGAGTTTATTGACACCCGCACGCTACTCGCAGAACGCAATGTGAAAGTAAAAAATAAGGAAAAAAACAAATTCTGTGTCTCTCTGCGCGCAAATAAATCAACTTCAAGCATGAAATAGCGAAGATTTGCCCTGCGATTAGGCCGAGTTCATAAACTGACGCGTACTTGCGGCGGCTGTTGTCTACGCGACGGTTGTGCAATGTCCGAAGTCCTCGATGGAGGCCATATACTCCCTGCGGCCCCCATATACTCCCTGTGTCCATTCTGAGCGAGCCTGTGCCTGTGTCTGTGTCTGCATGAAACTAATTAAAGGTAAAATGAAATTCCATCACGCATCTGGTCGCCCGGTGCACTACACGGTTCAGAATTCAATTTATTTTTATGTTTATTGAGAGTTTTTTCGTTTATATTCTCGGATTTCTGTTGTGTGTTATTTATTGTGTTTGTTTTTTTTGTATCACAGGCGAACCGAATGCGCAGTCCTTGTTGTTTCCTTTTCAAATGAATAATGCAATTTCATGTCGGGCTACCGGTTTGGCCCATGGGTGACTGTGAGCTGTACAAAAATGTGGCTGTAGCCCGGAAGGCAAAAATCCCCCGATTATACTATCTCGGCAAACGTCGGGGGTATTACCAGCGAATCTGTCAAATCTGCTCGTTCAAAAGCTGCTCACCTCCGAATATGGTGAAATGAGAAAGGAAACATTTTTTAATTTCGTCCTTTACCAAAATATGGTAAACAAGAAATCAAGTGAATTTGAATTCTTACCAAGGTTTCAACAATTTGATCTGCTTAAATGTCAAAAATATGTTGGTCGTCTCGTCGCTTAATTGAAAATAGTGTGGACTCCTATGCGCAAGATCCTTGATTCGATATCTGATAGGAGCAAACATAGTCTTTTACTCTTTACGTGAGTTTTTTAGGCAAGATCTGCGCAACTGCTGGCATACGCGGATGTAATTGACGTGATCTGTCGAAAGGTCAATGACTCTTGAGAATTTATTCTTTATGATGAGACCCGAAATTAAGATGTAACCAGTCCTATTTCCTCCCTCCCCCTTCCTCTTTCCCTTACTCTCCTTACTCTCTCCCTCTCCGGTTTGTCGGATCAAGGTGTCAACCGTTCCGTGCCGAGAATCAGCCTGGCTGGGGGCCCACCCTAAACTAAAGCCCAGTCGCTACCGGAGTATCCAAAATACCTGGCGACCTTTCGGATCATTCAGCCTTAACTGTGTATTGCGGATCTCTGCGCAGTCGGACCTCCTTTTGTCCACCACTCATGGGACCAAATGTCTAACATTTCAAAAAAAACCTTTAAAAAAAATAATAAAAATGAATCCAGTGCTCAATCACCGGCTGGGATTTCAACTCCCAGCGCCTCTAAAGTCCCTTCAGCTCCTGAAGTGCTGGCGACCAAACCAATTTCGGCTACGCTCGCCAATAGCCGCGTGGATCCAAATAACGCCCGCAGTACCGCTGTCTCCTCAAGGCCATTGGCCTTTCTACAAGGAAACATAGGGAGCGGGATACTGCAGCCCGGATTTTGGAGCGCTTTAGTAGTGTTCCTCCGGACTCGCTTTCTGAGCAAAAAAAACGCTCGCTAGCTTGGGTAACCAAAATAGCTAAAAGCATCGAAAGCGATAGCGCGAATGCCCCTGAGCCATCGACAGCTAAGCGTACCAGACCGGCCGACTCTTCAACCTCCGAGCCCAAAAGGAAATGAACTGCCGGAGGATCCTCCAATGTCAATGGGCTCAATAGGCCGTATAGTAACGTGGTCAAAGACAACCTCATTTACGCTGACCTCCTACTGCCTCATCTCGTCTTTGAGAAAAACTACTCTACCAGCATACCCTCCAGGTCCGACTGGAAGTCTGATACTCAGACGCTGGACGGTCCTCTGCGTATTTTCACAGATGGATCCAAGACGGACGAGGGAGTAGGAGTAGGTGTCTACTCCAAGGATCTCAATTTTAGTATATCCCTCCACCTTCTAAAACATTGTAGCATATTCCAGGCTGAGATGATTCCAATAAAAGAAGCCCTGTCTTGGCTCAAGAACAACGTGATATTCAAGAAGAACATCACCATCTGTTCAGACAGCAAGGCAGCAATCAAATCTCTGAACTCGGTCACTTTCCTCTCTAAGACCTCCCTAAATTGCCGCCTATCTCTTAACGAAATTGCTGAGCATCTTAATATTCACCTCATGTGGGTGCTGGGACACAGTGACATTCCAGGGAATTGTGAAGCCGATGATCTCGCCAGGAGCGGTACGATCTCCACAAACCTTCCTAATGGAGATCCTCCGCCCATGCCATTCGCTACATCTAAACTTCTTTTAAAGAATCGTACTAAAAACACCAACTCAAGATGGTCAGATAGCACTACGTGCTTCATCACAAAGCAAATTTGGCCTAAACTTGATCTAAAACGTCCACTCTATCTTCTTAGAATGAACAGATCATCACAGGACACTGTGCCATTGGCATTCATGCCTCGAGAATGGGACTTCTTACAATGATTTCCGCAGAAGGTGCAGAGACGAAGAAGAAAGAAAGCATAACGCATCTCCTCTGCACTTGTAGCGCTCTCTCCTCTCTCAGGTTGAAACACCTTGGAGCCTATTTCTTCAACGACTTGAGCGAATTGCACAACGTCGGCATTAATCAACTAAAGACCTTCGTTGAAAGCACCAAATGGTTTTTTGGATAGGTTGTTATCAGATCCGCGTGGTATCACAATGGGCCTAAATTGGCCTAAGTGTGACTGTTATCCACAGTCAGCCACTTCAACCTAACCTAACCTGTAGGAGGCCCTGAAGAATTGGAATTAATCATGTGGTGGCTGATACCTGTTAGTCCTTCAAACTGAACAAAGACGTCCGTTTTTCCGCCTCAGTTGAAAGGAATCCCTCAAGGGAATGCCATTTTCCTGTAAGCCAAAAGAAAAACCCTTCGAAAAAGAATTTTAGTTAATTATTCATGGACCAGCTCGGATTCCTTAAATTGTAGGAAACTTATTTTCGATCGCCCTGTGAACAGTGACACAGAAAAGCACTCGCTTCTCCCCCAGACGTCTCTGACAATTGACCCATTTAGGTCTCACCCACATCGTCCGCACTTCAAACACTGGGCCACCAGACCCTCGAAATTGCTGACGAAATGACTGATGTGAGTCGCCTATTTTTGGATGCAGCTATTTTAAAATTCCCTTCCATCGAAACCTGTCAATCAGCACTCAGGTGTTCGTTGTTCGTCGCCGCCCGAATCCAACGCTTTCACGTTTAATTTTATTTCCAAACATTTCACATGCCACCCCATGAAATGCCCCTCGACTTGACGGAGCTCCACTTCGGCGCCGCATGTTTCAAATTCCGAAATAATACCCTTTTGCCGGGCTGTCTAAGTGCTCCCTTAATGCTGTGGAACGCCCCCACGAAAGGGAATTATTTTTGGGACGAATAACTTTAACATAATTTAAACGTTCCCCACCCTCTCCGCCGGCTCGGCCCCGTTTTGGAAGCAAATGGACCGGAAGGAGAAAGTGAAAGCTTGTTGCTGAGATTTTATTGTCCTTGAGAGTGGTGCTCGTCCAAATGTCGCCATATCGCCGCATCGCCACCCACTTCACCTCCGCTGCGGGGATGGTGATTCACAGTGTGAACCTATTGGGCCCATTCTCGTTCTTCACACGGCGTGGCGTGTGTGAGAGATGCTGTTACCCAATTCATCGCACGTTGCGTGAGATGAAAAGATGAAAAAAAAAAACGTGGCAAAGGTCGTTAAGTTGACTGATGATGATGCTGATGGTGTCTGCCGTCAGGTCGCAGTCACTCCAAGGACTCGTAAAAGCGAAAAAGCTTTAAAATGTTTGATGACCCATGTAACGGCTTTGGGCTTAATTGGAAAGCAATTCTCCGTTGGTGTGGCACATCGCATCAAAGGGGGGAACTGGCCACCCAGCCAGGTGCAACCTGATGGGGGGATGTCGCTGGGAGGAAGCGCACGAAGTGATTAAGTGAAGTGCATGTACGTGGCGGCCTCCGAAGGCCACCAACTGGGTAGGGTTAGCATTTCCGTTGAACACCTTATAAAGTGGAGCGACTGTCTAGTCGTTGAAGTTCCTGCGCCAAGACGGTGGGTAATAAATCACAATGTATCGACGACTGCTGCACCTATAAAGAAAGTAATGGCTTTTCTTTTAGTGTCAAGCCAAGTGCATTATTATGCATCACGACAAACAGCCGTCGGCGGTGGCGGTGGCGGCGGCGTGGGGTGTTGGCCAGAGAGCTTAAGAACTGCTGGGGGCAACATCGTGGAAGTTTATATAAAACGTGTTGTCCATTAAAGTTGAAATGGCAGAGGCGCTGCTAAAATAACAATCAGCACTCTATGTGTCCATTTCGTTGTGCCCACACGTACACTAGTCCCGATGGGTTTCAAGGCTAAGATAGATGATGAGATCATCCCTAGGACGACGCGTGTAACTGTGGTTCATGGTTCTGGCGTTCTAGAGGGTGGTTCATGGGCATAATGATGACATTCATGACACCAGTCCTAAAGACTGAAGACCAGGATTGATTGACCACAACTGACATAAGCGGGTGAGTAAAATTTGATGTACTGCAAATTTTTGGAGGTTCTAACTCCCTAAAGTTGGGACGAAGGTTATTGATTGCTTCGGGCAGTGGTTGATCGCCCTTGTGTTCCAGAGCACTTGATACACAAACGTCTTAACACGCCGTCGATGTTAGCTTTTGTCACAGTTTTTTCCTCAAGGAACAGCCCACCCATCTTGTTGTCCACATTCGACGGGTGCATGGTGAGCTTTTGGTAGTGCAGCCAAACATGAGCAGCAGCTTCTGTGACTGTGTTTTTGATGACATTGAGAATTTGCTTCAGTTGTGTTTCTGGGTGGCGTTGAACTTTCTAAAAGTTCTTGCGAGACTCGATCGGTGAAGTTTTTTGTGGTCGATAGAGATTGTGTCTTTCTTTCTTTCACGACTCCATTCCGCTTCTCTGGATATTCCTCGTCTTACCTCGACGAGAATAAGGAAACGATTCGAGTCAATGTTGTATTCTCATGCGAGACTCGATCGGCTAAGTTCTTAGCGGTCAGTTGCGCTTGCAGCTGTCCTTCACCGAGCAGCGGAGTTTTGTCTGGACCCCGTTGTTCTCCCGATCTCCAAGTTCTTACTTTGGTTTCAACGAAAATTATCCGAGACGATGTTGTCTCCTCGTGCGAGACTCGATCGGCTAAATTCTTAGCAGTCAGTCCTACACCGAGCAGTGGAGTTTTGTCTGGACCCCGTTGTTCTCCCGATCTTCAAGCTCTTACTTCGGCTTCAACGAGGAAATGATCCGAGACGATGTTGTCTCCTCGTGCGAGACTCAGTCGGCAAAGTTCTTTGCGGTATTTTTTTTTTTTTTCGGAGGATTTTTGGAGCTCTACTGGAGCACTCAGACTCAAAACTGGTCCATTGTACTGTCAGGTAGTAACCTACTCCAGTGCCGTTAATTTGATCGCAACGGCAAATGGTGACTGGACCAGATTCGATTTCACTGGGACCTCTCGAACTTGGGGCAGGCACTTAACCAACTGCGTTTTTGTCTCCTCGTGTGAGACTCGATCGGCAAAGGACTTTGCGGTCAGTACGGATTATGGCTCGACTCCGACTCCGTTCTTCCCCCAATTTTTAAGTCCTTACTTCGGCTAAAGCGAAGAAATGATCGCAGTCGATATTGACTCCTCGTGCAAGACTCGATCAGCGCAGTTCTTTGCGGTGAGTTGCGCTTGCAGCTGTCCCACATCGAACCGTGGATTTTTTCTGGGTCAGTCCTTCTCCCGAAATCCAAGCTTTTACTTCGTCTACAACGAGGAAATTATCCGAGTCGACAATGGCTAATTGTGAGAGACTCGATCCACAAAGGACTTTGTGGTCAGTAGGGAGTGTGGCTGTCCGATATCGGACCGTTCCATTCTCCATTCAGACTCCATTTTCCTCTCGATATCCAAGGTCTGACTTTACCAACAACAACAAAATGATCCGTGTTGATGTTTTCCCCTCATGCGAGACTCGATCGGCAAAGGTCTTCGCGAGCGGTGGGGATTGTGGCTGTCCGACATCAATCCGTAGAGTTCTTTCGATATTTCTTATGTTCGCAACAAGAAGGAAATGATTCGAGTCAATGTTGGCTCATCCGAGTGTTGAGACATCAAAGAAAATAGAGGAAAGTCTGACGTGATGAGGAAGTTAGGCCTCAACTGGAAGATCAGGTCCCTTTCTTTAGCCTCTGGAGAAAGGGGTCCAGATGTATCTCTAGGCATCTTTGAGGTTTTGAGCGCCTCTGTGGAGCCTTCAAGGATTCATCTGCCGCCATTTCTACAACAGAGGTCCCAACCGAACATTATTTAAACCTGGACGCCAAATACATCTGAGTAGCTTTAAGGAGCTTACAAACTCTTAATCTTACGAGAAACAATTTCAAAGAATTGGTCATAAGTATACTCTAGTCCTCCGGATGTTCTTAACCGACCCATCTAATCACCCTCGCCTATCACAGAAGCGATTTCCAAAACCTTTGCCTTTCTATGGCCCAAAGAATATCGCCAACTTTGTATGCGGAAACGTGAATTGAGACTCTTCCACTGAAGTGCATTATCTCACGTTTCACGTGATTGACACTGTCATGTTAAGAGTTGACACGTTCCCGCTCTACATTGTTCGGCGAGCGTTACAATTTCGAAGAACAATGTCACCAGCCAGATATCCGCTTCAAACTTTGCGTGAATGCAGTGGATTTCAGTAGCCGCGCATTGATTGATTTTTATGATCTTTAATTCAACAAATTTGCTTCGCCATAAATTTTGTTCGCTTAACACCCCAGTCACGCTCCAGTTTATGATTGGATCGTTTCAATTTCTCAGTCAATTTGATTTTGTGGGCATACAGATGATGGTCTTCTCGTTTAAATGCGTTCCGTAGGGCTGGAGGTGATGTCCAATTGCTGCGATCGATGGATGTGACAGATTGTTGGATTGCCATTCGAGGCGGGTGATCTTTGCCACGTGATCGAATATTAAGAGGAAAAGCGAAATGATCTTTGCGTCGCGTACATTGAACTTTGTCTATGGAATGAAAGGGTGTAAGTGATAGTTCTGTTTACATTAAGTGTCCTTACATTTATGATTTTCAATGTCGTGTCCAAGGTCTACCACACATTCGACGGAAGAATTTTGTTTATTTTTGGTACAACCCCAAAGTTGTACACCGTACGCTTACACAGGCTTAAGCACTTGCTTATATAGAAGCAGTTTGTTTTCAGTACTGAGTAACCAGTACATTTTTCTACCTTTAATAACGAGCTCTTTACGTTTCATTTTAACGTGTCGAAATTTGCACCAAGCGTCATGCTCAGGCACTTAGATTCGTTCGCAAAAGGTATTTGGTCCGAGATTAGGAAAACAAATGTTTCTTACAAATGAAATGCACATGGATGATATTGTTTCGTTGAGAGCGATCTGCAAGTCTCTCGTCCATTCACTTACTTTATTGAGAGCCATTTGCAGTTTGTAGTAGACTCTTCAATAGTTTCACCAATTGCTAGAATGGCTGTATCATCGTGTTGCATGTTGCTAGAGTAGTGCCGTCTTCTTTAGGTATATCGCGAGTGTATAAAAGTTAGAAAAGTGGCCCAAGAACACTTCCTTGAGGCACGCCAGCAGAAATTTCTTCGAGTTCTGAGTAATCGTTTCCATACCTTATGCGGAAGACTCGATTCCCAAATAATGTTACTAAAATATCATATAGGCATGTAGGGAGAAATTGGCGTAGCTTTAACTTTAATCCATCGACAGAAGAATGGAAATTTTGGCTTAAGTTGATGTTCGTCATTAAGGGCTTCCTATTTTTAAATTTAAATAAAGCAAGGTGTGTTTGAGGTATCATCATAATTTTTTATTCTTTTGAAAGTCCTATTGATGCCATTATGTATGGAAGATAACACCGTTCAAATGTCCACCGCGGCTTCTCTGAGCGATGTGCATCCGAAATGTCCAACTTTCCATGACTTTGGCTTATAACTCAGGCTGCATTTTACCGATGACATAGGTTATGTTGGCTTTGAGCGCCACTGTAGCTTGTGGCTTATTCCCATAGACCTGTGATTGCAAAAATCCCCACCTCAGACATGAAAAAGTCTAACGTGGTTAAATCGCACGATTTCGGTGGCCAGTTCACTTCACCTCCACGTGAGATGACCATCGAATAGCTCATACATAATTTCCAATGTGCCATGATCTGTGTAGCACGTAGCGCCTCGCCATCCTGCTGAAACCACATGTCGTTGGTGTCCATATCATCCAATTCAGGCCAAAAGAAGTTGGTGATCATCAACCTATAGCGCTCGCCGTTGACGGTGATGGCCTGGCTAGCCTTTTGAAAACAGTGATTTTTTTTTTGGGATGCATCGAACCCCGCTGGATCTCACGTGGATTGGTATCGTCCCAAATTCGACAGTTTTGTTTGTTGACGTACCCATCCATCCATCATCCAGAAACTGGCCTTATCGCTGAAGATAATTTTTCGATGAAAATTGGGGTCAGTTTCCAACTGCTCCAGAGCCCATTTATCGAACATACGTCTTTGTCTAGGGTCTGCTGCTAGGTCAGTTGAACGAGTGCAGACCAGAGTCACGACACAAAATACGCCAAGTTGTGGTCTGCGAACGGACTAGTTTTTGTGAGCGACGCGAGATCGACTGCCTCGGATTCTCCTGCACACTTTCACGGACAGCAGCGATGCTTTCGGCAGATTTTGAGTTTCCTCGACGTACGGGTGTTGATTTATCGTTTACTGAACCAGTTGACTCATAATTATCCAGCACTCTGTGAATAGTCCTCTCGGTAGGACGATTATGACGACCGTAAAATGGGCGAAGTGCGCGGAACGTTGCCCGAACAGAACGTCAGTTTTGATAAAACAATTTTATCATTTGCACGTGTTATTGAACGCCATGTCCATCCGCGGTGATTTGGCAAAATAGACTGAATAAATGACAGCCTATTATACAGATGTAGCTTCAGCAATATGGCCGCTATCAACTGTCAAAGTTCAGAAGTCCCTATTGGAAGACCATTTATCCCTAGGATCCCCAGGAGATTTAAGAAATCTCCACTATACAGTGTCCCTCGGGTAGTCATCCTAAAACAATAACAATCACCTGCATTGCTGCCAAATGAATTTCTTGGAGCAAAATACGGAAGGAGTGCTTAAAATTCTTTGCACCAGCAAGAAGAGTCACACAGAAATTGGGTAAAGGGGCGACATATTTTCTGAAAACACTTTAACGGCAAAGATCCAAGACAGTAGAATGATTTAAAAGTACAAAAGATCGTCGTGATCGTCGAATGCGGTAGGATCACAACAAGTAGACTATACCATACTGAGTTGAAGACCTTGTCCTGAGCAATGCGGCAAATGTCAGATTGTGAAGATGAACAACCTTTCAGGAATCTTGTCAGTCACTTCCTCCAGCCTCTAGGGCACAACCATTCGTCTTGCTTAATGACCATTCTTTCGGAAGCGTGTTTCGTCGACAAGTTGTGGACTCACCGATCAGTTGACTGTAGCTGACATTGTATGCTGTTCTCTCGCACAACTATGATCTTCGTGAATAATGCGCCGTTGGGAGGTATAAACGTGCTGGCATCCATTAAGCATGCATTTCTCCAGTACGGGGACAGATAACACACACGCACATACTCGTACCGTACGTAGATTATGACGCCTCTAGTGCCGAAGTCACTCCTCTTGCACCATCTTTCAGCGTATACGCGCTCTTATTCATGCCTTTCCTCTGCAGGCAAACATCGATCGTCCCACAAATTGCTATCCAAACTTTACAGACACAACAGCCAAACCCATCATTAAACAACCGTGCGACCACACACAAACCAAAGACACGGCGCATTCATTTTTTCGTGTGTGTGCCTAGCGACCTTAAGCACCAAGAGAACAAGCACAAGGCTGTGCGAGACGTACGCTTGCCAGCAAGTAAACCCATCCGACGGATCCATAGATTGCGAATTTCCTGCTTTTGGCCTGAAAAAAGCGCAAAAAATTAATTAAAATGTCAAGTTTGCGCACATTTAATGGTAATTTCGCGAAACTCAGCAGGCGGCGGCTTCGACGTCGTCGTATGTTCCCGTTTACCGCAGTGGATACGAAATCGATGACTAATTGCGAGAAGCATGATTTTGCAGTTTCTCGGGGAATTTAGGTCGAATTGAAAATTTCCGCGTTAAGTGGAGACTTGCGTTCACCAATTTAACGAAAACATCACGCGGTCCACGACCGAAAATGAATAAAAGGACCGAATGCACACGCGATTCTTGAGGTAAAATGGAGGGGTCCAAGCCGGTTACACTCGCGCGAGAGCCGCTTTCTGATCAGATGCCAAGGAACGCTTTCCCGACCGCAGCAATAGATACGGGTTCTTACACACTTCTGCGATAAATTATGAAGCATAAATAAATTTGTTTCGGGGGGAGAACGTGTGCCAGATTGGATATGCTCGGCGCATACGTGCTCGGCGATCACACACACGAGAGGTTCGTGAGAATTTCGATTTCAATGAGCGCAGTGGTCGAATGCAGCGGCGACATGGGTGGCGAAGCGTTCCCCATAAATTTGTTGGCCGTAAATCTAAATAATCGTGGCTTATGACCAGCAGCTCTGTTTGCTCATGAATAAAACTCGCTGAGATTTGCAGTTCAAATGGTCGGCCACGGCGAGGGGATTGGTCTGAGAACTATCTGGAGCCAGTGACTCAGCGGAGTTGAGGATCACTTTACGATCGTGTGTGTTGCATGACTTAGAATGGTCGTTTTCATCTCAAGAACTGTTTACCTGAATTTAACCTTCACTGTCCAAAATTGAAGCAGAAATACATAAGCGGTGACCGAACGCAGTGAAAGTGATGTCATTCTCGAAATTTGGATTTAGACATTGACATCATGCCGGTGAGGTGAGGTAATTTCTCGGGAATTTGATCCGATTTGTGTATCACTCTGCACTCAGGTTGTGACTTCTGGAAAACCTGAGTGCAGCAACACCAATTCAACTGATTCTGCAACAATGTAAAGGGTCTTCTAAAAGCGACTTCCGAACTTTGACAGTTGATAGTGGCCATATTGTTGAAGCTACATCTGTCAAATTAGCTGTCATTTATTCAGACTGTTTTGCCAAATCACCATGGATGGACATGGCGTTCAATAATACGTGCAAACGATTAAATTATTTCATTAAAATTTGTGTTCTGTTTGGGCAACGTTCCGGGCTCTACACTTCATTTTACGGTCGCCATAATCGTTCCAACGAGAGGACTATTCGCAGTGTACATCGTGTACAACACCCGTACATCGACGTCAACGTCGACTAAAAGCAAGATCTGCGGAAAAATCGCCGCTGTTTGGTGTTGATTTTGGACTGGCGACGTCGTCGATCCATATTGCTTTGAGAACGACGTCACCGTCAACGGCGAGCGTTAAGGCCGATGATTATCACCTTTTCCTGAGCTGAATCGGGTGATATGGACACCAGCGCCACGTAGTTTCTACAGGACAGGGCTATGTGCCACACAGCTCCCGCCACATTGGAAATTCTGCCCGAGCGATTCGAGGACATGGTCATCTCACGTGGATGTGAAGTGAACTGTCCACCGAGATCATGCGATTTGACCTCGTTAGACTTTCTCTTCTGACATTTTCTGAAATCACGGGTGTATGTGAATAGGCCACAAAACACAGAGGCCCTCAAAGCCAACATGACCCGTGCCATCGATCAAATTCAGCCTGGTTTACGCACAATACTCATGGAAAATTGGACATTTCGAATGCGCGCTACCCAAAGAAAGCGCGGCGGACATTTAAACAATTTCATACTCTATACATAATGGTATCGATAGGCCTTTCAAACGAATGAAAAATGTCTATGATATCTTACACAGTTTTTGTGTTATTTGAATTTAAAGATAGAAAGTGCTTAATGAATGACGCTTTATAAGACTTATGCCATACACTCATTCAGTGAATATTTTCATACAGTCGTGGATCTTGAGCAAAGAATTCTCTGTTTGATCTTGAAAGAGTCCATGCCCTTGGGCCATGGAATACATTTTAAAAGAAGAGTATAGTACAAATTCGTGGGCGCCGTGGCGTAGTGGATAAGCGCGTCGACTCCTACGCTCGATGTTCTCGGTTCGATTCACGAAAAAACACCTAACATTTTTTAACGGCTCCACCTCTTTCGAGTCATTGACAATGCTCAAAGAGTATAACTAGAAAAAGCTTACCAATCTCGCCGTTCGGAGTCGGCATTAAACTGTGGGTCCCCTCCACTCGTGAAGGAACAACAGCACGCACAACACGAGTGGTTGCTGACAAGCTAGGCCCAGGTCCACCTCGGACTGTAGCGCCGCCATTATTATTATTATTATAGTACAAATTCGCCACCTGAGCCCAGAGAGTCACCGACTAGTCGAGAAATTCCATCATTTGTCCGTATGCCACTGTTTTTCATCATATTCTCTTCCAGCCTAATGATCACAAAGATCATGTTACGAACAAGAATTTACATAGTACACATCACTCTCATGCTGTAGTCACCTTTCTGAAGTAGGATCAACCGGAATGAATTAAAATAAAATCTCCACTGACAGGCAGTTCAGCCGCACTCTATTGACTTCAGTCGATTTTCCGGTTTCCACCTTCTCCACTGTCCAACCGGGAACACTGAAGGAATCAACAAAGAGCCTGTTCTTAGACCCGGATATGAAAATCAAGACGCTCGACGGAGTCATTGAATTGCAAGAAGTGAACTGCAATAACAAGCCATGACCATGCGAGTAACAGTGATGTCTTTCATGCGATGGTTGGATGGCGGTATTGTCTAGGATATTTACGGAAGTGTACGCTGGCGATAAGGAAGCATTGACTCGCCGTCGTCGTCTTTACCAACTATGACTTCTTGTCTGTGAAGGAAGTGCAAAGAGTCGCTGGAATAAGTGATTGCCACAATGCTTGGCAAGAATATTATCGTAACTAGACGAAGTACGAGACGTTATTGTTTCAAATCAAATCACTGTTAGACAGAATAAAGTAGTTCAGTTGGAGCGGATGAAAGCCATAAACACTGCAGTAGAGGTATGTATGTAGATCCAATGGCGTAACAGGCTCAAATAGGATCACTTTCTTAAGTTTTCGTGGAAAGACAGAACGTGCTGGAGGTCGTTAAGGCAGAGAGGAATGCGAGAAGGAGAAGGAAGTTACATTTAGGAAAAGCCCAAGAACGAATGCCTGCATCCTTCTTCTTCTTCTTCTTCTTCTTCTTAGGGCGCTACAGTCCAAGGTGGACCTGGGCCTCACTCAACATGCCTCTCCAGCCAACACGATCTTTCGCCAGCTGCCTCCAGTTTCGCACACCAAACCGGCCGAGGTCTCCCTCGACTTGTGTGCGCCGCCTTGTACGTGGACGTCTTCTGTTGCGTTGTCCCACAGGCTCAGAGTCGAAGACTCTTCGGGCCGAAGCTAAGTTGTACATGGCCTAGACATCCTAGGCGTTGGATCCGTAGACGCCTGGCTAGAAGTTTTATTTACAAATGAAAAATGAAAAATGAAAAATGAAAAATGAAACACAAACTTATACTTAATGACCTTTATTGGGCGACTCTAAAAACGAACTGATGTTACATTCTTTTACATTCTTAATTTATACTAAAATTGTCGACACAGATGATTCCGTGTCTCAATAGGTTCTTAGAACTAATTTATTGTTGGACGCGGAAAAGAAAAGGAGGAAAACCCTGTACCCTTGATTATAGTTGAAGTAGGTATCTGGTGACACGGGAAAGGATAGGCAAAGTACCATATGTACCATGTGTGCATATGGTTTGGGTTTTTATGCGTATTTATTGACAACATCTATAAATTGGGTTTTGTTTATTCTCTCAAGGTTGTCACATAAATTGGTGAAAGATGTGCTCATCTGTAACTCCACCCCTCTTTGTCTGAGGCTCCGACGAAGTAATCGTAATAGGTTTACTTCTCTTAAAACAATGTCCTTTTATTGGTTTGAAGGTGAGAAGAATAATTATAGAGCTCATATTAATTGTATATCCCACTTTGTTTGTTTTGCTTATTTCTTCGATTTCTTTTCTGTTATTTATGATTTTTCTAGATGCAAGTTTTCGAATACGAATTCGGAATTATTTGTGTCTTCTTTTACAATAGTGTTAAAATTTGGCAATATTACATGATGTTTGATTTTAGTTTCAAAATTTTCAAAAGTGACATTTCTTATTTTTTCCGACAATCTTAAAATGTTATAAGAGCTGTGCCTTATATGATATTTTTAAATCTTAAATACAAATATGGTTGATTACAGTTTATTTTTCTATATTCCTTAAAATAACAAGATCATTTTTAAGATTAACATTTAGCTTAACTTACTTTAGCTTAACTTTACTTTAGCTTAACTTAAATATATTTCTAATACAATTGTCATTTATTTCTTTTAAATATCTTTTAAAATTTTGTTTTACATTTGCATGAAATATATTATCATACATATATCTCTTGACAAGTTTTTTTTTTTTTATTTGGTAAAAGCTTAATCAATATTTTGGAATAAATGCTTTTTGAGAATTTGGGCGTTTGAAGAACTATCACAATATTATTTTCAAAACAGACAACAGTGATTTTGATATTAGCTAATGTATCTAAATCAGAAATTTAAATTCTTCTTCTGCTAAGATATTTCTGAATAAGTATAATTTTCTCTATGTCGTCAAAATGGTTTCGTAGGAGCTTGATGTCATATTTGATTTGATATGAGTATTGCATTTACTCCATTTCGTCCTCTACGTTAGCTACTCTATTGTAAATTTCGTCTGTCATGTTATGTATAAAATGTTTCAGTGTGAGTTGTTGTTTTCTAATATGTTCTGTTACATTATGTATATAGTGGTATGTATATCGTGGATATTTTATGTTTTTTGTATAAGTCGTTTTGTGTTATTAGCTTTAATGGTAGGATTTTTCCTATCCTGGTATTTTTTGTCTTTTCGTACATGAGTCTTGTAGTATTTAAGTCTATTATTTATATCTACTACGTGTGCGTCGCCTAATTTTTCCGTCTCAATTTTTCTATATTTACTGTGGTTCTTACCTCCTCTGATTTCTTTTATGAAATTTGGACCTGGTTTGATCTGTATATCTTTTCTATCCCTGTTTAGTTTATTTATAATATTTTCCTTTCTTTTACTTATTCTCTCTTGAATCGCTGGATATTCCTCTTGTGTAATTTTCCCGTTTAAGAAATCGATAGGTTTCCTGTTGGTTGTTGTATGGATTGTATCATTATAAAATCGTATAATTCGCAACATTTTCTCTTCGATAGTTTCATCGTTATTTTTCTCGTCGTGCTTTAGTAATCGTATGTGTTCGTTGATAGTATTATGAAGCCGTTCTATATCAGCGTTGGACGTATGATTGCTATTAGAAGTAAAATGGGTTTCTATGTTCTCATCTTTCAAGAATTGTTGAAGTGGTAATGCTTTAAAACCTAGTTCATTATCAACTATTATTTTATTAATATTCACTTGTGTACTTAAATACTGTAAAATTTTAGCCTTAAACTCTGTCCAGGTACGTCCATTAATTCTAAACGCTTGGGCATACTTCGTGAATTTGTCTATGGTGGTCATAAAGAGTTGTTTTCCTAATGTATAGAAAACGTCGATGTGGACAGTATCGTTGGGTTTTGCTGGTGTTTCAGTGGTTTTGTAGGGTATTTTCGGGGGACTACATACGTCGCAGTTATTCACAAATTGTGTGATTCTAATTTTGAGTTTTGGATGATATATAAGATTTTTTAATTCTTTAAACACAACATCAATACCTCTGTGATTGTTTCTTTTGTGTTCATTTTCGATTAATACCGTAAGATTCTCTTCGCTTGTTATATCTTCTAATTCTTTAAAACATCTTATGATTTTAAACTTATGGTTATTTGAGAAATTCTTAGCAAAAGTTTTTTCGAATAAATCATAGAACTCATCATCAACTATAATGGCGTTGAGTTTACTTGGGTTAAAATGATTTTTCAACAAGGTGATTATAGATTGTTCATCTAGTTCCTTAGCGCTTATAATTTTTCGGTTGCTGTTGAATACTTTAACATTTTTTATTCTAAGTGATCCAGATACTATTTTTTTGATTACTATTTGGTTTCTAAAAATATTAATAGCAGATTCGCTATTCGCAATTGTTTTTCTTTTAGAATGCGTAAAATCGGCTATGTTTACTTGTTCGATCTCTATTCTTGATAGTGCATCGGCGTTGCCATTTTGTATTCCCTTTTTATACTTTATGGTATATTCAAACTCTGAAAGCTTCAGCCTCCATCTTACTAACTTCGAATTAGGTTCCTTTATTGAAAAAAGCCAAGTAAGAGGCTTGTGGTCTGTTTCTATAATGAATTTTCGACCAAACAGGTACGGTCTAAAATATTTAGTAGCCCAAACGATGGCTAACAACTCCTTTTCTATCGTGCTGTAATTTATTTCGTGTTCATTGAGTGTGCGTGAAGCGTAGCATATTGGATGATTTTCCTGGCTAAGAATCGCACCTAGAGCAAAATTAGATGCGTCTGTTGTTAAAGTAAATTCTTCATTAAAATCAGGATACCGAAGTATAGGATCGTTAGTTAGTAGTCTTTTTAAAGTCTCAAAACTATTTTGATAGTCTACATTTTTTATATCTATTTTGGCGTCTTTCTTAAGAGCCTTTGTCATAGGTTTAGAAATGAGTGAATAGTCCTTTATGAACTTCCTATAATAACCGGTAAGTCCTAGGAATTGTTTAATTTGTTTTGTTGTTTTAGGTATTGGGAAATTTAAAACGCATTCGATCTTTTTTGGATTTGGTTTGATTCCATTGGGTGTGACAATATGTCCGAGAAACTCTGTTTCTTTCTTAAGAAATTCGGATTTGTCCAATTGTTGTCCAAAAATTGACTTCCTTAAGCCTTTGGAATATTTTCATTATTGACTCTATATGTTCTTGCAGTGAAGTCGAAAATATAATTATGTCATCTATGTATACCAAACATATCTTTCCTATATAATCGCTCAATATTTCGTTCATTAATCTTTGGAATGTTGATGGGGCCGTCTTCAACCCGAATGGCATCCTCAGAAACTCATAGTGTCCATTATCTACGCTAAATGCTGTTTTGTGCACGTCTTGTGGTGCTATTTCGATTTGATAAAATCCTTTTGCTAAATCGAGTGTTGTCAAATATTGGCATCTTCCTAGTTTGTCCAGTATTTCGTCGATGTTTGGGATAGGGTATTTGTCGTCTATCGTTACTTCGTTCAGCTTGCGATAGTCGATAACCATTCTCCATTTCTTATTTCCACTGGCATCGTCCTTCTTAGGTACTATCCACACAGGTGCTGAATATGGGGAATTGCTTGGCTGGATAATTCCGCTATTTAACATCTCTTGTATTTGTTTTTTTATCTCACTCTTGTGAATGTAAGGGTACCTATACGATTTAGCATAGATTGGTACGTTATTTGTTGTACGGATTCTATGTTTCGTTACATGTGTGAACGTTAAATTCGAATCCTGTTGGTGAAATATGCTGGAATATTTTTTAACGGTTTGTAAAAGCTTTTGTGCTTCTTCTGAATTTAAATGGTTGGTTCGAATTTGTTCCAAGATTGGTACATGAGCCTTTTCTTCTATAATATTGAAGTTTTCGCAATTAACTTCTTCAGTTTCAACTGTAAGTAGAGGCAACTCGAAATCATCTTCAGTCTCGATAATTGCTTCTACGTTATAATTATTTGTTTCGTAGATACCTTCTTTAATTAAGGTATTATTTTTCACATATATGAGGCCCTCTTTTTGTTTGACTATTAAATTTATTTTCTTTTCTATTTTGCCCCCAAACAAAATCGGAATTAATTTATCTTTTATTTCTAAAATATTATTTTTGTAATCTATTTTCGCACTCATGTTCTTTAAAATATCATTTCCTATTAAACCATCATAAGTCTCATGGAATTTACATACTAAGAAATCTATTTTATGTTCTGGGTCTCCTAACTCCGCAAACATTGGTATTCTAACCTTTTCGCTTATTTCAACTTCGCTTTGGAGAGTCTTAATTTTTGCAATGTCAATTGGGATTTTCCATTTTGGGTGGCAGATGCCGGGGTTTATAATGGAGTGGGTTGCTCCTGTATCTAATATAAATTTTAAGGGGTTAAGTTTAGTTTTTACTACTATATATGGTAGAAAATTTGCCCTAACTTCGTGCTTATTCACATCCATGGGCTCAGTGGGATGCTGGTTGTTTCCAGCGTTGTTTCGAAATGGGTTCGCTCTAGTCTCCCAATTATCGTTTCGATAGTTGTTCCAATTTTCTGTATGTTTATCACCCCTATTGTACCTATCGTGTTGATAATTACTTCTCCGTGGCTCGTTTTGCGTTTGGAGGTTATTATGGTGACGATGTTGTTGTAGATTTTGTTGTTTGTTGAAGAATTGTGTTTGTTGTGTCTTCATTCGGTCAGTTCGTTGTGATTGTCCTCGGCTATTATTGTTGGTTCGGTTGTGTCTTTCGTTTTTATTTCCTATAAAAGACTGATCGTTAATGCCTGTGTAGGCGTAGCCTGCTTGGAATAGAATATCCATGGCAGACTCTAAACTGCTAGGATCTCTACAAGTTAATATAGTCTTCATAGGTTCTGGTATTTTGCTCTTGAATACATTGAGGGCAGTTTTCATGTTTTTTTGTGCACTTTCGTTGGTTGCTACTCCTGATCCTAATACTATAAGTGTTTTGTTATTTAGTCTATGAAGTTTTCTTTTCACTTCATTATAGAATTCTAAAGTGTTTGTCCTAAAAACCACCCCTCTTAGCTCGTCGTATAATTCTTCGCAAGAGAGCTTGTCTCCGAAATTGTTTTGAAGAATTTTTTTAATGCCCTGCCAAGAAGAAACATGGCAGTTAATCTCTATTGTCTGTCTTGCTTGACCCTTAAGCTTACTTTTTATAATGTCAGAAAAAAGTTGTTGCGACAATGGGTCATAAGTTTGTAGCAGAGGGTGTATTCTATCGATTAAACTACAAAATGTCTGTAAATCTTTTGGATTCCCACTATATTCCTGGAGATTATTTAAATATTTTAGTGGGTCTATGACGATTGAGTTTGGGCTTTGCCTCTCATTGTGAGCCATATTTTTAAGTTTACAATACGTATTTAGTATGAATAATGGTTAAGCTTAATACTTAATTAATACTTAATATAATGCTTACGATACTATTTTTGTATGCTGCGTCTTCTTCTTCAAATGATGTGATGAGTAGTTGTCTTCAAAATAGTGTTGTTCAGGAACAGTCCTTCGGTTTCCAATGTTGTTATTGTTTAGTTGATTGAATTCGTGTTCGCCCGGTTTAAGTTTTAGTATATCTTCTATCTTAAGAAGTAATATACTTAGTTTGGTTCAATTGATGCGGTGGAGATTTTCTTCTATCTTTAGAATTTGTTTCGCACACGCTCGGTTTACATTTAATAAAAACTGTGTAATTTTATCTTCTATCTTTAGAAGTAATACACTTTAAATATACCCGGTTAAGTTTTAAAAAACACTGTATTAATAGATACATCCGAGTATCCTACCGACTGCGCCAGTTTTATTTACAAATGAAAAATGAAAAATGAAAAATGAAACACAAACTTATACTTAATGACCTTTATTGGGCGACTCTAAAAACGAACTGATGTTACATTCTTTTACATTCTTAATTTATACTAAAATTGTCGACACAGATGATTCCGTGTCTCAATAGGTTCTTAGAACTAATTTATTGTTGGACGCGGAAAAGAAAAGGAGGAAAACCCTGTACCCTTGATTATAGTTGAAGTAGGTATCTGGTGACACGGGAAAGGATAGGCAAAGTACCATATGTACCATGTGTGCATATGGTTTGGGTTTTTATGCGTATTTATTGACAACATCTATAAATTGGGTTTTGTTTATTCTCTCAAGGTTGTCACATAAATTGGTGAAAGATGTGCTCATCTGTAACTGCTAGACTCATGTCGTTGGTTGAACCTTCTCCTCCAAATGCCATCAACGCAAACAGGACCAAAGACCGCGCGAAGAACTTTTCTCTCGAAAAGACCAAGAGACTCTTCATCCGCTTGGGATATTGTCCATGCCTCTGCGCCGTAAAGGAGGACTGATATGATCAAGGTCTTATATAAAGTCAGCTTGGTCTTCCGAGAGAGGGCTCTACTACTCAATTGCCTTTTGAGCCCAAAAAAACAGCGGTTGGCAAGAGTTATTCTGCGTTTGATCTCGGTTCTGAAGTTGTTTGTACTGTTTACTGCGAAGCCAAGGTAAACAAAGTCCTTAACTACCTCAAAGTTATAGCTGCCTATGGCGACGATCTGGCTAAGTCGTCGTTGTTGTGCGTCCTTTCTCGATGACAGCATATACTTGGATTGGCCCTCCTTTACCTCCAGACCCATTTTAGCCGCTTCCATTTCAATGCCAGCAAACGCATCATTGACGGCTCGCTGTGTTCACCCAATCACGTCAATGTCATCCGCGTAAACTAGCAGTTGAACAGGCTTTTGGAAGATCGTCGAGGATCTGCCGCAGTGTGAAGATTTGATCGATGGTGGACTTCCCGGGCCTGAAACCACACTGATAAGGACTTATCAGTTTGTTCACAAATGGTTTTAGGCGTTCACACAAAACGGCAGAGAAGATCTTATAGGCGATGTTAAGGAGACTTATCCCTCGATAGTTGGCGCAGTCAAAGGGGTCTCATTTCTTGTGGATCGGGCAAACGATACTGAGATTTCACTCATCGGGCATGCTTTCCTCCGACCATATCTTCCAGATGAGCTGGTGCATGCGCCCTACCAGATCATCTCCAGCTACTTTAAACATTTCTGCGGGCAGACTATCTGCACCAGTAGCTTTGTTAGACTTCAGTCTCGATATCGTCTAGATCTGGGGGGATCCATCATCGTCCGTTGTGTTGACTGGAAAATTCTGTCTGACAGCGGTATTTGTGTCCTCATCGCCGTTCAACAGTCTGCAGAAATGATTTTTCCAAATTCTCAGTATCGACTGCGAATCTACTACTATTTGTCCATCCTCGTCCCGGCAGGCTTCTGTCCGAATTTTATACCCGTTCGATAAAAGTTTTACCCTTTGGTAAAACTTCCGGACATCATTCCTGCCATAACACCACTCCACCTCCTCGATCGCGCGCTTCACGTGCTCTTTCTTCTCTTCCTGAAAAGCCGGTTCTCTTCCCTTCTTCTCTGTTCGTAGAGCTCACGAACAGCTCTCGTCGTTCGATGCAGCGTTGCCCGGTAGGTTTCTTGCTTTGCTGCATGTGCCTGCCTGCACTGGTTGTCAAACCAGGGGTTTTTCCTAGGTGGTGTTTTAAAACCCAGCACATCAGTAGCGGCTTCTCTGACGGCTTTGTGACAACGTTTCCATTCTTCGTCTATTGTTAGTGCAGGCGACGTCGAAGTTTCAGGGAGACTCGATCGGAAAAGTTCCTGGCAGTCTGTTGCGATTGTAGCTATTCGACGTCAAACCGTGGTTGTCTTCCTCGACTCTGTTGTTCTCTCGATATCCGTGTCCTTACCTTGGCTACAACAAGGAAATGGTCCGAGTCAATGTTGGCGCCTCGGAACGTTCGGACATCAAGTATACTGGAGGAGTGTCTGACGTCGATCGCAACGTGATCAATCTGGTTGACGGTTGAATGATCAGGGGACCGCCAGGTCCCTTTATGGATGTTGAGGTGTGGGAACCGCGTGCTAGCTACAGAGAAGTTTAGCCGCGTAACAAAGTCCACCAGTCTGAGTCCGTTTTCGGACGTGCAGGCTGTGTTTACAGATGACTCTAGCAAAGATGTCCTCTTTACCCAGCTTAGCGTTAAAATCTCCTAGAACGATCTTGGTGTCGTAGAAAATCTTTACTTTACTTTAAATTTGGCATCACGGAAATACTGCTGTCTTACTCTCCGTCGATCTGGAAACAATGCTCTCTATTATCGGAAGTCTGACGTCTATCAAACCTGCACTGCACTGCGACTAGGGCAATGCTCCACCAGAGGAGCAAATTAAACAGAAAAGGGCGTACAAAGATTCTTCATAAGACAAACATCTGAAAAACGAAGGTAAACGCTCCGGACATAACATCCAGAACAGTAAAATTTTGCCGAAACACAAAGATGAGGAGACAATCATTGCTGATCCCACAATTGCTGATCCCACAATTAGACTAATCCGTGACGCCCACCTAACTTATTGGAAGAGTGTGTTAAGTTTTTCCATAACAAATTCGCACAGTGATAATTCCTCAAGTTAGCACAGCCACTTTCACATAAATACAAAATGCCCATGACAGTAAAAGTGCCCGACATCGGCTAAAATTCGTGACACCTGAATCTAAATCAAAATGTCAGTCGGATATCGAAAAAATTTCATAAAATTGTCATCAAAATTTTCCCTATCGTTTCACATCTGTTGTTAACATCGCCACCAGATAGATATCACCCACAGATACGAGTGATTAATTCCCAAACAGCCACACCGACACGTTCATTTTTGACATACCCGTCCTAATCAATCGAGATACTTCCCATGTATCACACTTCGACGAGGTTCAAAGAGATCCCAACGAGATAGCACAATGCCGGCAATGAAACACTGTAAACAAGCCATTCTCCGGTGTATCGCTGGGAAAGAAATGCTATATTGTGTATCCAAACAGCATCTTATCTCTGACAGAAAGGCACTTGTATGCTAATTCCCATCCAAATGATACGTCTTGCATAACGCCCGTCTATCGATGGTAATGACCACTTCTCGTGAATGCTTTTGAATGCTTCAACTTTTACCATCTCATTTCGTATGTAGAATCTGTAATGAACGCATAAATATCTTCACGACATCCAAGAGCGGTGTACAGCGCGTTCTCGAGTATTGACAGAGAATCTCTCCCCGAGGGGGGAATACGCGTGAACATATGGACATGCTTTCGTGAAATTTACAATTTTGATTATAAATCAACAAACACTGACAAACTTGTTGAATCAATTGTGAAAACAAACTCCGACGGTCGTTCACCGTGCTCTTGTGACACGAAAAATCCTCATCGCATCGCATCGTACGAGTACTGCTGTGTCTTCAGTTGGGTGGGACTCAAATTACGCTTCTGTAGGATTCCCCCTTCGAAATGGGTCAGAGCTCCTTACTGCCCGACACACGCTAAGCCATCGGCCCCCAGGTGGATTAAGTGAGATATACCCACTGCAACCGCCACTGCCACTGCCACTGCCATCATCAGATCCCACTCTTTTATCGCCCATCCTTCGGCTCTACGTCAATTTGAATCTATTTGGGACAAGTAATCCTATTGTCTCAACCATTTCCGAGCGCTGACGCCGCCGCCGGGATACTTATAATATCGATCTCTGGTGAGGGGTGTGCCGGTCCTACGCCGACTGATGCGCGTCTATTTTTATGACGACGCGATTCATTTTATCGCAATCAATTGGGATTCGATTTGATGAGGATTTTCTTGGCGTCGTCTTAGAGGCCGTCCGCAGAGACACAGCAGCGCTTTAATTTATGCCGCAAAGGGAATATCTCTTAAATTCCATTGATGGCATCGTTTGTATCTGTTTGCATGTATCGGATGTTGGCGGAGAGGCGAATGTTGATGGATTTAATTGAAGTCTCTCCGGGCGCCCGGGTTGCGGTTCTGCAGTGACTCTATTGTTGGACTCGTTGTAACAACGGATGGTTGCGGTGAACACAGTTCGATTTAGTGTAGTGCGTGTGGAATAATTTAAATTTGATATCAAATCCTCCTGGGGTATGTGTGGTTGGCAGTGACGACTAATGGCTTGGGCGACCGGACTCATTACTGAAAATGTTTCCATGGGGGGATGAAGTCACTTGGAAATGGAGAATTAAGTGGAGACATTCAGAAATTTATTCGTGAATGAGAAACCTTCGTTTTTGCTCGGATTTGCGATTCAAATGAAGCTGACTTTGAGTGAAGATGCTCCGAAACGTTTAAATGTTTTAACAATTCAAATTGGAAATTTGTGCAATTCATTCATGTGATTATGGATCTGGAAATGGTTATGGAAATAAATGAAGCACGCTAGATGGGAGTCTTAACGCACACGAAATTTCAATGAAAATTAATGCAAGACTTACTCTGGAAACAGATCTAAAGCATTCAGTTTGCTCTACCTTCACAAGTATAACATCGTTCGGGCGCCATTGAAACCATACTTTTTCTAACATTAGTTTTAAAGTTGTTACATTTTGACGCTTTCTATTTCAGTGTTTTCAAATCAATTCAATTTATTATTATTAAAGTATAAAGGGTACAATAAGACATACGTCTTTTATAGTACTTTAGTTATTAGTTATAACAATTCAGAAAAGTATATAATCCATAAGTTAAGTCAACTAATGAGAGGGATAGAAGAAGGGAGGAAGAGGATTTAGGAAAGGGATGAAAAGTAAGAAAGAACGACAAATTTAAGGCGTTTGGCCTTAATGATTGTTCGTATCGTTATCGCTAGAGAGTTACAAAGTTGAAGCTTATTTACTTAGCAGGCCTACGACCCATGTAGGGTCTAAGCCTGTCTTCCATCGTTGACGGTCCTGGGCACGCTGCTTCCAGTCATCAAGACCAAGCTGCCTTACGTCCGCGATGACTTGGTCTTTGTACCGGAGGTTCTGTCTTCCTCTCCTTCTCGAACCAGGAGGCTCGGATTCGAAGACCCTCTTAGCTAGAGCGTCGTCGCCATGCGCTCGATGTGGCCGAGCCAGTGCAGTCGACGGATTTGTGCCTTCCGGTCTACATCCACATCCTGGTACAGCTCATAGAGTTCGCGGTTGTGTCTTTTCCTCCATTCGCCTTCCTCGCAGACGGGACCATATATCCGACGTAGAATTTTTCTTTCGAAGGCACCAAGAATCACCTCCGCAGTTCTGCTTAGTGTCCAGCATTCGGTTCCATATAGCAGGACTGGCAGAATAAGAGTTTTGTAGAGAATGATTTTGGTCCTCCGAGTCAGGAGTTTTGAGCCCAGTTGTTTTGACCAACCGAAGAAGCATCGGTTGTCAAGGGCGATTCTGCGTCGGATCTCCACTGTGATGTCGTTCGTGGAGTTCGCGTTTGTCCCGAGGTACACAAACTCCTTCACTACCTCAAAATTGTGGCTGTCGATTGTAATGTTTTGCCCTAGATGGTGTGCGGCGGATCGTTTCTTGATCGACAGCATATACTTTGTCTTATCCTCATTGATCTTAAGACCAGCTCGTTTCGCCTGTTCTTCAATCGCCGTGAAAGCTTCCACCACGGCGCGTTGGGAACGCTCAACGATTTCGATGTCATCTGCAGTCATCCCAACAGTTGGACTGACTTGTAGAAGATAGTGCCTTCCGTGTTTACAGCAGACCATTGCACTATCTTTTCCAGTAACAAATTGAAGAAATCACACGACAGCGCATCTCCTTGCCGAAATTCGGTGCAGGTTTGAAACGGCTCGGAGGTCTTCGAGCCGAACTGCACGGTGCAATGCGTATGTATTAGTGCGACACAACCGGATCAGTTTTCCCGCTATCCCGAATTAGGCCATCGCTTCGAATAGTTCCTTGCGATGAATGCTGTTGTATGCGGCTTTAAAATCGATAAAAAGATGGTGCGTATCGATTTGAAATTCGCTGGTCTTCTCCAGGATTTGCCTTAGTGTGAAGATCTGATCTAGAGTCGATTTGCCGGGCCGGAAGCCGCACTGGTACGTGCCGATTAGAGCGGTGCAAAACGGCTTTAGACGTTCACGCAGTACGCTGGACAGGATCTTGTATGCGACGTTGAACAGGGATATACCTCTATAGCCGTTGCAAGAGGTAGGATCGCCTTTTTTGTGGATGGGGCATATGGAGTTGATATTTCAGTCGTCGGGAATGCTTTCGTCTTCCCAAATTCCACAAATGATCTCGTGCAGGCTCCCTATCATCCTTGAAGACCTCGATGGTAAAAAAATCTTCAATTCAATTCAATAATGCGAACGTTCGTTGTAATTGTCTGCACTTCTGCTCTCAGTTACCAGGGAAGTTGGTGGCCAGCAAAAGGTTAAGAGTTTCCACACTGGATTCTGTCCAATCTCCTGGAGAAGTATGCCTTGTCTTGACTTAAGTTTTAAAAGTTTTGAGACTTTCCTTGCATCGCAATCGTCTAAGTCTCTTGTATTCCTCCTTCCCCATGCTTCCTGGGCAAGCTTCTGTGATTCAAGTCGGTCGTAGTGCTGAATTATTGGGTACATGTGCCCGACTGCAGGATAGCTGCTGAATTATTTAATTATTTCAAAAAATTCCAACGAATCGTACAAAAAAATGTGATTAAATTTTGTTGTCTTTTAGACTACCTACGGTCTTGTCAACAACAACAAATGACTCAAGCACTCTCCCCCAACACCCACTTCCTCAAACTTGAACCGTGAAAAAATAAGAATTCAAAATATGCAAAAGCACGTTCAAGATTCCTTATGTCAATACAATTCGCCCTTGACCGGTTTTCAACGCCCACCATGCATAAATCACGCGGAAGTTTAATGTGTTAATACATTCATATGCGAAAGAATGATGAATAAAAGCGCGAGAGCTTCGTTCACAAAAAATGCAGATTTCCAGAAGATAAAAAAAAGTAAAAAGTACGTATAAAACACAAACCATTCGAATGTCATTAATATTCAAAAGGTTGCCGAACGACGACGCAGACACCCCCTCTGTCCCGCATCGATATGGGAATTGTTTTTGCCCGCAGTTACGCAAATATTCAATGGGCAGCTCATAAATACTCATGAACGACACAGGCGCCAGTCGAGAATGACATTTGACACTTTTTTTGTTTTTTTTTTTTTGCAAAGCAGACGTAATAGCAAGTAGGAGATACTCGCTGGTCGATTGTTCTTGAATATCCAGTTTTGGACACAAATACGTACTCTGAAGTAGTTTTACGTATGTTGACATCGGGGTTTATTGGTCGTTTATAAAATCGGCGACAAGTTACACGAGGAAATTTGCATCTTTTAACGGGATAAGAGTTATGTAACATCAAACTAGTGGGTCTGAGATCAATTCTAGGCGGGTTATGTTGGTAAAAATGGCTTAACGTTGTTAAAGGAATGTTTTTTGTAATGAGATGGGATGAGATGAGGAAATGGGTATGGGGATGAGGATGAATGGGAAGTTTTTTGAGGTTTTTAGCACTACACTGGAGCACTTAGACTCAAAAACTGATCCGTTATACTACTAGACAGCAACCTACTTTTGCTGAAATTTTTTGGTGGAATTTCCAAAGGAAGCCCAGCAGGAGTGGTGCGGTCACATGCTTAGAAGACAACCAGCAGGCGCTTCTTTGATGAGGAGCCTACATTATCAGCTCTCATCTCATCAGCACCGAATAACTGTCACCTGATCCGAGCAAAGGCGGAACAGTGGCGAAAGAAGTGCTCTGTGGTGTCGTCGTCTTCTCCACAGGCGTCACAGAGGATTCCATCGCTTAGGCCGAGCACATTTAAGTGTTTGGCGAAGTTGTAGTGGTCCATTAGTACGCCGGTAAGTTGTCTGTAGTCTTTTCTGTCGAGACATAACAAAAATGCGTCGGATTTTTTATAGACATTAGGGAGCATGCGCTTGGTCTGTTTACATCTTGGACAGTCATGCCCCTCCGGTTGTGCTCTCGAAAAGTCCAACTATCGATGAAATCCCTAACCAAGGACGCAGGAAGTTCCCGCTCAGGTTCATATCCTAAGAGTATCGCTTCTTATCCTTGCCTGGCAATGCGATCTTATTTCCCGTGATCCCGTGGTGGTCCGGGGCCCTGACAAGTTTTAGCTGTAACATACATAGTTCGTGGGCGACGTGGCGTAGTGGATAGGTGCGTCGACTCCTACGCTCGAGGTCGTCAGTTCGAATCTCGAAAAAAACATCAAACATTTTTTCACGGCTCCACCTCTTTCGAGTCACTGACAATGCTCAAAGAGTATAACTGTCTAGAAAAAAAAGCTTCTCAATCTCGTCGTTCGGAGTCGGCATTAAACTGTAGGTCCCCTCCGCTCGTGAGAGAATAATAGCACGCACAACACGAGTGGTTGGTGAAAAGCTAGGCCCAGGTCCACCTCGGACTGTAGCGCCGCCATTGTTATTATTATTATACATAGTTCCATACCGACCCCGAACGATGAAGCTTTCTTCTTTGTTCTTCATTGGCTGGCGGTACAATCCCGAGTGGACCTTTGCCTCAACCAACATGCCTCTCCATCTAGATGGATAGGAACGATGAAGCTTTACTTGACGAAAATCAGTGACTCCAGAGATCTGGTGCCATGAAAACTAAATGTGTTGTGCGACTGAACCAAAGACATTCAGCATAGGAGTAGAGACACTCACCCACCACGCCACTCTGGCTTCTAAAATCCCAGGCATCAAAGAATATGATAGTTTACTGACAGTCCATGATGAGAATGTTCATATCATTATTATGCGACCGTAAACGTCACATTTGTCCATGTCGGAAACGGGTAAGTGATAGTTTTATCAGTTATGTCATCAGACCTTTTTTGTGTCTGGGCAGTGGACCACCCAGCAACCACTTATGACATCTCTCAAGGATTGTTGGAGATCATTTTCTTAAATGTTTATCCACTAACTCTGCAGGTAGTCAAGTTGACTGTGGAATGCTTCCCAACGTAATTCCGGTTCAATAAAAATTCCTTATTTCAAATGAATGTGTTGGAGATGAGGTATGAGTTATTTTTTTGTGTATAAATACACTAAGGCAGCGGTAGAAAAGTCATAATCAGCTCAGCAATTACCCCGTCAAAAGCAGTGTTGTAGCTTCCATATGCGTAAATGGTGATACACTCAACGTCTTTCCTATGGAAATCACAGTCTTAGCGTTCACCACAGCTGTCCTTTGAAGTCTGTATAACCATATGAAGCGCGATCTGCGACTGCTATTTTTCACAAGTCGTACTTTTTAGTATGCCAAAATTAAGAATTTATTTATAGTTTTTTTTATCGAAAAAATACTAAAAAAAATTGTTTTAATAACAAAATTATTAATTTTACGTTTTTTTTCATTCTCATGTGGATGAAGTGTCAGAATTTTCGATTTCCGCTAATTGCAAGTCGCAGACTGAATTTCTTCTTGACACTTCTTTTTCTTCTTCAGCTGGCGCTACAGCCTGGGTGATCTTGAGCCTCAGCCAATATGCCACTCCATCCAACACGGTCTTGTGCTACCTGCATTCAGCGACGCAGCTGATTGTGTTTCCATTCCAGCCATCGGAGCCACCGGTCTTGCTTTCCCGCGTTGGCCCTCAGGGTTGGAGTTTGAGATCTTCCAGGCGTTGGTTTTCATTCGTTCTACATGCCCTAGCCATCTGAAACGATACACATGGACTCATTTGACCAGATCCACGTTGCTGTACAGCCCGTATAGTTCGTCGTTCAGTGTCCTCCTTTAAAGACCATCAGTGCCTACGGGACCAAAGATAATTCGAAAGTCATTTTTCTCGAAGCGCGAAACGCTTCGGTTATTGTCCATGCTTCTGCGCCTTACAGCAGGACTGAGACTACCAAGGTCATATATAGAGATATCTTGGCTTCGAGAGAAGACTTTATTCCTTCACTGCCCTCTAAGCCCAAAAGTAATCCTTTGATTTACCTCCGCGGTGGTTTCATTACTTGAATTTACTTCGGAGGCTAGGTGGACGAAGTCTTTCACTACTTCAAAGTTGTAGCTACTTATGTCACGTTTCTTCCAAGACGTCGGTGTTGGTGGACCTTTTTCGTAAACAGCATATACCTTATCGTGTTCTCATTCACGGCTCTCGTGCACTCATTCAAGACCGGTCTTAGCAGCTTCCTTATCGATGCTCACAGATGCCCTACTGATACCTTGCTGTGCCCTTCCGATGATTTCATCGGCATCTGCTAGCAGTTGCACAGATGTGTAGACAATTATGCCTCTGCTTTTGACGTTTGATTTACGAATGATCTTCTCGAGAATAATTTTAAAAAAGTCGCATGACAGTGCGTCGCCTTCTCTAAACCTTTTTTTTGACATCAATGATCCCGGTGATGTCTTTACCAACCTTGTGTGAGTAACGGGCATTCTCCATCGTCATACTGCAAAGACGGACGAGTTTTGCAGGGATCCAAAAACAGGACAGCTCGTCTAAATAAAAACTGTCACATGCGGCCTTCAAATTATTAAACAGGTGGTGGTTATCGAATTGGAACTCCTGAGTCTGTCGCAGGGTGTATACTTGGTCGACGGTGGACTTCGCTGTGCTAAATCCGCACTGATATTGACCAATCAGGCTGTTGACATATGGTTTAAGGCGCTTATACAAGGCTGCAGAGAAGATCTTATATGGGATATTTAGGAGACTGATCTTTCTGTGGTTGACACAATTTAGAGGATCTCTTTTTATCAGAATCGAACACGAACGGCAGTTATCATTAAAGTGTGTGCATATATCTGTGGTCACAAGGCATAATCGCCTAAGTCGGTTTTTATACTTTTTCAGGAGAGGCGGTTAACGCTTTAAATCAGTACTACAATAGTACTTAGGCTAAAAGGTTTTTTTTAGAATAACTTGTTTATAAATTATTTTTGTCCTAACTCGAGTTAAGCGGTTATGCTTTGTGGCCACAGATATGTACATACATTTTTTAACCATATAAAAACGCAAAATTATTGCGATTTGAAACAATTCCACTAATTATTTTTTTTTATTCTTTTTCAGGTAATTTGGTCCTTCGAGGGCTCTTGTCTGATCAACAAGCGGAAGACGGGGTCAAAGCTGACATTTAACATGAGGAACTTTCAAAAAAGAAAAAGTTTGATGGACTTTCGGCAGTTTGCCAATGAATATGTGGGACGGGTCGATAATGCATGAGATTTTTTACATTTTTTGGTAGACGATTAACTGTAATTCAAGTTCTGGCTTTAAAAGACCGCCTAAGGTATGTTATGATTCATATGTATCGACAAACAGAAGCTAACGTGCTGGAAGGATAAACTAAAAAAACATCGAAATGATTTATAAGATGTAAGAGGCGTCATTTCACGTCAGTAGAAAAACGTTGCACCTCTATGAAAAGTGGTGATGATTTTTAATTCTTTTTTTAACACTACATTCGAGTACTCAGACTCAAAAACTTGTCCATTGTACTATATTTTTAATTTAATAAAAGCCCAAAAGAACATTTGGCAGACATTGTTTTCCTCAAAGTACAAACTTTTACAGTATTTCACAAATAACAGCGCTGAAAATAAAAATATTGTCAATATTAGTGGCGCTGCAGTCCAAGATGGACTACACACCAGACTTATTTCATTTATATTTGTGGTGACGAAACTGGGTAAAAAATGTATAATACCTTATAAGCATATCTATCTGTCTATCTGACCTTTCAAAACGTCTGCCCGTTCAATTTAGTAGTCCGTCCGGTATGTTAGGGTTTTAGGCTCTCTACCTCTTAACTAGACAAAGGCACGAGACTTTTTTGTCTAGAGGCCGGTGGTATACGAGTGGGAGGACTGCGCCATCTGTCACCATCTGTCACCACAAGGGTGACAGCGGCAGATGAAGTTAGTTCAGTGTCCCTACCAAGCATTTTCAACAATTTTGAAGAACCACGTGTGATCAAAGAAAACATTTCTGAATTTCAATTGACAAGTTCTAAACATAGAAATTATAACTGGCTCTTTTATGGATTAGTTTTATTTGAAATTACTTTATACATCTTCCTCCAGACAATTAAAGACAATAAAACATCAGAAAAAAATAGTCCTCAGATGACGAATTAAAATATTTTTAATGGAAAATCAACTCGAAAATGTGATAATTAATAGTTTGAAGCAAAGACTTTTTCCTCGTTTTATTATTTCGGACTTGTTAGTTTTTAATGCGAATACATCAAAAATGTTTTAAAATTTTAAAACATTAAAGTTTTTTAATTGTCTCAGTTGACAATGAAGGCAGATATTTAAATTGGCGCCATGACAGTTTTTACAAAGTTGTCAACTAATTTTCGCTAAATTTTCGTTTCGCGTTTCTGGATTTATTGCGGTTTTTTATTTTTAAGTGTTTTCAAATTTATATACTGTCTGGGGACTCATGGTCTAAAGAGTCTAAATGAAATAAATTTAGATCACGCGATCATGTTGCTGTAAAATTTGAAAACGCGTGAGGGTCATTCTGCTTAATGGAGCCTTTATTTACATACTTCAGTTTCTCGAAAAGTCTTAATACAGCACCAACAAAAATAATTCCAATCTAAGATGTAACCGGCACAGTATCTCAAAAAATCACATTGACTAGTTTGCAGCCAACAGTTTATGCTCATGAACCCGAAAATTGGACATCCCCTGTTGGCGTTGGAAGAAATGTCTTTCAAGTATTTTGTTCCTCAAATGATAAAAGTAAGAAAATTGATAGAGGTAGTATGGGATGTCATCTTATTTCTCTTCATCACCATAATACCTACATATGTTACCGTTGATGAGTCCCATATTCATTGCGTGATTCTTAAGACGATTATGACCAGTTAATGGCCTGCTACTGCTTTTATTGTTCGCAACTTTTTGTCGCAGTAAATTATTTGTTGGTATAAGCACTATCGTACTCTGTTCATTATTTCGTGGGTGGTTAAAGGACGGCATTTGTCGTTTTCTTTGACTAGAATCTTGCCATCGTCCTCGTTCTTAAAAATAGAAAGTGTGGACTTGATTTATTGAATGCCTCGAGTTGGGTCAATTTCGGACCACTTTTTGGCCGAAAACAATGAGTAATACTCGTCGATTTAGCAAATAAAGGGGCACCAAAGTGTAAATCAGATGCCTTTAGATGGTTTTTCTGCAAAGAAGTACCCCATGAGATCTACATTTCCACCGATGATTAGAACCACCCAAACTGTTGAATATATCTCAGGAAGCGCCTCAGCTCTATTTTGTTCAGATTCGCCGTAAAAGTCACTGCCTAGTATTACCAGTCTTCTTCCCCTCAGAGCTGGACAATCGCAGATCAGGTTGCGAACGGACTCTATTTCTTCCTCGTCCCTGCAACTTCTACAAGTCGCTACAGTCGCTGTGTGGGATACCTGCCCTCTTAGCATGAGTGTCTATCGGACAGTGTCCGGTGAGGACTTCCACCACCTCACTTAGGCCAACATAGGCCCATTGCTGTACCACGCGATCGGCTATCTCTTATCCAATAAAGAGAGCTAGCATTTGATGCTAGCTACGAAGCCTTTCAGCTGACTGATGCCGACTCAGCTTGTTCAAGTCATTCCTCTAAATGATTTCTTTTGAATTTGGAGCTGAAGATCATTGGTGAGGAAGACATCTTTCGGTGAACGAAGTGAATTTGTTTAATTTTCAAAGAACATATTCTTTTCTGAGTATAAACGCACGTTTTTAAGAACGAGGATGCCAATCAAGGGTTTTATTGTTCTTCGGGTGACGTTACAGTCCGGAGTGAACTTGGGACTAACTTCAGCAGCAACCCTCGTGTTATGTTATCTATTGCTACCTCACGAATGATGAACGGAAAGGGACTGCGATGTGTCAACTTGAGTTACATCCAAGCCGAATAACGACAGTGAAATCGAATCTGGTCCAGTCACCATTTACCGTTGGGATCAAATTAATGGCACTGGAGCAGGTTGCTACCTGGCAGTACAATGGACCAGTTTTGAGTCTGAGTGCTCCAGTAGCGTTTCAAAAATCCTCCGAAAAAAAAACTTTTTTCAGTCACGAAGTTAGTTGACTCGGTTTGAAACTCGGTTTTCAACTCGAGTTGACTCGATTTTAAAAGTTTTTCGGTTTGACACATCACTAGAATTGGAGGTCCCAATTTATTGCCGACTCCGAATGGCGAGATTGAGAAGCTTTTTTTAGACCGTTATACTCTTTGGGCATTGTCAGTGACTCAAAAGAGATGAACAATTTTTTTTAGTTGTTTGTCTAAACTGGGAGTTGAAGCTAGACTTCAAAGTTTAGTGAGTATGGGTCAATGCACAAATCCACACAGCCACTGGAGCCACACACAACTCCTCTGTGAATTGTCAGTGAATTAGGACGAGTGGTGCCGAAAAATTGAAATCATGGGATCGAACTATAAAACTTCAGCATAATAGCCGACGCACTTGCTCACTATGCCACAGTGGCATAGGCTCTTACATGCAATAGAGAGGGCACACAATTCTCGATTGCTGAGCTGTTTGCTGGTCAGACAGATGATATACAGACAGCTCATTTCGTCACAAGATAAATGCTGAATTTAATACCCTCCTTCTGACTATACAGACATTCCTCTTCTCAAACCCGTCGTAAAATCGAAATCTTTAAACCGGGCTTCCAAGAAGCGTATGCAAACATTGACTGGAATTCGAACCTTTCAACAGGCTTCTCCGCTGTCAGGCAACGTCCAGAACATAATTCGTTTCAAGTGTCATCCTCTATCTCACGCCACAGCCTCTCAGCGTTGAAATTATATGCGACTTTGAAATAAAAAGCCGCCAGATGAGTCCCATAATCAATTTTCATCCAAGTTTATCCGCCTCACTTGTGTGTCTCCCATTATGTTGTTCAAACATCCATGCACATGCAGATATAAATAATTCCATGCTTCGTCCTCAAAAAACCGAAGAACATGGGGGCGGCATAGGGGACCCATTTGTTCGGCGTCTAAGTGATCCACACGCTTAACAATTATACCCTCTGATGATAATGTTGCTCCTCAATCCACTTTAGATTGGCATGTGGCACTGCCAGCCACTCAGACGTTCGGAGAACGGAAACAGATACTCTGCGTCTGTATCTCGAATTTAGATCACTCAAGTGGTTTCCATGTGGATAACAAAATTTTATGGCGAGCGGGGACCATCCCACAGTCAGTTGAATTCACATGCCACGGCAAAGCTAATTGTCGGACAATATCCCTCACGTTGCTCTAATTGACTTCACGGCGATAAAACCGTCTCCCAATGTCCACTTTTGGTAGCCTTCGAATGTGCATTCCCGTCCACACACACGCATGGTGGCAGTGTTGCATAACAATGACACTGACAGACACCGGTTCCGAGGTGGTATGGTCATGTAAACCCTGCTTGTAAATTGTGTTGAAGGTTCACTGGTGGCTTGATGCACTCCGGTCCGACGTCCCCCTCCAAAGCACACATAATAACCGACCTTTGCATGTGGGTGGGTGCTTGTGTGGGCAGTCGTTAAATGCCACCCAGACGCCGTGACAATGTGACAGATATGCCGCAAGACAACCCTGCCCTGCCCCCAGGCCCCACCGTCTCCCCCCAAACACACAGATGCACACTAATTTATCGAATGTGTCAACTTGAATTTTTGTTTCCATCTATGGGAGATGTAAATACACACGGTCGGTGGGTGGGGATGACGAGGGCCATTGAGTGCATCTTCGAGCGGAACCGGGACATAAATAAACTTGTTGGCTCAGATCTTTGGACGTAAAAATTAATTTTATGGTGATACAGTGATGAGTAGCTGATGTAGACGAATTGGAAACATGGTGCTTTACTTAATTTTTTTCGTTTCTTCCGTTCCTCGGGAGGAAATAGCTTTTGATTGAAATAGCGCTTGTTTTGATTGCTCATTGCTCTTGGTAATGCAGTGTTAATCTTTTGATGGGGCCATCAAATGCACGAGAGTGGTGCGCGCAGTTGTTGAGACGTTTTTATTGTTTTAAGGACGTTTATGCTCCGTGCTGATGGTGTGGAATTGAAGCTGAAGCACGTTTTGGAGGGAAAAGGAATTCGTGTTGGAAGAGGACGCCCTTGACTGCGACTATGGTTTGAAACCACGAGAGATGTCACATTGACCCTCCAGACAAGTCGATGTGGGGTCGCAGCTGTGAACTGAGATGTGGTTAGCCCCTGTAATCCGTCGAGATGATGTGAAATGTGCTCAAAAAGGCGTCCAAACGACATCTGGATTGCGGTGGGCCTTACATTTCGGCCAAAACTTTTTTTCAAAAAAAACGCACTGTTTGGGCTAAACAGCACTCACTTTGGCAATAAGTTTTCAATATCTTCCAACGTTGTTCAAGCGTAAAGCGACTCATTTCGTTCCGCGGAGGTATAATACTGACTTTCTGTCAAGATTTCGAGCGGGAAACACCTGTCAGTGTCAAAATAACCTGTACATCTCTGCTGTTCCAATCGACATTTTCCCTGTATTTTCAAAAACCGTTCGCACCTCGAGTTGCATCCTCGAGTCGCACCCTTGTCTGAATCAGAAATTCTCGGAAAATATAGCAGATTAACTGTCTCGAAAGCCATAAACTTTCACACTGATGATCGACACAATTTCCAGTCTAGTCTCCTATCCGCAATCCCGTTCGATAGAATTATATGCGATAAGACACAGTTCCTGTGTCGACTTAAGTGAAATGTCATGTCTTCTATGGAAATTTGGATCAACAAGGTCAACCGAGGTGCAATAAAATTACCGATTCACTCTTATCAAACACATCGGCATTTAATGGTCATCCTGTCGTAAACGAGATGACGGATAAGTTTAATATTTTCACGCGTCTGTTCAGTGGGAAGGGCTATAAATTTGCCTAGTGGATTTTTATCTTGTTATGATACCTGTTCACATCGCTGATGATGAGACGTAAACAATTTTTTTTGTTGTCTTCACAGTTGGTTCTGAGGTGTTACTTCCACTTTTTAATTTCGGTGAAGAACGCTTCGGGAAAGATACTTTTTCTCAACTTCTTTCGTGCGTAGGTTTCATTAAACCTTCATTAACTTAAAGGAAAAGGGCTTGATACTTTCTAAACTACATGGAATATTCCAATGGGATTATTTTATGGATGGTGTTCAAAACTAACAATCAGCGAAGTCTATTTGTTGTTGTGACAATTTATAAGATTGTATCTTAAAATATCAGCTTAACTAAATAGATAAATAAATAAATAAACAATTCCCAATTGAGGTTTCATGAAATGTCTAGTATTATGAATATGAATCTTCATTCATTCATTGCCCGTCTGAGGATCTAGACATCAGACCAATGTTTGTCTTTGCCCTTTTTTCTGTTGCACTATTTAAAATGATTAAAATGGTAGACAAGCGTTTTATGTAGACACAAGCGTCGAAAATCTATGCCTTGTCTACCAACGCCTACACTCATCTCCATGCGGCGAATCCCGGGTACGTAGTACCTTGATTATGAGATGGGGCCGTGTTCCCTGAGGATGATCTTGGTGGGAGCTGTTGAGAGAGGAGGAAGATATGTGTCCACTAAGGCACTTCTCTCTGAGTGCTCCAGTAGGGTTTCAAAAGTCAGGCACTTCTCAGGATATTTTGAAATTTATCATTTCTTAATGCTTACATTGATGCCTTCAAAACTGCGTTTTCAGATCTTCAAAATTAGCATGTCGATGATTGACCGTTTTTGTGATTTTTTCAGATTTTTAAACACTTTGGTTTAGAAATGGCAGGTGGGGACGCATTTAAAACTTTGGAGCTCCATATTTTCCAAACGGTATTTTGGATAAAAAAGTGTTGAAATAAACCTCCACCTCATTTCGAAAGATCTGTCGATTGATATATATTTCGATGGGGTGCGACAATTTTTCAAAATTAATGTCAACTTCACCTGTACTGGAGCCACCCCCAAATGGCCCCACTTTTTAAAATCGCTGCATAGACAATGACATCTAGGTCTGAAGTACGTAATTCCAAAATTTCATGCCGATATCTTCATAAACTTCGGAGATAAAAAAGTGTGACAGACACGACGGACTGACGGACGGACGGACACACCGAAATTATGAAGGTTCCGTTTTTGTAGACGGAAACTTAAAAACATAGTTTCACTATAGGGAGATTTTTTTTGTTCACTATTTAGAATAGCTTATATAAAATGTTGTGTGTTCACTATATAGAGCGTCCATTGTATACAAATGAGAATTAAAAATACATTCTTTTTGGACACCTTGTAAATAAAAATTAAAAAATATAAAATGTGTACTCATGCATAAACTGCAAAGTGCATACAAATTTTCATTTGAAAGGTCAAAAAAAAGGAAATTCAACAGCTACACATAACACGATCTTGGTAAATACGTCATTAAACACTAAAAAAAATTCTTCAGCAATTTTTTTCTTGCAATAAAGCCACAACCTGTCATGTCGTGTGGGATGTAGCACCTTCTTGCTAAAGCAGATGTCCCCCACATCCATTCAAAAGAAATAAATCGGTTAACATTTGCCTACAGGTATAAGCGTTAACGGTGACGTCCAAGCATCCAATCGACGAATGTTCTACGCATTCTGTGGTCGGGTAGCTTCAATGCTTGAGTGAGTCGAACCTTATGTGTAGATGTAGATGCAAATTCATATGCAAAATACGCTATAATGTGCGCAAAGCAAGCCCAAATTCTATGTTCGCTGTGACATCGATAGATTTGGATCTTTTTTAACAGTTTCTTAACCGCGCCAACGGCTGCCATATTTTCCGCAAAGCGTGCATTTAAATTGTGAATAGGCTTTGAGACTTATGTATCCTAGCCAGTGCCTCCGATTTTTTGTTTGCAGTTTTGAACTTTATTACGCTCAGATGGACGATTTTATGGAACATAATGTGCTCATAACGTGCGAAACTTATCTACTACAAAACCTAATTTTTTGTGGTAACTTTTAAGAACTTTAAGACGTTCAGCGATTATCAAATGATTCATATTGTGAAACGACAAAACTTAAACTAAACAAATACAGTCTCAAATGACAGTTCGGTTGGAAGTACGTATTTCAAGCAGATAGTTAAATCAAGAAGCCATTATCCCTGAATGGCACTTGCATCGAAAAAACCGAAAAACTTTCCATCCTCGGCATGTGTATCAACTCAACACTTAGTTGAAATGATCACATATTCGAGTTCGCAAAAAATGCTGCGAAATGTCTAGGTTTCCTAAAACGATGCAAGAAATACTTTACCCCCTCTGATTTGGCTTCAATTTATTAGGGGTTCATTCGCCCCAAGCTTGAGTATAACGCTCATATCTGGTCTGGTGCTCCTAAGACCTCTCTGCACCTACAAGATAGAATACAACAGTGAGCGATAAAACTTATAGGAGACAATAATATCGCGAAATCGATAGACTCGCTCGAATATCGCCGTAATGTCTCATTCTTGTCATTGTTTTATCGCCATATTAACGATGCTCAAGTGAGCTAGCCAGGAATGCTCATCAGTTCACCCTTAACCCTCTACTGCCCAATTTTTTTTTATTTTCACCACCTCTTACAAAATAATTATTTGCACTTTTTTGCACGCACTCAGAACTTGAACTAATAAAAAAATTAAAAAATACTGTTGATTTGTCAAAGACGCGTTGTCCATTATATATATATATATCGTTTTTTATAACAAATTATAATTTTAAGTTTGACAATTATACATTTTAGTGAACCCCGCCTAAAGGCGGTGTCGGGCAGTACAGGGTTAAGCCTGTTTTCGGACGTACAGTTAAGTTTAGAGAGTCGCTTTTTAGCCGCACCACACGAATATGGAATGCTCTTCCCAGCCCATTATTTCCCACTCACAACAATCCACAGACATTATGGACCAATGTGCACAGGTACCTCCTCTTCCTTTCTCCCTCTATACCTTCGGCTCGTGCTGTGTCTTGATTCCGGTCAAGGTTTCGGTAAGGATATTCGTAACCCCATTTGCGCGCAAATTAATAAAAAAAGAGATCAGATTGAATAAAATGGGACCATAGTTGGAGCCTTGTGGATCTCCTGGGAAAACATTTACTAGATATCTGACATGTCTTGCTTAACCTTAAACATATGGTAGGATAAACAACGCAATTTAAAAAGTTATGGGGAAGACACTTACTTTATTCAGTCTACTCATATACAAAGGGTGTGAGTTGACTGGTTCGTGGAGGCTAGTTTACAGGTCCATTGCGCGAAGTTATGCGCTCAGCAAATGTTTCCCGAAATAAATTGATAGTATCGTGTGGCATGTTGCGCCATCTTTTTCAAACCAAAGCCCTGTCACGTCAATGCCATTAGAGTCCGACCGAAGGCCAGTTTTTCCAGAACTTCGGCTTTCTGATCACCTTCGGCCGAAGCCGAATGTACAGCCGAACTCTATTTGGAACAACTTTCGCATCATTTCTACGAAATAACCCCAAAATGAATTTTTAGCTGCCATTTTTTGTGTTCTTTCTACCTAAAACCAGTGCAAATAAAATTATACAGACCACTTAAGAAGTCAGAAATCATATTTCTATAGCGCTCTCCATTAACAGTAACATTCTGATCGGCATCGTCCTGAAAGAAATATGGGCCGATGGTTCCATCAGCCATGCAACTGCAAGGGTGCTGTCGTCCATCGCACAGTCACCGAAGCTGTCTCAGTGGCCGTGTTAAGCATTTCCAACAATTTTGAAGAATCGTGTGACATCAAAGAGTATATTTCCGAATTTCAATTAACAAGTTGTTAACATAAAGCAGCCCAAACAGTAAGTTGTAAGGGCGTCTCTCGTAAGTTGTAAGGGCTTCTGGGTTTTCTCACTTCAAATTCGACAATTTTGCTTGTTTGCATATTCATTTACCCAAAAAATGATCCTCATCGGAGAACAACATTTTGCGTTAATAATGAGGATCAAGATGAATCATGTTTTCGACCCATTCACCGAACCTATAATGGCCACCTGTTCCAAAAGCTGGATCTTATAAGCTTTTAAGCCAAGATCTTTCCGTAGAATATTCCACAAAGTGGATGGGCATAGCTCTAATTGTTGTGCACGATGGCGAATCGGCTTATTCGGATTCTCCTCAACACTTCACTACACAGAGGCAATAACTTCTCCTGTTCGAACTGTTTGTCGTCTTTGGGGATGCGTAGTATCCACTAGAGTGCACGTGGTGCGAAAACGATTCATCGTGTTCCGAATAACTTGCTCATCGTGTTCCGCATAACTTGCTCTGATGGACAATTATGTCGACCGTAAAATGGACGTAGCGCACGGTAAGTTTGGCGAACCGAACCAAAGTAAGTTTGCGCAATTTGCACGCGTTGCTTATGCGATAATCTATTCGTTGTAAACTCGCAAAACGTACTTACCACAAATTCAACTGTCAAATTGACAATCTTTTGAAACAGTGTTTCCAGTTTAAAAACCAAGCCTCTAAAAAAAATCCTTAACATATCAAAACCCATTCAGTTTCATAAGCAAATATTTTCGCGTGGTAGCAATTTCAATCTCAGAACCCTATCTTCAATCTACAACATCAGCTGGCCTTCATCTTTGGACTCAACAATGACACCCTCGTTCCTAAACACCTCGTAATAAGTACTTAATCGTTGTGAAAGATTGAAATCTTTTTGATGAATTGATTGAATCTTACGGTGAATGTGTATGTACTGATGGGCGTTATGTGTGCATCGACTTACAGTAGTTACCATTGAAAGTGATCCACTTATTATATTGAAAGTGATTTCCGTTCTCATTCTGTTTTGGTTACAAAATCTGTTCGAGCCTCATTAAGACTCAACTGCCCGTGGGTTGATAAAGAATCATCGTCTTCTTAAGAAGCATCCCCGGCAACAGTCGCAAACTCTCTAGAAAATAACTGAAACTGAAACTTCAACAAACTTCCAACATGAGAACATTGGCAAACACGTTTGGCCTTCAAACACAAAAGAAAAGCAGAAAATCGATTGCCACTCGAATATGCTGCGGTAACTTTGCCCACCACTGTACCTTGCGTGTAGCGCTAAACGCTCTCGACATGCAAGCAAATGGCATGTACCAACTTGACGTGAATAATTCATGCCCCCACATTGTGTTTCGCGGTGTTTCAGAGAATAAATGTTTTTTTAGAGAGACTAAAGATCAGTATCACTTAGTGGCAACCTTGAAAAAATTGTATGATGCAAACGAGAAGATCTAGCGCCTTTAACGAGTGCAACAGCTCTTAGTCATTACCTCAGGCAAATTGATAGTCATTGCTCTTGACCTGAATCAGGGTTGATGGCTTGCTTTTGCTTGAACACATGTCTATGACTGTCAACAGAAGTTTGCAATTATTTCGATGATCCGAAAATAGAAAGCAGTAAAATCAGCTGGATCAGATCACAAAGGGCCTCTACTTTATGATCTGAAGAAAGACTGATTTCAGGACGGCATTTAAATGTCTAGACATCAAATGGATTCAGAACGAAAAACTACCGTGGGAGATGATTAAAGTGGTTTTGAAGTTTTTTTCTTTTTACAGCTTTGATGATAGGGGACATGGAAACCGTTTTCAAAATGTCAGTCTTCTAAAAAAACACTTTGGGCTTGTACCAGTGATGGTTCTTTATTTGTTTTCAGTTTTGACGGTATGCAAATTGAGTGAGGTGGGGACGAACTGAATTTGCACTTTCTTGTTAGTCAACAACAACAGTATAGACTATTGATGACCATTCGAAGTCGACTATACGTCCATTAATGTTTTACGTTTATAGACGTTCGATGCATCACATATCAAGATATATACAGGGGGGCCATCTAGTGGTTTTTGTTTTAAATCATAGGTTATTTTGACACTGACAGCTGTTTCCCGCTCGAAATCTTGATAGAAAGTCAGTATCATACCTCCGCGGAACGAAATGCGCCCCTTTATGCTTGACTAACTTTGGGAAATATTGAAAACTTATTTCAAAAGTGAGTGCTGTGTAGCCCAAACAGTGTTTTTTTTTAAAAGAAGTCTTGTCTGAAATGAAGCACCCACCGCGACTGATGTACGCACGTAAGTTTGTGCAAAATGTTCATGAGACTGGTGAGTTGGCTAGTGGACAACACTCATGGTCCGCGTCGTCGTACAGTGCGCACAGATGAGAATGTGGCTGCTGTGGCCGAGAGTGTGAGACTCAATTCACGAACATCAACTTGCCATCGATCTCAACAGCTCCACATTTCACGCACTAGCCTGAGGAGAATTCTGCACAAAGATCTCGAATTATTCACCTACAGGGAAACCGTGAAGGAACGATGTTATGTCAACAATCCGGAAACGATTCAAGCACTTAAGTTTAATATCATCCAAGCAATCCGTGAGCTACAGTCCGAAACCATCAACAAGGTCTTAGAAAAATGGGGTGACAGAATGTGCTACTGCGAAGCCAACTGAGGCAGCCACTTGAAGGACTTTGTATTTTATAATTAAAGGGAATGTTTATTCTTACTTATAAAGCCATAATACATGGAACAAATTTAATTTTGTTCAATTTATTACATTTTTAAAAAGAAACTTGCACTTGGCCCACCCTGTATATACTTCCGCTTGCTTGGAAGCAGCTGAGTTTACGAAGCTTCGCATCTTTGGCTTTGGTTGTAATAAAGCGTGTGACACAAATTAAGAATTTGTTTTCTTAGAAAACTGAATATACAGTGTAAGGTCATACAGGGTGACCAGAAAGAACGATATCAAAATAAATTGAAATGAATGCGCGAGGAACTCAACGTTGGACAGCTGCTTCTTCGTACAGAAAGGGCTGTACTTCAATGGTTTGGTCACGTGGCACGAACCCCCCCCATCATCACGACTTCCGACGCGTGGCATGAATGCGATTCCATCAGGTAGGCGACCGCTTGGCAGACCCAGAAAGAGATGGTTAGACCAGGTCCAAAAACTCGCCTGGTTGCGTCTGGGCCTCTTTTGCCAAATCACCACGGATGGACATTGCCTTCAATAACACGTGCAAATGATAAAACTGTTTTATCAAAATGGATGTTCTGTTTGGGCAACGCTCCGGGCGCTTCACCCATTTTACGGTCGCCATAATCGTCCCACCGTGGCGTAGTGGGTAGGTGCGTCGACTCCTACGCTCGAGGTCGTCAGTTCGAATCTCGAAAAAAAACATCAAACATTTTTTCACGGCTCCACCTCTTTCGAGTCACTGACAATGCTGAAAGAGTATAACTGTCTAGGAAAAAGCTCTCAATCTCGCCGTTCGGAGTCGGCATTAAACTGTAGGTCCCCTCCGCTCGTGAGAGAACAATAGCGTGCACAACACGAGTGGTTGCTGAGAAGCTAGGCCCAGGTCCACTTCGGACTGTAGCGCCGCCATTATTATTATATTATAATCGTCCCACCTAGAGGACTATTCAAAGAGTGGTGGATACATTTGAGTTCACTGGTTCAGTAAACGACGTTACCCGTACTTGAACGTCGACGAAACGCAAGATCTACCGAAAACATCGCCACGGTCCGTGAGAGAGTATGTGAACTCGAGGCAGTCGATTTCGCGTCGCTCACAAGAACTCGCCTTTTCGCAGACCACAACTTGGCGAATTTCGCACCGTGACTTGGGCCTGCCTCTGGACCCGTATAAAATTCAACCGACCCACGAGCTGAAGGTAAGCGACCATAGACAACGACGTATGCTCGCTGAATGGGCTCTGGAATATTTAGAAACTGAGCCTAATTTTCATCGAAAAATCAACTTCAGCGATGAGGCCCATTTCTGGATGATGGATGAATCTAGGGATGCGTCAACAATCACAATTGTCGAATTTGGGACGGCACCAATCCACATGAGATCCAAAAGCGTCCATCCCGAAAATATCACTGTTTGGTGTTGATTTTGGACTGGCGGCGTTGTCGATCGATGATTACCAACTTCTTTTGGCCTGAATTGGATGATATGGATACCAACGACATGTGGTTTCAACAGGACGCCGTCAGGTGCCACACAGCGTACGCCACACTGGAAATTCTGCGCGAGCGATTCGAGGGCATGGTCATCTCACGTGGAGGTGATGTGAACTGGTCACAGAGATCGTGCGATTTGACCCCGTTAGACTTTTTTTTGCAGTGTTTTCTGAAGTCGCGGGTCTATGCGAATAAGTCACAAACCACAGCGGCCCTCAAAGCCAACATATACAACATATAACCCATGCCAACGGTCAAATTCAGCCCGATTTATGCGCCAGAGTCATGTAAAATTAGACATTTTGACTGACATTTGAACGATGTTATATTCCACACATAATGGCATCGATATGCCTTTCAAACGAATGAAAAATTTCGATGATATCACACACACACTTTGTTTTATTTAAATTTAAAGAGAGGAACCGCTTAATGAATCGCGCTTTAAATTGTATGTACATTACATATGTAAATCAGTCTAGCAGCCGGGGTTCGCTCATATCATTGACAATTCATCGCGTTCCCTGCAAGTTCTTAAAGAAGTTTTTATGGCTGTTGAAAATAGGTCGAGAAAGCTGGTCCAACATGAGACAAGAATGTTCTGTCGAGTAAATTACTCCCCAAAATTGTCTAATATCCAGTAATGATACCAAGTCACCACTGGGGACAGATTCTCTAAACTATACGAACACACACGATCTAGACCTATATGCCTCATAGCCCTTCTCAAGAAAATAAGATTAATAGAGTTTCTGTAAAGGTACATTCTTTTGAACCGAAGTGTCCACAAACTCCGAGTACATTCTTGTCCAAATTGTATTCATTAGCAACACGCTGGAGCCATTCATTTTCCCAGCGACATTCCTAGATGTTACATCACGACGCATACAAATCACTCCAATTTCGGCACATGCTCCCATGTGTTGGGTGCTATTAATTTCCAAGACAACGCCCACAGTCTGAACTTGAATTCCCTCGCCATCGCCTCGAGTATCAAGCTCCCTTCATCATTTGTACACAAAAGCATCTCGCCAAAGCAATCCCTTACAAGGAAGCTAATTGAACTATAATACGTATCCACATCATTTCCGAGACAACCAACACGGCGTCCGGATTGTGTTGTGTCTAATTTTAAACTTCCTCAGTCTGCAGCCGAAAATAAATACCGGATTTGAGGCTGGCACACCAGCCACGCACAGGCCATGCATCAATGAAAGCAGTCTCCCCGCACAATTGGATGCACCGCGCCGTGATCACTCTAATGATTGATTAACTTTGATCCGTGTGCTCGATGGAATTCAGATTAAACGAAAACAGATCCACAGCGCGAGGGGCAAACCCCTTCCATTTGGCCTGTTGCCCTGCAATTAGCCGTGATCCATGAAAGGCAAGGCGTACGAAGTGAACTGGTGGTGTGGTCACCTTATGCGGGTTTCTTCTTTCGATGGGAAAGAAGGCAAGAATCAATTCAAGTGGGGTGAGCCGAGGAGGGGGAACATGCATCTAACTGGCACCATGTGTGTCCGCGAGGCATGCGTTGGATGTTCCGTGCGCCTTCAGTGCGTGCGTTGTGCAGCCATTGAAAGGTCAATGCCTTTCTGTGTAATTACTTATCACGCGGAGAAAGGGAAACAAAGAGCCGAAGGAAAATAAATATCGAGAGAAAAAAAAGCCCTATGCATCTGGGTTTGGGGGCAGGGGCTGGGGCATCTTAGCGTTTCCGCCTAACATTGGATTTCCTATGGGATTTGGCGGCCAGCAACATGTGCTGATGCTGCGGAGAAGGGTGAGTGCCCCATTTTTCTGGAAACTTATGTTTCAGCAAGAGATCGGAATCTGATATGTGGACTAGTTGTGGCCATAGCTTTTGGAGAAAATGACATAATCTTTGGAATCGATGCTGGGAATTGGTCTGGATCAGGTCTTTCGAATGAAGACCACAATTGATCTGAGATTGGGTATCAATTCTTTGACTTTGAGAGGAAGAAGGCTTAAGTTACGTATTCACTCTGAGAAATCAAAGAGACTGGGCGCAACTTTTTTCCGGAGATCCAAAGCGTCAGCGTTCCAAGATGAAAACATGCTGAATATTTGCATATCTTCGTAGCACGAGATTCTGGTTTGAAAATCTTTGCGAATGACGTTTACAGCCTTTGACGTGTTTCATGAATTATCTTATCGAAGGCAAAGTTCTGCGTGCGATCCCTGGTCCTATTTGCGTTGGTTGGAGGAGAGAATTCCACCATGAATTGGACAGGCTGAGTTTGAAGCATCCACGTATAACGTGATTAGGCCGCGGAGTGAAGAGTCGACGGGACAACGCATCAGAGGACGCTAACGTTCAACGTGGCGCACACGTGCGGAGAGGGACCTCAATCCACTTGCCGTGCGTAATTAGAGACAGCTAGCAAGAGATCGTACTACCGGGATAAGCTTGTTTGAGATCCAGGTCCACCCAGGACTGTAGGGTGCAAGAAAAAGAAGTCCACGACAACCCACTCCTTGAAGAATATATTGATTGCTGTGTTAATGAAATTCGACAACATTTTTCCAAGACGGTCACGGAATATTTCGGCAAATCAGTGCGCTTGTATCAGCAAAACCGTGGAGACAATTTACCTGGGCCGTGGCTCAGGCTACTGTGGGGGTCATAAGTGGCGAATAGTGAACGACCTGCACACACTGGTAAGCTGCGAATAACAAATAAGCAGCCCCGACCAAGAGCGACAGAAGAGAAGGGCGTAGCTGAAAATGCTGCAGGAACCCCTGAGAATTTGTTCTGTGACAAGATGAGTCAGCATCGTCTTCAAATAAGTGCTGCTATATTTATATCTGTTACGTACGAGTATGTATATATACTCACCCCATTCTTGGAAGGAAATGTACGTACGTACGTCAGCGCACGACGACCCGGCCTACGTATGAGTAGCCATTACGACTGAGCCCAGCAAGGTTGTATCTATGGCATACTGGAAAAAAACATTTTGGATCTGGCAATCATTAGGGCTGACGTTGACAATATTCTGCTACCTGAGTAAGCAGGAGTGACATCCTGTTGAAATGGCTAGCAGGCTAATGCTGAAAACGCCCCGGTCCCGGTAAAACCTTGGCAGGCCTTAAAGTACGTTCACTTTTTCGTCGCCATTAAGTTGGTGGTGTAGGTCCAGATGTAACATTCCTGGTTAGCACTGATCTGGCACTGGCACAGAATCCCGTAAGGGCCTGTGTTAACCCTCGCATGGCCTCACTGCATGCAAAGACAACCATGAGATTATCTAGGTGACTACACATCCGAGCATTGATAGCGGCTTTGAGTGGGGATCCAAAAGTAATGAACACAACAACAATAAACCATCTCATCTCATCTCATCTCATCTCATTTTCAATGACCCGCATGTTCCATTAAAGGGGTCGCGGGGGCAATGCATGCACGAGAGATCTCCAGGCCACTCGATCCTCCGCCATCGACTCTAACTCATCAGGAGCTATGCCCAAGCGTAACCAGGCGAGTGTTTGGACTTGGTCCAACCATCTCATCCTAGGTCTGCCAAGCGGTCGCCTACCTGATGGAATCGCATTCAAGGCACGCCTCGGAAGTCGTGATGATGGGGACATTCGTGCCACGTGACCAAAATAAACCAAACAAACCAAAAACCAAATAACGACGGGAACATCGAAGACAACCCGTTTAAAAGGACCAACAGACTGCAACGGTCACCTGTTGGACAAGCAGGAAACCCGAGTCCAGGAGTGGGCCAATGCGGAAAAACTAGTGCATTACCGGTGAGCAGCAACAGTCCCACCGTTTTCCACGAGCTAGGAGAACACATTAAATCATTGGTGGAAATGTTAGAGGATGGCAAAAATATATAACTCATGTAAAACAAGAATTGTAAAATTTACTGGCTGCAATAAAGATGTATGTATGGGCAAAAGGAGCTCCATCCACTTGCCAATGACAAACGCGATAGAGAGCATCAAAGTGCTCTACGAACTTGTTGCCATTGAGTTACGGCTAAGCAGGTGATCAGGAACAACAATGCTTCATAGACTTCCCCTTGGCTCAAAGCTGCTACAGAATCAAAGAGGAAGTTGAAAGCATATAACAAAACCCCGTCATTAAAATGACAAAAAAAAGGACTTTCACCGGTTGTGGAAAAAGGTCATCTGGCTAAAGCGGGCCGATCAAATGTAAACGAGAAGCACAAAGCAGACAAGACAAAGCGCCAACAGCTAGATAAGCCCTCTGAGATGTTACAGAGCAAGCCAACATCGGAACTTCTACTGTGAACGCATCCTAAGACCAATAACCAAACTGTCCATGTTAAAATATTCAGTATTTTCATCGTGGTGAAAATCATGAACAAAGGCTTACAATTTTTTTTACCAAAATTTGGAGTCAGTGACTGCAACTTTAAGAGCCTTAACGCCAATTTTCGGTCGTAATTTTCATCCCAGTAGACAAGCAATTTATAGCATAGTGATCAAATTTGTGTCTAAAGTGCCGAGAATAATGCTGCCATTCAAGTGCCCGTCGAAGTGCCGAGAATAATGCTGTCGTTCAAGCGTCCGTTTCAAACGAACCAAAGCAGCCGAAGTTCCATGAAGTTCTCAAGAGTTGCGAATTGCAGTGCTCGGCTAAATCTCATCAATTGAAGTCGATACTGTTCCCCAGTTTCGTTGAGTTTCAATTAAATGATACCTATCTGGTCCCACCAAATACACAGCATAACCTTCGCAGCGTTAGTATTCTGCCGAGCAGACCACGTAGAAGCATGACCAGCCAGTTCCCATGACATTCTTGCTGCAATGAATCCATTTTTCATCACCCATCACGATGCGATGAAGAAAACTCTTCCTTTTTTGCCACTGGAGCGGATGTTCAGAGGCGAAAAAACGACGCCCAACGTCGTCCCTTGGCTTCAAGTCATAAGGAACCCAAGTTCCTTGTTTTTTAACCATTTTCAACGCATGTAATCGCTTAGAAATGGCTTGGTGGGTACAAGTAATGCTAAATCAAGCTGTTATTGCGTTTGGCGCTGGTCCTTATAGAGTAATGGCTACAATTCAGCGTCTTCGAAGGCTTTTTGGCCTTCCTTCACGCAGACTGCACCGTTTTTGAAACGACGGAAATAATCACGTCACGTTGTTTTACTTAGAGCAGCATCTCCGTAAACTTCTTGGACCTCTCGATGCGCTTCAGCCGCCGTTTTCTTCGAATGAAAGAAGAAAATCAACTCTTCCCTCAAATGGCGATTATTTAGACCAAAAACATGGCTTCGTAACTTTGTCGGACAGTCGAGCCGCTATTATGGCACTAGACACCTACATCATCAAATCCAAGCTTGTATGAGTATGCCTGCAGAAGCTCAAGGAGTTGAGTAGGAGAAACCGAGTAAAACTCTGCTGGATACCTTGTTACACCGATTTCCTGATCTACGCGCGACCTCGATCGGGAGGGTGCCTGACCAGCCGTAGAGAAAGGCGGTGGTGTTTAGCTTTAATTCTTTTTTGTTTATTTAGGGCGCCACGCGATTGACCTCCCGTACGATCAACCACCTTTTGAATCGCGACAAAAAGATGGCAGTCCGCTTAGTTGTTACTATAATATTTATTCACTTAAAACTATACAATTTTTGTTGTTGCTTAACCTAACTTACAGCTAACATCAAATTCAAAAAAAAAAAAAAAAAATGTGTAACGATAAAGCCTATCAAAGAGAGAAGGAAAAAAAAATAAAAAAAAGGAACACGATTTAGCCCGTCTGAGATTCGAACCCCGCTTCTCACGAACTGATTGTTGCAAAGCCGCGGGCGCGAACGCACACCGCCACCACCTCAGATACACAAGGCCTTTTAATTTTCGCCTTACCACAACTTGGATCCTCGTTACCCGCTCAAACAATTAGTAACCGATTTTATGTATGTAATGATATGTGATAATGTAATACGATACACACGGTCTAAACCTTTCTCTTTTAAAAATTTCGAGACAGAGTCGGGTATATACAATTTAAGTGCACCTCACTTGTGGAATGCGATTTCGCACGCTCGTTCTTCTCCGTGGACAATGCTCCACTTGGGGTGGCTTCTCAATAGTCCGGGTAGGGTGTGATTATCTCTCGCTGGTACTTTGGATCTCCCAACCGCCTCTTCCAAACCGGCCAAAATCCGTGGGAAAGGAAAAACCTCGAACTGCTATCATTGGAAGAATTTAATTAATGCTTTTCTCCTCAACCGAAAGTTTTTCCCTACCTTTCTTTTCCAGCACTACACAAAACAATTATTCACTTAATTCTTTCCTTATTCTTCTCTTATTAAAAGAAACGGCTACTTCACTTTTTTCTACTCCACGAGCCACGTTCCTTCTTCAGAATTCAGACTGCGACTGAAGTGGATTGGTCTAGCTGTCCTCTGCATTCGTGGTCTGTTGGAGAGTTGCAGATCTCCACAACATCATGCCATCCGCAGTGCCGCTTATCGCCAGATTACCACTTCAGTCAGTCCAAGGTCATGGTATCAGAACCGGTTGAAATTGGAACAACCCGAAAAAAAAGAAAAAAAGTGCTGCCACAGAATTCGAACCTTAGACCCCATGATCTGAGCTAGCGCTAAGACCACAGATCTAAGGGGACCACTGTTCTGGACTTAGCCAAACTTGATAATAGCTCCCAACCAACCACTACATCCTAAACACAAATGGGGACTAATTTTATTTAGGCGAAAACCTTTATAGCCTTTGGGTCTAATAACCTGACCATACGGGGATAGAAGGCAATGAAATGGCCGACTCCTTGCCAAGGAAAGGAGCATCAGAACCCTTCATAGGCCCTGAACTATTTGCGCTGTAGGAGACCATCTCCTCAGAGAAGAATTCAGGGAACTGGAAAGAAGGAATCGGATAGAAACTTGGAAAAACGCTCGTGCAATGAAGCAATATAACCGAAAGAGATTCGAGGCATGCATCAAAATGAGCAAGAATAACCTCCGTATCCTAACAGGCTTCCTAACGGGGCACTGTAGACTCAGGGAGCATCCAAGGAAACTAGGGTTATCGGAAGAAGGTCTCTGCAGATTTTGTGGAGAATTTAATGAAATTCCAGAACATATACTGTGATTTTGAGAGGCACTAGCACACGAAAGAAAAAGATGTCTGGGCAAGTACCTACCTACTATCAGAAGAAGAAATCCAATCACTTGAACCATCACTCATTCTCAGATTCCTGAAGGAAACTTGCTTAGAGAGAATACTCTAGAACAGATTTCTTCACCTATGCGCAATAGGAGTCCATTACCCTCAATACAACTTTGAAAAGAGCTGTATACTCTGAGGGGAACTCGTAATTGTGCTAAGGTATTGAAAGGGGGCACAATAGATCTTAAAGGTCGCAATATACCCTCAACCATAATAATATTAATAGCTTCGTAACGCCCACCGTTGTCCGAAACGTTATTCCCAGCCTCATTTTCGAAGAAAAATGGTCCAATGATGCCAACACTCCACAATCCGCACCAAACTGTCACTCTCTGTGGATGCATTGGCTTCTCGACAACGACAATAACGTGCGGATTTTCCGTTTTTCGAGCCTCTGATGCGGCAATTTTGTTTGTTAACGTAGCAGCCGAGATGAAAATGCGCCTCGTCAGATGGCGAAGATGATTTTTCGCCCAAAATCGTTGTCCAATTCAAGCTGCTCTAAGACCCAAACTGCTACCATCTGCGATAAGAAAGCGGATGGTGGCGCGCATTCAATTGTTGAGTCAATTGGACGTTGTAAGCGAATAATCCGAGATCTTTGTGCAGAATTCTCCTCAGGCTAGTGTGTGAAATGGTGAGCTGTTGAGATCGATGGCAAGTTGATGTTCGTGATTTGAGTCTCACACACTCGACCACAGCAGCTACATTCTCATCTGTGCGACGACGGGACGAGGACCATGAGTGTTGTCCACTAGACTGGTATAATCTCATGAACTTTTTGCACAAACTTTCGTACAGCAGTCGCGGTGGGTGCTTCATTTCGGCCAAAACTTGTTTTCAAAAAACCCACTGTTTGGGCTACACAGCACTCACTCTGGAAAAAAGTTTTCAATACTTCCCAACGTTGTTCAAGCGTAAAGCGATTCATTTCGTTCCGCGAAGGTGTTATACTGACTTCCTGTCAAGTTTTCGAGCAAGAAGCAGCTGTCAGTGTCAAAATAACCTATGATTTAAAACAAAACTAGTAGATGGCCCACCCTTTATTGAAACATTTGTTTTGACACTTGCCATATAAATTGAGCATTTTTTTGGTTTGCGTTTCGATATTTGATCACAAAATTTGAGTGAAAACAGCGGATAAATATGTGTAGATTGTCATTTTAAAGAATGCCTAAACGACTTCCTATGTAGCGCAAAAGGCGGTAGCACCGACGCAGCATTGTGTTTCAGACATAAAGCGTCAGTCGCTTAACTTTGCCAATGGACAGATATCCGATAGCATTCCATTATTCTCCTCCAAAAGTTCATACACAGCCGTAACATTTTGATTTGAAGAAAATCCATACAGACCCGACTGGTCCTCGAATTCCATCCCCACATGGCTGTGTGCAGACCCATTGAGCACTTTATCGCAAAACAAGTTACCACCGAGTAACGATAGCTGGCTGAAATGAAAATACCATCACTAGCTGCAAAGTTCAAAATTCAAGGCAGTCCGGCCACCGCAGAAGACAACATTATCCACACACTCTCAAGAACCTCTCGTATCTCGCCAGCGCAGCGCTGTTGTTTCGCCCCAGTTGCATATGCAAGAATGCCACTTAACACCTGCATGATAATCTAGTGGCAAACCGCAAGTTTATTACAATGAATGCGGCTTACGAGTGCACGCACGGACGACGCGAGGAAGCGCAGAAGACGTTCACACTGCCTAGATACATGTGTCTACACATGTATGCATGGTGAGTTTGTGAAGCGTCTGCCGCCCATGTCTCTCCGTGGTGACAAGGAGCAAGGATGCTGAAACGAGGGGGATGGCGTGTGAGGCTATAATGATAAATTCCGGCACCAAAAATTATACGTATCCAAGGCACACAGTGATGCTGGCAACTGAGAAGCGACCCCGCTTAGGCAGCCCCTGACATCATGAGTCATCGTGGAGCTATGCAGCCGCCAATTTGGCGCCGATTTACATAGCAAAACTTATGTGGTTGACTCAGCACATCCACACAGGCATACCGGCAGAGTGATGCCGCCACGATAGGACGTGTGTAGCGATGGATTGTTTCATCTGCTTGCGCGGCGGAGGCGGGATGCTGGGGGACTGCTCGCTAAGGACACACGTACTTCGGTGTGGATTATAGAAATCCGGATCGGATTTTTTCCGTATTTTCTTTTCGCCCCTCACCGTGTCGTTGTTGCTGTTGCTTTGTATGCGGCACGAAGGGAATGTAATGCGAACCATCGCATTCCTGATATGAGGTGGTGTATGGCATGCGAGGCATTTGGTGTGTTTTGACGTAAGCCCAGGTGTGGTTGTGTGCGCGCGCGGCGAACGGGGGATGGGTGGTAATTGGGTTAAGTGGATTTCAACATCAATCCTTTTTGCGGTTACGTGATGATGGCACAAATCAAAAACACTGTTTAAGGCTTCCAGGAGATGAACATGTGTCGCATTCGTCATAAAACATGAAACGCCATGAAGGTGTCTTGTGGTTGCCTAGCGGGGAATAAAGCATTCGCATGCGAGTGGGGCTTAGAGGCACCTGGTGGTGGGTTATGGCTTTGGCGGGGTTGATGGGAGGGGATTTATTTTGTTGTGAGTACGGTTTGGTGACACGTAATTCGAGAGCGCACCAATTCCATTTGTTGTCATGAAAAATGTACCCGATGTGCAGGATTGTGACATATCCTTGACACGCTGATGAAATGATCTAGGGGATAGTTTTAACGACTTTAATGACATTCGGGCTTAAGGAACAGACGGTGGTTGGGAGGAGATTGGGAAGGGGTCCTTGGTGGATAGTCAGGTCGTTGGTCTGTGTGGGATGTGAGCCAAAACATTGATGGTAAGATGCTTTCGAGGCTAGTAAACTGAAATAGATTGCAAACATTTAGCAGAAGAGCTGGAAAATACAGAGGGAGGAATGCAGCTCGAAAGGCTTATGCGAGCTCACAAGCAGATGATGAATCAGGAATAAGTTGTTTATAAATAAAGGGTCTTTCATTAAGGGCTTCGTATCTTTAAATTTACCTAAAATAAAGTGCATGTGAGATATCAACGAAATTTTCTACTCGTTCGAAAGGCCTAGTAATGCCATCATATGAAGTAAAACTTCGTTCAAATACCTGCAGCGGCTTCTACCTGCGCATCTGCTACCTGCGCATCCGAAATGTCCGATTTCCAAATTCCCATGACTCTGGCGCATGAAATCAGGCAGAATTTGACGGATCCCATGAGTTATGTTGGCTTGGAGGACCGCTGTGGTTTGTGGCTTATTCGCATTGATCTATGACTTCAGAAAACCCCCAAGAAAAAGTCGAATCCAATCGCACGATCTCTGTAGCCAGTTCACATCACCTCCACGTGAGGTGACCATACCCTCGAATAGCTCGGGCAGAATTTCCCATGTGTCGTGAGCTGTCTTGCACGTAGTGCTGTCCTGTTGAAACCACATGTCGTTTGGGTGCATATCATCCAATTCAGGCCAAAATAAGTTGATAATCATCGACCTATAGCGGTCGCTGTTGACGGTGATGGCCTGCCCAACGTCGTTCTCAAAGAAATACGGACTGATGACGCCGCCAGCCTAAAATCCACACCAAACAGTGATGTGGATTGGTATCGTCCCAAATTCGACAATTTTGTTTGTTGACGTACTCATTCATCCATCATCCAGAAATGGGCGTCAGCACTGAAGATGATTTTTCGTTGAAAATTAGGGTCAGTTTCCAACTGCTTCAGAGCTCATTCAGCGAAGACACCTCGTTGTCATTGGTCTTTTTCTTTCAGCTCGTGGGTCACTTGAATTTTGTACAAGTAGAGGCCCAAGTCTCGACGCAAAATTCATCAAGTTGTGGTCTGCGAAAGGCCGAGATCTTGTAAGCGAAGCGAAATCGGATTCTCCCCACACTCTCACGGACAGCGGCTGTGAGATTTTTTCGACAACTCTTGCATTTCGTCAACGTACGGGTGTTGGTTTATCGTTTACTGAACCAGTGGTCCCTAATTTATCCACCTCACTCCGAATAGTCCTCTCGGTAGGACGATTATGGTGACTGTAAAATTGCCCCAAAAAGAATACCCATTTTGATAAAACAATTTTATTATTTGCACGTGCTGTTGAACGCTATGTTCTTCGGTAATTTGGCAATTCAGACTGAATAAATGATAACCAATTTGGCAGATGTGGCTTCAACAATAGGGCCGCTGTCAACTGCCAAAGTTCGGAAGTCCCTATTGGAAGACCCTTCTTACGAGTGGCTTGCATTTTTAAGAAAACTCAGTCATGTGCTTTCTCAGCCGAAACAACTGAGAATTTTGTTCACGAAGGGTATTTTTTTCGGAGGGTTTTTGATACTCTACTGGAGCACTCAGACTCAAAACTGGTCCATTGTACTTCCAGGTAGCAACCTACTCCAGTGCTGTTTATTTGATCCCAACGGCAAATGATGACTGGACCAGATTCGACTTCACTGGGATTCTAACCTGGAAACCTTTGAACTTGGGACAGGCACTTAACTAACTGCGCCATTCAGTCAGTTAACCCTACGAAGGGTATTAGTTTCATATTTACAATCATTCAACTTTCCTCATAAATTAATTATCACATTTGCCACTCACATTTCCCACCAAAAAAGCAGCCTGTCTTCATTTCATTTTCTTATTTTCAACCATAAATACATCGTCTGGTGTCTAAATTTATCAAATTGCACGCCAACGTTTGCGAGTCGGAGATGCATTCACCGACCGTCACTGTCACTGAAGCCTCATCACTTTTTTACTATGTCTCGTAAATTACGCTCCTTTCGTTGGCTTTCACCACACGTACGGGGGCTGCCCGTCTGATCTAAATAAATTAAATTACTTTTGGCCAAAAATAAAACCCGATCCAAAAGGAAAATTCTTTATTTTTATACGTGTTCGCGAATTTCAAACTCATTATTTTCTTCTCCGCAAGTCTCCCGCTGAAATACTCCCGCTGAATCAATCATTTTGCCTAGGGATGGGTAATTTCATCGTCGGCGCATTTTAACGAGTGCCCATAATTGAATAAGACGAGGATGATGACTAAAAATACACGAATTATCGAGAATTGAAAAAATGGTAATAACAATACGTTTTGAGAGGGTTACTGGTGGCATCCGTACAGAAGGACGTGCAAAAAAAACACGGTCGAATTTTCTTTGAATTAAAAAAAACCTACGCACTTACGTGCCCTTAGCCGAAGATAAGTCTTCTCTTCAGCAAACAAAATTCGATACCAGAAAACAATTGCAAACATGTACAGGATGACCAGAGAAGAACGATAGGAAAAGTAATTTAGATGGAACAACAACCATGTGAGGTATTAAATTGATTCTGTGTTTATTTTGAAGCTACATTCATGCCACTTCATCTAAATGAGCGCCTCGGCTTTGCTGGCAGTGCTTTAAGCGGTTTGTCCAATTCTTGAAGACTCGCTCCACTTCATTCAAATGAGCGCCTCGGCTTTGCTGGCAGTGCTTTAAGCGGTTTGTTTAATTTTTGAAGACTCGGTCCAATAAGTGTGGCATTATTCCGGCAATAGCGTCTCGAATGTTGGCCACGAGCGTGTCCAAGCTGATTGGTTTCGTAACGTAAACTAAGGACTTAACGGAGCCCCAGAGCAAATAATCGAGTGCTGTCAAGTCGCATGATCGTCGTGGCCAATTCATGAACGCTCGCCGTGGGATAACCAAGTCGCCAAATTTCTCCTTCACAACTTCGAAAGTTGCGACGCTTGTATAGCATGTAGCGCCGTTTTGTTGGCACCACCGCTCTGATATATCTTGTTGTCGAGCTCTGGCCGCAGAAAGTCGGTTAACATCGCTCTATATCTAAGACCATTGACGGTAACGGTGTTTTCATGTGTTTTTATTGTTCAATTCATAATTCTTACTATCTAGGCAAAAATACTTTGATCTAGCTTAACTATCTTAACTTTTGTTCTTAAATCTAACCTACTGACCCCACACGAGTACTCTAAGCGAGACGGTAACGGTGTCTCCGGCCGGTGATGCAGCCATGTCATAAGCCGCACCAAACAGTCAAACAATAGTGGACATTTTGCTTCATGACATACTCGCTGAGTCAAAAATTTTGCCTCATCCAAAAAGATGATGTTTTGGCCAAAATCCAGATCTCCAGCCAACATTTCCAGCTCCCAATTAGCACGGCGTTGTCTATGGTCAGTCCGACTTCAATTCTTGCGTCAGCTAAATTTTTATACGGATAAAATAAGACGGTTTGACTCTCTGGTGATGTCTAATTCAGCCGATCGACACCGAATCGACATTTCTGGGTCTTCTTCGCAACTCAATCCAATCTCTGTCTGGTTAATGGCTTAAGGTCCAAAAGAGTGATCTCACGCTTAAACTGCGTGACTGGTGCGACGAATTGCCTGGACACTGAAGCCATGATGACGTCCGAATTCACGTCTCATATTCACAACTGATCGGGAATTTCGAAAATATTTTTTAATGATTTCCGCACGTTCAGGAAGCATGAAACGATGTACAATGAAATGGTAATCTCTATAGAATATTCTGACACCTTTTTTTTCGGAGGATTTTTTAAACACTCCTGGAGCACTCAGACTCAAAATTGGTCCATTGTACTGCCAGGGAGCAACCTACTCCAGTGCCGTTAATTTGATCCCAACGGCAAATGGTGACTGGACCAGATTCGATTTCACTGGGATTCGAACCTGGGACCCCTCGAACTTGGGACAGGCACTTAACCAACTGCACCATCCAGTCGTATTTCCGACACCTTAGTCTACGCTAAAAAGTCTACTGCTTTAGATAAGCTTGAGGCCATCATTCGAGATGCTATTGCCAAAACAACGCCGCACATATTAGACCGGGTCATCAATCATTGGACCAACTGCTGAAAGGACTGCCAGCAAAGCGGATCCCGGTATTTGACTCTTGAGCTATTCCATACATTGTGGCATGAATGTAGCTTCAAATTGAAGCCAGAATCAATTTTATATAGAAAGTATGCTGAAACACTAAAGGCCTACATTGGAAAACCGTTCAAATTTTCAAAACAAATGCCACATGATGCAAGCAACGTCTGAAGTCGTTTTCTCCGCAGATTTCATTCGTATCATACTCGCATGTACATAGCGCACGAACATGATGAAGTAACAAGGCCTCAACAAGCCACATGTTGCATACTGATGCACATGTGTGCCCCCAAAAGGGACAAGTGAATCCAGACTTTCTTCAGTTAATTGGTTTGTGTTTGTCACGTTTTCCCTTTCATCGTCTTTCTTTCTGCGTTTTCTTCCCGGTAATGAATTCGCTCTCTGGGATCACGAACATCGAATGGCTGGATATTGTTTGATGTCCCCATAAGAAGACAATTTCGAACAAAATTTCAGCAATTTTGCGGGAAAAAACAACAAATTCTTGAAGGAAAAATGGGGTCAAAACTGAAAATTGAATACATACAGTCACTGCAAGACGAATTCGATCACTTTCTTAATAGCGTTTAGTTTGGTAATTTCTGTTAAAAGCAAAAGACTTGCTTACGAATATTTATTTTGGCTTTTTGCAGTTCAGTTTATGGGAATATTTAACTTTGTTTTCATTCAGAAATGTTCAATATAGAATATGAAGTGAGCGAGTTTTGCTTGGAGCAACTGTATTTAAATTAAATATTTTAGTTACGTAGTAGTTTCAGAAAGAATGGTGTTATCCGGCTATGTGTGGTTTTAATGCGTACAAAAAATCCACCATCGTCTGTTTGATATAAAATGTTCATTAACGCGCAACAAAATTGTATTCAGAGGGAGTAGAGGAAGATATTGAGTGGTATTTTGATCTATTTATTATACTACCAGTAAGGATTGGGGTCTTCGTTAAATGGATTTGCAAATTTTAAAAGAAGTCCTATGTAGGGTAGGTTAGGTTAGGGGTGGTGTCTGAGCCTCATATAGACTGATTTTGGTTCATAGTGTTTTTTTTCCTCTTGTACAACCCTGCCGTAAAGGCAGCGACACTGCGACCTAAAAAGGTCTATTGTATCGACGGGTTGGAGTTAATCCAAAAGATTTATAAAAGATAGTATATCTTTTGTAGTGGAGTTTTTCAATTCCACTGAAGTCAGTATTTCCCTGTGGAGAATACGTTTCCTTAACCAATGTAGTGCCGGACATTCACATAGAATGTGCTGGGATGTTTCGTCTTCTTCAAGACAAAACCCACATTCCGTGTTTTGACACAAGTTCATTTTGTTAAGGTGGTAATACAAGCCGCAGTGGCCAGTAAGAAAGCCCGTTAGCTTTCTTATGCTCTCCTTATCTAAGCTAAGGATTTCCTTATAGGAATAGGGTCTGATTAATCGCTTGGATTGCCTGAGACCTGACCCATTGGTCCAATGATCTAGGAGATGTTTGTTTTCCCATTCGTTAATCAGCGCTGCAGCCGTCGTCCAATTGACACTGCAGTACGGTTCAGGACCTATGAACGCAGTACTTGAACCCGCTCTAGCGAGTTCATCTGCGGATTCGTTACCTGCAATCTCTTTGTGTCCAGGGACCCAGCCAAGTTTCACTTTGTTGTGTTTGGCTAGGGATTGCAGAGCATCGTGGCAACGTTTGACGGCTTTGGAGTCTATTTGACTGGACGATAAGGCCTTAAGTGCTGCCTGGCTATCTGAAAAGATTTGTATAATTGCGCCCTTGATACCTTTACCAAGATTATGTCTCGCGCAGATCTCAATGGCATGGATTTCGGCTTGAAACACAGCGGGACTAGACCCCATAGGTACAGAGATCCGAGTGTTGGTTCCACAGACACCAGCTCCGACTCCAGAATCCATTTTCGATCCATCTGTGTACCAAACTAGACTTCTGGGGTCTAGTGTTGGAACACCATTGGACAGTCTTCCCGGCCAATAGTTCAACTTCAAATAACCTGCCGAAACAGTTCTGCCTGACCATAGTGTCTGGCATTGTACAAAACATGTCTCTATTAGGGATTGAGTTGAGTATCCTGAGCTGACCCACTAGGTCACCTGGTTTGAATTGATATTCTAGCTGCAGTTTAATGGCATAAGTGGCAGCTATCTTCCTAACGAAGATGGATAAAGGTGTCAGCCCTATAATAGCTTCGAGAGCTGTTGTGGGGCAGGTGTGCATGGCAGCTGTTATGCCAAGACAGGCAACCCTTTGCAGTTTCTGTAATTTGTTTGCCGATGACTCTTGAAGGGTTTTTGGCCACCAGACGATGGCCGCATATGTGATAATGGGTCTCACCATCATTGTGTACAACCAATGTATAATTTTGGGGGAGAGACCCCAAGTCCTACCGTAAAAACGTCTACTGGCCCACAGTGCTGTGGTAGCTCGCTCTATGGCGGACTTAATATGTGAATTCCAGTTAAGTCGTCTGTCCAGGATTACTCCAAGATATTTTACCTCGCTGGAATAAACTAGTGTGGTGTTGCCGATTATTATGGGTTCAAGGTTGACACGAGTCCTCCTTGAGAAGGGCACTAGAACGGTCTTGCAGGGATTGATCGATAAACCCTCTGCGTTGCACCATTCAACGACTTGCAGTAGCGCACTTTGCATCATATTGCAAATAGTCGTGTCGTGCTTACCCCTTATAACAAACGCCAGGTCATCAGCATAACCAATTGTGGTGTAGCCTAATCCTTGAAGATCTACTAACAATTTGTCGATAACTAGTGACCATAATAAGGGGGAAAGAACCCCCCCCACCTTGTGGGCAACCCTTTGCCGCGGTTACAGAAACCGACACTCCTCCGGAGGAGGAAGTAATCGAACGACTTTCCAGCATGGCTCTGATCCATTTGTTAGTCGATTCTTCGATACCTCTGCTACTGATCGCTCTTGTGATCGAAAGCGCCCTCGATGTCGAGGAATGCACATAGGGCTATTTCTTTGGAAGCAAGTGCGCCTTCTATCTTTTTGACGAGATAATAAAGGGCACCTATGGTGGATTTACCTTTCCTATATGCATACTGGGGTTCATAGTGTTACTACTTAAAGAGTTAACTTAAGTGTTAAACTAGTAGCCTTTATTGAAGCAGAAGGATTTTCAAGTTATTGGAAATTTGATGAGAAGATGTGGCTTCACGGAAGCCATATCGTTTAGCGATTTGAAGAAAAGCTCTCCTAACGATTTTTGCCTAGTTTTGGCCAGAGGAAGTGTTCTAATGTTTCACTGACCGCTGAATGTTGGCAGTTCCTACACATATCGGCAGAGACTAGGCCAAGTTTGCGAGCATGGTAGCTCAACAGACAGTGGCCTGTAACTAAAATTGTTTTTATTTTTCAATATAATCTCCCCTAACATCAATGCATTTGTGCAAAGCTTTTTTAAACCCTCAAAAAAATAAATTTCCTCTTTCTCTGCAAAATACCCATTTATTGCCGACTTGAGTTCTTCATCATCCGAAAATCTTTTTCCACGAAGACATTTTTTCAAGTCCGGAAACAGGAAATAATCACTAGGGGCAAGGTCTGGACTATAGGGTGGGTGTTGGATTTCTTCGAAGCCACAATCTCGCGCAGCAGCCTTGGAAACTCGCGCCGTGTGAACAGGAGCGTTGTCATGAAGAAGCAACACACCCGCTGCGAGTTTACCCCGTCTTTTCTTTTTAATTTCCTCCCGCAAATTATGCAAAGTGGAAGCGTAGGATGTGGCGTTGATGGTTTCACCTTTTTTTTTATACTCAATGAGCAAGATTCCCTTTGAGTCCCAAAAAACTGTGGCCATGAGCTTCCCGGCAGACGGAGTGACTTTGAACTTCTTCGGGGGGTCTGTTCCTTTTTTATGCCACTGCATGGACTCTTGTTTGCTTTCAGGGTCATAGTGGTGGATCCATGTTTCGTCACCAGTAACAATTCGATCTATAACACCGTCCGCGTTCTCACTACACATCTCCAAAGCATACTACACAGCATGCGATTCTCATTTTTTTCTGAGGCGCTGTGAGCCTTCGTGGCACCCACCTTGCACTGACCTTTGAAAGGTTAAGATGGTCATGAAGAATGGTGTGAATGGTACCAATTGAAAGCTTGGTGATCTCTGCCATCATTTTCACCTTTATTCGGGCATCCTCAAGAACAAGTTTTTCGACATCTTTGATGCTTTCTCCCGTACAAGCAGTAGCCGGGGCGCCGGAGCGGGGGTCGTCTTCAATGCTCTCTCTGCCTCTCTTGAACTCACTTGACCACTTTTGCATAGTTAATAATGAAGGTGCGGAACCCTGGTAAACAGCCACCATCTCTTCATGAATAGTTTTTTGACTTTTTCCTTGCTTAGTGAGAAATTTAATTACAGCGCGATGCTCAATTTTCACCATCATCGTCTCAGTTGCCATTATGATTCTGTCTAACTAGATAATAATCACATTTATATGCAATTTTACATGAATGCACTAAAATAATAGTATTACTTGATAAATAAGTCAATTTATATATACAACCACAGCTTCACCCCGATACCGAGAATATATTGAACGCCCCTCTATACCAACCAGTGTGATACAGTGAACTCTGGGTAACGAGATTAAGTGGTTTTGCGGATGTCGTAGTCTGGCCAGAAGATTTTAGTTATACGGCAGGTGTTGCTCCTGTTCCAGATACTGCTACCCACTTTATATGACTCGGTATCAATTTTGGCGAAAAACAGCGTTTTGTAGAGCATGTCTTTCGAGTTAAGAGAACCCATTTGTTTCGCCAAACCGAAGTAGCATTGGTTTTCTTCAAATCTCCCGTTTTACATTCTTCAATAAAGGCAATGTTGTGACAAAATCGTCTGCTTTACCAATTTCGTAGAAAGGCTAATGTTTTATGCGTTTGAGAAGACATCATCACCCTTCTCTGTTTTGAATTTATTCATAGGGATATATACAAAATGTAATGATGAGTACTTGGGAGTACTGCTGCTTCAAAAATCTATTATTGAGATAACAGTTTCGAAACATCTGTCAAGGAAGTAGTTTTGCGTAGATGGAGGCCTTAGAATATCTGCAATTGAGTCCGTAAATTAATGCTTTCAAATATCCGCGCGATTTCACATATTTTCAACTAAAAATAACCCAATCGTGTTTAACTACAACAATTTAGAGGCATATTTATGGGTCAAAAATGTGAAATAATGGGCACATGGAATGCTTCTATAAATGAATTAATTATGGCACGCACTGTGAGGCAAGTTGCGCCGTCTTGTGCAGCTTCTTCTTCTTCTTCTTAGGGCGCTACAGTCCGAGGTGGACCTGGGCCTCACTCAACATGCCTCTCCAGCCAGCACGATCTTTCGCCAGCTGTCTCCAGTTTCGCACACCAAGCCGGCCGAGGTCCCCCTCGACTTGTGTGCGCCACCTTGTACGTGGACGTCCTCTGTCTTGTGCAGCTGTTCCACATTAATGCTGTTCAATTTGGAAACGAAAAACTTAGCAATCATGGATCTGTAGTATTCTCCTGATTTCAACTGTTCGATATAATTTTTTAAAAAATTTTTGACAAAATCGAAAACTTTTGCAAATAAATTTGATAAAATTCGGTATTTTGTTTTGAAGCAGCATTTTTCGACAGAAAGTAGCTTTCAACTCAAAGTCATGTGAGTGGACATGAATCAGAATGATGGATAGACGACAATGTTTTCTCGAACAGAATCCATCAGTTTTCCCACGAAAGTCGGAGGCCATGTAAGTAGCAAGTTCATTCAACGCTTTCAATTTGTTGAAAAACATCAGTCTCCAACAAGGTCGACATGGAAACTGTCGGATTAGCATTAATTTAGTGAACTGTCATGGATCCCACATTGTTGCACGACAACTGCGTTGAGGATTAAACTCTGACCTTACATGCTAAGTGGGTTTCTTAACATTTTTGGAACTTTTCATTTCTTTTCGACGCCCACATGGTTGTCCCATAATTGATTTCACATCGTTAAGCACGAGGCAAATGACTGCAGACTTTGGAAGATGTTTTTGGGATTCAGGTTTGTGTTTCGTAAACAAGTTGATTTCAGATGTGTGAACTAATATGTACACTGTCTCTTGGGATGAGATATTACCTCATCCAAATGATGTCAGTTGGGAGGTTTAACACGTCTGGATGCACAGCTTCCATGTGGGTTTGAATACGGGCTGGAACAAGTTAATCAGTGAGACATGGCTTTGCGCGGGTTTAAAAAACACACGAGGAGGATGATTCATTTAAAAGGTTGTGTGGCTATTCACCTTCAATCAGTGTTACTTCTCGCATATTTGTGTATATCAGTCGATAATCCTTTAGTTGTTTCCATAATTAGGACTAATAAGTTTTGCCCTTTTCTGAGCCCTGAATTTTTTGAAGTTAAGAATTATTTTATAAGAAGGGAATTATATACATTCCGAGTTGGTGATGTTAACTTTAAGAGCGTAAACGCAAAATTTCGATCACAATTCTCGTCCCAGCAGACAAGTAATTCATAGCCTTGGGGACAAATTTGAGTCTTCTGCTTCGCTGCTTTCCTGTGCCAGTTGTCTCCCTGGTTGTGTTGGTCGAAGTGCCGAGAATATTGGTGCCATTCAAGCCATTCCGTCGTAAAACGAACCAAAACGGACGACTGCAGCGATCTCAAGAATTATTCGTCGCCGAAACCACACTCTAGTGAATTTTGCGAAAGGATCTTGGCCTGGAGTCCCATAAGATAACAAAGTTAACTCAAGAACTGAAGCCACTCGATCATTTGGAGCGACGTACATTCTGAAAATGGGCTCAAGAAATGTTGGACAAAGATGACCAGTTTCACCGGAAAATCATCTTCAGTGATGAAGCGCAATTTTAGCCAAACCGCTTCATCAACAAACAGAATATGCGTTATAGGTCAGGTGAAGACTCTCATGTGCTTCAAGAAACAACACTTAATCAAAAAAAAAATGTGGTCTTCATAGCGGTGGTGTCATTGGACCACTTCCTTCTTTGTTGATGTAAATGACCACGTTACAACGTTAACAGTCAACGAAGATCGCTATAGAGACATCTCACAACGTTATTTCTTTGGTCAATTGCATGGATACTCATGATAAGATGGTGCCATATGGCACACAGCGGGAGCAACAACTGACTTATTGAAAACTCAATTCGATGAACGTGTTAATCGAGAAATGGTCACGTCGAATGGTCGCCTGGATAGTGCGATCTCACACCTCTAGGCTTTTTGTGGGTTTACGTTAGATCTTTGATCTTTACCAACAAGCATGCCTCAGTAGAGAAGCTCAGAGTATTGTATTGAACAAAAGTTAGCGGCCGTTTCCGTCTAAATGTGTAGCTGAATCTTCGAAATTTGTATTCAACGAATCGATCGTTGCAATTGTGCTCTTGGTGAACGAATTCAATAGTTTTTTTTTTTTTTTGGGTTTTTGGAGGTACTACTAGAGCACTCAAACTCAAAACTGGTCCATTGTACTGCCAGGTAGCAACCTACTCCAGTGCGGTTAATTTCAACCCAACGGCAAATGGTGACTGGACCAGATTCGAATTCACTGGGATTCGAACCTGGGACCCTTCGAACTGGGGACAGGCACTTAACCAACTGCGCCATCCAGTCGTCTAATTCAATTGTTTAGTGCACTGAAACACTATCTGGGGCATATTTAATGAAATATTGATGGTATTTTGCGAAAACATCACGTAAAATTTGAACATAAGAATGACTATTTATATTTACCGATATTCCACCATCGGGTATATGATATCTTTGTAGACAGCCAGGCTGCACTGAACTCAATAGGATCCTATACAACGAAATCAAAGGCTGTTATGAATTGCCGTGACTCACTAAGGTCCATCAGCCAGCACATGATCAAACTCTGCTGCGTCCCGGGCCACACCTCAATTGCAGGGAACGAGAGAGCGGACAAACTGGCCAGACAAGGGTTTTAAAAGGCCATCAGCGAAGCGGACACGTCCATACGACCACCGATCAGTGCTTTGTACCGGATCATAAGCGAAACAATACAAAAAGAGGCCAACTCGACTTGGCTTACAGGAATTGATTGTCACACGACAAGATCAACGTGGCCAAAGCTTCTTCTTCTACTTAGGGCGCTACAGTCCAAGGTGGACCTGGGCCTCACTCAATATGCGTCTCCAGCCAGCACAATCTTTTGCCAGCTGTCTCCAATTTCGCACACCAAGCCGACCGACGACCCCCTCGACTTGTGTGCCACCTTGTACGTGGACGTCCTCTGTTGCGTTGTCCCACAGGCTCCCACAACAAACGAGTGAAAGACCAAAGCTTAACTACGGCAAAACAAAGAAGTTTCTGGCTTTGGTCCGAAATTCGATCCGTATGCTCATCGGAATGATCACAGGACACTGCCCCATTGGAACAATGCTCCGGAAATGGAATGCGGAATCCAGCGATCTCTGCCGAAGCTGCGGAGATGAGGAAGAGACGGAGACGATCCAACATCTGCTTTGCCACTGCCCAGTTCTCCAGAATCGGCGCCTAGCTTCGCTGGGCCAAAGATTCTTCACAGACACTGCGGACTTAGCGAATGCAGATTTAACGGATCTTCTAAAATTCATGAGGAGCATGGAGTGGTTTCAGCCAACAAGTGACAGGATAGGTTATTAGATTGTGTACTCCGTAATTGAAGGGATTCACAATGGGCCCCATGGCCTCCGAGTGGAAGTTTTGCTCTAACCATCACACTCCCCTTCTAAAACCTAACCTAACTTATGACTATTTATAGGCAGACATGTGGTGGACATTTGCCAGATATTGTATCCATTACTAAGCTCAGAATTTAAGCTTTCGACTAAAATAAAATATCACCAGTTTTCGTACAAATTGTTATTCTATTTAAAAATATACCTCTTGTCGAATGATCCTGTGCAGTAATTTCGGTTAGTCTTTGCAATGGCAATGCAAGCTGTGGGACAACAGCCAGCAGACATAGTTTAGTAGTATGCCGAAGGTGATCAAATGATAACTCAATTGTACGTTTGGTCACGAAGCTGTTAAGCCTTGAATAGATCTGCAGCAATACTGCATGCATTGATGCGTGCAGTAAATGTTGACATCTAGTCGCATTCGTTTGTTATTACTACTCAAATGTTATGTGCAATTTCTTAACACTGTGCATAAAATCCCTGAACTGTACCAAATTGTGCTATCTTACTGATCTACTACATGTGGATTGCATCAAAATTAGAAATAACGACAACTTGCATCGATGCGCGGCCGTGGAGTAAATATATGTGTCCAGTTTCAAACATGTAAAGCTATGTTTCTTAATTCTACTGTACGCATTTAAATGTAGGTCTGTTTTAACCATAAGTCATCCCTCAACTGTGAAGTTGTCCACAAATCAATCAAATGAGAGGTAAGATGCAGAAATCTGCACAGTCTTATATTTCTTACTTCCAACTGCCCGCGATAGATTTTCAAAGGTGTTTAAGACGAACACCGCCGCAACGCAATAAAAAGACTTTTCACCTGAAAACAAACAAAGTTACGCAACGCAGATACCGACTCCCCCTTTGTTCCCCATGAGCTATTATTGGCCGAATGCCGCCTGAAGAAATGATGTCAACTCTCAGTTATCCACACCGCAGACAAGGTCACCTCAAACATCAAACAGTTACATACTTCGAAATCCAAAAAAGGTTACATCCCAAAGCGCAACATCGGTCCGCCTAAAGTACCTATGCTCAGCAATTCACACTGACCTCAGGCACACTTGCCTCATTAATAAACTCGAAACGAGAAAATTTTCATAAATTTCGTATCTGTCTGTGCAAACAGATGATTTATTTGAACACACTGGCAGATCCATTAGCCACTTAATCATCAAAGCAAACACAACACAACCTTGAGCCGCTGCTGCTGCTTTGCAAGAAAAAAGTACACAAAGAATCGCCTCATCGGCCAAACCCACAGACACGCTTCAAACGTGTTCCACTGCCACTCGGTCCCCAGCAGCCTCTTTCAAATCACACTCGACATGACTCTGACACTTAGATGGACATTTATGGAATCCTCCAGTTAGTCATCGACACCATGTTTAGGAGCCTTAATTGAGTTGTCGCACCGAAACGAGTTCCGCTCGTAATGAATTAAGGATTAGATCCGAATTTGGAGACCGCTCTCACGTTCCAAATAGAAAATGTTAATTGCTGCGACTGAGTGGCACGTATCGTGCTTGGCCCCTCAAAGGAATTCGACTGTTTTTTGTTTTTGTTTTATGAGATTCAGGCTGGCAGCACTGCAGGGGATATAATTGCTTGCGATGGTCCAAACATGGTCAGTCAAGGCAGCATCGTCTCTTCCGCATGAATGGCGGCGGCGTCGTGAAGAGTCGTGGCATGGCTGGTTGCCTTTTTTGGAGACAACTTCCCTGGTTTCTTAACGAAGTTGAAATCCTTGTGAAACAGTGAAAGAACATGAATTTGTTCGTCTGCGTCGCGGGGGAGGGCAGTGGTGGACGAGAAGACGCTTTCCATTTAGTTGTAACAAATACCGCAGCACTTTTCCAGCAGACCTCGTGTACACTGGTGGATAAGAGAGAGGATTCTTTGTCCACGTCTCATAGGGTACGGCAGCATGGTCGTGATGGAAATATTGTGCGGCGTCGGGTAACTCGTGCTAGCTATCTGTCTTGGATTAGTGTCTGCTTAGGAGTTGGCAGCTGTATGCCGGAAATCGTGCACATGGCTGAATTGAATTTGTTGTCCCACAAAGCTGGTGCTGGACCCAACTGGCAGGCAGACCAGTTGAAATGTGTTAACTGTTTTCAAAAGCAGAGAAACATGTCACGATATTATTATGAAATCATCTAGTGCAGAGCGATCAATGTCAGAAGCAGTGCAGTGGAGAGGGGGCCTCATTTCGTTCAGAGCAGATCGTCCCATCAACATGTGTCCAGATCTTAAAAATCAACGGATTAAAATTTGCTTCGATAGTTTTAAGGCATTTTGACATAAAACTGAGCCTTTTTTAAAGTCCATGGGTCTGAGAGGAGCTTGGCTTGGGAGAGAGATTTTACAAGGTCCTACAAAGTTTTGGTTCCATGTGATAGATGATCTGCTAGAGATTAGCCTTCTAATCGTAAGCTTGAAGGTTTAATATCATGACGGAATTTTCGAATAATAGTATAATAATGGCGGCGCCACAGTCCGAGGTGGACCTTAGTCTAGCTTCCCAGCAACCGCTCGTGTTGTGCGTGCTATTGTTCTCTCACGAGTGGAGGGGCCTACAGTTTAATGCCGACTCCGAACGTCGAGATTGAGAAGCTTTTTTTCTAGAGATTAATACTCTTTGAGCTTTGTCAGTGACTCGAAAAAGGTGGAGCCGTGAAAAAATGTTAGGTGTTTTTTTCTGGAATCGAACCGAGAACATCGAGCGTAGGAGTTGACGCACCTATACACTACGCCACGGCGCCCACATTGCTTTGCATAAAATCTGTTTGAAAGTCTTGGTGAGTTTGTTACCGACCTTGCAGCCTACATGTCGCATCGAAGGGGTCTCCTTTCTTGTGGTTCGCGTAAACGACATTCATCGGCAATGCTTTCCTCCGACTATATCTCACAGATGACCTGGTGCATGTGCTTAATCTGCTCATCTCCAAGTGCTTTAATAAGTTCTGTGAATAGTCCGTCTGCACCAGCCGCTTTATTAGACTATTTTTTTTTTGTCGTGGGTTTTTGTAACACTAGACTGGAACACTCAGACTCCAAAGCTGGTCCATTGTACTACCAGGCAGCAACCTACTTTTGCAGAAATTTCATGGTCTTCCAGCAGACTCTTCTGTGATGAGGAGCCTACATCATTAGCTCTCACCTCATCAGCGCCGAATAACTGCCACCTGATCCGAGCAAAGGCGGGACAATGGCAGAGGAAGTGCTCTGCAGTGTCATCGTCTTCTTCACAGGCGTCGCAGAGGGTCGCGTCGCTTAGGCCAAGGACACTGAGGTGTTTGGGGAAGGTGTAGTGCCCCGTTTGTACGCCAGTGAGTTGTCTGCAATCTTTTCTGTTAAGAGATAACAAGAAAGCCGCGGATTTCTTACAGACGTTGGAGAGCATGCACTTGGTCTGTCTTCATCCTGAAGCCACCTGCGGTTGTGCTCTCGATAAGTCCAACCATCGATGGAAGCCCTAACCAAGGACGTGGGCAGTCCCACCGTAGGTTCAAGTCCTGAGAATGCCTCATCTGATCCTCGTCTAGCAAGTTCATCGGCGATCTCATTTTCCGTGATACCGTGGTGCCCCGGGACCCAGACAAGTCTTAGCGAATTTAAGCTACCGATCAAATTTAGAGCAGACTTGCATTCCTGAACTATCCTGGAAGTGGTTAAAGGGTTCAGCAAGGCCTTAAGCACAGCTTGGCTGTCGCTACAGATGCAAAAACTTCTCCCCTTCCACCTGTTCTTCACAATATAGCTCGTAGCCATTAGAATCGCATAGGTTTCCGCTTGGAAAACCGACGCAGTGTAAAGTTGTCCCTCTCCACGAAGGCACCAGCACCAGATCCTTCATTGGTCTTGGAGCCGTCCGTGAAAATTCGACTACATTCCTTTCCCGGCTCAGATTCTGGCCAGAGCCAGTCCTGAGTGCAGAGAAAGTCGACTCGGTATGCTCGTCGCAGCTGAGTCCCTGCGTCAGACGGCATATCCATAAGACTGGGGTTAAAGAAAATGCGATGCGCAAGGTCTCGAAACTCTAGTGCAAGTTTTAACAAAAACCACTTCTTTTTCAACGGAAGATGGCCTTGAGAGGTAACCCCATGATGTGGATATCTAGGGAGGGAGATTCAGCAGTGCATCAAGAGCAGAGGCAGGAGTACTAGGGAAGGCCCCTATGCAGCCGAGACAGAACATTCTTTCAAGCTTGGTGAAAGCAGCAGTTACGTATTTACGCGAAAGCTTGTTCTACCAAACGACCGATGCATTGAAGAGAAGGGGCCTAATCATAGCCGTGTAGATCCAAACGGATCTTTTTGGTGATAGACCCCAAAACTGAGAAACACTGGCTTCTCTTCAGTGCAGAATAAATCTTTCGCCTTTTATTCGACTATAGTCTCGATATCGCTATCTGGACTTCGTCTGGGTCGTGGGGAAGGGGCATTCCCTTCTATCATCGTCCGTTGCGTTGAATGGAACATTCTGCTTGACAATGGTTTTGGCGTCTTCATTGATGTTTAACGGTCTACAGAAGTATTTTTTCAAGATTTTCAGTATTGACTGCGACTCTACTACAGACTGTCATTCCTCATCCCGAGAGGTCTCTGTCCGAAGTTTATAGGGTGGGCCAAATATAAGTTTCTTTTTTAAAATGCAATAGAATGAAGAAAATTAAATATTTTCCATGTATTATGGCTTCATTAGTAAGATCAAACATTAAATATGAAATACAACGTCGTTCAAGTGACTGCTTCGGCTGGCGTTGCAATAACGCATTCTGTCACCCCAATTCTCCAAGACCTTGATAGTTCCGGGCTGTAGCTCACGGATTGCTTGGATGATATTGGTCTTAAGTGCTTGAATAGTTTCCGGATTATTGGTATAACATCGGTCTTTCACGGTAAACGCCTTCACTCTTTGAGCCACTTACTGTTGCCATTTTTCGAGAAATCTGTAGCAAATCCCAATTTACTGCAAATCAAACTGTTGCAAAATAAAGTTTTTCTAATTGCACCGAACGAAATTAATCGAAATGATTATGAATGAGAAATATGCAATCAATCTTTATTCTAGTATACATATAAACAGTTGACATCAATGACGACTTAACTGAGTTGCGGTCGATATCCAAGTGGCAGAGTGAACACTCGATCGCAAGCTTTCGACTGAAAATCCTTCTCCCACTCATCGCTTTCAATGAAATTGTTGTTGTAAAGCTTATGCTGCGTGTCTTATGAGTGATGAGCGTTAGTGATTACGATATAGTTACGATAAGCTTATTTTACGATACAAAGTTATGTTCTAATTCAGCAAAGAATTTAGACAGTTAAGTACAAAGAAGAAAAGAGTGAAATATTTAACATTTAAGAATTAACAATTAAAAAACAAGTAAATCTGGAACACAAACCTTATCCACGTGAAAATAAACTGAAATCAGACAGACAGTTCGTTGTTGTTGTCTGAAATAAAAACGTTTTTTTATTAATTGATTGCTACTCAAGGTTTGGTATCGAATGCGTCAAAAATGTTGACAGAAAGAACTTGTCTGGTTGCCATAGCAACTGTTTTCTCTGACGCAATGCAATGTATTACCATTCAGTTATTTATTGCAGACTGTTAGACTTTGTCTTCTAACTATCAAATGTTCGTCAGTCGCTCGTTCGTAGGTCATCGATAGCCTGAATTAATAAAATTCAATTTTAGGCTTTAGCGACGACTGGGACATGTGAACTTGTTGCAAAATCCTAGCAAAGTCGTTACCCTTCACTGTTGCTTAAAGGTAGCCCGAAACGACGAACATGCTCGCCGAACTTGCTCATGCTCGCCGCATTTTCGTTGTGTATGGGCTGGGTGGGCGCCGTGGCATAGTGGGTAGGTGCGTCGACTGCTACGCTCGAGGTCGTCAGTTCGAATCTCGGAAAAAACATCAAACGTTTTTTAATGGCTCCACCTCTTTCGAGTCACTGACAATGCTCAAAGAGTATAACTGTCTAGGAAAAGCTTCTCAATCTCGCCGTTCGGAGTCGGCATTAAACTGTAGGTCCCCTCCGCTCGTGAAAGAACAATAGCACGCACAACACGAGTGGTTGCTGAGAAGCTAGGCACAGGTCTCTCCTCGGACTGTAGCGCCGCCATTATTATTATTATTATTATTATTATAGGCTGGTTCGCGAGCCGCTTGCTGTTGGCGAAGAATTTCGGTTTTGTCGTGTTCATTGGCTTTGATGTTCGCCGTGTAGGGCCATGTTCGCGAGCAAACCTCCTTTTTGCTGTGTTGCCGAGTGCATATCGCGAACTAAGCACAATATCAACAGTTATCGAGGAGTTCACCACTTGCACTTCCCTATCACACATGTTGACGGTTTGAAGAAACAACACGAAATGAATGTTCGCCGTGTAGGAGATAACGCAAACGAGCATGTTCGTCGCTTAGAGCTACCTTAAGGGATGCAACTGAAATAGACTCTCAAAGAAAAAGGTGAAAACCAATGGCATCCGCGATGAAAAACACTCCCTCTCGCGTCACGAAATGACACCCAGACATCGTCCCCTTCGATTGCCACAAGTCACGTGCAGGAAAGCAGGAAAGAGACTTTTTAAGTGGTTACCCCTGACACCATTCCAAACAAAACCTGACAGCATAGGGTATGCACTGCCAGTGTCGTAACATGAAAGCACACCCTGTGTCAGTTTTCCTTTGTGCTCCCCGTTGGTTCCATCTCCCCCTCAAGATGAATGGGTACTTTGCTAACGATATTTTCAATCTTGTGGTTGCATCTGTCCCGATAAAACTACACCGCACGCATTACGTTCCACCCTTTCTTCCTTCCTGCCATCGTCAGCGTCATTGAATACTGGTAGTTGCTGGTGGCAGTATCACTGCAGTTCAAGTTCTACATCTGGTGACTGGTTGGATGGTGGTATGTGCCTGAAGAGCCATTGCCATTCAAGAGGACTTTTATTTTTTTCCGAAGCATTGGATGCAGGGTTTTAAGTTCAATGGACTAGCTGGACTTCAGTTGAATCCTGTTTGGTCTTGGGTTTTGCTCTGTTTTTCACCGCTGGTGTGTGTGTGCTTCGGTTCGTTTGCGACCAGCATTGGATGTGTATTTCAAATGTAATGGGGTCGATAGAACCTGATTCACAGGTATTGAATTCCATTCTGGGATTCACTTCATTCAGGGTTCTCACAGGGACATGGGATTTCTTTTCATTGTGCCTGACTTTAAGTTCGTGCGGAGGGGGGATTCATTAAAGGGTCAATTTTTGCTCGTGGCGTAGGAGAAATAAAGGTTTTGATGGCAAGATAAACTGTGGAGAGGATGTGAAGGACAAGCTTCTTTTTGTTGAACGAAAAGAAGGAAGCCAAGGGTTTTCTTGGTTTATGACGATGCCTCTGAATATTTCAGGCTTTCAATAAGAGATTCTCAGAAAGGAAAAATTCAGCTCTACAGAAAGGGGATCAAAATTATTCACAATAACAAATATTGAGCTCTCATGACCTCAATTACGAATTAAATTGAGCGACTGTTCTATGAGTACACATGTTCCCGATGAATTTGGTAGGCACGAATCAGTGCAGATACTCTCAGGACCTGAACCTACGCGTCCTTGCTTAGGGCTTTCATCGATGGTTGGATCTCTCGAAAGCACAACCGGAGGTGGGATGTCTCTCCGGGATGTAGACACGCCAAGCGCGTGAGTTATGTTTTTTAAGGAGAATTAAAAACGCATGTTTTTAACGTTGAACACAATTTTATTTTTATCAACAATCTTCTCAGTGGTCTACTAATAACTGACTTCAGCGTCTATGCACTTGTACAATAGTCACAAGTTAACGAAATGATTTTACGTAAACAAATGAAAGGGCAAAGGAAATAGGAAAGGACGTTATTGATACAACACGTAAGCAAGTAAGGGGGGCAACAGACCCTACCTGTAGGTCGTCTGCTATCTGTCAAGAGATAGCAAAATGCTGTGTATTTCTTACAGACGTTAGGGAGCACGAGTTACGTGTTGGAATCGGGAGAGGACGCGTAAACGACAACAAGTGCATCGACGTTTGTCTGTAGGTAGGGTTACCAACATGTAACTCATGCGCCCTAACGTCTGTAAGAAACACGCAGCATTTTGCTATCACTTGACAGATTGCAGACGACTTACAGTTAGAGTCCGACTCCGCTTCGGCTTCGGACACTTTCGGCTAAAAATATCACCTTCGGCAAAACATTCGGCTTCGGCCAAATGAGACCGAAGATTTTGCCGAAGTCGAATGTTGAATTTTCCGTTTTCTGTAAAAGTAGAAGTTGCAAGAAACGATGTATTTTTGTCGGATATTTTGCATTTTGAAAGTGCGATTGTTTACAGCTTTAAAATCAAAAGATTTTGCATTGCATTTGTATAATAATAATAATGGCGGCGCTACAGTCCGAGGTGGACCTGGGTCAAACTTCTCAGCAACCACTCGTGTTGTGCGTGCTATTGTTCTCTCACAAGTCGAGGGGATTTACAGTTTAATGCCGACTCCGAACGGCGATTTTGAGAAGCTCTTTCTAGACAGTTAAACTCTTTGAGCATTGTCAGTGACTCGAAAGAGGTGGAGCCGCGAACAATTATTTTTTTTTTGCAAAAATTGTTGTTTGTGTTGGCATTTAAACCTAGACTGTGAAAGTCTAGTCCTTATGGGTAGGCGCACAAGCCCACACGGCCACGACGTCCAGCTTGAGCTTAGTTACTGATGGTGAATAAACCTGATATAGACCTACCTTGTAAATGCAGATCGGCACAGAGTCTCGCCAGGCGTCTATGGATTCAACGCCTAAGATGGCTAGATCGTCTAGATCGCATAGACAACACTGCGCCATTCCGAAGAGTCTTTGACTTCGCGTCAGTGGGCAAAGCAATAGAGGACACCCACGAAACCGATTGCGCATATAAGTGGAGAAAGACCTCAGTCAACTTGGTGTGCGTAATTGGGGGCAGCTGGCAGCTGGCCAAATGTTGTACCAGTTGTCGAAGTTTTTTTGGCTGAGACTCAGGTCCACCCCCGTTTGTAGCGCCATCAGAAAAAGATGAAGAAGAAGGACATAACTTGGAGCTTCTACAGAACCTCTCGTATTGTGCGTGCTGTTGTTCTGCCTCGAATGAGGGGGACTTACAGTTTTACATGACCTTTCACGTGTCAGAGACAGTGCTGTGAAGACTGATTGGTTTGCGTCGAGATTTGAACCTCAACTTTCAACGTACCACAACGGAGATAAGCGTGTTATTAATCTGCCGCAGTTTCATTTTATGAGTTTTGATCTCTCCAATATTCGACCCGATTGTTTGTTGGAATTCTTTTAAGATTAGATTATTTGTTGAAACTGTTTTGAACTGAATAATTAAAAGACCTTTTTCGAAAACTTATCCTTAATCAATTGTTTTTCAACCAGGCGTTAAAACTGAAATCATCTGATGCAAATCTTCTTAAATATGACCCAAATGAACTAAGCCAAACAAACCCAATACCATCGCCATCTTATTACACCAACGATTCTTAACTCTTTACCTCATCGAACTTTCCATGAAAGTTTGTTAGGTCTTCTGGCTGTTAGCAACATTTTGATTAATTAGTCCTTATCGCGAAAGACTAGGGCGCCGTGGCGTAGTGGGTAGGTGCGTCGACTCCTACACTCGAGGTCGTCGGTTCGAATCTCGGAAAAAACATCAAACATTTTTTCATAGCTCCACCTCTTTCGAGTCACTGACAATGCTCAAAGAGTATAACGGTCTAGGAAAAGCTTCCCAATCTCGCCGTTCGGAGTCGGCATTAAACTGTAGGTCCCCTCCACTCGTGAGAGAACAATAGCACGCACAACACGAGTGGTTGCTGAGAAGCTAGGCCCAGGTCCACCTCGGACTGTACCGCCACCATTATTATTATTATTATTATTATTATCGCGAAAGTTTGCACTATATTACTCTTTTATTGACATTACTTCATGAAAGTGTCATAAGATAAGTCAAAGTTGTGTCATGCTGAACTGCAGGTTATATAGTTTGGTCCCATTCGAAGCGGTGACCCGACTATCTTTACAATTTATGTTTATGTCCGGATGTATGTACATATTCGCCAGATTTTATGAGCGATAACAACATCTATCATGCTATTTAATCGTCTGCTTGACACTTACTAATGAAGGTGATTCTTGGAAAGAGTAGGCTATCGATCATTGGAGCTTTAAAAGTTTTCGGTTGTTCCCCTAGTTGGTGCGAGAGAAAATACGGTGAAAATATTCAAACCTAGCAGTACTGCTGGATTGTAAATTGCACAGCGAGACTATTTTTCAATCAATTTCATGTGAAGTCGAATACTAATGGCAGCGCTACAGTCCGAGGTGGACTTGGGCCTCACTGCTCAGGAGTCTATGTACTTACTTAATTATTTATTAAGCCTGCGACCAATAACGACTGGATGGCGCAGTTGGTTAAGTGCCCGCCCTAAGTTAGAGGGGTCCCAGGTTCGAATCCCAGAGAAAGCTAAGTTAATACGCTTTTATCCGGTTTTTCAAATCTGGTCCAGTCACCATTTGCCGTTGGGATCAAATTAACGGCATTATCACTGGAGCGGTCGATCAGTGGTTGTAGTCTGACCGTGGGTATCAAAATGGACCAACATGGTCTAAGTGTGCTGGTGAATTCACTAGCAGCCCCAATCTAACTTAAGCCTGCGACCAATAAAGAGCCTGAGCCTGAGTAATTGTCGGCTTCCATAGCTGAGGGTCCTAGGCACCCCTGTTTCCAGTCGTCAACGCCAAGTTGTCTTGAATCTGTGATCACTTGGTCTTTATACCGGAGGATTGATATTCCTTTCGAATCAAGAGGCTCGGATTCGAAGACTCCCTTGGCGGGAGCATTGGTATGCATTCGCTCGATGTGGCCGAGCCTGTATAGTCGACTGATTTTAACCTTGCAGACGATGTCCACACCTTGTACACCTTTGTCCAGCCCTACGGGGAAGGAGACTGCTAACACTAGGAAAAGCTGGAGGAGCTGAATAAAATAGAGCTGAAGCACTTCCTGAGATATATACAACAATCTGGATGGTTCTAATCAGCAGTGAAAATGCAGTTCTCACGAGGTACACCTCACACCCAGGGCACAATGGAGCCAATTGTTGGTCTAAGTGACCCGCAACACAGTCGCAAGGGCACTCTGTCACCTTTGTACAGCTAATGTGTTCGCGGTTGTGTCTTCTCCTCCATTCGCTCTCCTCGCAGACAGGACCAAATAATCGACGTAGAATTTTTCTTACGAATGCATCAAGAATCAGCTCTGAAGTTCTGCTTATTGTCCACCTTTAAACACCATAGGAATGTGAAATGCGGCTTCTCTGGCGCGCATCCGAAATGCCCAATTTCTGCATAAATTAGGCTAAATTTGACCGATGGCATGTTGCCCTTGAGGTCCGCTGTGGTTTGTGGCTTATTCGCATAGACCTGCGGCTTCAAAAAACTCCACAGAGAAAAGTCTAACGGGGCCAAATCGCACGATCTCGGTGGCCAGTTCACATCACCACGTCCACCCTGGCCTCTGAATAATTTCGACACTCGCAACGATTGTCTCTCCACGCACGCACATCCTGCGCCACCACCAGGTGTTCCTGGGAGACCATGTCTCTCTCCTGCAGAACTTCCAATGTGGCGTGAGCAGTGTGGCACGCAGCGCCATCCTGTTGAAACCACATTTCTTTGGTGTCCATATCATCCAATTTTGGCCAAAAGAAGTTGGTTCTCATCGACCTATAGCGCTCGGCGTTGACAGTGACGTCCTGGCCAACGTCGTTCTCAAAAAAATATGGACCAATGACGCCGCCAGCCTAAAATCCACACCAAACAGTGATTTTTTCGGTATGCATTGGACGCTCTTGTATCTGATGTGGATTGGTATCGTCCTAAATTCGAGAATTTTGTTTGTGGACGTACCCATTCATCCAGACATGGGCCTCGCTGAAGATGATTTTTCGAGCAGTTTCGCACTGCTCCAGAGCCTCTTCAGCGAACACACATCGTTGTCGTCGTTTACTTTCAGCTGCTGGATCAGTTGAATTTTGTACGGGCACAGCTCAAGTCACGACGAAAAAATCGCTAAGTTGTGGTCTGCCAAAGACCGAGTTCTTGTAAGCGAAGCGAAATCGACTACACCGAATTCTCCTGCACACTCTCACGGACATCGGCGATGTTTTCGGCAGATCTTGCGTTTCCTCGACGTGCGAATACGGGTGTTGGTTTACCGTTTACTGAACCAGTGGACTTAAATTTATTCACCAGATTTCGAATAGTCCTCTCGGTGGGACGATTATATTCTTCTTCTTCTTAGGGCACTACAGTCAACGTGCCTCTCCAGCCAGCACGATCTTTCGCCAGCTGTCTCCAGTTTCGCACACCAAGCCGGCCGAGGTCCCCCTCGACTTGTGTGCGCCGCCTTGTACATGGGCGTCCTCTTTTGCGTTGTCCCACAGGCTCAGAGTCGAAGACCCTTCGGGTCGGAGCTAAGTTGTCCATACGCTCTACATGGCCTAGCCATCTTAGACGTTGGATTCGTAGACGCCTGGCTAGACTTGTGTCGCTGTACAGCCCATACAGTGCGTGGTTGAACCTTCTACTCCAAATGCCATCAACGCAAACAGGACCAAAGATCGCGCGCAGAACTTTTCCCTCGAAAAGACCAAGAGACTGTTCATCCGCTTGGGATATTGTCCATGCCTCTGCGCCGTATAGCAGGACTGGGATGATCAAGGTGGTGGGACGATTAAGGCGATCGTAAAATGGGCGAAGCGCGCGTAACGTTTCCCGAACAGAACACCCATTCTGATGAAACAATTTTATCATTTGCACGTATTATTGAACGCTTTGTCGGTCCATGGTGATTTGGCAAAATAGACCGACTGAATGACAGTCAATTTGATAGATAACTTGAACAATATGGCCGCTATCAACTGTCAAAATTCGGAAGTCCCTATTAGGAGACCCTTTACATGGCTTAGCTATCTTAGGCGTTGAATCCATAGACCCCTGGCTAGACTCATGTCGCTGTACAGACAGACTCTTTAACTATCTTGTAACATTGTCGATTATGACAGTTTGTCCTAGATGATGGGCGAAGGGTAGCAAATACCTTGTCTTCTCCTTCAATCGCTATGAATGCTTCTACTATTGCCCGCTGGGAACACCCGACAATATCCATGTCAACTGCGTAACCTAACTCTCAATCTGTTCAGGCAGGGAAAAACGTGTTAAACCGTGTAGTCCCGTCGTGTTAAGATGCTCTCTTTTAGAGGATACAGAAATAAGTCTTAAAAGTCAGAAAAATTGCTTCAAAAAAGCTTTCACTTCCCTTTTCCGCTTAGGTTTCTATTTAATTTCAAGCTTGGCCTGGCCTCTGCATCCCCTACAGTAACAATTTCCAATAAATTTGGTGACTAACTCAACTTTTTTGTATTTTCATTCCAGTTCACAGTCAAACAACAAAAGCTTATGACTACCTTGAAGATGAAGATTACGCTTACGGCGACTACAGTGACAGCAAGCTGGATGGAGGTGAGGGCGGTTCGCCAGTTGAGAGCAACGACATCTATATCGCAGCCGGCGATCCGCCATATTTCGAGGAATCGGACCTCAGTGTGAGGGCCAACTTCGGCGATGATGTCACCCTGAATTGTGACGTTCGAAATTTCCAACGTAAGAGAAGGTCGATTCAGTCTCAAAAGAAGTACTAAATGCATTCTCATTCCAGTGAAGAATGTCGTCATGTGGTATAAAAAGGCGCTTGTCATCGTCAACGGTCAAGTTTCGGTCAACCCGCACGTCGAGGCCCTGAAGAACAACTCCATCAGAATCTTGAACGCTCAAGAATCCGACAGTGACGACTACTACTGCGTGGTGCTGCCGGAAAATATCAAACTGCACATAAACCTCGCCATCGGGGGCAAGTTGGGCATTTACTCCGACGGACGTGACGTTACCGAGAAGACTGTAACTTTCCGTCAGGGTGAATCCCACACGTTGGAGTGCAAAACATTCGTCGGTGACAACACGATCAAATGGTCGCTAAATGTAGGTCTCGACGGGGATCTCCCGTAAACTGTTTCATTACTTATCGTTTACATTTTTAGGGTGAACGCCTCAACAACTTCAAGGTAAAGGTGGAAGGCGGAAAGCTCATAATCGACTACGCCGACGCTGAGCATGCTGGCATCTATCAGTGCCTGGGAGACGATGGATCCAAGGAGCCTCTGCACGGCTCGGTGACCATTGATGTGCAATACGCACCAAAGGTGTCAACGCATCGTCACCACGTGAATACTGAGATTGGAGAAGACGCTATGCTCTACTGTGACTACAAGGCCGTACCCATCGCCGTGTCTCAGTGGAAGCAGAAGGACAAGTACTACCTGGACATGTCGTCGACCAAGTACAAGGTGCACAGATCACGCCATCACGAAAAGAACCGCACAACACTGACTGTGAAGGACGTCACTCTGGATGACTTGGGTGACTACGAGTGTGAAGTCAAGGTAAAGTCGAAAGGGACTGACTTAAGGGGGATTTTTTAATGAGATTCAGTTTCTTTTCGTTGCTCTCAGAACGCCATTGGAATGAATCAGATTAAAATTCGCTTGATCCTCGAACCCGAGAATCCTCAGTTCGAAGACATGAAGATCGAGGGCAGGCGAGTGACACTCCACTGGTTGGTCAGGAGCTTGCAGCCACTGTCTGAAGCTATTATGGACTACAAAATCGATGGTGTAAGTATTTGAGTTGCAAAGTGACATTTTATTTTTAGCACCGAAGGTGGTTAAGATCCGGATCGACACACACTTTTTTTATCGGCATCAGATCCGTCGAGTTTTGAAAAGCTTTGAAAGACTTTGCCGTTCTAGACGACTCTAGACTTCCTCCTCTGTTGGCCTCGGATTCGTCCAAAGTGGTGGGACTTGATGTAGACATAAGTCGACTAGTGTCAAGTCGTCAATTGCCCGTTGTGAGATGACCAGTCGTAAAATTTCTGCTTCACAACTTCGAGCGCTGTGTCGCTTGTCTTGTTCACACCACAGCTCGGATATATCAATGTTGTCAAACTTAGGCCACAGAAAGTCAGTTAAGATGCCTCCATACCTGAGACTATTCACGGCAACGGTGTTCTCTTCATCATTTCGAAAAAAAAAAGGTCCGATGATGCCGCCATGCCATAAACCGCACCAAACCGTCAATTTTTATGAATACATTAATGATGGATCAAACGTCTGTGGATTTCGTTCGTTTAATGTTCGTTTTAATGTTTACGTTTACTCACATAACCGCTGAGCCAAAATAAGTGTGGTCTGGAAAAATGATTTTTTGGCCAACATTTTCAGCGCCTATTTAGCGAATTCTCTGTAGCTAGCACGTGGTTCCCAAACCTCGACATTTAATTATTCAACCGTCAACCAGATTGATCACGTTGCGATTGACGATCAGATACTCTTCCAGCATTCTTGATGTCCGAACGTGTTAACATCGACTCGGACCATTTCCTTGTTGTAGCCAAGGTAAGAACGAGGATATCGAGAGAACAACGGAGTCGAGGAGGACCACCACGGTTTGAAGTCGAATAGCCACAATCGCAACAGACTGCCAGGAACTTTGCCGATCGAGTCTCCCTGAAAATCTTCGGCGTTGCCTGCGCTAACAATAGACGAAGAATGGAAACGTTGTCAAAAAGCCATCAGAGAAGCCGCTACTGATGTGCCATCACATAGGGAAGACCCCTGGTTTGACAACAAGTGCAGGCTGGCACATGCAGCAAAGCAAGAAGCCTACCAGGCAAAGCTGTTCGTGAGCTCTACGAACAGAGAAGAAGGTATGATAACCGGCTTCTCAGGAAGAAAAAGCAAGAGCACAAGAAGCGCGCGATCGAGGAGATTGGCAGGTGTTATGGCAGGAATGATGTCCGAAAGTTTTACCAAAGGGTAAAACTTTTATCGAACGGGTATAGAGTTCGGACAGAAGCCTGCCGGGACGAGAATGGATTCGCAGTCGATACTGACAATTCGGAAAAATCATTTCTGCAGACTGTTAAACGGCGATGGGGACACAAATACCGCTGTCATGCGGAATGTTTCACTCTACACAATCAACGATGATAGAAGAGAATACCGTCCCCCCGATCTAGACGAAGTCAAAATAGCGATATCCAGACTGAAGTCTAAAAAAAGCTGCTGGCGCAGATAGTCTGGATAATAAGCTGGAGATGTTCTGGTAGGGCGCATACACCAGCTCATCTGTAACATATGGTTGGAGGAAAGCATGCTTGATGAGTGGATTATTTACCCGATTCACAAGAAAGGAGACGCCCCTCTATCGAGGGATAAGTTTTAACATCGCCTTCTGCCGTTCGGTGTAAACGTCTGACACCTTTCGTCAATAATCTAGGTCGTTTCGTCACCGATAGCTCGTTATCAGTACGGTTACAGGCCAATGAAGTAGACAAAATCTTCACACTAAAGCAGATCTTAAAAAATAACCTAGAAAAGCAGATCGGCGCACACCACCTATTCGTTGATTTCAAGGCCGCATGTGAGATGAGCAATAAAACGCCACGTCTAGTTTTGACATTGCTGCCACACTCGTCAGACTGAGCAGAATGACGATGGAGAACTATCGCGGAACGGAAGCGGCTAAAATGGGTCTGGGGGTAAACGAGGGCAAAACCAATTATACGCTGTCATCGAGAAAGGACGCACAACATCGACGACTTGGCCAGAACGTCACCATAGGCAGCTTTAACTATGAGGTAGTTAAGGACTTCGTCTACCTTGGCTCCGCGAGACCAAACGCAGCTGACAAGAGTTATTTGTCAGCCGCTGTTTTTTTTGGGCTCAAAAGGCAATTGAGTAGTAGAGCCCTCTCTCGGAAGACCAAATTGACTCTGTATAAGACCTTGATCATCCCAGTCATACTTTAAGGCGCGGAGGCATGGACAATATCCCAAGCGGATGAACAGTCTCTTGGTTTTTTCGAGAGAAAAGTTCTGCGCGCGATCTTTGGTCCTGTTTGCATTGATGGCATTTGGAGTAGAAGGTTCAACCACGAACTAGCCGGGCGTCTACGGATCCAACGCCGAAGATGGCTGGGCCATGTAGAGCGTATGGACAACTTTTTTTTTTGGAGAATTTTTGATACGCTACTGGATTGGTTTTGCGCTCAGACTCAAAACTGGTCTATTGTACTGTCAGGTTGCAACCTGTTCCAATGCCGTTAATTTGATCCCAACGGCAAATGGTGACTGGACCAGATTCGATTTCACTGGGATTCGAACCTGAGACCCCTCTACCTTGGGGCAGGCACTTAACCAACTACTTAGCTCCGACCCGGAGACTCTTCGCCTCTGAACCATTGGGACAACGCAACAGAGGACGTCCACGTACAAGGTGGCGCACAGAAGTCGATTGGGACCTCGGCCGGCTTGGTGTGCGAAACTGAAGACAGCTGGCGAAAGATCGTGCTGGTTGGAGTGGCATGTTGAGTGAGGCCTAGGTCCACCTCAGACTGTAGCGCCCAAAGAAAAAGAAGAATTTATCGAACTCTAGGCTTTCCAATGGTCGTCCGGCTTCAATTCTCCCGTGAGCTCAATCTTATAGGGACGGGTGCCCAAATACAACGGCAAATTAATCCAGTTTGGCTTTCTGACGATACCTAATTCAGTTGATCTGCGCCGAATGGACATTTCTGGGTTTTCGTAGATACTGGCACCAACGGAGCCTATGTTTCCTTCAATTCGCATCAATCACAGTCTAATTGATGGCTTTAGCTCCAGAAAAGTGTATTCCAAAGAGTGTACTCAATCAACTTTTCCTCGTTGCGTCGAATTGCCTGCACACTGAAGCCTTGATGACAACCTCACGACGAAATTCACGTTTCATATTTACAACTGAGCCGGAATTTCGATAAATTTGTTTTTAATAATTTCCGCACGTTCGGCAAGCGTGAAGCGACGCATGATGAAATGGCAAACCTTACTGAATATTTTGACATCTGAATGTCATTGTTTTTTTTCTCCAATACTGACATTTCGAACGGCCCAAAAACCGTCAAAATTCACATATTATCATATTCGAAATTTGTTTGCCTTTCAGACCCGCACATGGAGCACAGAGAGCATCATTAGCACACGAAAACACCCGAACGAAACAGGAATCTGGAAGCTGACCCATCAAATCGAACTTGTCCCCGGATTCTGGCATGCAAAGGTCAAGACAAAGAACACCCACGGATGGTCAAAGTTCTCCATGCAACATGACTTCAGAATCGACGACTACAGCGAAGAAGGTAAGTGTTGCTTTAAATTGGATAATCATTCAATAATCGATCCATCTTCTTCACACAGATACAAACGAGAACAACAATATTCCAGCAGATACACTCAAAGTCGCCAGCATGGGAGGTACATTCGGCAAATCCAACAGCAATTCCGCCCCCAGTAGGTCTTCCGCAGTGCCATCATTCGTCATATTCCCAGGCTTCTTTTTTATGCTGTACAAGCGAATGTGCCATGCTTCATGAATTTACTGAAGTAAGTCGATGAAGCCTTTCTGTAAATTATCCAATCAATCAAAGTTCTAAACAACAAAACAACACAAAACCTGGCTTAAAAATATTTCTTGTCTGTTCACAAAAATAAATGCGTTAACGGTTTTGTTTTTGTATTTATTTAAAAAAAGAAGTAATAGACCACAAACTAAAAATTATTTATAATTAAATGTGTAAAGTGTAGACCAAAGCAAATAATTGTATGAATATTCATTTAATTAACTACGAGAAACGTCGTGAGAAAGAAGACAGAAGAACTTGAACGTTGTGGGAGTTAGGACCTTATTTTTTTTATATTCAGCTTATTTTTTAATTTTTTAAATTAAAATTTAAATTCAATTAAATTTAAACTAATTAAATTAATTCAGTAAAAAAAGGTAATTGCTATATAATTTGTTTAACCAAAAGTTGATCATATTTAGGTAACATCGGCACACTTCACTTGAGTGGCTCAATGTTTTCTTTCAGCTTTGATGACCGTCTTGAACCAGAACGTTGCTGTTTAAAACCAAGAGTAGCTCAATCGTTTTTGTTCACGTACTTGATGCATTTGGCTCAACATATTCGATGAATATTTGGCTTCCGGAATACCTCAACAATATTCATAAATTGCCTACCATACAGACAATACCAAATATTTAAAAAAAATCTTTTCTTTTAGCTTCTCTATGCAAATAGATGTCGATCTTTCTGAAGCAGGAGTAGTTTTCAAGGATCACTGCTTACTTTTACACGGAGTTTCTTCCATTTTCATCTTTTCCATGTCTTGATGGCCTTTTAGACCCACATCGCTGCTCTTCTGAATTAGTCCAGTACTATTTCAGTGAATTACGCTTCTCCCACTTTCGCCTTTTGCTTGAAGTGAGCCCTTTTAGAGCCCCATCAACGGTCTTCTGAATTAGGCCAGTACTATTTCAATGGTTTTCGCATGCCTTCTCCTTCATCTAGTGCCTCTGCGTGTGAGACGTAAGCATAACCGTCGAACTGCGTGATATATAAGGCGCATAATATTTTCGGTCTTTATGTCCGCCGGCCCTGTCATCGCGAGAAATTTGCCACAAAAATCCACAAAACAACCTGAGGCCTATGGCCGTTGAGGCACGGGACTCGTTGAATAAAGAGGAAACAACTTGCGTACTCTGACCCTTTTTTAGCTTTGCAGATCTTGAGGTAAATTGATGAATAAATGAGTACAGTGGTCGCCGTGGCCGTGTGTGTTCGTGCGTCAACCCATACGCACTAGACTTTCAAATCTAGGTTCAAATTCAAGTTCAAGCAAACAATTTTTCAAAAAAATTGTTCACGGATCCTCCATTTTCGAGTCACTAACAATGGTCGAAGAGTATAACTGTCCAGAAAAAGCTTCTCAATCTCGCCGTTCGGAGTCGGTATTAAACTGTAGGTCCCCTCCACTCGTGAGAGAACAATAGCACAACACGATTGGTTGCTGAGAAGTTAGGTCCAGGTCCACCTCGGACTATAGCGCCGCCACTATTATATATAAATGAGTACAGTGGTGCACCAAAGTGTTTACAAAAAGTAATTTTTAAAGAAAATGAATCGTTTAAACCTAAGAGACTCTTAGAATGAGGTCCTTTACAAGCATGTAATAAATTAATTTCATCATCATTTTCCGTGGCCCACATGTTCCACTAAAGGGGTCACGGCGGCAATGTCTGCATGCGAAATCTACAAGCCACTCGATCCTCTGCCATCGACTCTAACTCATCATGAGCTATGCCCAAGCACAATGAGGCGAATTTTTGGAAATGGTCCAATCATCTCGTCCCTGGTCGCATATCCGACCGATTCCGAATGGAATCACATTCAAGGCACACCTCGGAAGTCGTGATTAAGGGGGCATTCGTGCCACGTGACAAAACCATCGAAGTACAGCCCTTTCCGTTTGAAAAAGTAGCTCAGTTCCTCACACACTGCCATGTTTCTCACCCTATCCCGGCAAATAATTCCCACAACACCACGAAGAAATCTCAGCTCGGCAGCTTCTATCGATTTTATTTTTTCGGTCATTACACAAATTTCATGACCATAGGTGAGAGTTGGAACAACGCTAACTTGGCTTTGACACCAAGGTCGGCCTTCCTGATTACAGATCGACCAAGCATTTTGAAAATGGGCCATCCCTAAAGGAAAGCTCAGCATTACTCCTCCCATAACTCGTGAAGACCCCGAGATACTTAAACTTCTCCACCTGCTTCAATGCATGTAATAAGAACGAAGCAATTTAGTAGCAAAAAATGAAACAAAAAATACTTTAACAAGGGTGTCTTCGTCCAAAAACTGCAAAAAAAAAGCTTTGAACTTAGGTTCTCTTTAAAACCTTCGTTTTCTTTGAAAATTACTTTGTGTGAAAACTTTTGTCCACCACTGTCTATAACATATGATTCACTTTAGTTTTGGTTAAACAAAAAATGTTGAGTACTATAACCTTTTCTAACTGCCGGTAGATTCAGCTGGTCAAAGACAAAAACAACTTAAATCGAAAAAAACAATATTTTCACTCCATGGATAAATAAAAATACCGTTAATCACCACTCTCACAGCATTTAAGTTAAAATAGTTCCAAGTTTGTTCTTTATTTCATTTGAAAGTTAGGGGATGTTAATTAATGAAATTAACTGAAATTTGTTAAACTTAAAACTATAATCTTACTTAATTTTGTGTATACTTAAATCCTCTAATTGTGTAGATCTTAAACGAACTGCTCACTGTTATATTTGTTTGGTTCAGTTTAGAGTTAAATGTAGCCCGCTCTTTAAAGGAAACGATTCACATTTAGAAAGTGAATGAATGAATGTAAATGAATGTGTATCGAAGTCATAGGATAATGTTAACCTTAAAAGAAAATAAACAAACGTAATGTACAAAATATCGAATATATTTTAATTTTTGAAGCACTCTTCAAAATTTTATTTTTGATTTGTTTTTATGTCTGGAGGAGATTGTGTGTGATGATAGATAGGAGATTTTAAATTTTTTTAAAAGAGGCGGCCATCTTTGGCTACTTTAGTGTTTAAAAAGTCACAGTAAGTTTTTCTGATCTTTTACAAGCGGACGTCATTTTTCGAACAAATTTCAAAATTCTTTGCACTTTAGCAGCAGATGGGTATTAAGAGCGTGTGTGGTCTGTGCAGTTTCATGCCTTCAAGCAATTCAGGTCACTTTTCCGAACGTTGCATTGACTGAGATTTGAGACAAAGAACCGAATGAAATTTTTGGACAAATTTAAAAGCAACTCGTCATTTTTGAAAGAAAATTACAGAAGTTTTTGAATTATTTTGAAAACATTCGTGTATTTGAAACCGTAGACGTATTTCAATCGACGTCTTCAACTTCTCCATCCTCTTAGGTAGAGCTACAGTCGGCTTCTGCCGTTGGTGATGTGAAAAAATGTTAGGTGTTTTTTCGGGAATAAAACCGACAACATCGAGCGTAAGAGTCGACGCGCACACTCACTACGCCATAGCGTCCACAGTAGATACATCCACGTATGATCAGTAGTGGCCGTGGCGTAGTGGGTAGGTGCGTCGACTCCTAAGTTCGAGGTCTAAGGTTCGATTCCCGAAAAAACACCTTACATTTTTTCACAGCTCCAACTCTTTCGAGTCACTGACAATGCTCAAAGAGTACAACTGTCTAGAAAAGGCTTCTCAAACTCGCCGTTCGGAGTCGGCATTAAACTGCAGGTCCCTTCCACTCGTGAAAGAACAATAACACGCACAACACGAGTGGTTTCTGAAAAGCTAGGCGCAAGTCCACCTCTGACTGTAGCGCCGCTATTATTATTATTATTAGACATGCTCCAATCGAGGTCTTTAACTTCTCCATCCTCTTAGGTGGAGCTATAGTCGGCTTCTGCCGTTGGCACGATCAGTAGTAAATGTGTCTACTGTGGACGCCGTGGCGTAGATGGTAGGTGCGTCGACACCTACGCTCGATGTTGTCGGTACGATTCCCGAAAAAACGCCTAAAATTTGTTCACAGCTTCACCTCTTTCGAGTCACTGACAATGATCAAGGAGTATAACTGTCTTGAAAAAGCTTCTCAAACTCGCCGTTCGGAGTCGGCATTAAACTGTAGGTCCCTTCCACTCTTGAAAGAACAATAGCACGCACAACACGAGTGGTTGTTGAGAAGCTAGGCCAAGGTCCAATTCGGACTGTATTATGTGTCTACTGTGGACTGATCACCCAGCTATCCTCTGCTGCGTAGTCTGTCTGTCTCAAGGTGGAGGTGAAGCAGTGTTGCCTATACACTCTACGAAGCCTTGTATCCAAAGACTTTGGTTTTGACAGCTGACTAGACCCATTCCAGCTCGAAGTTTGACCTTATCGCTGATCGTAAGCAGTGCAAATTTGATCAAGGATCGCAAACAGAACTTGTCTGTCACGTCTGTCTTCATCCGATTTTTATAGAAACCACATTGCTACGTCCAGAAGAAAACTTGGACTGATGCAAAATGATTTGGTCCCAATTCGTCGAAAAATGCACTAGACCTTGTGAACAAGTCATTTCCCTATCATCTTAGATCACAACATTCTTTCCAATCCGATATCAGAGTTTTATAGAAAAAAAGATAAACGATATGTGCCTAAACCTAAAAGTTACACTTTAACAAACTAAACTTCAAAAACAAAAGAAAAAATGTGTAAACAAATGTATGAGTGACATATTAACTTTTGAAACAAAGAACGAAATCATTTTACAAAAAGAAATAGATATACGAAAAGTTTAGAGAATGAAACCGAAAAAAAGAATATTTACAATTTAAAAAAAAACCTGTTATAAAATTATTCAAAATATATTTAAAATAAAAAAAAAATGGAAATATATATTTTTCTGAACCTCTTTGAATAAATATAAAAAAAACCTTGTACCTTTCCCAGATTCACAGAGTTTCAAAAAAGAGAAAAAAAATGAAATCAATAAATTATTTAAATCCAGAGATAATTGTTGATAATTATTTATAAAACAAAAGAGCATTTTACATCCAAATTAATTTTTAACAATTCAGTATTTATTTTTGTTTGTTTTATGCTAGAGACACATCAACTTGATTTAATATTTGTTTAGGATTCCTTACGTTTTTAGGTTAGATTACGATAAATAGCTTCTGTTTTAAGACTAAAATTTAATATTTGCACAAAAAGAAATAGAAAATATTTTATGTAAAGCGTAAAATAATAATTTGTAAATATTTGTTAGTAGATGGGGAAATTAAAAATTCATAAATATTTCGAACTGGCTGGGAAGATTTTATGTGTAAAAAGAAAGTTATAATAAAATTGTTAAGTGTGCGATAAAGTTGAGTTTTATTTAAAATACATGTGGGATCGTTGGGAGAATTTTTCCATGATCGTGGGTCTGGGTAAACAATTTTTATGCTGTCTTTTTGATCAGCTTCAGGCCCCCGCATTTGGATCACTTGCATGGTGTCTGTTAATGAATCACACTTCTATTTTGTGTTTTGAAAAGTTCGTCAAGGGTAATTCGAGAACTTCGGTTGCCTCCAAATTGTAGAATATTCGTATATTTTTCACGCTGGGGAAATTGAAAAAGGGATTGTCCCCTGGAGGTTCAACTGGTGGCGTGAAATAAATCCGTGCGCCATAACGCCGAATATCAGAATTTGACAATTTTTCTAAATTTAAAAGCGAAATAAAGTCGAAATACGGTAATTCTCTTTGAAAAGTGAAATATCGCCGAGTCGGCTTTGACAAAATTGAAAGCTACAGTCTGAATCGGTCATAATGGCCTTCAAGGGACTGAACAATTTGGTCTTTGTAAGCGATATGTCATTATAAACGATTTCTTATGCTATTGGATTACATATAATACTCAGGCGGGACCTAAGAATTTCGTCGTTATAACCGATTTCGTTATAAGCGATTTTGATTGTATGTACCAAGGTACCTGCATTCATATTCAGCCCAGAAGTCGAGTGGGCAATTTTACTGCTCTATGAAGTAGAGATTTTCTTTTAAATTAATTATTCAATTCATGAATGTCTAAATGCGTATGGGGGCATGCTGTCCCTCTGCATCTTCCCTGCTTGGCCACATATAGGTCAACTCGAACTTCACAGCATCCGATCAACTCCTGACATTTCTGGACAAAGGGGCCCCAGAGATCTAATATCAGCAGTCTCGCCGCAGCTATACGGATATCGTTGGCACTCAAAAATAGTCATTAACCACTGTTGCCATTCCAAGATCCCAAAAGTAGTAGTGTCTACGCTTGTGCTTGCATCGTTTGTTTGTCAATGCTTTCAAAGCTGAAGAGGGTTCAACATGAATTCCACTCCTTTTCTATTTATTCGAGATTTCTACGGAGAACAAGAATGAAGATAGTCCGGAGGAAGCATCGAATCAACGTCCTGTCTATGTCGTTTACAACACAACAACGGTGAACTGGTTAAGAGAGACGTCTTTTTCCAAACTCATGAGATTACATGGCCTGCAGTGAATCACATGCTCTACCGGACTTTGGCTTTTCCAGACCGGAACCCCTTAGAGCCAGCGCGTTGTTTACACACCTCAATATCCATCTTTAAGTGGCGGAAAAGTCTAGTTTCTAAAGCAGTCACTCGTATTGTAGGTGGTTTCAAGATTTCGACTAGGCAGACCCTGCAGATGTCTATTCAAATATTTAGACTTAATGTCAACTGCGTACGTACTAGCTTCTAAATAATACATAAGTCGCAGAGCTGTTCATTCCCTGCAGTTTTTTTAAATACAAAAAAAAAATATAAATTGGAAAAAAGTTTTTCAGTTTTAATTTTTTTACGTTTAGCGCAACTAAAAAAAAAATGCCGTCTGCACATATCAAAATTTTGACGGTCCGCTTCAGCAATGTTTCCTGAATTCTTGTGTGCCATTGTTCTCTCAGTGGAGGGGATCTATTCCGACCTCGAACGTCAAAGCTTAAGTTAGTTTTCTTCGCTGTTATACGGAACATTATTAGTTAAACGAGAGGTAATGACATAAAAATGAAAGTTCTATCCGATATCCAGGCCCGTAGCTTCAGCATACAAGCCGACACACTTAGCACTAACCGTGATCATTCAATGGTGTACTTTTGATCAATCAACCAGATGCAAATCGGCTTCACACACTTCCCCAGTATCTTTGGAGTCTGAACTTTTTGAGAATCTACAACCAATCCGATGATTTCAATTCAGGCGGATTTTATGACATTACCCGGCTTTTCGGGCAAAACAGAGAGAACGCTGTCCAGAAAATGGAGATGAGTTTGGGTAAAATTGATTTTCGAAAATTTCATCAAAGTGTAAAGCAATTATCTAATTTATTTAAGGCTAGTATAGAAACCAATGGTAATCTACTGTGAATTTCAGAAAATCTGATTGACAGAATACTTTGAGGCAGAATTCTTTAGTCAATCTGGAAGATCACAAACAAGATTTCCTTTCCCCAACGTAGACAAGATAAAGATAGTAAAGTCTACTGAACATTTAAACAAAACTGCTGGTACTGATGGATTGTGGACAAACATTTTTAAAGCAACTGTGTGCATGTCATCTACACCGATTTCCGAATGAACTTTTAGCTAATAGAGCTTTGATATTGTAAACAACTTGCAAATTGCATCCGCAATTTCCCAACAAAATGCAGTCAAAATCGGTTATAACGACAGTCAAGGGTTGCTATAACCGATAAATCGAAGATAACAGATAAAGAACGGAGACCCTCTAAACTGTGCCAACAACAGAGGGATCAGTCTCCTAAATACCGCGTATCAGATTTTCTCTGTCGTCTTATGTAAGCGCCTAAGGCCCTATGTGAACAGTCAGATTGATTAATATCACTGTAGGTTCGGGCCAGCGAAGTCTACCGTCGACCAGGTATTTACAATGCGACAGATCTTGGAAAAGACACAGGACCTTCAAGTCGACACCTACCATCGGTTTATCGATTTTAAAGCCGCGTTTGACATTATTTAGGGGGACAAGTTATACAGCTCATTGTCTAATCTTAGCATCCCTGCAAAACTCGGTCGTCATTACAGGATGACGGTGGGGAATGGCCATTGCTTCTTCAAGGTCGGTTAAGACTTCGCCGAGACCTTTGATGTCAAAAAAGGATTTATGAAAAAAAAAATTAAATGAAAATGAAAAATCGGCCTTTGACATATCACTTATATGTCGTTGAAGGCGATGTAGTTGTAAACGATTTGTTATTCAGTGGGATTATAATGAAGCTCAGCCGGTATCTAAGAATTTGGTCGCTATAACCGATTCGTCGTTATAACCGATATCGTTGTAAGCGATCTTGACTGTATATAGACAAATGGGGAAATTTGACGCATCTTTCCTCACAAGAGTGCGCCACGGCCGTGTGGGTTTGTGCGTCTACTCATCCGCACTTGAGTTTCACAGTCTGGGTTCAAATTCAAGTTCAAACAAACAATTTTTCAAAAAAAATTGTTCACGGCTCCACCTCTTTCTAGTCACTGACAATGCTCAAAGAGTATAACTGTCTAGAAAAAGTTTCTCAATCTCAGCGTTCAGAGTCGACATTAAACTATAGGTCCCCTCCGCTCGTGAGAGAACAACAGCATGCACAACACGAGTGATTCCTGTGAAGCTAGACCAAGGTCCAAATCAGATTGTAGCGCCACCATTATTATTATTATTAATTTCCATATAGATTGCTCAAGTTGAAGTGTGAAGTAGAACAATTTCTAAACCTCACTGCATCGTATATTGGCTTACAGATACACTTCATCACACAGAGAGCACAAAATTCAAGAATTGTGATTCTATTTTTTTAATTTCCCTTAAAGTGAACTTAGTTTTTCTTCGCTGCAGCACCTAAAAGTATGCACATTTTTCGTTATTGAGCAGTCAGAATCATTAGCTCCTCATTCAAATATTTTGAAAAAAAACTAGTTTTTATTTTTTTGATCACACGATTTTTATGCGCCAACACAATTTCATCTTCATAAAAAAATTATTTACGTTAATGTTGAAAATATTTTTAAAAAATATTTTAATATTTAAAATACGAATACTTCTTTGGGAACTTTAACCTTTTTTTTCATTGTGCTACACTAAAGTCGAAAAATGTAAGCTGAATGGGAGTGTATCTATTTTTTTGATCAGGTGTGTATATCCTGCAGAACTAAAATTAAGGAGCAATTCAACCAATCTTTTGACAGAGATAACATTGAGGTCGTCAGTAGGTGACTTGCCAAAAATACGCTGATTGATTATTCCCAGGGACTATTGTTGAATTGGCTCTGCGTTCGAAAAATGGTCCCTAACGATGGTAACCTGTCTTGAAGAGGTATTCTCTGGAATAGAATACAAAAAAAATTCTCTAGGTTTATCGTAATGGTTTTTATTGTAACTGGGATTGTTTGAAATGAATTTGCTTTTCCATCCAATATTGACAAATGTGTGTGAAACAAAATATCGGCCAAATGCTTGCCACGGCTTCGGTGGCATACCTCTATCCGATGGTCCATATTTTCAATGACTCTGAGACATAATTGAGGTTCAATGTCGTTAATGTCCCGAATTATCTCATCCTTTGGCTCTTGAATTGTTCGTGGCCTATTGACGTACACTTTTTCTTTTAAATATCCCCAAAGAAAGAAGTCCAACGGTGTCAAAACACATGATCGTGGAGGCCAATTAATATCGCCACGACGTGAGATAACACGGCCATTGAATTTCTCGCGCAAAAGAGCAATTCTTTCGTTGGCTGTGTGGCAAGTGGCACCATCCTGTTGGAAGCAGATGTCGTCTAGGTCCATATCCTCAATTTCTGGCCACAAGAAGTCTGTTATCATCTCGCGATAGCGAACAACATTCACAGTAACAGCTTGGCCAACCTCATTTTCGAAGAAGTACGGCTCGATGACGCCGACAGCCCATAAACCGCACCAAACAGTTCACATTTCCTACAGACCCGGTTTGCTGAAATTTGCGCACAATTCTACCGATTGTGGACACATTTGGTCGATCACGAAGGTCAAAATCACGAAGTGCACGAAATGCATTTTGATTTGAACGCCCATTTTCGTAAAATGCTTCAGCAATCTTAACGTGCTGCTCAATTGTGTACTTCACCATGGTTTAATTTGTCAAACACTGAAACAAAGAAATGTCAAATTAAGTTGAGCAAAAAAACTTTTGACGTTAAGGTGTGACTCACAATTAACATCGTGCATTATGGTTGGATCACCCTTTACATAAGCCTCAATATTGTGGCCTACTTCATTCCATTTTTCATTTAAAACAAAGTTCTATGTGTTTGGCACCCAACTCAGAATATCCGGCAACACGATGAGTATAAACAAATACGAGTAGTGTCACACTCCAAATACTTTCATTCTTTTCTGAAAAAAATTCAAGAAAAACAATTTAAAAAAAAAATATTAGAACAGACATTATCCTGTAGACAGATAAACAGATACGAATGTGTTCACGTGAGGATCCCTCCGGGTACCGGCAAGCATCATGCGACTCTCGTTTTAATTAAGAAATGTATTTCTTCAAATGAACGTTTTTCTGAAGTCTCCCCCTAGTAACCGAGGGAATGATGACTTGAAGACACTCACCTGGAAGGGTAGACAATGGGCTATGGGAATACGGGATGCAAAGCGAAAGTGGCACATGTGAGTGTGAAAGGACATCTTATTCATTTAAAAAAAGCTTAAAGTTCGCCTTCTAGCATGACAGAGGCTCATGTTGATAGGGGAATTAACATAATTTTGATTGAAGGCATTTTTTGAAGAGACTTCTATTGAATCATCCGCTAAAATTGCAGACTTAAAGTAGTAGTAGTAGTCTTTTACTGATGACAGCAACAGTGGAGAGCTTTGGAGCACTTAGTGGTCATTTGTTAAGATTTTAAGAGGGCAAATGACATGCTGTCGTGCATGCTGGGACTCACGTCATTGATGACTTGGGCTGGACGTAGCAACGAGCAGCTATAACTTGGATGTGATAAGGAATTTCGTTAACTTCGACTCTACAGTAATCAGCTCAACGACATGATCAAAAATACCGAACGCAGAAATACTCATGTCAATCGTTGTTTTTAAAAGGCAACTGAGTAATGGAGCTCTTTCGTCAGTTTTGTATGAGGCTCTGGCATCCCAGTTCTAGGTCACGGTGTAGTGTCTTGTGCAAAGGGCAGTCGTGCGAAGAAGCCCTTAGCAATTTAAGGGAAAGCCTTTGTGGGATGACGGTCTAAAGATCACCGCAAGTGTAATTAGTCTACGGATCCAAGATAGAGCAAAGGGGCACCATAGCAAAGGCTCGAAGAATTTTCGATTCCGTCTCAAAAGGAAAACGCAACAGAGCAGACAGCTGACTATTGCTGCAGAAACTTTCACCGCGGAAACTGCAGAAACTTTCACCGTACATAGAATTTCGATATTCGATTGACGACAACAAAAAATGAACGCTCTAGTATCAAACCTTGATATTCAAACAGTGCTGACGGATGCTCAAAATATTATTCTGCAGCATTATTTGCTGTTATAATTGGAAACTTCACTAGAAACTAAAGGTACAGGACCGAAAAAAGATGTAAAAAGGCAGTTAGCTAGCCAATTTTTCGACAGATAGCACGTCTATTGTTCTATACATGTACCGCGAGGGGGCCATCAAGGCTCTAGACACAACATCAATTAGAGTCAGGATGGTTAAATGTTTCCTCACATCTCTACAAATTATAGCATGTTTACTCGGACAAAGGGTTGAGGAAACTAAACACAGAGGGAATTACCTTGAGTTTTGAAAAGTTAAGTCTGGTGTAGCTTGCATGAGGTCTCAAAGGGTTCAAAAACCTTCTAAATAGAGTTGAAATTTACAGTTTTAAAGAAGTTGAATACTTTCTGCTAGGCAATTAATCTGCAAGTGATGTAGAGATGAGGGAGAAAAAGAAACCATCCTTCACTACCTCGGTACCCGCTCTGCTCTTGCAGTTACCAGGAAGACCATGCTGGGAAAATGTAACTTCAATAATCAAAAAAGAAACTGTCAGAAATAGAGATCAGAAAAATTTGCAAATTCATAGAGTCTGGCTACAGAGTCTGTCTGAACAAACGAACACTTATCGTAAAAGGATGACATTTTACTTCGAAAGAGGAGGGGAAGACAAACACCTGAAAAGAAGGACGGTTGGGAACCAAACTACAGACCCATTAATTTCCAACTAACTCCTGTAGAGGAATCCCCTATCATGCCTTTGATTTACAGGCATTGTACCAAGGATGTCGCAATCTTCTGAAGATACTGATAGCCGGGGCAAACCCAAGTACTCGATTTCGGGAATACGCCTACGTACTAACCCACACCCTGCACACTTCAAAAAGTCTCCCCGCGGGACTGCCGTTAGGTATTATTTCGCGGGCTGGTTACCATATCACACTATGTGTTCCACATTGTCCAATTCGGATTTCCTTAATCTTTCGATTCGGATTTCCTTAATCTTTCGAGCTTTCTTAGCTCGTTCTGGACGTTCGTTATAAAGGAGCAAATCTCCAGCCACTTGTCAGTTTAATCTATCATATGGGAAACTAGGAGTTCGGGAGTTGGTAAATTTGTCTCCCCGCGTTAAAGCGTCTGCAATGGAATATTGCGTGCTCTGCGTCTTCCTCTTCGTCAGCGCATTCTGGACAGGAGGGTGAGCTGTCGTGACCAAATCTGTGGAGGTATTTCGGGTAACCTCCACGGCCGGACAAGAACTGCGTGAGGTGATAGTTGGAGTTTCCGTGAGTTCTCGATGTCTAGGCTTCAATCGCGGGGATCAATTTATGGGTCCATCAGCCTTTGGTTGTGGTGTCCCATCTGGCTTGCCACAGTGCCATAGATGTTGCCCTTTCTTCCTTCTTCAGGCATCTTGCGCTAGTCTCCGAGCGATTTGCCGTTCGCCTTAGGTAGACCCTATGCGTCTGTTTGGCGAGAATGTCTATGGGACCATACCCGCGATCACACAGGCTGCTTCATCCGAAATTGTTCGGAAGCCGCTGAGTGTTCTTATGGCGCAGAGCCTGTATGCTGACGAAAGTTTCTTTGCTGTCTCCTTTATCGAAAGAGCACCCGCCCAGACTGGCGCAGCATATAGAAGAATCGAACTTATTACTCTGGAAAGCAAGATCCTTCTTGGGTATCCGGGTCCTCCGATGTTCGGCAGCATACCGGAAGGTGCTGTCTGCGTCTTTGACGCTTTTCTGCTGCAGTATTCGATGTGCTTTGAAATTAAGTCGGTTGCCGAGCATCACTCCTCCTACAAAACTAAACAAGGTACAAAGAACTGCATGTATAGGTGTCACTGGCGCCCTAAGAACGACTGCCAAAGATGCGCTTACAGTTATTTTGCACCTTCTACCTCCAGATCTACACGCAACGTTCATGGCCACATGTAGTGCACTTAGACTCAGAGAGTCAAACTGCTGGAATAATAGAACTTATGGACATGGTAATATCCTTAACTCACTACCACAACAGGCGATACTGAGTTATACTGACTACCTTATCCCAAAGCTAAATTTCAAAAAAAATTATAGGGCTTTTTTTCTAAACTAGAACTGAGTGGAAAAGCGACAGAGTCATCCAAAACCATGACATAGCCATCTTCACAGACGGTTCGAAGATGGACTCTGGTGTGGGCGCTGGAATCTTCTCCGAAGCCCTCAAGATATCAAAGTCACTCAAGTTACCGAGCTTTGCAAGCATTTTCCAGGCAGAAGTGCTAGCAATATATGATGCGTGTCTTGAAATTAAAAGCAAAACAGAACCAGCACAGCGGTTAGCAATCTTTTCAGATAGTCAAGCTGCTATCAAGGCTCTAACATCCATAACCACAACGTCAAAACTAGTGGATTGCTGCTGCAAGGAACTATCCATTATCCCGGGCACACGGGTGTAATAGCAAACGAAGCAGCAGACGAGCTAGCCAGACAGGGATCCAAACTCAAACAAATCCAGGCTCCACTAGGCTTCGTAAAAAACAACATCTACAATCACTTCCTCAAGATCGCCAATGAAAGATGGACCAAGCTGGAAACATGTGTCCTATCCAGAAGCTTATGGCCCAACTACAGCCAAAAGAAAACAAAAGACCTGCTTAACAACAGTAGAAGAAATATATCCAGAATCACAGCGGTCTGCACTGGACACTGGGCTGTTGGCAGGCATGCTGAAAGACTAGGCATACCAGTTAACTCGCACTGCCGTAGCTGCCGGGTGGAAACTGAGCCAGAAACACCCGAGCACTTTCTGTGCAAATGTCCGGCTCTAGCTAGAATCAGACAACGCACTCTGGGCAAAGCCTTCTTCAACACCCCTAATAATCTCTCAGAAGCAAACATTCATAGTCTGCTAGCCTTCATAGATTCCACGAAGTGGTTTCAAAATTAGGCTAATTCTGAGTGAATACACACTCTTTTTCACCCCATCTCCCAAATATGGTATCCCATAGGATGTGGTATCAATACGGCGCTTTCATGGCGCTAATTGGGTGCGAAAACAGGATCTGTATGTCCACCGCCACTTTTACCTACCTACCTACCGAGCATCACTCCTAGGAATTTCAGAGAATCCTGGGAACTAATTAGCTGGGAACCAACCCGGAAGTTTGCGTATTCCACAATCCTTCGGCTGGTTATTAAAACAGCCTCTCTGCTAGTTCAAGGCTGGAAGATTCCAGCCAATTTTTGATCCTGGCGATTGCTGCGTTTGTGGTTTCCACTTCGTGGATATACACCGTCACGACCGCGATGTCGTCGGAAAAGCCTATTATCTTGACTCCATGTGGCAGAGTCAGTCTCAGTACTCCGTCGTACATTAGGTTCCACAGGAGGGGTCCAAGAACTGAACCCTGTGAACCCTTGGGTGACTTGCGTTCATCTGTGCATCATAAGCACACATTTTAACAGCAGAGTATATGACGATGGAGGCAAATTCAGAGGCGCCTTCTTGGAATTTGAAGACCCACATCCACACTTTCATTTTTTCTCTAAAAAGCCTCAAACTGACCGCAAATGGACCACTCATTTCAGAGTTAAGCTTATCATTCGCTCAGTTGTTGGGGGCCCCACACGAGTCGGTCTTCCGCGTCACACTTTGTGCTTTAAACAGAACAGAGTAAGTTCTCATAATTAGATCAGGCAACGGGTTCTTAAATTAGATTCGAATGCAAAAGCTTCAAAATGTCCCCTACGCTCCGATGAATAATGCACACCGCGTGAGTAATTCATCTGGCATCATCGACACACGTTCATTCACCGCAGAATAAAACTTAAATAAACTTTAGCTTCCTCTGCCCATGCGGTAGTTCGTCAAAATTCAGTCGATATCACATGCACCAGATGTCGTCTTGTTGACGCATATATTTGCTTGTAAAATGAAGTTGGTGTCATACGTCGCATAAAAACGAGGAAAGAGTGTTGATTAATGAGTCACAAGATCAGATGGTCTCACCTGCGTTTAAGAGCTTTACGTTTAGTACCACACCTTCCGCTGACTCAGCACAGTTTACGAACGCAAATTAGACTTTTGATTGGACGAATGTAATGACGTAGCAAGGGGATTTACATGCCGTGGCGTGATGTGGACTCAAATTTTGATGTGAGAACATTCAGCTGTTGAAGACTTCATTGACCTATGCGCTCATATCTTTTTTAAGCCGAATTTTTGGTTATAAACAAACTTCACATGCCACGAGTCAAGGTGAAGCTGATGAGGATGATTCAGTGATCACCAGTGAAGCTCCAGTTGTGCACCGAGGGGTCCCATCGTGCGAATGTCGTGAAAATGATCACACCCATCCTATCCATCCGATAAATCAACGCACAAAATCTGTATTCACCTCCTGCACCACAAATTCGGAAGAAATCAAGCAAACTCGCGATGAAAGACCAAACAATTGAAGGAGTGTCCTATTACAATTCCGAGTGTCTCATCAAGCCGTTTCGGGCAATTCATGGCCTCCATCAAAATTCAGTTACAGCCAGCCAAGTCCACAAAATGGTCCTAAACAGCCCCGGACCTACATCCATGAATTTCAATAGCGTTTCCGATCGAAGATATGATAAACTTGTCCGACGCTCCGTCCAATCGCAAATTAGCCATATTGTCCCAAATTCTATCCGCCACACACAATGACATCAATCACCAATCAGCGCGCTGTTATGGTCGTTGTTATGCTAATGCGTCGGTCTTTCGAAAGACCGACAATGCAAAGGCCTTCTCAGAACAATGGCATGGGACTCTCTTCTGGCATTTCTTGTCCAAAAATCGAATGAGGCCCCAATCGAAGTGGGTGCGTGTGGTTGCGAAGTCGCAGCACGTACCCGCCGTGACCATAGCCGGCCCGAATGGGAATTGTTAATGTCATTAACAAGTAATCACAAGTTCACGTTCTTACATGCGGTCCTGCTGCAAATGCAAACCGCGATGAGATCAGCCGCTTTCTAAATACCATTGGAGAGCGCTTTCTGCAAAAGGACAACACCCATCTGCGAAATGAATGGGCGGCCGGACGAACGGTTGCATTCTGCATTCCAAACACCAAAGTGACCTTTCGTTGGCGTAATTAAAAGAAAAATGCGCTCATGCCGTGCCCTAAAACTCGTAATTTATTGTAGTAAAAGTTATTAAATTTCAAGGCGTACAGCCGTTGATACACTGCGAGGTGATGAGTGCAGGGCCGACCTAGAACATGCTTTATGACTTCGAAACCACGGTGAGACAGCTGTTGAAGAAGGGCCGCGGCCGGAATGGCAATAAGAATGAAAGTGAGTGAAATTGTCAGAAATTAAAAGTCACCTTGAGTTCGCAGTCATCGGCGACCTTCGGAGGAAAGCCCTCTTTCCTCAGGGAAACTGCATGCACATGACTGCAATGGTGAGCTAATTTACAGTATGTCATGGTCTAAGGTCAGTCTGATGATTGATCGCCCAGAACTGAGTCATGAGTTACTGTTATTAGAAGTCAAGAGCAAATTGCATAGGTCTGACCAAAGCAAGAATGCTCACGTAATCAATGGAGCACTGGGATCTTGTGTAGCGATTAGAGATTCTTGCTCTCTTAAGTTACAAATGTCACATGTGTAATCCACCGCAGCTTTGGAAAACAATGCGCAATGCTTCTGACTCTGGTTACTCAGGAAAACGTGTGTGCCTCTTAGGGAGATGAGTGATATCATCTAAATGAAGTACATGACAGCGAGCACGTAGGTACAATCCCAAATTAAGTCTGGGCAGCTGAACGGATTTCAACGGAAATACTATAAAGATGAAGCTTATTGACTTGTTCGATAGAATTTTTACCAATTTCCTGTAATCAACAAGGGTAACGCTTTGAATTTTTTTGTGGGCGCCATGGAGTATTGGGTAGGTGCATCGACTTCTACGCTCGAGGTCTAAGGTTCGAATCTCGAAAAAAACATCTAACATTTTTTCACGGCTCCACCTCTTTCGAGTCACTGACAATGCTCAAAGAGTATAACTGTCTAGAAAAAAGCTTCTCAATCTCGCCGTTCGAAGTCGGCATTATCCTGTAGGTCCCCTCCACTCGTGAGAGAACAATAGCACGCACAACACGAGTGGTTGCTGAAAAGTTAGGCCCAGGTCCACCTCGGACTGTAGCGCCCAAAGAAGAAGAAGAAGAAGAACGTCGTTCAAGTGGCTGCCTCGGCTGGCCTCGCAGTAGCGCATTCTGTCACCCTATTTTTCCAATACCTTGTTGATGGTTTCAGGCTGCAATTCACTGATTGCTTGGATGATATTGGCCTTAAGTGTTTGAATCGTTTCCGGATTGTTGACATAAGTCCGCAACTCGAGGCGGCCAATTGACATCGCCAAGACGGCTGATAACACGATTTGGGAATTTGGTGCGCAAAAGATCGATTGTGACATGACATGGCGCGCCATCCTTCATGACACAGCGGTCGTTCAAAGACATGTCATCAATTTAAGGAAAAAAAAAGTCGGTTAACATGGCTCTGTAACGCCCACCGTTGGCCAAAACGTTGTTCCCAGCCAAATTTTCGAAGAAAAATGGCCCAACGATGTCACCACCCCACAATCCGCACCAAACTATCACTCTCTGTGAATCTATTGGCTTCTCGACAATAACGTGTTAGTTTTCCGAGCCCCAGATGCAGCAATTTTGTTTGTTAACGTAGTCGCCGAGATGAAAATGCACCTCGTCAAATGACGAAGATGATTTTTCGCCCAAAATCGTTGTTCAATTCAAGCTGCTCTAAGGCCCAAACTGCGAGGCGATGACAAAGCGGATGATCGCGCGCCCTAAATTGCTGAGTCAATTGGACCTTGCAAGTGAAGAATACGAGATATTTGTGCAGAATTCGAATTCCCCTCAGGCTAGTGCGTGAAATGTTGAGCTGTTGAGATCGATGGCGAGTTGATGTTCGTTAATTGAATCTCACACTCTCGGCCACAGCAGTCACATTCTCATCTGTGCGCACCGTACGACGACGGGGTGACCGACCATGAGTGTTGTCCACTAGCATACCAGTCTCACGAACTTTTTGCACAACGTAAAGCAGTCCCTGTGGGTGCTTAATTTCGGTCAAAACTTATTTTCAAAAAATGCACTGTTTGGGTTACACAGCAATCACTTTAGAAATAAGTTTTCAATATTTTCCAACGATGTTCAAACGTAAAGCGAATCATTTCGTTCCGCGAAAGCATGATTCTTACTTCCGTCAAAATGTCGAACGGGAAACAGCTGCCAGTGTCAAAATAACCTATGATTTAAAAAAAACACTAAATGGCCCACACTGTACTTAACCCGTTGACGGAGCTACATTACAGTTGCCCTCAAACAGTACGGCAAAGTCTTCTAAATCTTCTTTAGTATTTTAACACTTTGAACTTCTTCTTCTTCTTAGGGCGCTACAGTCCGTGATAGACCTGGGCCTCACCTAACCTGCCTCTCCAGCCAGCACGACCTCTCGCCAGCTGTCTCCAGATTCGCACATTAAGACGGCCGTGGTCCCCCTCGACTTGTGTGCAACACCTTATACGTGGACGTCCTCTGTTGCGTTGTCCCACAGGCTCAGAGTCGAAGACTCTTCGGGCCGGAGCTGTGTAGTCCATACGTGGATCTTATGGTCTAGCCATCTTGGGCGTTGGATCCGTAGACGCCTGTCTAGACCCATATCGCTATATAGCCCATATAGTTCGTGATTGAACCTTTTCCTCCAAAAGCCATTAACGCCCCCATTCATCAAGACCGAGCAATCCTGCATCTGCAATCGCTTGGTCTTCATACTGGAGGTTCGATAACCCCCTCAAATCAAGAAGCTCCAATTCGAAGACTCTTTTATTTGTTCACAAACTTAATACAAGCCGTAGGCAACTATGACTAAATTATTTACAATATTTTGCTTAAGACTACTTAAACCTACTTGAAATATACAAAGGAAAGGGCATGTCTTAGTGAGCTCTTGTTTATATTAAAATCAAACGTGTTTAGGGCCTCGTTGGATATACGCAACATTCGCCAGCAGTGGTGTCAATTCGCTCGATGCGGCCGAGCCAGCTTAAATTAATTTTTGCCTTCCGGGCTATGTCTTTGTAAGGTTCGGTTCTTCTTCTTCATTCCATCCTTTCTCACAGACAGGACCAGATATTCGACGCTGAACTTTTCTTTCTGAGGCATCAAGAATCAAAGTATTTATTTTGGTCGGGAAGAGAGAGTCTAGAAGTGGTTAATGCCCGCGATTTCTAATCACCATCATGACTGATGTCCAAATGATCTCGAAGCAGATTTCCGATCTTGTTCTTATTTCTTTCTGAACTTCAGATCTGTTTTGGTTGTTTTTCATTCCAGCCACCAGTCTTCCAAATCTTTCGCTGAGGCCTAGTTGACTAAGGATCACAAGAAACTTTTGTCTTTGCTGTATTGACTCAGTCTTCTTTCGGAGGCATCAAAAATCAGCTCTGCAGTCCGCCTTATCGTCCACCTTTCAGCTCCCTATAGCAAGTGTGGCAGGATAAGGGTAGTAGCAGCGGTTCCTAAGGACGATGCTATGTCCGATCTCCTCCAAGATGTCGTTTGTGGAGTTCACGTTTACTCCAAATTAGACAAACTCCTACGAATTATTCTAATGTCGCTACAGTTCAGGGTGGAACTTCACTTCAACCAACAAGCCTCTCCTGCTGTCACGATTTTTAGCCAGTCACCTCCTGTTACGCACGCCAAGTCCTTACTTTCCGAAATTAATTTGTCCGACAAACTCAATTTGCTCGCATTTCTTTGAAAATCGGTTGATCTTCTTAATTTTACTTTGCAGAAGCTAGGGCGATCCTCACTTGTAGACAACGGTTTTGAATCTATTCAAGGTTTCCGTTGGAATTTGCGGAATTGTTCCAATGTTCGTAGATGAGATGTTAATTTTACCGTGACACTAAATACTCGTATGTCGGAGGACCTGCAGAAATAAAGAATGGATCTGGCTGTGTTCTAATTGAGTCAAATTTGTTCCAGAAGGTGGTGAGAAGAAAACTTTGGAAAGAGAGGTCATTTGTTGACGTTTGTTTCCCCATGGTTTTGATGTCACTTCTAATAATTTTCCATTCATAATCGTCGTCTTTCCGAATTAAAATAATCTAAATAGAATCTATTGCAGAATAGTTGCGTACGAAAAAAGTTTTCTACACAGCAACACTGAATTGAGCAGAATTTCTCTTAATATACTCATTTCACCATTTCTCTTAAGTATTCTCTCTCTTTAATCAAATTTCCCTCATTGAAAATTTCCTTTCATCGAAAAACTTCCCATAGCATCCGATAAGTAAGCCGTCTTCATCAAAATTACTTCAATACTTTTCAGTCTCGATCATTCACTTCGATGATTCATCACTTTAATCATGGAAATATGTCAACTCGTTAATTTAAAACCACACACACCGCAAAAGATTCAAATTAACAACGAATCCCATCTATTTCCAGGAAGGGGAAATATTATGTGCCCTGCAACTGCTCTCCACTCCATCCCCAGCACAGTCATTCATTCCACATAACAATTCATTTGTCACTCACTGGAAGATTCACTTGCGCGCGTTTGTCCATTCTACCATTCCATTCACTCTCATCCTCTCCACGAATCGGCTGCGCTTCCAAAAAAATTCATTCAAAAGTATTCCCTTGCGGTGAGTGGTTGCACTGATCGTCAACAGCGCATGAGTTTCAAAGTTAACATACTTTTCTGCACTCAACACACAAAAAAACGACGGTTACAAAAAGTAAATAACGAACAAATTAACGAGAACGAATCACGGTATTACGTCACGAGAAACTGATTAAATTCGCAAGAGTTCTGCCGAAGGAATTTAAATAAATTTGTATTGCAAACTTGATGCGAAGTCAATTGCTTAACGATCTGCCACACGATTAGCAAGTGCCCTCAGTGCAGTGTCCAGTGCTCAAAATTTAAATAATCACTCAGTGAAATATAAATTAAACTCAATTTTTTTCCGTTAAACAAAGGAAAGTTTTTGAATTTTAATTAAATCAAAAAAAAAGTTAAATTAAAAAAAAATCGAATCAAAATGAGTCGCATGATCGCTTATCACGTTTTAGCTGGATTAATCGTTTTCGGTGCATGCAGCTTAGGTAATTTAAATTGTTTTATATAATTAATTGCATTTTTTTGAAAGTTTAAATGTCAAGTTTTTCGTGATACGTTGTGAATTGAATTGATTGTTTGGAAGAAGGCGATCTTTGTCAAGTTTTGAGTGTTTGAGTGAAGTGTATGATCTCTGGGAAGTGTTAAGTTTGAACGTTCGTGTATGAATTTTGCAAATCTATGGCAGCCGATCAAAGACTGCGATCAAATGGTATAATCTCGCATGATCTCTCAAATTTTTCAAGCCTAAGGAGGGTGATCAAGTACTGTGCCAAATGTTATACTCTGGCATGATCACTCAAATCTTGAAAATAAATAAATTTGCAAAAAAATAAATTCCTAGGAATTAATGAACACTGTTCGTTGAATAAATTGGCGCGCCTCAGAAAGAATTTTCCACTTCGTTGATTCATTTTGTACCAGATTTCAAATTTGTGCGTTAACGAGGTCTGCTTGTGAAAGCGAGTTAATTTTCCACTTCCTTTGCATGGCGTTCTACTCTGGTATGGACTTGATCCACAACCTGGAAGCCTCTCCAGTCAGCACGATCTCTTACCACATTTTTCCAATTTCACACACCAACTTGGTGGGGGTCCTTCTTCACATATGTGTACCACCTCATTAATGGACGTCCTCTGTTGCGTTGTTCCCCAGACTCGTAGTCGAAGATTCTTCGAGTCAGAGCTAATCTGCCTGTAATGCTCTACTTAGCTCAGCCGGATAGGTTAGGTTAGGTTGAAGTGGCTGACTGTAGATAGCAGTCACACTTAGGCCAACCTATCCGAAAAACCATGTAGTGCTTTCAACGAAGCTCTGTAATTGATTGATTTCGACGTTGTGCAATTCGCTCAAGTCGTTGAAGAAGTAGGCTCCAAGGTGTTTCATCCTGCGAGAGGAGAGAGCGCTACAAGTGCAGAGAAGATGCGTTATGCTTTCCTCTTCTTCTTCGTCTCTGCAGCTTCTGTAGAAATCATTATGAGGGAGTCCCATTCTTGAGGCGTGAGAGCCAATGTCCTGTGATAACGCCAATCAGAATCCTTAAGGATGACCTTTTAATTCTAAGAAGATAGAGTGAACGTTTTAGATCAAGTTTAGGCCAAATTTACTTTGTGATGAAGCACGTAGTGCCATCCGACCATCCTGAGTTGGTGTTTTTAATAGTATGATTCTTTAAAAGAAGTTTAGCTGTAGCGAATGGCATAGGCGGAGGATCTCCACTAGGAAGGTTTGTGAAGATCGTACCGCTCCTGGCGAGATCATCGGCTTCACAATTCCCTGGAATGTCACTGTGTCCCGGCACCCACATGAGGTGAATATTAAAATGCTGAGCCATCTCGTCAAGAGATAGGTGTCAATCCAGGGAGGTCTTAGCGAGGAAAGTGACCGAGCTCAGGGATTTGATTGCTGCCTGGCTGTCTGAACAGATGGTGATGTCCTCCTTGGATATCATGTTGTTCTTGAGCCAAGGCAGAGCTTCTTTTATTGCCATCGTCTCAGCCTGGAATACGCTACAATATTCTGGAAGGTGGAGGGATATGCTGAAGTTGAGATCTTTGGAGTAGACACCTAATCCTACTCCCTCGTCCGTCTTGGATCCATTTGTGAAAATACGCAGAGGACCGTTCAGCGTCTGAGTATCAAACTTCCAGTCCGAGGGAGGGTATGCTGGTAGAGAAGTTTTTCTCAAAGCCGAGATGAGGCGGTGTCGTGCGGTAGAAACTCGAGGTTATCTAGAATGGTGGAATGACCTGTATGATGGTTATTCCACAGGTGCAGTGTTCTGAGTCTTAGCGCTGTGCAAGCTGCTACTTGTCTGGCAAACAAGTCAAGTGGAGGGAGATACAATAAAATATTTAATGCTTCGGATGGTGTCGTCCTTAGCAGTTCTTTCCACGAGGTTAAGAAGGTTGCGGTTGACGGCTGTGCCAAGAGCTGTCCACCATACTGAGACTCCATAAAGTAGGATTGGTCTGACTACGGCTAGTATGCCAGTATACAGCCAGTATGCTGTTCTAGGCTGAAGGCCCCATTTGCATCCGATTGCTTTTTTACAGCAATAGAGCGCAGTGGTAGCTTACTTAATACGCTCCCTGATGTTGGGCTTCCAGCTTAGTTTTCGATCAGTGATGAGATCCAGAAATTTGGCCTTATCTGTAAGCGTAAGTTTTACGCCACACAATGAGGGAGGGTCAAAGAGAGGAATTTTATATTTCCCCGTGAAGAGTACTAGTTCCGTTTTTTACGGATTAACTCCAAGACCGCATGCACTGGTCCATGAGGCTCAGCCGGATAAGGCGTTAAATTGGTAGGGGCCATACCAGACCAATGCCACAACGACTGGATGGCGCAGTTGGTTAAGTGCCTGCCCCAAGTTAGAGGGGTCCCAGGTTCGAATCCCAGTGAAATCGAATCTGGTTCAGTCACCATTTGCCGTTGGGATCAAATTAACGGCACTGGAGTAGGTTGCTACCTGGCAGTACAATCGACCAGTTTTGAGTCTGAGAAAAATGTTCAAAAGGAAGCTCTTAATAGAAACATTTTCAAGAGGACTTAAGAAACGTTCGTTTTCCTGACTGAAATGCTTCTTCCAATCCTATCAGCTACCAATTATCTAGAGCATTACGTGACTAAGCTGAAGAGTAGAGGATAGCAAAGGACATAAGATAGTTTTGCAAGCCCCTGATCCTTCATGTGTTCAGAAAAATTGTACCCGGTGGTTAACAAACCACATTTCTGCAGAATTCATGCGATCACAACTTTAAGTGGCCATAAAATAAATATCCGCCTTGAACCATATTCCCCCACGAAGGCAGATAGTTCAACAAACCATAAACGAAACCTACGTCAACCCTTTTCTGGATGATCACCTTCAAGGTCTGCGTGTGTGTCTCACAAACAAAGCAGCTGATCAGCTAAATATGAAAGATGAACCACTTCATTGCTTCGTTTCGGTTTCATACCCCTTCGAGCACCTAACCATCACCCAATCGGACGGGTCCCCTTCCCCTATTGTTCTCACCTCTTTGTAATTGCTTTCTCCCATTATTCGTGTCCCCATTCGGTACTCAAGGGATAAACGCATACGTCTTCTGATTCCTATCGCCCGAGGGAACACTATCCGTTTCTTGAGGAGCGAGAAATGAAAAAGAAAATTAAACGTAAATGGATTCCGGATTGGTTTTGGTTACCGTCCGCATGACAAAAGGTGTGTGCTCTAGAATAGGAGACATCAAGTTCAAGGTTATGATAGATCCCCGTGTGAGTGTGTCTGTGCATCTGTGTCAAATCCGAATCGGTATCTATCCATCTCACAAGGTGAGCCAGCAGCGGTGCAGTGCTCACGACGATACTCAAGCAAAACAAAAGGAAAACAAATTTTGAAATATGAACCAGGAGAATCGTGTATTGGATTTCAGTACGTGGAATCCACAGTTGTCGTCGCCTCTGTCAGCGTGGAGATGATGAGGGTCAAGATTTGATATGCGCGTCGCGTCTCACTCTCATATCACACGTATTGGATATATTAACGCGAATATTGTTGTTTTTTTTCTCGAAAAATTCCTTTTATCGGATTCAGTTCGTTTAATCGTCGAATCGGGGGCAGATAAAATATTAAATTCATTTTGTCGTCTACTGCGTTGTCAAAGTTTCGACAGAGACAAGGTTAAATAATTTATCGTACGCAGAAGTTTATGTCGAAGCTCAGCGATGAGTGCATTGAAGTGAGATTGCGGAGTTTTAAGGAATTTTCTGATGGAGATCACCTTGTCTCTGTGAATACAAAATAGTTCAGGCCATCAGAGGGGATTTTTAAAACAAAAATGTTTGAACTTTGAACGCGTGCTAAAAGCTTTTGTTTCAACTTAATGCCGGATGAGACAAAGAAAAAGGAGGGAAGGTCAAGGTAAGGTAAAGTTAGATTAGTGTGACAGTAGGTGGAAGGATGCCCTTGCGAATAGTATCGCGGTTCACTTGGACCAACAGTTTGAGTCCAATATGCCCTGGTGTGACTGTAACAGGTAAGATCTGCCGTGACCCATTTAAATTCATGGTGGATCCATTGTGCTAACACTATTCGGTATTTGTTACACCGGCTCCTCGTTAGCCAGAAGACTAGTAACGTCTGAAAATACCAACTAGCGTCCTGGTGGTTCATCCTGCAGTGTTCAACATTGTTTCGGGATTACACAGCCAATTTGTCCTTTTTATGAACTTTACTATGTCCTTGGTTTTCGACAAATTTTTTTAGCTTCTGATCAAATATTTGTCTAGCAAAGGATTTTAGTAGTTGGTATTGGCAAAATTTTACTCCGCTCAATTGTTAAAATTTCACCCACAGTCCAACAAACTCTCTCTCAACAAACTCTCGTTCGAAGAGACATTAACCATGAGAAACTTGCTTCGTTGGTCTTATAAAGCAGAAGCTTTTTTTTTCAGAGGTTTTGAAACACTACACCGGAGCACTCAGACTCAAAACTGGTCCATTGTACCGCCAGGTTGCAACCAACTCCAGTGCCATTAATTTGATCCCAACGGCAAACGGTGACTGGACCAGATTAGATTTCACTGGGATTCGAACCTGGGACCCCTCTAACTTGGGGCAGGCACTTAACCAACTGCGCCATCCAGTCGTTCAAGGTCGACGCCATTACTCACTACCAAAGTCAAATTAGTGACTAGGTCGGATGTAACCATTTTTAGTTGCACAGTTGGGATAGTTGGGACAGTCTGATGTATAAGGAACGTACGCATAGGAAACCAAACTCAAGTGCGCTTTATGATTTTGAGCTTAATTAAAAAAAGTGATTCATCCCGTCACGTTCGCACTTAAAAGAAAAACTTCTGGTAAAGGATGATTGCCATGGGGTTTCCCAAGTCTGCTTGATCGCCATTTTGACAAACGTGCACGTCTTCAGTTTATATTTAGCTATCGTGAAATGAAATCATGAAAAAATATTAACTGAAGCTATGCTTTTAATAACAATTTTACGACAATTGTTATCATAGTCAAATATCAATTATAGTGACGGCGGGAAATAAAATCATAAAAACTGGCAAAGCTTACTTGCATTTAAATGGATACGTTAATAAACCGTGTGGTTACTTATGGCCAGTGGATCATTCTCGACTTATTCGCTAGTGACCTTTGCATCCATCAGAAATGGAAGTATGGTGCGCTTTGTAGTCAGACTTTGTTCGTATCGTCTTCTCAAGATGAACGTTATGTTGCATCAAGTCATATGATTGATTGGTTTCAACTAGGGGATCTGATTTTACTTACAACCCTTTTAGCAAAAGTTCCCTTTTGGGAGATCTCTTAATTTTCTCAAGATAGGGTAAGACTGATTGAACACTTTTTGTAGAAATTTTAAGTCTTATGCCAACAATCAGCAACTTAAACGAGACCGTCCTGACAGTACCAGTGTTTAAAAAGTCGGAAATGTGTTTAGTAAAAAGGGGATGCGTTCGATATCTTCTTCTTCTTCTTCTTCTTCTTAGGGCGCTACAGTCCGAGGTGGACCTGGGCCTCACCCAACATGTTTCTCCAGCCAGCACGATCTCTCGCCGTCTCCAGTTTCGCACAGCAAGTCTGCCGAGGTTCCCCTCGACTTGTGTGCGCCACCTTGTACGTGGACGTCCTCTGTTGCGTTGTCCCACAGGCTCAGAGTCGAAAACTCTTTGGGCCGGAACTAAGTTCTCCATACGCTGTACATGGCCTAGCCATCTTAGGCGTTGGATCCGTAGACGCCTGGCTAGACTCATGTCGCTGTACAGCCCACACAGTTCGTGGTTGAACCTTCTCCTCCAAATGCCACCAACGCAAACAGGACCAAAGATCGCGCGCAGAACTTTTCTCTCGAAAAGACCAAGACATTGTTCATCTGTAAAGCTGTAAAGCAGTACTGGGATGATCAAGGTCTTATACAGAATCAATTTGGTCTTCCGATAGAGGGCTCTATTACTCAATTGCCTTTTGAGCCCAAAAAACAGCGATTAGCATGTTTTGGGCGTTTGATCTCGGTACTGATGTTGGTTGTACTATTTACCGCGGAGCCGAGGTAAACGAAGTCCTTAACTACCTCAAAGTTATAGCTGCCTATGCTGACGATATGGCCAAGTCGTCGATGTTGTGCGTCCTTTCTCGATGACAGCATGTACTTGGTTTTGCCCTCGTTTACTGCCGGACCCATTTTAGCCGCTTCCGTTTCAATGCCAGCAAACGCCTCATTGGCGGCTCGCTCTGTTCGCCCAATCATGTCAATGTTATCCGCGTAAGCTAGCAGTTGAACAGACTTTTGGAAGATCGTGCCTCTCTTGTTGGCCAGTGACTTTTGCACGATCTTCTCAAGAATGATGTTACAGAAATCACATGACAACGGGTCGTCTTGTCTAAAATCTTTTTTTGACATTGAAGGTCTTGGTGAGTTCGTTACCGACCTTAATGGAGCAGCGAGAGTTCTCCATCGTCATCCTGCTCAGTCTGAAGACCTTGGCAAAAATGTCAAGACTAGACATGGCGCTGTATAGCTCGTCTCTATGCACGTTGTCATATGCGGTCTTGAAATCGACAAATAGGTGGTGTGTGTCGATCTGTATTTCTTGGGTCTTCTCCAGGATCTGCCGCAGTGTGAAGATTTGATCGATGGTGGACTTCCCGGGCCTGAAACCACACTGATAAGGACCTATCAGTTTGTTCACAAATGATTTCAGGCCTTCACACAAAACGGCAGAGAAGATCTTATAGGCGACGTTAAGGAGACTTATCTCTCGATAGTTGGCGCAGTTAAAGGGCTCTCCTTTCTTGTGTCGATAACGCAATCACTCTAAACCTCAAATGATCAAGTGCTTCCTCTTTTGTAATTTCCAAAATCAGATGATTTATTGGGCAGGCTACTTGCTGCCCATCCTTCCGCTCCCAATAAATAAATCCACCCATCAATCATGTTGCAGCGCCTGCTTAATCACAAGATCAATCAGCTACACTCCGCATCACTTTTGATGACAAATCTCTCTCTGGGTGAAGGTTAGAGTCACGTACTTCAAACATTTGGGACAAGCAATAATTCGAATGCACACATAAATCCTTCGGAAACATTCAGAAAGGATGTAATTTTTCAAAGAGCATTCTTCTGCGCTCTGTTACTCGCGATCCACAACTCAAAGTGTCATCAGTAAATCTCCCCCCGATCACAATTTCAACCTCTCGTCATAAATTTCTTCAAAGCGGTACCTCTCCCAATGGGACGCCCTACCAAATGCGAAGACTCTCCCCCTTTTCTGTTGAGAAACATCCATAATTCGACACTGATATGCTAAAGTGGCTTTAATTATCGTCACAAATACACGAGTATGTGGGACTCCTCCGAATAAATTATGTGTCTCATTTATGACATGAGCGTCACCCGCAGTCATCCATTCCCAAAAATAGCAGCACCCTGCCCGGCCCCAAGGAATGTAATCCATTCCATGGAATCGCCTATGACTCATCTAATGCCGAGCAGATGAAGCCTTTTCGTATTCCCGAAGGTATCGGAGCAACGCCACACGACCGATTGTCGAGCTGGCGTTCAATTTGCATAAACTTCTCATAATTTGTCGTGCTATCGAAGAGTATTTCGCAAATGTCAACTCGAGTTAGTCATCCAATCGCGCACTTACATAACAGGGGGCGTTCTAACACATCGACCCTTGTTGCTGCCGATAGCCGCGCTTGTTGCCCACAGATTCGTTAGTCATGAGAGTGTTGGACTGCGGACCGAAACCGATTCCGTCGTCGTCGTCGTCGTTGTTATCCATGATTCTAATGAGAAAAAGGAGTGGCCCTTAATTGCATCATTAAATTACACGCAGACAGACACGCGGAGTTGCAGCTCTGCTTGGCTCGTTTATCCCGCACGGGGTTGAAGAAGATTGAAGAAATTGGGTGTGCACAATATTTCAATTGTAGCGTGCATCGTCCGATCTTCCAATCTTCCAATCTCCCACTTTCGCCCGCTCGATTTGGTCTCTCCGCATGGGATGCATTGTATTCTTCGCCGCCATATATCAATCTGCGAGATATTTTCGATATTAATTTATCATTTTCCGTATCGAACACAAGCCGGGTGCCGAGTAATGGGGGATATCAAATGTGCAATCCGTCCCCCGAGATGGGGAGATGCATCCGATGCGAATGGAAATGAGTAAACAAACCCAACCGAAGGGGCATCCGAAGTGAAACCGTCTAGTGTGCTCGCAACCGACGAAAGTCAGGAGTTCAATGTCGAGATCAAAAACCACGCGGGGGAAATGTATCTCTTGGATTTAATTCGTTCCCGACGAATACCACATGTTTCTTGTGGAAATATTTTTGAAAAAAACACTCGGCCCCAAAAGCATAAAACATCTCAAACAGGCCGGAGGTTTAATGTAGTATCCGTCAATTGATCAATTGGATACGATGAACCATGCTCGTCGCTAAGAGATACAAGTGCTTTTGTAGGTACGTCTGTTGAAAGAAGCAATTATGATCGATTTAAAATCAAAACAGTTTAATTAGTGAAATGCGCGCGGGGTACGCTTTTATGAGATTGTATCTGAACAGAAACAAATTCAATAGTTTCGACTTGAATCATCGAACTGTTGCTCTGCGATAAAAGAAACGAATGAATTGACTTGTTGGCAAAGATTTTTATTGAATTTCTTAGGCTTTTTGTTTTTGCTCCTGTGCAGGGGTCTATTTGACAGGTATGGAAGCAGTTGGAGATAATAAATTCAAAGAATGGACTGAAACAATGCTCTTTGGGGCTGTGTCGGAATGCCATGGTCAAGGGAAAATAGTTTTGGAGACACACGATGGACCGAGGTGACGTGTGTCTGGTTGATTCCATTCGAGTGACTGTACATCTCCGAATGCTCATGGTGACCACATGCTCGAGTTTTTATTGAGCAAGTGATTAAGTGGTGGTTTGCAATCTCACAATGTTTGCGATAAATCAGGGGAAGCTGACAGGCAGTGTACACAGAGTGCTGCTTCAGCTTGTTGCAAAATCAGTGAAATGCTGTATCTCTTTCGATGATCATGTTTATACATCATTCCGGACTGGATCCTATGATGAAGGAGGTGTGAGAAAAATTTGATAATTGTGACGATTTGGTTAATGTTGCATGTCGTCATGTACTTTCTTATGAGGTCAGTGACCCCTGGAGGATCTTCTTCTTCTTCTTCTTCTTCTCCTTCATCTTCTACTTCATCTTCTTCTTCATCTCCTTCTTCTTCTTCTTCTGCTTTTTTTCTTCTTCTTTTTTTTCTTCTTAGGGCGCTACAGTCCGAGGTGGACCTGGGCTTCACACAACATGCCTCTTCAGCCAGCACGATCTCCCGCCAGCTGTCTCTAGTTTCGCACACCAAGCCGGCTAAGGTCCCCCTCGACTTGTGTCCGCCGCCTTATACGTGGACATCTTCTGTTGCGTTATCCCACAGGCTCAGAGTCGAACACTCTTCGAGCCGGAGTGTCCATACGCTCTACATGGCCTAGCCATCTTAGGCGTTAGATCCGTAGACGCCTGTCTGACTCATAGCGCTGTACAGCCCACACAGTTCGTGGTTGAACCTTCTCCTCCAAATGCCATCAACGTCCCTGCAAGGTCTTAGCCTAAGCAAATCATCGACAATCCGGGACACTGCTTCCAGTCATCAAGACCAAATTGTCTTGCATCATGATCTTAATACCGGAGGTTCGATATCCCCCTCGAACCAAGAGGCCTTAATTCGAAGACTCTTTTGGAGCATTGGTGTTCATTCGCTGGAAGTGGCTAGTTTAGTCTACGAATTGTTGGCTTCCGGACTATGTCCTCGTAACGGCCGCGTTTGCGTCCTCTTTTCCAATCCATTCTTTCCCGCAAACAGGACCAAACATCCGACACAGAATTTTCTTTCAGAGACATCAAGAATCAGCTCTGCAATTTGGCTTATTGTCCATCTTGCGGCTCCCTATAGCAAGTCTGGCAGAATTAGAGTTTTGTTAAGAATGATTTTGGTCCTTCGATTCAAGACTTTTAACCCAAGTTGTTTGTACAAGTCGAAGGAGCAGCGGTTCCTAAGGACAACTCTATGCCGGATGTCGTTTGTGGAGTTCACGTTCACCCCAAAGTAGACAAACTCCTATGTCTTCCTCTTCCGATGTGGCTACAGTTCAGGGTGAACCTGGGATTCAACTAACAAGCCTCTTCAGCTGGCACGATTTTTAGCCAAATTGACAAGTCCTTCGCCACTTCTGTGCGCCATCTATTTCGTGGGCTTCCTCTTTTGCATTTTCTCACGGGTGCGGAGTTGAAGACTCTTCGAACTGGAGCTGTGTTGTCCATGCGCTTTACATGACCTTCTAGAATACAAATCTGTTCGGATAGCCTGGTATTTTTAAAGGTTTCATCGTCAAACCTAATGGACTCCAAAACTGTCAAATGTTGCTACTATGCATAGGAATCGCTTGCCGAACACAACAAAGTGAAACTTGGCTGTGTTTCTGGACAGTAGGGGATTACAGGTAACGAATCTGCAGATAAACTTGCTAAGGCTGATTCGAAAACTGCGGTCACAGGTCCTGAAACGTAGTGTAGTCCAATGCTACAATGTTGATTAACGAATAGGAAAATAATCTTGGACCAATGGTTCAGGCCTTACGCAATCCAAATGATTAATCAGACCTTCTTCCTATAAGGAAATCCTCTGCCTGGACAAGGGAAATTATAAGAAAGCTAACGATAACGACGCCCGTGGTCGTCGTGGCCGTGTGGTGGCGCTGCAGTCCGAGGTGGACCTTGGCCTAGCTTCTCAGCAAACACTCGTGTTGTGCGTGCTATTGTTCTCTCACGAGTGGAGGGGACCTACAGTTTAATGCCGACCCCGAACGGCGATTTTGAGAAGCTATTTCTAGACAGTTGTACTCTTTGAGCATTGTCAGTGACTCGAAAGAGGTGGAGCCGTGAAAAAATGTTTGATGTTTTTTTCGAGATTCGAACCGACGACCTCGAGCGTAGGAGTCGACGCACCTACCCACTACGCCAGGGCGCCCACTGACTGACTGACCACTGACTTAAAGAAATTAATTCTCTTTGCCACGGATGTAGAAAGGAGTAAGAAATTATCGACCCCGAGCCTATCGGACAATGCCACAAAGCGCGTCCGCCTACAAAGTCGCGCACACAATTCGAGGGGGATCTCGGCCGACTCGCTGTGCGAAACTGGAGACAGCTGGCGGGAGATCGTGCCGGCTGGAAAGGCATGTTGGGTGAAGCCCAGGTCCACCCCGGACTGTACCGCTCTAAGAAAAAGAAGAACTTTGAAGACACAAAACGAGGTTGCCTATGTGCAAAAATGTGAGACGAAGTACGATGTCCAAAAAATGTTTATTTAATTTAAAATTCACCAACATCTTTGACCATCCGGTTGAACTGCTTATTTTTGATAACAATAACAACGATTTATGTCAGTTCCCAAGTTTTGACCCACTTTTCCATCAAGGTTAAGATCAAAAGCAGGTAGAAAAACACAAAAAAAGTCATAAAATGTTATCTCACTTGGAACCAGATCTGTAAAAGATCTCACGAGAGTTGTGTTCATGCCGAGAAATGAATTTAATTACCTGAAACAGTTTTCGAAAAATTCATTAGGTGCTTTTTTTGCAGACATTAATTATGTTTTTTTAGGCCCATATCCACTCCAGACTGTAGCGCCAACAGAAGAAGAAATTAAGTTATGTTTTAAGACGTTGTTTTCAAGCAACGGCCAAGGAAATCAAGCTACAATTTAATTCGAAAGCATTTGGTTTTATGCCCTTAAAGGTCAATTCTCTTTCCCCTTTCTTCCATAAACGGTTCCCTGCTATTAATCCAGTAATAAACTTAACGTTGTGTAGTAATGACCTAAAGTTGATTGCCTCTATGCTCATCGACGATCAACTTTAGGTCATTACTTAAGAACTTAATAAAATTCTTTCTTAAAAAAAAGTTCTTAGGTTGGTTGTCTACTCACAAAGAAACTGATAAGAATACAATTAATTCTTTGATTCGATTCGAAATTAAGTTTTAACCTTATCTGGAAGAATGCGTGGAAACCGTATATGTTTTGCTTTTCTTTTGTGAAGTCTTTGTTCGAGATCAGGAAAAGAAAGAGTAATAGGAGACACTTGGGAAAATTTAACAAGGCGCCATCACTCCCGGACTCCGGTACCAGAGTTTTCTTGTCAGTGAGTACGAAGGTAGCACAAGGTGGTCTCGGCTGCTTCCAAGATGTTTTAGCGGCAGTGCAACCAGATTTTGTTGACATTTGGCTTTAACGTGGGCATATCGTTAATAATAATATAATAATGGCAGCGCTACAGTCCGAGGTGGACCTGGGCCTAGCTTCTCCAGCCTAGCAACCACTCGCGTTGTGCGTGCTATTGTTCTCTCACGAGTGGAGGGGACCTACAGTTTCATGCAGCCTCCGAACGGCGAGATTGAGAAGCTTTTTCTAGACAGTTATACTCTTTGAGCATTGTCAGTGACTCGAAAGAGGTGGAGCCGCGAACAATTTTGTATTGAAAAATTGTTGCTTGTGCTGGGATTTGAACCTTGACTGTGAAAGTCTAGTGCGTATGGGTTGACGCACAAACCCACACGGCTACGGCGCCCACAATTTGAATGATGCTGCTGATAAAGTGCATATTCCCGAAAGCAATACTCGAGCTGAAGATGCTCCTTAAATAAGGCTAAAGTTCACCTAGCCCCTCCCAAGAACTGTCAAAGAAAACATTTTTTTGTCAGCACGCCCGTCCTCTGGTTTGCTTGAACCCCTGTGTTTCCCTGTACCCAACAGATAGTCACCGTGGAGATTTCGTTAACGTTCCGTCCGCAGAGCTGTCGCCAGCTTTCTTCAATTTCGCAAACCAAGCTGGCTGAGGTTTTCCTCGACTTGTGTGCGCCACCTTGTACGTGGACATCCTCTGTTGTGTTGTCCCAAAAGCATTGAGTCGAAGACCCTTACCAGACATTTTTAGACACTAGGCCAGTTTTCCAAATGAAGGTCACAATTCATACTTTAAACAGCCTTTTCAGGTATCAATCAGCTCCCATTCCTGAAGCGCTTTTTCAAATGGAAATTTCGAGAGACGGTTTTTACAGCGCTCTATGGCGAAAATTACCTCTTCAGTCATTAAACCGCAGAATCGGCACTGAACTTGTTTTTAGGAAACAACAACTGAACGCTTCAGAGCTTCGTTTCCATGAAAACCAACAAAAGGCCTCAGAGCATGAATATTTTTATGATCTTTTAATCGATTCTCCCGCGTCAACAAAAACTGACAGCGATTGTGTCACCTGCTTTTTCATTAATTTTCTGCATGAGTTTTACAAGTTTTTCAAGAGCTCTCGTAAATTGACTGAAATCCATCGTACCACAGAGTGCCACATAATTCCACCCACAAAGCCACATCCACATGGATATCCGGTAAGCCGGGCAATAAAACATTCCAAAGCCACCAGAATGTCCAGCGAATACATAAATATGTTTGATGGACGTATGAAAAGTATTTTCTTTTATTACGACTGTCTCCGGAAGTGAAGCCCATAAACTGCTACTGGCAGCAGTACATGATGTTATGCAATTCTGGAGCAGCATTCGAATGCAATTCACACCAGATCTAGGTCTGTCTGTTCAAGGGAGAACTCTGGCATCAGTCTGTGACCGAGTGCGTATGTCTCAGAAGGGCCCCGCTTTTCATCGTTCAAACAAACCGACGGGCTGTGAGAAACCAGATCGAATGCAAATTCAAATTGCCGCTCAATCAAAATGAGATCATGATGCTAATCGCTGTCAGTGTGCCCCTATCCTTGGCTGGCTCTTGGCTGTGTTCCACAGCCATTTGCATGATGAGAGGCAGCGATGATCAGCATAGTTTGAGGCATCTGTGAGTTCCGCAATCGATGCGATCGATTCGTCCGTGTTTCGTGTGCGTTATCACGAGAGTGCTGGAAGTGAGCGTTCAGGCGTTTGCGTAACTTGTTGGCATGGATCAGATCAGAGGGTTGAAATATTTTTAAATAATATTAAGTGCAGATTATGTTACGTTCTCCATTTGGTCGAACATCTGTCGAAGAATGTTTTCGAAACGAAATGCTTAATGTGTAGTCTGGTGTTCATTTAGTCAGACATTCCATGCGATGGGAGTGCTCTGCGCGATTAATCGTTTGGACGTGCTTTTCCTGGCCTCAGTGAATTGAAACACAAAAGTGTGCTTGATTTGAGTCAGCAAAATTGCAAAATTGAATCTAGCAGAATATAGTCATGAAGCCCTTTAAACTGTGAATCATCGTTGTGCTCAATCAACGAAATAGCCCCTGCCTGTGTCTTCGATGACGAAAACCGAGAAGTGTCAACACGACACCAGCTCACGCTGGTTGTTCAGCTCTTTTTGACGTTATTTGAGCATGAATGCATGTTTGTTTGGTCTCAAAGGTCACAAGTGAAAGAAATATGCCACTCGCAAGCAAAGTCCACACATAAGCGCCGAGAGCTACAAATTTGAAGATCAAAGGGGGCAAACATAAGTGCCATGAAACGACGACCAATGCAGAAAAATCGCTGTTAATCGCTGCTACTTCCATTCATGCAGGCGATTTAAGTCAAAAATTGTAAAGCGAGGATCAAACATTTGTCTATTCAAATCACTTATCACACCAGTCCACTGAATGAAGCTGACGACTGAGGTATAAGCGGGAATATAGAGATGACTCTGGATTTCTTCTTCTTTCTTTGGAGTTTTGATCCCGTCTGGGATGCAGATGAACGAGAGGGGATAATGAATGTCGATCTGAACAAAAACGTGGATATAGCAAAAATCCACTAACCCGTTGATCAACGAATGGATGGCGCAGTTGGTTAAGTGTCTGCCCCAAGTTCGAATCCAAATGAAGTCGAGTCTGGTCCAGTCACCATTTGCCGCTGGGATCAAATTAACGACACTGAAGTAGGTTGCTACCTGGCAGTACAATGGATCAGTTTTGAGTCTGAGTGCTTCAGTAGAGTCTCAAAAATTCTCCGAAAAAAAAACCGTTGATCAGACGAACAATAGTCCATCAGCCAAAAATGCGTTTGAATCTTACGCCCCTGGTTCGAGGAGAAGAGAAAGCCCGAACGATTGATAAAAGAACTGAATCGCAGCGAATGAAAGGAAAACCGAAAACCAATTCGATCTTGCACTTCTCGTCTGCACCAAAAGTGCGGAATTTTTCAATTCTAGGCATTGAAACATCATGCGATGGCACTGGCATAGCTGTGGTCAAATCAGACGGAAAAGTTCTGGCGAATGTCATAAATTCCCAACAGGATATACAGCCAAGATATGGTGGGATTATTCCACCCTCAGCCTCAGAGTTGCACAGATCGAATATAGAAGAAACCTAAAAGAAATGTATAGATGCAGCCGGCATAAAGCCTTCTGCTTTGGAAGCAATTGCAGTGACTACAAAACCAGGCCTCGTTATGAGTCTTACAGTGGGTATGCGTTTTGCAAAGCTTTTATCCCGAAAGTTATCGAAGCCCCTGATACCAATTCATCACATTAGCTGTGAGAATGGAGAAGAAAGTTGATTTTCCATTTCTGTGCCTTCTCATAAGTGGGGGGCATAGTCAGCTTGCGTTTGTGCAGAAAGCTGATGAGTTCTACCTCGTTCTTAACCACGTGCAAAGAACTGCAAGCATATGCATGAGTGGGGTGCTAAGGACGACACCATCCGAAGCATTAAATATTATACTGCATTTCCCTTCACTCGACCTGTTTGCCAGACAAGTAGCAGCTTGCACAGCGCTAAGACTCAGAACACTTCACCTGTGGAATAACCACCACACAGGTCATTCCACCATTCTAGATAACCTCGAGTTTCTACCGCCCGACACCGACCTCCTACTGCCTCATCTCGTCTGTGAGAAAAACTTCTCTACCAGCATACCCTCCAGGTCCGATTGGAAGTCTGATACTCAGACGCTGGACGGTTCTCTGCGTATTTTCACAGAAGGATCCAGGACGGACGAGGGAGTAGGATTAGGTGTCTACTCCAAGGATCTCAATTTTAGTATATCCGTCCACCTTCCAGAACATTGTAGCGTATTCCAGGCTGAGACGATGGCGATAAAAGAAGCCCTATCTTGGCTCAAGAACAACGTGATATCCAAGAAGGACATCACCATCTGTCCAGATAGCCAGGCAACAATCAAGTCCCTGAACTCGGTTAATTTCCTCTTTAAGACCTCCCTAAATTGCCGCCTATGTCTTAACGAGATGGCTGAGCATTTTAATATTCACCTCATGTGGGTGCCGGGACACAGGTGACATTCCAGGGAATTGTGAAGCCGATGATCTCGCCAGGAGCGGTATGATCTCCACCAATCTTCCTAGTGGAGATCCTCCGCCCATGTCATTCGCTACAGCTAAACTTCTTTTAAAGAATCAAACACCAACTCAGGATGTTCACAAGGCAAATTTGGCCTAAACTTGATTTAAAACGTTCACTCTATCTTCTTAGAATGAACAGGTCATCCCTAACGACTCTCGTTGGCGTTATCACAGGACACTGTGCAATTGGCACTCACGCCTTAAGAATGGGACTCCCTGACAATGATTTCTGCAGAAGCTGCAGAGACGAAGAAGAAGAGGAAAGCATAACGCATCACCTCTGCACTTGTAGCGCTCTCTCCTCCCGCAGGAGGAAACACCTTGCCTACTTCTTCAATGACTTGAGCGAATTGCACAACATCGGCATTAGTCAACTGAAGAGCTTCGTTGAAGGCACCAAATTGTTTTTTTGGATAGGTAACATCAGATCCGCGTGGTATCACAATGGGCCTAAGTTGGCCTAAGTGTGACTGCTATCTACAGTCAGCCACTTCAACCTAACCTAACCTACCTCCTTGGTGAGAGTCTGGAGGATGCACGCGATGAGGCCTTTGATAAAATCGCACGAAGGTAACGTTTGAATACTCTCTCGAAATACAGTAAAATGAATAGAGGACAGGCTGTGGAGGAAGCAGCAAAAGAATCGACGTGTCCCGAAAGATATGAGTTTCCCTTACCACATGCTCGATATAAAGAATAATTCTATGCGTTCCATAAAGGCAATCGAAGAAGAAGAAAAGACTTCTCCGGATGCTGTTATAACTCATTACAAGGATTTCTGTGCTGGACTTCTGAAAGCTGCGACGAGACATCTTTCAAATCAGACTCAAAGAGCACTGGAATTTTGCATACAAAAAGAATTTTCTGACAATCAAATAGGAAACAAAAAAAAGGCACATCCAAGGTTATCAAAAGCACCCCGTGCTAAGGCTTAGATCTCCACAGGGCAAGAACTGTGAACGACTGATTTTGTGGCGACTGCCTTGCCAAAGGGTTGAATTCCTGAAGGAAGCAAGTCTTTTCTCCTTTAGGTGACGCTTCAGTCCCTCCTGGACATGGGCTCAGTGTCTACTGCAACAACTTGTGTTATCATTCTCTCGGGAGTGGACGGGAAGTTTTTTTTAACAGCAAGTGGTGACAGTTTTTCTGCCAACAATGGACCTTGAATTTTTTTATTTATTTATTTTCGAGAATTCTTACAAATTAAGATACGAGTAAATAATCTTGCTTGTATACCAGGTTTTTCTGGGTTCGATTCAGCGTAAGACATTTCTCACTTAAGCACAAAAACCCTCGTCGTTTTATTTCGAAATTATTAAAAAAATATCTTAAAATTAGCTTCTCCTCACTTGGAGGGTGAATTTCGTGTCTTTGACCATTTGCTACCAACTCGAAAGCACTTTCACCAAATCGCCTCCACGACACTTCTTCACATCAAACAGTTTCGAGGGATAAATATTAAGAGATGCATGTGCTCAGACGCTCGCTTTGTGGTGGCAGCTATGGAATTTCAAACAAGTTCGACTGTAAAGTTTTGCACGTGACTCCAATAAGTCTCTGGAGCCATAAAATCCACTTCATCCGAAACACATTCCGACATCATCTGGGCAGCCCGTCGGGTTCATTGCACTTCAAAACTTCACCAACAAGACTGGCAATAAAAATTAAGAACTCAAACGAAACCTTTAGACGAAGCAGAGAACTAAAATTGAGAGAAGAGAGAAAAAAACACATCAACTCTTCATCTATCTCCGCCCGCCCCCTCCCGTCCCTCGACGCGTACAACAATGTAACACGGGAAAGAAATTATTTTTAAATACCCGCTGACACCACCACATCCATTCAGCACTTATCCGTTTTCAATCTGACGGATGACATTGATTTGTAAATTGCCCGCGACTATGAAGCAATGAATCAGCTAAAGTTTGAGAAACAAAAAATAAATATCCCAGACAAACAGCATAAGCTCCGTGCCCCACACTCCAGCATGAACCAAACTCGGAACGGAGCAGGCCCGTGCATCTCGGCAACAGCAGCCGCCACAGTGGTTCCGCGTTAAGCGCTGCACGCAGCCGAAGCATGGCTGCGTTCGGATCGTGATTTTTGAGAGAAAAAAAAGTCCGCTCGTCCTATTTGTTTATTTTGGACGATGCTTTGGGGCGGCTTCGCTCGGATTTTATGACTTCTGAAGCGCATTTAAATGAATCGGAATCTGGGAGAATGTGAGAATCGATTCGAAATACTCGCGGAGCATGCTTCGATCTTGAAGTGAATTTCACTAATTGATGCAACGAATATGACACATCGATTTCTGTAGTGCACGCACGCGGCATTCGTTACCGAATCATGCTTCATTAAGGCGTATTCACATGAAGACACACAAACGTGTGCGGTTGCGCTTGGCTAAGGGGAGCACCGAGGGACGAGATGCGAAAGATACACACAACATCCGTCTGTCCCAGTGGCTTTGTGTGTTGCTTCGGAAGTCCCATATCCAAATAAACAATCAGCCGGCATGGTAATAAACACACAAATGTGGCGAAAGATGAAAGAAACTCCGGAAATCCTTTGCCACACCGAATCGGTAACTGGTAACAATTCATTCGGTAATACGCGTACTGACCAAAGTCAGTCAAGCGTTTAATGCACCGCGTGGTGTACACCTCCGACGGTATGCTTGTTGAAATTGTATCCCATGTTGCTGTTAATTTAATTTCCCCCACGAAGCCAAACAGGCAAACAAGGCTGCGTGTTCAGCTGGCGCATGTACCCTAGTTTCTGGTGTTTGCTCGAGAGAAATGTTTTTTGCCAGCAAATCAACTGTTAAAGTTGTGTGTAATAGCAAGGAGGGGAATTTTCACAAACTAGCGGTCGAAAATTAAACGGACAAATTTAAGCGTGTGGACAAAGGCAAGACCTGTCCTTCTTTTGGTGGAGAAGTTCAAGAAGGAGGCAGTCCTGGGTGTGGTCTTCTACCGCACCAAGTGTTACTGAGTCACAAACAGCAGCGCAAAAGACCACTTAGGTCTCAGTGGACTGCGACCTCAACGTGACGACTAGATGGCGCAGTTGGTTAAGTGTCTGCCCTAAGTTAAAGGGGTCCCAGGTTCGAATCCCGTGGATGCCGTGGCGTAGTGGGTTCGGTTCGATTCCCGAAAAAACACCAATCATTTTTTCACGGCTCCACCTCTTTCGAGTCACTGACAATGCTCAAAAGTACGTCTGTCTAGAAAAAGGTCCCCTCCACTCGTGAGAGAACAATAGCACGCAAAACACGAGTGGTTGCTTAGAAGCTAGGCGCAAGTCCACCTCGGACTTTAGCTCCGCCAATTATTATATTACGAGTACCTGGTCCGTTGTGCAGCAATTGGTCCAATGTGGTGTCAAAATACCCACAGGTGTCAAGAGTTGAGTTGAATGGTTCGACCTTGGAAACACTACCTGTTACTTTCCCAACACCATCCCTGTCAAACCGCTGACAATCCTCAGAAAGTGCAACTGTCAAGAAAGAGCTAATCAAACTCCCTCCTTCGGAGTCGTCAAAAAGCTGATGCTCGTGTGGAAAAAGAAACACTTGCGGTCCAATTTTTGATGACTCGCTCCAACATGTGCGGCGTTATTCCAGCAAACAGCGTCTCGAATGCTGTTCTCCAGCTCGTCCAAAGTGGTTGATCTGTTAGCGTAGACTAAGGACTTGACGAGCAAATAATCACCTGGTGTCAAGTCGCATGATCGCATCTTCTTCTTAGGGCGCTACAGTCCGAGGTGGACCTGGGCCTCACCGGTGTATCATTGAGAAAGTCCTGAAACGAACTAAAGACGTTCAAGTTTGCCCAGTTCCCAGTGTCCACACATCTTCAAGTTTTAGACGAAAAATATTATATATAATATTCCCCGTCTCATTATCAACTTAGAATGAATTTCCTTATACTCCCATTCTCTGAGTTTCCCATAACCACACTTCATCATATTTACCCTATAATTGCCTGGTTTTAGTTACCACTAGATGTTGTGGGAGCGAACGTAGAGGAAAATTTCGAAATGTTTAAATGCTGTTGTGGTACGAATGAATGTATCTCTAAGTAAGCGTGAACGAATTTGTGGTTACCAACGTGTGCGGTTTGTAATGTTTCACTAAACAATTTGTATCGCAACCCATTTGGGGGTGTAACAAATAAATTTTATCAAAAGCGAGGACTTAGAAATTCGAAACTGTTTTGTAAGTTCAACCAGAAGTAGAGGAGCATTTTTGGAACAGGGAACGGTTATTTCGTTGAGAAGTAGGCAGCCGACCCAGATTGCGAAAGTGAAGGTAGTTGGTAGATAGGTGACTGTTGTGGATATACTTTGAGCATTAGTTGCGAAATTCTTGTGAGAAATAGGGATAACTTGACATACTTCTTTTAATGGATACAAGAGGTAATTAAGTGTCAGATTATTCAGATTTCTTTGGGGAAATTATTTGAAAAATTCTTACAGCTTTGCATTGAGAAATAACTGCTAGGGTACTACATTTGTGTATTTTGCAAAGCTGTTTTGATCATCTCATTGTCCACATGTTCAGGGAGATACATAGGTAGGTAGGTAGGTACATAAATGAGGTTGTGGCTTACAGCAGCGGCTCATTTAGACCACTGGATTTAGTCTCTTGTGCTCTTACAAAGGTAACCTCCCACTGTTCCCTCGGTGGGAAACATGAGCTTCTGTCGCCCGCCAAAGGAGTTACCTTTAAGTGCCTGGAAATAAGACGCAGCACGGGAACAAAGTTTAGTGAGAGAAAGCGAGAGGAAAAGCGACTGAATGGCGCAGTTGGTTAAGTGCCTGCCCCAAGTTCGAGGGGTCCTAGGTTCGAGTCCCAGTGAAACCGAATCTGGTCCAGTCACCATTTGCCGTTGGGATCAAATTTACGGCACTGGAGTAGGTTGCTACCTGGCAGTTCAATGAACCAGTTTTGAGTCTGAGTGCTCCAGTAGTGTTTCAAAAATCCTGTAAAAAAGCAGTAACACATCTAGTTATCATTTGTTCGTAAAGGCTCTAATGATAGAGAAAACCGGACCGCCTCAGTTGGATAGTGGGACCAAGTGGCATACAATCGATTCAGCCTTCCAGCAAACACTCGAAATGCATTCCAATTTGCAATGAGTTCGAAACGTGCACTTGCATTCGTGATCACATCCCCATCCACCACTTCCGTGGGCGACATTCGAAATTGGTTATCAAGACACTGGCATCGACTGTGAAGGAAACACAGAAATCAATGTCCGTCGGGCATCCAACTCCACTCGGTCGTGTCTGCAAATGAATTTCAATTCCAATTCAAAATCGAATTAAATATCTTCAAACCACCATCACACTGCACTGGGATTTCATTAAACTTGTCCAAAAGCTTTGCAATAATGCAATCCCTCGGATGTGCAATCCAGACAGAGACAGCGAGAGACACTGTGTATTTGTGTGTGGGCGGTGTGTTACCACCAAATGACCTCCGGGGCGGGAGCAATTTCCAATTTCGTAATTTATCGGTCACATTGTTGAACCGGAAACCGAAATATACTCCAGATGTGAAATGAGTTTTGGGGTACACCAGTAGGACACTCCGAACCGAGTGTACATCAGCCTTCGGGTGGTCAGATAAAGACTTAACACGAGGCGTGCATGTCGGAGGTTTCGCACAAGCCCGGGTGACATACAAATGACCATCGGGCAGAGGTGCAGTCCTGCTCACCCCCGTCGTGGTGCAGGGACAATTTTTTTTTTGACCACAGTACGTCGTTTGTTTTGTCTACATTCCGGGCTCTCTAAACGATGCGGCTTCTGTTGTCCGTTCACCTTTGCTCCACCGTCGTTCGTTGTTTGCGGAGGAACAACAACAGCAAAAAAAAACCGGAGAGGAGAGAACACTGGTCATAGATCCACTTTGCTGGCCAACATTAACCCGGCAGGTCATTGGAATGGCGGGGGTTCTGGAACTCCTGGACTGGCGTAATAAATTTAACCATTTTATGAGCAGTTCCAAGGGAACCACCTTCAACCACTGTATCGTGTACATACACATTCTGATTTGCATTTTCCTGGATATGCAGAGTATCCTGTCCGGCCGGGACTGCAGAACGATGAACGGTCAATTGTAGCTGTGGCGAGGGGGCTTGTGTTGCAATTTGATGGATAATGGTAGTTAGGCTTTATGACCCAATTCGGTGTAGTATCGATTTTTTCCTCCGGCAAGCCGACAATGCGGCGAGAAATGGGACAATCGGGATGGGAAATGCAATTGAACAGAGGGCTCTGAGTGTTTGGGTGTGTGCACAGGAAGTCCTGCTCGGAACAGGAAACACGTCAACTAACACATGCAGTTTGCATGTAGAAAACTTTGTCGGGGCAAAGCGAAAAGTTGGGTCAAAAGTTTCGCTCTCATGCGGAATCATTTTAATGGGATCGTCGTCAGAATTTGCCTGGCAACTGCAAGGGTTAACTTGGAGCAGTAGGGGAAGCAAAATGCACAATATGTTCGTTTGACGGAGAGGTTTAGTTAGCAAACGGAAATACAGTACAGAAGCCTAATGCGAGGAAAATTGTTATTTGAGTTCTGGTGCAACTATAAAATTTCGTATTGCACTAGAAAAAATGGGAAGCTCATAGAAATGATTTTGCCATTTAAACGGATGGAATACTTCGAAGAGAACAACTCATAAACTCATTGAGAGAGTGGAATCAACAGAAGGAATCCCTATGAAGTCAGTTGGTTAGGATATATAAAACAATTCGTTTTGACAACTGCATTGAAGTACCCTACTAGTGACCAAGACTCGGTAATCACGGCAGAAATTGGTCATCGATAGAGTCCGACCGAACATTCGGCTTCGGCCACCTTCGGCTATAAAAATCACCTTCGGCAAAACATTCGGCTTCGGCCAAATCAGGCCGAAGATTTTGCCGAAGCCGAATGTTGATATTTCTTTTTTCTGCAAAAATAGAAGCTGCAAGGAACGCTGTGTTTTTTGTTTTGTTATTGTCGGATATTTTGTAGTTTGAAAGTGCGATTGTTTACAGCTTTAAAATCAAAAGATTTTGCATTTGCAAGTTGGTAAACTATTAAGTGGTCTGTATAAAAGCATGTAATTTATTTGTACTGGTTTCAGGTAGAAAGAACATCAAAAATGGCAGCTAAAAAGCCAATTTGGGATTATTTCGTAAAAATGAAGCGAAAGCAACTTGCAAAATATGTTCCAAATAGAGTCCGACTGAACATTCGGCTTCGGCTTCGGCTTCGGCTTCGGCCGAAGGTGATGAAAAAGCCGAAGTTCGGTTTCGGCTTCGGCTTCGGCCGGAAAACTGACCTTCGGTCGGACTCTAGTCATCGATAGGAGCTAAAATACAAAATATAATGAAATAGTAGTGGTTGACGAATTGATATGGTGAAAAGAATCCACAAAATTGAATTGGACAACGCAATAGAAGACGTTCAAGTCTAAGGTGCTGCACCCAAGTGAATAGGAAATCGATTGCCTCTTGAGCTCAGAGAAGCAGCGATTGCAAAGATTTTTTGATCTCAGTACTAATGTTTGTACTGTTTACCGCGGAGTCGAGGTAGACGAAGTCCTTCACTATCTCGAAGTTATAGCTTCCCATTGTGGCAAGGCAAGTCGTCGACGTTGTGCGTATAGTATAGAAAATATCTATATTTACTCTGCTACTTCTTACTTCAGAAATGCCAATGTCAGAATGAGATTTGATGTCATTAGAAAAATGAGAGCATTTTTCGCAATAGGCTCGCGAGACTTGCGTCACCTTGTAGATATGTATTTAGCACCAAGGATAATTGTCCATTTTAATTAAATTGAAATACTAACGAAAATTCGTCTACAGTTTTCTCTAATCTTTCTATTTCGACCCCAATTCGGATAAAACGCGTACATCCCAAGAGAGTCTGAAGAATTCTATTGGGAACGAAGCAAACTTTGGGAACGTTTCTGTCTGTCTGCTTAAGACTTTAAATTCCGTCGGTCATGCAGCATTTTCGCACGTCCTCAGTTGTCAATTTTACAGTGACTTTCCCGGTTTTGATGCACCAATGGTTCCATTAATGAGAAGATCTACTCTAAAACAATAGCTGCATAGCATAAAATTGCATTACAAAAGTAAAAATTAATCACAAATCTCAAAGAGTTAACTGAATGCAAGACAACTTCTTCTCGTGTAGATGTAGATGATATCTAAAACATGCCTCTTGGTCCCCAAATAGCTATTTTTGGTTAAATTGTTTCGTGTTGGGCAAGTACTCCCAGCCATTGTTTCCAATTTATTATGGGTGTGGAAAATGAAAGAATTCAAAGGTCGACATGTCGAACCTTATTTAAATCCCCGGAGGCTTATAATGGTGGCGCTACAGTCCGAGATGGACTTGGGGCTAGTTTCTCAGTAGGACACTTATGGCCTGAAAAAAAAAACATACACCAGCCTCCTCTCGGAGGTAACATTTTTTTTCAAGTGAGACGTCCCCAAGAGTAATATTCTGTACGAGGTGTGTGGATTGAGTAATGAAAGTAATTACGTAAGGCTCAGTCTATCAACTCAGGGAACTACACACTTGAAGGAGAGGAGGCTTAACATAGTATGTGTGTACTGTGACTTTTGATAAAGTTTGGAAATCCCTAAAGACATTAAGTTGTCTGCTTTTTAGAGAAATTTTTTGTTTGTTTTTCTTCTGTAGAGCGTTTGGAGTCAAGCAAACGAGTGTTATCAAATGTTTGGCACCTTTCTTTGGACAGAATCTCAAGAAAACTGTGTTCTGTTCAATGCGTAACAATCAATCTGATGTAAGCATTGTTTGAGAGAAATAAGCGAACATTTTTGTGAACAATTTGAATAAATTCGTTCTGTAACTCCTCAGACTCATCATTGCAATTAAACTTTATCTTGTCCTGAGGCAAATAAAGAAATATATATTTCGCCAGAACTGCTTTTGTCAAGCTTTTGAATTGTACTCCAGTCATTATAAGACTTCGACATTTGATACACCTCGGGCTGGACATGGGCCTAGCTTCTGTAGTAATCACTCCGGGTGGAGAACTCCTACAGTTTACAGTATCGACTCTGAAAGGCAAAGTTTGGAAAGTTTTTGAGTACTGTCAGTGACTCGAAGGAGGTGGTGCCTTATTTTTTTTTTCGAATGTTTTTGTAACACTACACTGGAGCACTCAGACTCAGAAACTGGTCCATTGTACTGCCAGGCAGCAACCTATTTTTAATGGAATTTCATCGTCTGCCGAAGGAAGACCAACAGGCGCTTCTGTGATGAGGAGCCTACATCATCAGCTCTCACCTGTTTCGAGCAAAGTCGGGACAATGGCAGAGGAAGTGCTCTGCAGTGTCATCGTCTTCTCCACAGGCGTCGCAGAGGGTTTCAGCCGAGACGCGTTCTTTGAAGTTTGGTGAAAGCAGCATCTACGTATTTATGCGAAAGCTTATTCCACCAAACGACCGATGCATAGGAGGTGGTGCCTTATAAATGCAAGTTATTGTGTTGACGGCGACCACCCTATGTGGTTCGTGCATTTGAAATAAAAATATATTTTGACTGAAGGATAATGAGGTTTTGTAGTATTCGCTTACGATGACTAGCCCATCCTTGAATCCGAGGTGAACTTGGGCCTATCATATCAGCAACCACTCGTGTTGTGCGTGCTATTGTTCTCCCACGAGTGAAGGGAGCCTACAGTTCAATGATGACTCGAGAACGGCGAAATTAAGAAGCACATCATTCAAATGACTTCCACTGCCTTCAAGCGATCGAGAGGTCGCATGATCGCGGAGCCCAATTAATGAACGCTCGCCCAGTGGCCAAATATCTTCTTGACAACTTCGAGCGTGGAGTTGCTTGTATTGCATGTTGCGTTGTTTTTTTGGAACCACAGACCGGATATATCAAGCTATGGCCACAGAAAGTCCTTTAACATCGATTTTTTCTGACGGTAACAATGTTTCCTTCCTCATTTCGAAATAAATAAGATCCGATGATGCCGCCTTGCCATAAACCGCACCAAAAAGTCATTGTTTATGGCTGCATTGATGCTAGGTCGAACATTTGTGGATTGTGTTCGTCCCAATATCGGCTCTTTTGCTTGTTTACATAATCACTGAATCAGAAATGGGCATCGTCCGAGAAGATGATTTTTTGCCCAAAATCCGGCTCGCCAGCCAACATTTCCAGCGCTCAATTAGCGAACTCACGGTGGCGTTGTCTATGATCGTCCGGATTCAATTCTTGCGTTAGCACAATCTTATGCGGATGTATGCCCAAATCCAACCGCAGAATAAGCCGGGTTGACTTTCTTCATGTCGTACCAATCCCCTTCCTGTAGGTGGGTTAAGGTCTACGAGAGTGTACTCAGCTCAAACTTTTCCACGGTGCGACGAATTGCCCCACGAAAAACCCCACGACAAAATTCATGTCACGTATTTCCAACTGAGTCGAAATTTCGACAATAATTTTTAATAATTTCTATACTTTTGACAAGCGTGAATCGATGAATGAGGAGATGACAGCTGCTGAAACATAATAATAATAATAATAATGGCGGCGCTACAGTCCAAGGTTGACCTGGGCCTAGCTTCACAGCAACCACTCGTGTTGTGAGTGCTTTTGTTCTCGCACGAGTGGAGTGGACCTACTGTTTAATGCCGACTCCGAACGGCGAGATTGAGAAGCTTTTTCAAGACAGTTATACCCTTTGAGCATTGTCAGTGACTCGAAAGAGGTGAATCTTAGACCTCGAGCGTAGGAGTCGACGCACCTACCCACTACGCTACGGCGCACAAGCTGCAGAAACATAGGAATTGAATAAAAAAAAACTATCATTTCTATGTGGGCAACCTTTGCAAGGATTCGAGAGGCGGAAATAATGATTTATCTTTTTAAGACACCGCCGCTAATTCTCTTCCATGTTTTGGGGTTCAGCCTGGATGTTAATTGATAATTCTCTTTCGTCAAAATAGACTTCAGTTTCATTTAGTAACGATGACTCATCGATTGGAACTCCAGCTTAATGCGAAATTCCCTCAAATCCCTTCGCAATCAAATGGTCTTCTTTGATGATTAGCTTCTCCAAAGAAAATTTTTCAATTACAAAAATATATCAAGTGCTTCCTAAGCTCATCAACGCCAAGTTCACAAGATCACATCCGTTTAATCGAAATCGATTAGACTCAGTCTCCTCTTTCATGACATGCGACACCAGTCAAGAGTACTTCCCTTCGGCGAAACAATAAAGCAGTTCTGACGAAATGAATCAAATTCGCATGCGTAAGCCGAATTAACGAATCTGTTTATAGATTCTTCGAATTGACGACTCAATTGAGTCAGTCTCCTTCTCAGGCTACGCAATTGTTTATTTATCTGTCGTTTGTGTGGGGCTCATAAAAATAATGGTGGCGCTGCAATCCGAGATGGAGTTGGGCCTAGTTTCTACAGCAATTATTGCGGTGGCCACTGTACGCGGCTTACTCATGAGTTTATCCGGATTACTCATTAATCTGGCCGTATTCAAAATAAATTTAGCTCGGATCCACTGTCATCGTGGTTGTGAGCTGTAAAGCAGTTAAGACATCAGAAGCGGACTTTTTTTCCTTCGGTGAGCAGTTTCACCGTGAGGAAGTTATAACTTGTAACCGGTGCGATTTTCCGGTAGTTCGGTAAAGGTAGCCCTAAACTACGAACATGCTCGCCGAACTTGCTCGTGCTCGCCGCATTTTCGTCGTGTATGGGCTTTTTCGCGAGCCGCTCGCTGTTGGCGAAAAATGTTGATTCTGTCGTGTTCGTTGGCTTTGATGTTCGCCATGTAGGGCCATGTTCGCGAGCAAACCTCATTTTTACTGTGAACGTCGCCCAGTACATATCGCGGATTAAGCACAATGTCAACAGTCAACCACGATTTTATCGAGAAATTCACCACTTGCGCTTGACTATCACACATGTTGAAGGTTTGAAGAATCAACACGAAATGAATGTTCGCCAAATGTGTTCGCCGTGTAGGGGATAACGCAAACGAGCAATTTCGGCGAGCATGTTCGTCGTTTACGGCTACCTTAAGGCAGCCTATCTCTTCGCAACTTAGACCATGACATATGTACTCTTATCCAAATTAACTCAAAAAACAAAAGCATTTGCTCAGAAATGAAACAAGGAGTTGGGCAATTTAATGATTCCCTGAAATACCCTAAAGATCACCTTCACAAATAACCCTCCGTCCACCCACAGAAGGCAATTTATTCACACTTCTTCATCAACCAGCAGCGGCACCCTTCCCCAACTGACCAGATCGCCCTGATCGCACCACTGACCATGACAAAGCCGTTGATCCGATTTGACACCGTAATCACTAGTGAACAATCTAAAAACAGCAGATGTCCTTGTGCCGACCCACAATCAACAATTCGATTGACCATTAGCTACCCTCCGACCTATTGAGCCCCTTGACAAACGGAAATGTCTATCAGACAGATGGCAGCAACACACACAAACACACATGATCACATCCGCAATCCTCCTCCACGTGGTGATGACTCTATTCCTTCCCCGTGTTTCTCCCTGCAAGGACTCGTCCTTTGAATTGTCGCATCCGACAACAATTGCGACAAATAATTGCGCACAGAGAGAGGATAATTCAAATGTTTTCCATTCCGCTTCAAAGGAAATATTTGTCCTTAGCATTTCGTCCTCGACAATGGCTGGAAGCTCGTACAAAAGGATTTTTTTTCCTGTCAGCAAACACTGGCTGCTGGGCACATAGGGATAGAGGAGTGGAGGTGGAGATCCTTGAACCGGTGCACATTTAAATTGTTTGTTGAATGGATTCACTTATTTCGTTTTCCAAGTGCTTTAGCGTTCGTCTTAATCCGAGCTTACAACTGAATCTTTTCTTGTTTTCTTTCCATTGCAGCTTTCGCTAATCCCGCACCACAGACTTTGCATGACAACCTGGATGAGATGCAAAACGACGATGAATACGACTACTCAGACGATCAGAGCGTGCCTGACAGTCACACAAGGCCCACTGCCAACTCCACCTCCGGGATGGTTCCGTACTTCGAGAAAAATGACATAACAGTCTCGACGATTGTTGGCAACAATGTCACGCTTAAATGCCCGGCCAAGAACACCACAGGTGAGTCAATCTCAATTCAAAACATAGTCCTGTCCTAGAATCTAACGTCTTGATGTCCAACAGAGAACAACGTCATCCTTTGGTACAAAAACGGCAACATCATCACCACCGACAAGTCGGTTTTGAGCAGCGGGTACGCCTTGGACCAGTCTAACTTCGGTCTGACAATCCTGAACGTGAGCGAAGCTAGTCAAGGCAAGTTCGTCTGTGAAGTCCAGCCAAACAATATCAGATTGCATACAACCCTAATCGTCAGTGAGCATCCCATCGAAGCGGTTCTTTCAGAGAGTTCTACCTCGTCACAGGAATCGCTTCACTTCAGGACAACGTCCGCGCTGATGACGTCTGTGATTGGAATTTTCCTCTTCTTAAGGATATAGAATGCGTGCAGTCCATAGGATGCGCGTTGTTGATTGTGTTTTTAATTTTTAATTTGTAATTTGTAATTTTTCTTGGAATAAATTTAATTTTAATTTATTTAATGGATTGTGGGTTTTTTTTAATTTAATTTGAACTTGCTTGTCTGTGGGATGACGAAACGAAGCACATCAACCATCAATGACTGTCATACTTCGGGATAGCCGGTATAAAGTTGACTTTCGCCTGGTCCAACGAAAGTCCAACTGATGCAAGACATCAGATGAACCAGGTGGCCCAAATAAGAACTCCTCTTGTAATAATCACTTGTTTTGATTAATTCTTTATACTAAAGGTCTTTCATTAAGCGCTTCCTATCTTTAAATTTAAAGAAAGCAATGAGTGTGCTGGATATCACCGACATTTTTTATTCGTTTGAAAGGCCTATTGATGCCATTATACAGAAAGTATAGGTTAGGTTGAAGTGGCTGACTGTAGATAGCTGTCACACTTAGGCCAACTTAGACCCAGTGTGATACCATGCGGATCTGATGTCACCTATCCAAAAAACATTTGGTGCTTTCCATGAAGCTTGTCGACGTTGTGCAATTCGCTCAAGTCGTTGAAGAAGTAGGCTCTAAGGTGTATCCTCCTGCGGAAGGAGAGAGCGCTACAAGTGGAGAGGAGATGCGCTATGATTTCCTCTTCTTCTTCGTCTCTGCAGTTTCTGCAGAAATAGTTGTGAGGGAGTCCCATTCTTAAGACGTGAGTGCCAATGTCACAGTGTCCTGTGATAACGCCAATGAGAGTCCTTAGGAATGATCTGTTCATTCTATGATGATAGAGTGAACGCTTTAGGCCAAATTTGCTTTATGATGAGGCACGTAGGGCCATCTGTCCATCTTGAATTGGTGATTTTAAAAGTATGATTCTTTAAAAGAAGTTTAGCTGTAGCGAATGACATGGGCGGAGGATCTCCACTAGGAAGATTGGTGGAGATCATACCACTCCTGGCGAGATCATCGGCTTCATAATTCCCTGGAATGTCACTGTGTCCCGGCACCCACATGAGGTGAATATTAAAATGCTCAGCCATTCTGTTAAGAGATAGGCGACATTTTAGTCTTAGAGAGGAAAGTGACCGAGCTCAGGGATTTGATTGCTGCCTGGCTGTATGAACAGATGGAGATCGCAAGTGGACCTTAAGCCACTAGCGGCCAATATCGAAGAAGACCCAGAAAATTCTATTCGGCCCCGATCAACTGAATTCGGCATCTCCAGAAGTCAATCCGGTTTATTTTGCGGTTGGTTTTGGGCCTACGTACGTAAAAGATTGTGCTAATGCAAGAATTGAAGCCAGACGACTATAGACAACGCAGTGAGTTCGCTAATTGGGTGCTGGAGCTGAATATGCTGGCGGGCGATACGGATTTTGGCCAAAATCTCAAATTTTTCGGAGGAGCCCCTTTTTGTCTAAGCAGCTTTGTCAACAATTAAATTGCCGTATTGGGGAGAACATAATCTACAAGTGTTCGACCAAGCATCAATGAATCCACAAAGGCTGACTGATTGGTTTATGTCATGGCGGTTTCATTGGACCTTATTTCTTTCGATATGAGGAAGGAAACATCGGTGTTGCCGTCAATGGTCTGAGGTAAAGAGTGAGGTTAACCGACTTTCTGTGGCTAGAGCTCGACAACATCGATATATTGGAGCTGTAGTTGCACCAATACGTGGGCACCGTGGCATAGTGGGTAGGTGCATCGACTCCTACGCTCGAGGTCTCAGGTTCGAATCTCGAAAAAAAAACATCTGACATTTTTTCACGGCACGACCTCGTTCGAATCACTGACAATGCTCAAAGAGTAAAACTGTCTAGGAAAAGCTTCTCAATCTCGCCGTTCGGAGTCGGCATTAAACTGGAGGTCCCCTCCACTCGTGAGAGAATAATAACACGCACAACACGAGTGGGTGCTGAGAAGCTAGGCCCAGGTCCACCTCGGACTGTAGCGCCGCTTTTATTATCATTATAATAGTTGCAACAATATGGCGCTTCATTCCATACAAGCGACCAAACGCTCGAAGTTGTAAAGGAGGAATTTGGCGACTGTATTATCCCACGGCGTCACGGTCGCCACGATCATGCGATTTGTACCAGTCGGTTATTTTCTCCGAGGCCACCTCAAAGTTCTTAGTCTACACTAACAGTCAGACCAAAGTGAACCACTTTGGACAAGCTTGAGACCAACATTCTAGACGCCGTTGCTGGAGTAACCTCGTATCGAGTCCTCAAAATTGGACCGACGGCTTGAGGCACTGCCAGCAAAGAAATGGTTATTTGCTATTCCGTACATAATGTAGTATGAATGTAGTTCCAAAATAAAGCCAAAATCAATTTCATATCTCACACCGTTGCTGTTTTATTACAATTTCTTGTCCTTTCATTCGTTCACCCTGTAGATACCGGAATATTTCATCCTCTGTGTCGATCCCACCGCACTTCTTGGATTGCGGTAATGTCTTCTTTGTAGTAGTCTAGGGCTAAAGGTACTCGGCTCCTGGATTTCACCACAAGGAGGTTATAGCAGAAGATCGCAGACAGAGGCTCAGTGCAGACGCCTGTGTTTGCATGGTTCGCGTATCTACGCTCCGAAATCTGCGATGCCTGTTAATAAAAGCACTTATTAAGGCAAAGCGCCCATATTTCTTTCCAAGGCGAACTTGAGGTTCTCTTTATTTCATAACAAATTCGATTTCACAAGTCGCGCTTTGAAAGAGGCTATAACAAAGGCTCGTGTCATAATTTCAGCACACCTAATCTAATCTCACGAAAACCTAATAGCCCGTGATACAATGACTGGATTTCACGGATTTTGCACTGATCGATAGGTATCTCCCGCATACCCACTTTATCATATCCAGGTTACTTGTCGCACGTTCGTGAACATAATTAAATAAAAAAGAAAAAGAAGTAAACAATGCTTGCGAACAATAGAAGCACATCATATTGATGCTAAGCGCCACAAAGACGATTTCTTATTAATTCTGACGATCAGATATGAGCAGCGACAACAAGGTACACATAAAGCTTCAGGAACTGGGAAATGGGCACACGAAATGTGGGTGAGTCACAAGTGGAGCCTCCTATTTAATTAACGACACTTTAATGCGGCCACATTTGCATACTCACATTGTTTATGATGTGAAATGCTTGCTGGGGAGTTGCTGAATTGCGTCGAGACCAGGTCAAGGTGTAGATCCATATAAGTCGAGGAAAGCAAGTCATTCACACAGGAAAAAATGGAAACCTAGCAAAAAAAAGGTTTTGAAAATCCTGCAAAAAAATGCATGAGAAAAAAAGGAAGCAAGCATACGATCAGAAATGCACATTGTTTAAGAATAAAACGACTCCTAGGTGATGGCGTCGAAGAGTGACTAGAACCGGATTAATACGGAGAAGGCTGACAGCAGTTTTGTCCTCTTCATCGTCCAAAAAACTCTGCAGAAGTTAAATGTCGTTGGAGAGGAGCCCTGACCCTCTGGCAAGCGGTATGATGAGGAAGTGTCTTCCTGTCCCATCAGCAAACTTAGGGGGTAACTCAAGTCTCCCAAAGAACGTAGAAATAAAGTAAACAAGCTGAAATATACTCGGAATGAGACAAACTAGGTTTTCTAAAAACAAGCTCTGAATATCCAAGTGGCTCCTTTTTAAAAAATCTGGTTAAGTGCAAGTTGTACTCGCACGGGAAAGGTTCCGTCACATAATATTGATGGATGATTTCTGAATATCAAACGACGTTTCCAAACTATTTCAGTTGAATTTTCTTCTAACTTCAACCCAAATCAACTATTCATTCATACATTCATACATCCAGTCAAACAATCATTCATCCATACACATATTTATACCTCTATCGAAGTTTATCCAACACAAAAAATCCCTTCCACCATACACATACCTAATCACTGCTCATGCCTGCGGTGTGTGTGTTCATTTCTGTTCGGCATTTAGGGGTTAGATCCAAAAGATAACACTCATCAACGAATAGAGTGTTCGAACACAGTATGAAATGTATGTGTGAAAATGAAAATATTTATCATTTTATATCTTAGATATCTCAAAACTTCAACATAAAACGATATTTTGAGATTTATCATTTCTTAATGCTTACGCTGAGGTCTTCAAAACTGCGTTTTCAGATCTTCAAAATTCGCATGTCGATGATTGACCGTTTTTGGCCAATATCTCGAAAACTATTAAGGCCAGAATGCGCGAATTTATTTTGAATGAAAGTACTCAATGAAGCAAAGTTTTTGTGATTTTTTCAGATTTTTAAACACTTTGGTTTAGAAATGGTAGAAGGGGATGCATTAAAAAAAACTTTGGAGCTCCATATTTTCCAAACGGTACTTTGGATCAAAAACTGTTGATGCAAACCTCTACCTCATTTCAAAAGATCTGTCGATTGATACATAACTCGATGGGATGCGACAATTTTTCAAAATTAATGTCAACTTCACCTGTACTGGAGTCACCCCCAAATGGTCCCACTTTTTAAATTTGGGTCCATGGGCAATGACATCTAGGCCTGAAGTACCTAATTCCAAAATTTTATGCCGATGGGTTTATAAACTTCGGAGATAAAAAAGTGTGACAGACATGCCATTATGCATGGAATAGCACATCATTCAAATGGCTGCCTTGGCGTTCGCTGGCAGTACCTCAATCGGTCGGTCCAATTTTTGATGACTCGCTCGAACATGTGCGACGTTATTCCAGCAACATCCAAAGCGGTTGTCTTGTTTGCGAAGACTAAGGACTTGACGCAGCCTCAGAGAAAATAATCGAGTAGTGTCAAGTCGCAGGATCATAACGGCCAATTGATGAACCCTCGCCGTTAGATGACCCAGTCGTAAAATTTCTCCTTCACAACCTCGAGCGTTGCGTCGCTTGGCAGCGCATTCTTGATGGAACCACAGCTAGGATATATCGATGTTATCGAGCTCTAATCAAAGAAAATCGGTTAACATCGATTTTTACCTGAGACCATTGAATGTGGCGGTGTCTCCTTTCTCATTTCGAAAAAAATAAGGTCCAATAATGCTGCCATGCCATAAGCCACATGAAACAGTCAAATATTGTAGATGCTTTGCTGCTTGGTGGAATACTTGAGGATTGTGTTCGCTTTGCTTGTTGACATAGCTGCTGAACCAAATGGGCCTCGTCCAGATCTTCGGTCAATTTCCAGATCTCAATTAGCGAGCTCACTTCTTGTTTACGGTCATCCGGCTTCAATTCTTGCGTCAGAACAATCTTACCGCAAATCCAACCGAAAATTAGCCGGGATGACTCTCTGGTGATCCCCTTTCCAAAACTCAAACTCAAACTCAAACTTAATATCAAAACGATATTGGCCGCTACGGCGGCTATGTTTTTTTTTATTTCGCACCAATCTCTGTCTTGTTAGTGGCTTAAGGTCCAAAAGAGTGTACTCACGCTCAAATTTTTCCACGGTGCGAAGAATTGTCTGCACTTTGAATGATGACGGCCGAGGAAGTTCACGTTGCGTATTTGCCACAGAGCCGCAGTTTTGATAAGAAGCACTTCACGACTTCCGAGGCGTGCCTTGAATGCGATGCCATCATGTAGGCGACCGCTTGGCAGACCCAGGACGAGATGGTTGGACCAAGTCCAAACACTCACCTGGTTGCGTTTGGGCATAGCTCCTGATGAGTTAGAGTCGATGGCGGAGGATCGAGTGGTCTGGAGATCCCTCGTGCATACGTTGCCTCCGCGACTCTTTAGTGGAACATGTGGTTCACGGAAAATGAGATGATATGAGATGAGCACTTACTACACCACGGGTAAAATTAATTGAGATCCTAACGAAAACTCCGTTTAACGCCCATTCTGTTTAATCTAAAGTGAAGCGAATTCGAAGATGTCAGACTGAAAAGAGAACAGACATATGTGGTCACATAGCTGTGTTCATCGATAAAATAGGCTGGGTCAAAAATATTATATTTAAGTTATTGAGGAATCCCTCAAGGTGGTGTTCTCTCTCCTCTTCTTTGGAACGTTGTGGTTAATTAACTGCTACTGAACTTAGAGGAGGCAAGATGCTGCTATTGCAGTTTCCGGATTTGTCTCAACACTCAGGGACATCATGCAGCATGCCTTCCAAAGACTAACCTCATGGACCAATGCATGCGGTCTTAGAGTTAATTCGCAAAAAACAGAACTAGTACTTTTCAGTAAGAAATATAAAATTCCCCCCTTTGACCCTCCCTCATTGTGTGACATAAAACTCACACTTACTGGTTCTCTTCATCGATCGAAAACTAAGCTGGAAGCCCAACATCATGGAGCGTATTAAGAAAGCTACTATTTTTAGTATATCTCTCCACCTTCCAGAATATTGTAGCGTATTCCAGGTTGAGACGATGGTAATAAAAGAAGCCCTGTTTTGGCTCAAGAACAACGTGATATCCAAGAAGGACATCACCATCTGTTCAGACAGCCAGGCAGCAATTAAATCCCTGAGCTAGATCACTTTCCTCTCTAAGACCTCTCTGAATTTTGCTGCCTATCTCTCAAATCAAAGAGATGGCTGAACATTTTAATATTCACCTCATGTGGTCGCCGGGACACAGTGACATTCTAGGGAATTATGAAGCCGATGATCTCGCCAGGAGCGGTACGATCTTCACAAACCTTCCTGGTGGAGATCCTCCGCCTATGCCATTCGCTACAGCTAAACTTCTTTTAAAGAATCATACTATTGAGAACACCAACTCAGGATGGTCAGATGGCACTACGTGCCTCATTACAAAGCTAATTTGGACTAAATTTGATCTAAAGCGTTCATTCTATCATCTTAGAATGAACAGGTCATTTGTAAGGACTCTCATGGGCGGTATCACAGGACACTGTGCCATTGGCACACACGCCTCAAGAATGGGACTCCCTCACAACTATTTCTGCAGAAACTGCAGAGACGAAAAAGAAGAGGAAATCATAGCGCATCTCCTCTCCACTTGTAGCGCTCTCTCCTTCCGCAGGAGGATACACCTTAGAGCCTACTTCTTCAACGACTTGAGCGAATTGCACAACGTCGACAAGCTTCGTGGAAAGCACCGAAACCATTGGATAGGTGACATCAGATCCGCATGGTATCACACTGGGCCTAAGTTGGCCTAAGTTGGCCTAAGTGTGACTGCTATCTGCAGTCAGCCACTTCAACCTAACCTAACCTATTTCGACACTATTTACATGATTTTATCCACATTCACTCCCTTTTAACGAGCTCATTGAACTTGCTCCAAATGTCCTAGCATCTCTCCCTTACATTCCGATGGTATGCCGCCGTGCAAGTCGGTCTCTGCAAGAAAACTCTCAATAATGCTCTAACTTAAAATTTCCAATAATGCTAATTCAAGTCAAGACTTTCGTCTTTCAAATGAGTCCCCACAGTTGTCGATGCGATCAGCTATTCTTTAGTTATTTGGATTAAACCACGCAATCTACAACAAAGTGAACAGACTTAAGGTCTACACTACTGTTTGATAATTTAATTTGTAGTTCCCACCACACTGCAACTGCTTCTCTCTTTCCAGTAGTTCGAATCAAATTTCTAATGATCATCGTCAACAACTCTCGCTTATCTTTGCATTCTCCTTTGGACTGAGCCGTATCTTGGTTTGATGAACGTGAGATCTAACAAAAGTAAGAGTTGACGATGTTGTTTCTAGACTTCATTATACTGAAGTGTTGAAGCAAGTGACGGCACGTAATGATTCATTGTTACTGAGGAAAGCAGCGGTGGTTCTGCTTAACATTAAGCCAAGAAGCGTCGCCGAGTTAAGAAATCAAAAGAAGAAAGAGAGGAAAATCTAATCGAATAAGCCATGATTGCATAAATCTGTTGGGTTACGTAGATGATATTGACATTATCGCGCGTTCCCAGCGTGCCGTTGATAAAGCTTTCACGGCCATTGAAGATGAGGCAAAACGATGTGGTCTAAGAGTAAAGGAGGCCAAAACAAAATATATGCTATCGAGTACGAATCGATCGCACACCACCTGGGACAAAACATCACAATCTATAGCTACAATTTTCAGATAGCGAAGGAGTTTGGCTCTGAATTTGATCGGTAGCTTAAATTCGCTAAGACGTGTGATCCTGAACTATCCTGGAAGTGGTAAAAGGGTTCAACAAGACCTTAAGCACAGCTTGGCTGTCGCTACAGACACTGATACTTCACCCCTTCCACCTGTTCTTCACAATGTAGTTCGTAGCCATTAGGATCGCATAGGTTTCCGCTTGGGAAACCGACGCAAATTTACCTAACGAGGTGTGCAGTCTAAAGTTGTCGCCCTCCACGAAGGCACCAGCACCAGATCCTTCATCGGTCTTGGAGCCGTCCGTGAAGATTCGACTACATTCCTTTCCTGGCTCAGATTCTGGCCAGAGCCAGTCCTGAGTGCAGGGAACGTCGACTGTGTATGCTCGTCGCAGCTGGAGTACAGGTGTCCGTGCGTCAGACGCAAGGTCATCGAAACTCCAGTGCGAGTTGTACCAAAAACCACTTCTTTTTAATCGGAAGATGGCATTGAGAGTACACCCCATGATGTGGATATCCAGGAGGGGAGTTTTAGCAGTGTATCAAGAGCAGAGCCAGGGGTACTAGGGAAGGATCCTATGCAGCCGAGACAGACCGTTCTTTGAAGTTTGATGAAAGCAGCAGTTACGTATTTACGCGAAAGCTTATTCTACCAAACGACCGATGCATAGGAGAGAAGGGGCCTAATCATAGCCGAGTAGATCCAAACGGATCTTTTTGGTGATAGACCACAGGATTTGTCGAAAACTCCCTTACACTGTTAGAAAACGCGCCTTTGCTATTTTCTATCATTGAAAAGATCCGTTTAAGTCTACAGGGATACGATTAGGCCCCTTCTCTCCTATGCATCGGTCGTTTGGTTTGCAGCGCCTTTGCATTTTTCGTTTCGATGTGTTTCTTCCACAGAAGCTTCCTATTTAGAATGACACCCAGATATGTAGCTTCATCGGAAAGCGGGTAGTAACACCTTTTAGTACTAGTTGAGTCAAACCAGTCAATTTTCTCCTCCTCGTGAAGTCGGCAACCTCGGTTTTAAGAGGGTTGACTGAGAGCCCATTTCTAGTACACCAATCGTCGATCACGTCTAGAGCTGCCTGCGCTTTTGAACACACATCCGCTAGGCATGCTCCGACAGACAGAATAGCTACATCATCTGCATAGGCCTGGGCGTAGATGTTATAACTATTGAGCGCATCGAGCAGAGAGTCAACCAGCATGCACCATAGCAGAGGAGACAAGACACCACCCTGCGGGTAGCCCCTATTTACCCCCGCCATAACATACTGGCCACAATCCGCGTCCTCAATAATAAATTCATTAGCATGGCTTTAATCCATAGCACTAATGATTCATCTACACCGTGTTCTCTGGCCGAGTTACCAACAGTCGAATTGTCAAAGGCACCCTCTATTTCAATGAAAATGCGCAGCGCGTACTCTTTCCTGTCGAGTGCACATTCAATTCTGCCAACGAGATTTTGAAGTGCAAGATTTTCCGCGTTGAAAGGCATGTTGCATCTGAGACAGAGGATGAATTCGTAAAGCGGTCTTGCGCAAATGAAGCTCAACCAGCTTTTCCATGATTTTCAGCAGGAAGGAAGTTAGACTGATTGGTCTAAAGTTCTTGGCGAGTGAGTAGTCCCCCTTACCGATCTTTGGTATGAAGGCTACCCTAACTGTACGCCAAGGGGTCGGGATATAGGCCAGTGCCAGACTGGCTGTGAAAATTCTTTTCAGAACCGGCAGCAACTGGTCTATACCCTTTTGCAACAAAGCTGAATATATGCCATCGGTACCCGGCGACTTGAAACCATCGAAACACGCCACTGCGTATTAGCTTCATCTGTCACCACGAGCGATGAAACAAACCAGCATCGTCCTGTTACATTAAAAAGCTCATCTTCTGTTCCAGGGATAGGAGATGGTTTTGAGCCGATTGTAATCTGGTTACCTGAAAAATTAGACTCAAGCATGAGGCTGAGGGTCTCAGCTTTTGACTCAGTGTAGGTACCGTCTGGTCTTCTCAGTGTTTCCAGTTTGACTGGTTTGTTCTTTTTAAGAACTTTAACCAGTCTACTGGTTTCACAAAACCCTTACTCTACCAATCCTGCTCTCAGGAGCCGAATGCTGGACGCTAAGCAGAACGGCAGTGTTGACTCTTGGTTCCTTAGTAAGAAAAATTCTGCGTCGGATATAGGGTCCTATCTGCGAGGAAGGTGAATGGAAGAGTAGGCTTAACCGTGAGCTCTATAGGCTGTACCAAGATGTGGACATTTTTATTTTTTTTTCTTGAGGATTTTTGAAGCTCTACACTGGAGCACTCAGACTCAAAACTGGTCTATACTGACAGGTAGCAAACTACTCCAGTGCCGTTAATTTGATCCCAGCGGCAAATGGTGACTGGACCAGATTCGATTTCACTGGGATTCGAACCCCTCGAACTTGGGGCAGGCACTTAACCAACTGCACCATCCACTCGTAGACATAGTCCGGAAGGCAAAAATCCATCGGCTAAACTGGCTCGGCTACATCAAGCGTATGGACGACCATGCTCCAGCTACGAGAGTCTTCGAATCTGGGCCACCTGGTTCGAGAAGGAGAAGAAGACCAAATTTCCAGTACGAAAACCAAGTGATCGCGGATGTAAGACAACTTGATCGTTATTTCTGGAGCAGCTTGCTCGATGGAAGTCTCCAAATGCTCAGACCCTCCATTGGTCTTTGGCCTGACAAGTAAGCATCAAGTTTGGTCGCACCATTCTTAGGCGCACTTGTTCACATTAAGACCCTTTCCAGCACTGACTTCCCCACGTGACTAATACTCTCCACAATTTTCATTCGCCCATTCCACGTAGTCCCCGAATGAGTTAATAATTCTCACAAACAACTTACTCATTCGATCCTTAAAAGTCAACAAAACTATAAAATTACTGCAACGTCGTGTGGTCATCTATCAACTCCTCTATCTTCATGGAACCAAAATCGAATCAAATCGAGCTTACCCTTGGTGACATTAAGCTTAAGGAATAATTTGATTAGCGTAATAAACACACCCACAATTACGTACGCAAATCAACGTACACCCTCCTAACTATCTCATCCCACACCGGCTGTGCTCACATCACAAATTCCAGCCACGTAGGCCTGGTAATAGTGTACGACTTGGTTATTCTCAATTACTTAAGGAATATTTTCTAAATGAGGTATGCACCTAGAAGCGGACTAACCACACGGCAGCCTCAGAGGCCCAGCAGTTCGGTCTGACTTGTTTCTAAGGTAAACTGCCCCTTCCGTCATCTGAACCAATTTTAATTCGTATTAACGTTGTCAAACGGCATGCGGGAGAAAGTGAATTTCCGGCGTCAAGCCGAAAGGAAACAAGCACACGGTATCGGCGCATTTGGTGTACGTATGTTCTCACTTTTCCATCGACGACACGTTGCAGGGAAGAAGTTATTTGATTGTACGCCGATATGACATTTATAGCGGTTGGATGCACCTGCTTTGCTTTATTATTCATTTCTACGGAGGCTTACGAGGTCGTGAGTTGAATGGCAAATGAGAGTTTATTTTTATTTGTTTTCAATGCAAAGCTGCTTCATAGAAATCAATAGCATCGAACAGCGGGACGTTCCAGCGTAATTGGGCTTAAAAATTGATGTTATGGCTTTGAGCGAAGTTCAGGTGGACTACCGGTTGAAGAGGTGATCAATGTTCTGGAATGTCAACACAATTCATGAGTCAATCATGAGATAATATGACTGTACACAGAGGAATCTTATCGTTTAGTGGTAGACAAAGAGGAGGAGAGACTTTGGTTTACACGTGACAGCTTTCTGGGCAAGGAAGGAAGCTTAATGAAATGTCCGTTTCTTTTTTCATAAAGGCTGTGTCATTAAGCACTTCCTATCTTTAAATTTAAATGAAGCAAAGTGTGTGTGAAATATAATCAAAATTGTTAATTCTTTTGAACGACCTATTGATGCCATTATGTACGGAATATAATAATAATAATAATGGCGGCGCTACAGTCCGAGGTGGACCTGGGCCTAGCTTTCTCAGCAACCACTCGTGTTGTGCGTGCTATTGTTCTCTCACGAGTGGAGGGGACCTACAGTTTAATGCCGACTCCGAACGGCGAGGTTGAGAAGCTTTTTTCTAGACAGTTATACTCTTTGAGCATTGTCAGTGACTCGAAAGAGGTGGAGCCGTGAAAAAATGTTTGATGTTTTTTTCGAGATTCGAACTGACGACCTCGAGCGTAGGAGTCGACGCACCTACCCACTACGCCACGGAGCCCATGTACGGAATTTTACCGATGGCTTGGGTTATGTTGGCCTTGAGGCCCGCTGTAGATGGTGGCTTATTCGCATAGACCAGCGACTTCAGAAAACCCCATAAGAAAAAGTCTAACGGGGTCAAATAGGACGATCTCGGTGGCCAGTTCACATCACCTCTACGTGAGATTACCATGCCCTCAAACCAATGTGGCGTGAGCTGTGTGGCACGTAGCGCCGTCCTTCTGAAACCGCGTGTCATTGGTATCCACATCATCCAATTCAGTCCATAAGAAGTTAGTAATCATCGACCTCTGGTGCTCGCTGTTCACGGTGATGGCCTGCCCAACGTCTCTGTTCTCTGTTGCTTGTCCCAGCGGTTCAGAGTCGAAGGTACGAAGATTTAGGCAGGGCACCATCATCGGAGCTTATTTATTTCGAAATGAGGAGACACTATTATAACAAGACGGTGCTACGTGCCATACAAGAGACACGACGAGGGTGTGGAAGACAAAAATCCGTCCACTACATTGAGCGCTTAAATACCAATGCTGCGACTAACAAGCTCATAGAATCTGAGACCAATGGTTTGAGGAGGAGAAGAAGACCTAGCCATCGGAATGAAGATCACGTGATCGAGGATACAAAACAACTTGTTCTTGACGACTGGGAGGAAAGCTACAAGGATGAAAGACACCATAACCTCAGCCTCGGATCCCCAAAGTTCATGGAAGAGGTCTGGAGTGAGAACAGTATATTTTTCAAAAACCAAGAATATCCGTGTCATTCGCCAGATAATTCCCTTATTTTCGAAACGGAAGTGTCTGTTACAAAAATAGCTTTCGCAGTACCACGACTGAATGGAGGTTTAAAGTCAAGCGGCTGTTAAATCGTTCGATTAAGTCAATTCGACTTCAGCAGCAGTCATAAAAACTGCAAAAGGGTCTTGCACCCACTAAAAACATGATTCAGTGTCATTCTCCTCTGGCTGCAGGGACACAGCAACTTCTTACAAACCACATACAAGTAGTAAGACAAGTCTAATGACTTAAGTTGAAGTGTAAACAACGAATTATCGGTCACACAGCCACTCGCAATGGATATGTTCTTTGTTGATGAAGCAGTTCGATGATGCACAGCCATAAAGTCATCGCAACTTCTTCTTGTTTGTTTGGTGATTGAGTTGCGAATTGTTTGTTTAAATTACGAATAATAGAGACTTTGAATTGTGATTCATGATGTTTGCAAATTTTTTAAGTTTTGTGAGTAAAGCGATGGTCTTATAGTTATGATTAAAGAAGGGGAAGCAAAAGCAGGGCTCAGTCAAAAAGCGTTTGTGCCTAATTTAATCCAGTTGCTTCCAGTTCAGAACGTCACATCGATCGTGGTCATCCAGTGTTGCGTTGCCTCATAGCCTGCGTGACATTTTCTTGCTTGTGTTTATGTTGGTAGCAAAGAAAACATAGTCACCGCCACTGTTTTGCTTCGATATTCATTCTTGACTGAAGCCTTTGGGAACATCTTGGGTAGTGTATTGCCCTAAGGCGATTATCAACGTCCTCGTGAATAGCTCCAGAAATACATTCCGCCGCACACAGCGGATCTCTATCGGTATCAATAAATCAATATTAGGCAAGAAGTGACACATTAAAATTCTTTCAGTTGCTAATTCCACGTCCTTGCTGCGTTGTTGTGTAATTGACATCCCTCGTTGCTCCGCAGGGGAATTCAGGCACAAGCAAGATCATTTCAAAAGTAAACATTTCCCTCAGCTCACCGACTGAACCCGAGAAGACAAAGAAGATGAAATATTCTTTTGTCTCGCGCTTTTGAATGTCGTTCTCATGGAATAGACACTCTCGCAGCATCTTCGGGATGGTATTTCAGATGAAAATTGATTTGAAAATTCGCACCGCAATCTGATTAAGGGTGCAAACGCTAATAATGGGTGAAAGGCGTGCATCTAAAAGAATAATATTGTTGTTATTGTAACCCGTCGATGTACCCTTTGTGGGTTTTGGTGCATTAGCAGATAAATCAGTTCCAATTACCCAATGCTAATGAGATTGACGTAGTGAATGCATATGCACACCTTTGCCTAATTCCTGAGCATTCTGGAATGAAAAGGGAAAAATAACGATTGCGCGTATGGTCGTTGAACGCTGATAGAAACTCCCAATTCATTAAGGGATGAACTGCTAAAAGGATATCGTTATCAACTTCTCCTTGTTTTCCTAGTGTGATGCAACAATCCGTAATAAAATTGTGCTACTGATAAAATTATTTTATCACGATGAGTGTTCTGTTTGGGCAACGTTCAGCGCGCTTCGCCCATTTTACGGTCGCCATAGTCGTCCTACCGAGACTATACTGCACCTACACTGGTTGGTGTGGATTGTGGGCAGGCGGCGCGACGTCATCGTTCCATATTTCTTTGAGAAAGACGTTGGCCAGGCCATCACAGTCAACGGCGAGCGCTATAGGTCGACTTCTTTTAGCCTGATTGGATGATATGGACACCAACGATATGTGGTTTCAACAGGATGGCGCTGCGTGCCACACAGCTCCCACCACATTGAAAAAACTGCACGAACGAGTCGAGGGCATGATCATCTCACGTGGAGGTGACTTGAACTGGCCATTTGACCTTGTGACCTCGTTAGACTTTTTCTTGTGGGGTTTTCTGAAGTCGCTGGTCTATGCGAATAAGACACAATCCATAGCGGCCCTCAAGGCCAACATATCGCATGCCATCGGTAAAATTCAGCCTGATTTATGCGCCAGAGTTATGGAAATTGGAAATTTGACATTTCGGATGCGCACCGCCAAGAGAAAAGCCGCGGTAGAAATTTGAACGATGTTACATTCCGTACATAATGGCATCGATTGTACCTTCAATCGGATGAAAAATATCGATGATATCTCATACACAATTTGTTTTAATTAAATTTAAAGATAGGAAGCGCTTAATGAATGACCCTTCATATCATCGCTGATGTTGAGTGTACTGTCTCACAACGGAGTTTTGGTCGTAACCACCTTTATACTGTCTGCAAATGTGCTCTCTACATGACATGAAAACCGTCCGAAGAGCTGACATATAGAGCGAACTACTGCTTGGAATCGTGAAGTTCATTCTTAAGAAGTCCTACCACCAGACAAAATCAAAGAAGCGGCTTCCAAAAACTTCACCGCAAGCAATGGATTAGAGACCCAACCTGGAACCAAATCGAGATCAGGAGAAAGCTCAAAGGGCAACTACACCTAGCCCACTCACGAGAAGAAAAAAAACTGGCGCAGGAGGCGTATAATGCAGCTGGAAAATCGTTTAAAACGAGAGAACAGGAGAAACTTTTACCGAGACATCGCGAACGAAGCAGAAGTGGCTGCGTACTATGCCAACTTGAAAGGCATCTATGCTGCCACACGAAAGCTGTGTGGCAATAAATCAACATCCACGCCACCTCTGAAGGACAAAAATGCGACCCTCCTGATTACAGAACAACAACAACTGAACCGATTGGAAGGAATTCTTGGCTGAAGACCACATCCCGTTTCCACTGTTAAGCCGTAGAAATTACAGGAGGCAAGTCCCAACTATTTAATACCTTAGGCGACACGTCCAAGAAAAACTACACGCGCTGGACCTCAACGCCGGAAGAGCTGGGCTGAAAATCAAAGTAGCTAAAGGAAGCCCTAAACGACGAACATGCTCGCCGAACTTCCTCGTGCTCGCCGCATTTTCGTCGTGTATGGGCTGGTTCGCGAGCCGCTTGCTGTTGGCGAAGAATTTCGATTTTGTCGTGTTCGTTGGCTTTGATGTTCGTCGTGGGCCATGTTCGCGAGTAAACCTAATTTTTGCTGTGAACGTCGCCAAGTGCATATCGCGCATTAAGCACAATGTCAACAGTCAGCCACGATTTTATCGATGAATTAACCACTTGCGCCTCCCTATCACTCATGTTGACAGTTTGAAGAAACAACACAAAATTAATGTTCGCCGTTTAGGGGATAACGCAAACGAGCAAGTTCGGCGAGCATGTACGTAGTTTAGGACTGCCTTAAGACAAAGCTGATGAGAATGGTCACAAGATGCGAGGGATCTTTACTTTTAGACGGGAAACCAAAAGAGGATGTCAACAAATTGTGCTACCTCGGTGGCACTCTGTGCAAAGATGGAGATGCAGAAACTGACGTCTTGTCTCGTATAGACAAGGTCCACCACGTTTACTTCTCGCTTGGCAACGTCTGGAGGTCCAACCAGCTCTCTACTTCACTCAAGCTTCGGATATTCAACTCCGAGAGACTTGGAAGACAACCACAATCATTGTGCGCAAGCTTCAGGTCTTCGTCAATAAATGCTTGAGACGAATCCTGAAGGTCTTCTGGCCGGAATGGGTAACGAACGAAGAGAGCTACACAGAAACCCATCGCAGCAGAGATCCAACATCGAAAGTGGAGCTGATAGGCCACACCCTGCGTAAGCCGGGAATGGATATTGCAAGGATGACCCTTACTTGGACACCAAAAGAAGTGCGTAGTCGGGGTCATCCACGCTTCACTTGGAGGTGGACCGTGAAAAAAGAGCATTGGCAGGCTGGCAAATCCGGTCGGACGTGACTAGGCTGGCCCGAGACAGAGCCGCGTGGAGATCGTTCGCAGAATCTTTGATATCGCTATAGGCTCCATAGGAGCAACCCGTCGTGTGTGGTATGTATTTGCACGTTGCACGTATGTCTCCATCATCACGATTTCTCAGGCGTGCCTTTCCTTTTTTTCGGATGTTTTGAATCTATACACTGGAGCACTCAGACTCAAAACTGATCCATTGTACTGCCAGGCAACCTACTCCAGTGCTGTTAATTTGATCCCAACGGCAAATGGTGACTGAACCAGATTCGATTTCACTGAAATTCGAACCTGGGACCTCTCTAACTTGGCATAGGCACTTAACCAACTACGCCCTCCAGTCGCTTGAGGCGTGCCTTGAATGCGATTCCACCAGGTAGACGTCTGCTTGGCAGACCCAGGACGAGATGGTTGCACCAAGTCCAGAAACTCGCCCGGATGCGCCTGGGCATAGCTCCTGATGAGTTAGAGCCGATGGCGGAAGGATCGAGTGGCCTGGAGATCCCTCGGGCGTGTGTTGCACTCGCGACCCCTTTAGTGGAACATGGGGGCTACTGAAAATTATGATGATGATGATGATGTAGTTCCATATTCTGAGGGTTAAATAAATAAATAGTAATAATAAATGAGGTATTTCCATACTGTAAGGGCCGACTGTGATTCCACCAATTCTTATCCTTGTATTCTGTTCGTGCCTTATGTACTTGTACTTGACAGATTGTCCTTATCGGTTGGCAGAGTTTTCGAACATCGTTTCTGTAACAAAACATTTACTGTAACATTTTCTTTTAATTTGAATTCCCCGTAAAATAAAAAGAAAAATAAAGAGGAAACCTTCTCGAAAAACACCCTGTTCATCACTGAAGCATGTCACTTGCCATCAGATCACTGTCTGTTGTCACAGTTGCAACTTTCAGAATAACAAGGGCTAGCAAACAGCGTCTGCTAACACCTGCTAACAGCTACTTACACACATGAGGCAACTCATTGTTTGCAAAATAGCACAAATGCCAGGTTCTGACTATCCAGCTTCTGCCGCGATTCCTGAAGATAGCTCAAGTCATTCACGTGAAAAAAAAAGTCCATAGGTCTCGATGAAAATGTTGAGTCAACACTTTTTGCGAGAAAAGTAAAAGTGTCTTGACCCCTTTTTAATTCCGAATAAACAGCAAACAAATGATACTCACTTTCTTCCACTTATCTATCCGTCGGTGTTATCTCCATCAAACAATTAACGCTCATGAATGGATGGTATATGATTGGGAGTCACGCAAAAGTACACATCGCTTGACTCACTGCCCGCGAACAGTCCTCGTTACACACTCTGCGACGATCACGTTCCTGGAACCGTGCAAGTTTTGCAATATTTACCACGACCGCTGCCTGAGGCTGCGCACTCAAGTTGTGTAAATATTGAGCAGTTGCCATTTGAATCAACGTATTCCAGGAGTTTAACTGCGCAAATAATTGCGCAAGCACTCTCCGCAGTCAACACCGAACCCAAAGACGAGCACAAACAAGCGACCATTAGTCATCGCCCAGCACAGTTCGTTGTGTTTTGCCGCCCAAATTGGTATCTAAGTTCGTGCCCATGGAGAACCAACTGCTTTCCATTTAAATTTCGAGAACACTTCATTACCAAATTAATTAATAAATTGACGCCGCTTTTGGTTCCTCCAATTTGCGTACGTACATGAGCCGTCTTTGACTTGGCGTACATGGCACATGATTAGGGTGCTCCTCCATCGGGCCGACTTACATGGCAAAGCGAAGTAGGATGTGCCGATTCGAACCGGAGCGATGTAATGGATTAAAGACGGAATGTCTGACATCATCGGTTTTGGATTTTGTTTTCCGCTGCGCAAGCAATCGCTGGGCGGAGTGGTGGTGGTTCTTAAGGAGCACCGCACTCGCTTCAAATTAAGCGGACCGTCGCTCGTACACTTTGTTCCCGACACAATAGTGAATGACGATCGGAAGATGGAATCTGGAGAATCACATTTTCTCCCCATTTATGGGGGAGAATGCGGCCGACATGAGTAAGACTCGTTCAGAGCACTGGCCTTGACCACAAAGTGTCTCCTCATGAACGTGATCAACTCAAGAGATCGAAGAATCAGTGCTTGCTTGGTGGTGGTGTGTGAGACCTTCAAATCGTTCGGCTCGTAAATCACTCGATCCTCCAGCGAGACCAAGTGTATCATCTCCTGCCACGGTGCGCAGTGGCATCTAGGCATGACTCATTAAGTCGCACTTCCTCGGAGTTGTATGAACATGTCATCATCATTCGCGCACATGCACGGGCCATTGTTGGCACCACTCGCAACAAGGTACTGCAGCGCAATACAATGCACTTGCATTTGTCGGTTTTATTGTGACACCGGCGCAACATCGACTGACAGTTGTTATTCGACGCCTCGGCTACCATTCTGTCGGGGGAGCACCGATTGTGAGGTGAATTCATAATCGTCACCGGATTGAATCGATTCAGATGTGTCTTTTGAGCGCTGATTTGGAAGACAAAGCGATTGAAAATGTACTGTTAGTCCATAACTGAGCCAACAGTTAGCCGAAAAACTGAACAGCACTCATAGACGCGGTTAGGAATGCTTTTGTTTGCTGCGTCTGCATGATTCAGACGCGGATTCGAGGAAATTAGTTTCGAATTAATTAGAGAGGTTAATGAGCCGCCTATTAGGCGTTGCAAAGCACCGCAAAATTAACGACAGATTCATGATGGGATGCGGTGAATTAACACGACTTCCATGAGCCGGATTAAAAGTAATTTGCGGGTGGTCTGGAAAGTCGTTTGACTTAAGCGCCACGTCTCAGCAATTGATGGCGTTTTTGGCAAATGTCGGCATTAAGCCTGAGGGGTGTACGTAATTAAGCCTTTTTTGTGCGATTGGCGAGCTATTTTGGAAAATCTTAAGGGCGAGGCAAACTTTGCAACTAATGTTTTCAACTAATAACAAGCTGGGACACATTCATTACTGACTAATGACGGATGTTCAAGTTTGAGGCTTTGAATACTAATCTGAGGCGCAATTTTCTAGTATGTTACTTACACGTTCAAACAGTTGGCAAACCTTAGACAAAATAACAGCGGATCTAAGGTGGATGTAGTTTACATTCCGGTGTTTTAGGGTTGACATAAAATGTCAATGAAATCAACACTTCCGTCAACGCGTGAATCGAGAAAGGTGAGTGCCTTCTACAGGAGTCACCTGAGGTCGTTTCTTGAATAGGGTAATGAATAAGGAGGGAAGATTTTAGAGGCAGGCTTAGTTTGTGTCTTCGATGTGGTGAGGGATGTTTCAATCGGTGATAATTTTGGCACAAACATCAATCGTAACTTCTTGGTTTAAAAGATACCCAAAACTCTAGCAACTTACAGCGGAAATCGGAACACAGTTGAGACGAGCATGCAGTCTATAGATCGAGGCTTAAATGTGGCATAGCCCATAGGAAGCATGTAAAATACAGCTCATATCGAACGTATCTTCGATTCTGTATTCGGATAACGTAGTGGGGAAGGATCACACCTAAGATAGCATACGCCAGTTGAGTAGCTTGACATGCGAAACTTGAGTCACAAAGCGAGAAATTATTAAGAAGTCTCATTTATGAGCAATAAGTTCAAGAACCAATTGGCCTTTTGGAGAGCAAACTTCTGCATGCGATCTTTTGTCCTGTTTACGTTGATGGACATTTGGAGAAGAAGATTCAACCACAGCAGATCCTTCTATCATAATAAGAAATATTAAGATAATTTTCTGAAAACTTTTCGTTTTATTTACAATTGTCATCGTGCGTTTTTGTTGGACCACCTTTTATAACTGACTAGAATAATTTTCTTAATCTCACTGTCCGGGGTTGGCATTAAATTGTAGGTCCCATCAACTCGTGAGAAACGAATAGCATGCACAATACGAGTGGTTGCTGAGAAGGTAGCCCCAAGTCCAGCTCAGTCAGACATACGAAATTAACGCGCGTATTTCGCGATCGTTTAAAGCGATCAAAGCGATCGTTGAAGAGCTTTCAGAGATTTAAGATTTTGAAAAAAAAACTAACACTTCGTAAAAGGAGGACATTTGAGTTAAAGAGAGAGAACGGGAGGGCACACAACTGAAAAGGAAGGACTGTCCTCCCAAAAGGAGAACGGTTGGGAACTAGGGCTCTTGATTTTACCCAATTCAGCATTTTACCAGGTACCCGGGTACCCGGTAATTGCGGATCATGACCAACTTCGGGGGTACACGAGAATATCAGCTACCGGGTACTCGCCGGCTACTCGGTACCCAAGTCACAACTTAGAGATGTGAGTATGAGTGAGTGGGCAAGGGAAGAGGCAGAGGGCATTGAAACAGTAACGATAGAAGCATTGTTTAAGCCAAATGAAGGATGCTGTCGAGTTCGAGTTTTGTGGTTTAAGCCATGTAATAAACTATCCTACTAAGCTTGCTCATGCCATCGGTGTCAGTAATCAAGCATGCAGGCAGAAAGCCACGTTATTTAGTCCATGTTTTAGGTGCAATGTCTAAGAGACTAAGCCTCCCGCCGAACGATTTCTGTAGAACCTGTAGGGATGAAGAAGAAATTGAATCAGTGGAGCATCTCCTTTGCCATAGTCCCACAAGGTTCTTTCACGAGCTCAGCGATGTGGTCCCTGACCTAGGGACATTTATAATTAGAACGGGGTGGTTTTGGTGATTGCATGCTGACCCTGCAGGGCATACACAATGGATCTCCACGGCCTCTGGGTATAATTTCTGGCAACAGCATAAAGCCCTCCTAACATAACCTAATCTAACCTAATCCAAGTTTACATGTCTAATTGTCGTCTCACATTGATGACAATGTTCTTGTCAGTTTACTGTTGGGTCTTATCTAAACTTCGTTTTGAAAATGTGTAGCTCGCTTCAGTCTCTTTAAGTCATTCTTTGTTATCGTGTCTTGAGCTGAATTAGAAAAATCAATAATGAGTGAAAGAAGGAGAAGTACCGGGTACCCATAGTCGTGGTACCCGACATTATGGTGCCCGGGTAATGCCCGAAAATGCGGGTACCCTGGTACTCGGAAAATTTTCCGGGTACCCTGGTATCAAGAGCTGTATTGGGAACTCTAGTGCACACCATTTTTCGATATGCCCAGGTAATGAAAGTTACCGGTCAGGCTCTTTGGCAGTCTCGAAAGTTTGTCAACAGTATAGATGATTAGACAAGATTTCAGATCTTCGTTCTCACACTGTAAGTGATAGCGCAGAGTTCTCCTCAAATCGACTTCGATTTTCTTAAGACATTTAGTCTTTAGAAGAATTTAGAAGAATTTAATCACTTTCAAACTTCAAACAACTGGTAAATGACAATCGAGTTTTGTTAAGCATCTTTCAAAAAACTATTTAGTACTAGAATTTTATCGACGGGTAACATCATCTTGATGTTTATAATAATAATGGCAGCGCTACAGTCCGAAGTGGACCTGGGCCTAGCTTCTCAACAACCACTCGTGTTGTGCGTGCTATTGTTCTCTCACGAGTGGATGATCTTGACGTTTAGGCTCTAAAATTTTTGGAACTATCCTCAGTGCCACTCCAGCCCAAACAACAAATTTAAATAACTCATACCAATCACTGTTTTTGATAGAGCTTAAATAATTTAAAGGAATGGAAGAACACATTTGATGGATAAAAGCCGGTAGGTCTAGCACAGGCGCACAAAATGGAATGGATGGCTCTTTAGTTGCTTCAAAGTGTAACACTTGTGTACATGTCGATTGGAGTTCAAAATGTAGCAGCAATCAGCCTAGACATTACAACGATATTTGAGGATTTTTGAAACGCTACTGGAGCACTCAGACTCAAAACTGGTCCATTGTAATGCCAGGTAGCAACCTACTCCAGTGCCGTTAATTTGATCCCAACGGAAAATGCTGACTGGGTCAAATTCGATTTCACTGGAATTCGAACCTGGGACCCCTCGAACTTGGGGCAAACACTTAACCAACTGCGCCATCCAGTCGTGCAGTCAACAGTCATATAGTCAGGTAATTTTCACCCTGACACATCCATACACTTCGATACACTGTTAGATGGGCTCCCACACGGTAGCAAGTATATAGACCAAATTACTTCTTCTTGAACTTATGCTAAAAATCAGATCTTGTCCTCCTTTAGCAGATGTCACTTTAATTCTTCTGTACTTTGTGAATCTGCCCAACACCCACATCCGATTGGACCACACAAATCTCAAAAAAAATCTCTTCTTCAGCACCTTCCTGTTGAACTAGAAACCAAACAGATGTTCCCTTCGGTGAAGAGGAAAACAAGATCACGGCTCACCGCTCATCCATCAGCGCTTGTCGCTCATTGATATAAGATTTTCCTTAGCACCCATCGTTCACAGTTCGACGCCGTTCAACAAGACTTCACCAACAACAACCGCGTTCAACAAACAAAATCAAACAAACCGAAGATTGTTCCCCGAACAATTCATCCAATTCGAAGCAAAGTCCATTGACCCACAACTTTCGTGCAGCACTTCCGACTCTGACTGTGACTTTGACTTCGACTTCTCCTCGTCGACATAAACATTCGACTTAAGGTGCACGTGTTAAATGGAACGGCATACGCAACGTCTAGTGTAATCGTTCAAAAAGAAAACTCACAGATACTTTGCACGTTTATTTGCCGCAACAATGTCACGAAGCAGGAGGGAGTTGCTTCCAGAACGCATTCGCCGGGCGGAATGCGGGCGTTGAGAGCAGGAATATGGGAAAAGGAACAGCGTTTGCTTGCGAGGTTAATGTTAATTTGGAAATATTTTCCTCCGAGTGACGGTGTGTGTGTATGTGTGTGCAGAGAAAACACGGATACGCAAGAACAATAAACACAAGCCATGCACAGGCTATTTAACAATTGACTCATTGAGAGAAATATTCCCTACACCTGGTGGTGGGTTTGGTTTTCCCGCCAACTCTCACCTTTAAGGACACAATCACTTCCTGTGTGCATGGATTTGTTGACAGGGAACTGTGAGAATGTATTTTTTTGGGAGTGCTACTGATTTCTGTGTGACGGAATGAGTAGTCTTCAGTTAGCTTTGTGTGGGAAGTTTTTGTGACATGAGGAGTGAGAAACCTAATTTTAGCAGCCTTCTACTTTTGAGTCTTAAACACTTTCTGCTGGTGTTGGGGAAGTGTACATTTTGCAAGCTTATACAGCGCCCACCAGGTGGTTTTTTTTTTAAATCATAGGTTATTTTGACACTGACAGCTGATTCCCGCTCGAAATTTTGACAGAAAGTCAGTATCATACCTCCGCGGAATGAAATGAGTCGCTTTACGCTTGAACAACGTTGGGAAAAACAGACCATTAAAAAACTAAACAAAATACAATGGCTGGCGTGCATTCGCACGACAGGTGCGATGAGAACAACTCCAACGGTAAGTTTGGAAATGTTACTAAGCCTACCTCAGCTTCATGTTGCTGTTCAGGCTGAAGCTGCGAGTCAAGCTCTAGCCCTGCAAAGAACCTATAATTTCAAAGAAGGTAACCTAGAGATTCTAAGAAAGGTTGATCACGTTAATGAACTAACTAAGGTCAGAGATCTTATGACACCAATCTTAGATTTCAACAAACAGTACAAAATCGTTATACCTAAGAGAGAAGAATGGGCTAATAGCCCTCCCTGGATGGCTGATGACGCCCAAAAATGGTGCACAGATGGGTCGAAATCGAAAAGTGGAGTAGGAGCTGGAATCGTAGGACCCAGATGTAACTTACACATGCCGCTCCCCAAAGAGTCCGCAATATTCCAGGCTGAACTCTTTGCTATAAATGAAGCCGCACACTGTATCGGCAACAGAAATGCAACCAATTCGAAAATATCGATACCCTCTGATAGCCAGGCAGTACTCAAAGCCCTAAACAGCTTCACATTCAACTCAAAGGCTGTCTGTACTCAACACACTTGCAGATGAAAACAGAATAAAACTGATAGGGATGCCAGGATATGAAAACCGCGTGGGTAATGAAAAGGCCGACAACCTAGCAACGAAAGGAGTTACTCCTTATATTGGGCCTTTTCCTCTTCATGGATTCGAAAATGTCGACATACCACAACATTTAAACAACTGGACACACAAATGCCGATTTCAACTATGGAACAATAAGGAGGGACTTACGCACTCCAAGAAAGTCATGAGGGATGATCCCAGAAGAACCAAAGAGGGTCTAAATCTTCACAAGTCTGACCTCAGAATACATGTGGTGCACTTATTGACCACTTCCTATGTAACTATCACCTACACAAAGTGGGGCACAGCAGCACAGAAAACTGTAGACACTGCGGAGAATCAATGGAGACCATGGAACACCTATTAGTCGAGTGTCCAAATCTGACACCAAGCAGATGTAAAATAACCAGCAGATTCACATTAACAAGAACAAACTACCATGACATTCCATCCAAAGAGATCATAAAATTTCTCAAGGTAGCTCTGAAGTCCTAGAGAAACAAAAGGGGGCACAATAGATCTATTGTGGTCGCAGTGCTATGTGACTATACAGTCACTCCTCATTCTCTTCAATTCAATTCAATTGCTGGCAATGAAACGGAAGCGGCTAAAATGGGTTTGGCGGATGCACAACATCGACGACTTGGCCAGAACGTCACCATAGGTAGCTATGACTTTGAGGTAGTTAAGGACTTCGTCTACCTTGGTTCCGCGGTAAATAGTACAAATAACATCAGCACGCAGAGATCAAACGCAGAATAACTCTTGCCAACCGCTGTTTTTTTTTTTGGGTTCAAAAGGCAAGTGAGTAGTAGAACCCTCTCTCGGAAGACCAAGTTGACTCTATACAAGACCTTGATCATCCCAGTCCTGCGTTACGGCGCAGAGGCATGGACAATATCCCAAGTGGATGAACAGGGTCATGGTCTTTTCGACAGAAAAGTTCTGCGGGCGATCTTTGGTCCGTCTTTTGTGGTCTTTGGTATTTTGCGTTGATGTCATTTGGAGGAGAAGGTTCAACCACGAACTATATGGGCTGTACAGCGACATGAGTCTAGCCAGACGTCTACGAATCCAATGCCTAAGACGGCTAGGCCAAGTAGAGCGTATGGACAGCTTAGACCCGAAAAGTCTTCGACTCTGAGCCTGTGGGACAATGCAACAGAGGAAGTCCACGAACAAGGTGGCGCACACAATTCGAGGGGGACCTCGGCCAGCTTGGTGTGCGAAACTGGAGACAGCTGGCGAGAGATCATGCTGGCTAAAGAGGCTTGTTGGGTGAGGCCCAGGTCCACCTCGGACTACCCTAAGAAGAAAAAGAAGGATCAGAATTTTGATTGCAGCCGCAGTCAGAGGAAGTTCCTTCCTTAAGCAAGTAAACAGAGTATTGGTCTAGACTGAAGCAAATTTTCGAAGACATTTCAAAATCAATCTTTAAGCGTTTCTTCTTTTTTTTCTGAGGATTTTTGAAACACTACTGAAGCAATCAGGCTCAAAACTGGCCCATTGTACTGCCAGGTGGCAAACTTCTCCAGTGCCGTTAATTTGATCCTGGCAAATGGTGACTGGACCAGATTCGATTTCACTGGGATTTGAACCTGAGGCCCCTCGAACTTGGGGCAGGCACTTAACCAACTGCGCCATCCAGTCGTTCTTCACAGGTCGTCAAATGAAGCACTTTTAAATATTGTCCACTGATTCTCAGCAAAAATGTCTCTTCTGATGGCTTTATTTCAGGTTGTCACCTCGAGTGCAGTATGATTCAAAATTTCACCGGCTTTTGCAACAACGACAACACTGATAAGCACTCCATTCGAACTAATTTTCTTTTCTTCTCGTTCTCTTTCTTCCTTTTCTCTTGTTCTCAAATTTCCCTATTCTAAATTTCCCTCCCGATACAGTCTCCCTTAAACCCCATCCACAGCACATAAATTTCCCATTCCAAAATGAACCGAATTCATCCGAGGAAATATTCATCCCAGCATTCTTTCACCAACTGGAATGGTAGACTCTCGGTGGTCCGATGCATTTTTAGAATTAGTTTCAGGCAAATTCATTCGAGTTCCTTTTGCGTACGGCGCCGGTTCATAACAGGAAAAAAAGGAAAATTCGCTCATCCTTGTCGTGGTAGTTTCTGTGTTTCTATTGAGGAAAAAAGAAATCAAACAAAAATCCATCAAACAGTGTCGTGAGTGTCATAAATTCTGTTTTGCAAAACAAAAATCTCCGTGCATCTGCGTCTGTTGCAAATTCAATCAATTGTCCTGCATCCGAGATCGAAGAGACGAGAGACGAGAATAGAAATGGATTACAAGAACTACATCCTTTGTGGACTAATTGCTTTTGGAATGATTGTCACAGGTGAGTGGGTGGTGCATATTTTTTTGTTCCCATTTGCTTCTTCTGCAATCCTGCCCAAGGATTTGTGAGTGAAAATAGTTAGTTCTTTTCCCCTGCCCGCCTCCGTCTCCGGCTGTGCACAGTGCGATGGCATACGGAGGGGCCGGGCTTGCAGAGGTGGAATGACGTGAGCTGAAAGGAGCAGTCATGCAAAAATGCACTCCGGTGTATGGGGCCATGAAGTGGGTGCAGGAGGTGTGTGTGCTCGAGCATCAGTAACTGGGCCGACCGGGATGTGATTTAATCATTTTTTTTTCTCTCTCTCTCTCCAGCGATTTGAAGCGATAAGGACGCAAAAAGTTACTTTTTTTAAAATAGTTTGCGAATTTTATGGTTTTCAGTTTAAATTTTCTTTTTCTCTTAATTGTAAGGTCATTTTGTTGTGCAGGCAATGACGGCGATGTGACGGGGTTTAGAAGAGAGCCGCAACCCTTGGGGCTTGTGTATTAATTTATCCAAGGGGTGTGCTGAATTCGTGGAACGACTTTGATTCCAAGGAGCGGTGGGGGAGGACTTATTTTGATTATTGGGGGATAACGAAGCGTTGAGTTGACTCCTTGGAATGTATGGGGCGTAGGAAGGACATTTTAAGCCCTTGATCTTAGCAACTTCACAACGGTGCGATCGTCCCTTAATCAAATACAAACGAACTCCCCCTAAGTCGAATTTCCCTCTAACTCAAATTTTTCGCCATATTTATTTTGGCATTCCCCTCATTTTCCATACAAAAACCATCCTCTAAGTCGAACTTCCTCTAACACGAACTAGTATTGATATCCCGTGAAAATTCGACTTAGAGGGAGTCGACTGTAGTTGGAATTAATTACCCAAGATGTTTGAGGGAAACCTCTTTAGCCACACAGATGGTGACTGTAACCAATAATTTCATCGTTTTCGAGGTGAAATTTCACTCGTTTCATGCCTGATATATCACTCTCAGAACTTGGACAATTCTGCTTGCCTTCATACTGTCTCTAGGTAGGTAGATAAGTATGGTGGCTTCCCTTACATGTGTAGGATTCACTTAGACCCAGAGAATCCATTGTGATGCCAATGAGCCATTTCCAACCGCTTCTCCTGAAACCATCTTGTTTTCTGGATGAACATCCAGATTTTCTTGATATTTATTTCTGATATGTCCGTTAATTCATTTATGTAACGTACAGACGTACAGACGTAATGTTCGGACGTACAGTTAAGTTTAGAGAGTCGTTTTTTAGCCGCACCACACGAATATGGAATGCTCTTCCCAGCCCACTCACTACAATCCTCTGACATTTAAGACCAATGTGCACAGGTACCTCCTTTCCCTTTCTCCCTCCATACCTTCGGCCCGTGCTGTGTCTTGATTCCGGACACTTAAGGGCAGTCGTAACTCCTGTTAAGTGCCTGCCCCAAGTTAGAGGGGTCCCAGGTTCGAATCCCAGTGAAATCGAATCTGGTCCAGTCACTATTTGCCGTTGGGATCAAATTAACGGCACTGGAGTAGGTTGCTATCTGGCAGTACAATGGGCCAGTTTTGAGTCTGAGTGCTCCAGTAGTGTTTCAAAAATCGTAAAAAAAACCCTTTTGCACGCGCAAATTATAAAAAAAAAATGTAAAAAGCTCCTAGGGTTTCTCTCCTTGTGGAGGCGATTCCCTCTAATTTACCTCTTGCTTCCTACGTAGATTTGTGAAAGCAGTTCCTTCAGTTCGACTTCCAGAAGCATCTTCCGCCCTGTCTCCATACAGACTTCACCACAACAGTCGATTTATCAAAAAAAAAATCACAATGAATTAAGGCCAATCAACTGGATGATTCGGTTTCAGGTCGTTTACCTTAAAAGGCACTCCAATTGAATCGATCAACAGCAACTCTTTCGCCAACGTAAATGAATTGGACACTTAAATGGCAATCAATTAAGAGTGCACTTCAAATTTCCGACATGACTCACCGCCATGGAGTTCGTTGAATATTTGTGGGCTCTCACAAGTCGATGTCCCCGAGAACACAGATTCATAATTTCAAAAAATGCCGATTATGGATTTTCTTTGTCACTTCAGTTTGTTTTATGTGTTTCAAGTCTTTGTGAATCAATTGGAGGTGGTTAAGGTGACAATGCACTCTGATGAAACGACGGCGATAGATTCTCGTGTCTCTCTTAGATGATGATGCTCGGGTTGTTTTGCTTGTCAACCAAGTTATTGAATGATTGAGGGATTATTTCCAAAAATACTTCTGATTTCTTGTTCATAAAATTTGTACGCAATAAATTCGATTTAAATCCGAGCAAGGCTTTAAGTATCTTCGAAAACTCTATATCTCCTTAAATTCTTGACAGCCGCTTAAGTTATTTTTTTGGACGAAGCGGGGGCTTTGGAACTTCTCATGGTTCTAACCAGTTAATTTACTACTACTGCTCACAGGCCTAGTGATTTTCGGTCATAGGACTGTCACATAATCTATGGGGATTTATTTACTTATCAAACCAACGACCGTGTGTGCCTAACCCAGGCGTTGACTCCTACACATTAGGCACACAGTCTTGGTTCAATTAACAGAGAACAATTTTTCAAAATAAAATTGTTCACGGCTGTCACCCAATTATCGCCTTGAAAGCGCAGTTTTGATACCACATCCTATGAGATACCTAATTTGTGCGAAGGGGGTGAAAAGGAGTGTGTGTTCACTCAGATTTGCCTGATTTTTAAAACCACATTATGAAGGCTAGCAGACTATGAATGTTTGCCTCCGAGAGGTTTTTAGGGGTTTTAAAGAAATATCTCACACCGGAGATATTTCCAATATCTTAACATTTGCAAGCTCTAATCATTCTCCTTTTCACGACTTCTTGTTGTGCGTGCTATTGTTCTCTCACGAATGCGAACGGTGAGATTGAGAAGCTTTTTCTAGACAGTAATACTCTTTGAGCATTGTCAGTGACTCGAAAGAGTGAACAATTTTTTTGAAAAATAATTTGCCTGATCTGGGACTCGAACCTAGACTTGAAAGTCTAGTGCGTATGGGTCGACGCACAAGCCCACACGGCCACGGCGCCCGACCCGGGAAATATCCTCTGACAGGAAATGAGGAAAATAACATTTGCAAACTTTAATCGCTCTCTATTTCCAAGCTGAAAAATTAATCAACTTCCTTTTGTGAAGCCTGTCCACTTATCCTGCCACAGTACTGCTGTTGTTGCCCTATTTTTGTCATTAACAGAATAACTAGCCAAACGGTGTTTCTTTTTATTCCAGAGGCAATTGAGTAATAGAGTCTTCTCTCGAAAGACCAAGTGGGCGAATACAAGATTTTTGATCGCACAATTCTGCTCTACGGCACAAAAACACGGACTATATAAAAAGCTGATTGATATAGTCCCACGTATAAAGTAGTTAGACAAGGTTAGACAAGCGCTTGGACAAGGTAGCTCCTGCTCAAATTATTTTATACTCCGAGCCTTTGGGACAACGTAAGAGCTGACAACCACGTTTAATGTGACGCACACAAGTGTGGAAGAACTAACCAACTTCTCAGGACACAGCTGGCAAAAGATAGTGCTAGGTTGAGACCTTTGTTGGTTAAGATCAAAGTGCACCCCGAACACCAACAAATGTGGACAAATGTGACTAAATCTTGTTGATACAGCGCTCAATGTGTTTCTTCAAGACGTGTTTGGTCTTGAGCTTCTTATTATAACCTTTAAACGTGGTCTCGACTGTCAATTCTGTTTATCAGAACGGGAATTTGCCCAACAATCCAGATGAAAATTATCCTCAAACGCAATGCTCGTTCGTTCCATTTCGTTAACCAGAACTCCAGCCAAGCAGCCTTTTTTTCGTTGGCAACACTTTACTGCGCAAAGACTCAAAATGTGTTTTTGCGCGATTTCTTGACACCGTTTACTACCGGCCAAGGTGTTCGAAATAAATGACTTGTATTCGCTTTACTCCAGGAACTATGTTGTCTCTCTGCAGAAGTTTAGTTTGACACTTTTCTTGTTTTCCATACGTCACTAGTGTTGCACAGACTTTGTAATTTAAGGTCTATGAGGAGTGAGTCCTGCTTAGAAAGACATTATTAGTTCCGAAATTAGTACGCAATTTTCTTGTTTTCGGTATGTGCAGTTATCATTTGAACGGCGTTTTGTTGCTAAGTTTTTGCTAAAACCAAAATCATGTACTTCAGCGTAACGACAATGGCCGTTTCATTAGCAAACGAAAGCAACTTATTAAAATCAAGTTGTCTAGTTTGTCCCTTGTGGGACTCCATATTTTAACATTAATTTTTTGTGTAACTCGCCACAAACTTTGACTCTAAATTGTATTTCTTCTGCGTCAAGAAAGCACTGTTGGCTGTTGGGTATTGGCCCTTGGCTGTTGGCTGTTGACTGTTGACTGTTGGCAGGTGGCTCCTGGCTCCTGGCTCCTGGCTGTTGGCTGTTGGCTGTTGGCTGTTGGCTGTTGGCTGTTGGCTGTTGGCTGTTGGCTGTTGGTTGTTGGCTGCTGACTGTTGTCTGTTGTCTGTTATCTGTTGTCTGCCGGCTGTGTGCTGTTGGTTGTTGGTTGTTGGCTATTTTCTGTTGGTTGTTGTCTTTTGTCTGTTGTCTGTTATCTGTTGGCTGCTGAATGGTTACTGCTGGATGTTAGTTGTTGAATCTATTGAATCCACAAATTGAGGATGTCCTAGTGAAAAACATTGCCTTTCAAGAACTACTTTAAATTCCTACCCATAAATTGATGCCGAAAAGGAGACTGTCAACAAAGGCAGTAAATACTCCTTCTCCTGGTATTTGTAATAGTTCCGTCATTAGGTGTGGCGACATTAAAGATTCTGGTAAACCTGCAAGTCAGTGTGATGTGCACGATTCGCAGACTTGAGTCAGAAAACGCCCACACAAGTATATACGCCCCTTTTCTTTTTGCTTATCAATTCCTGTCATATTTTTATTGTTGTGGCTGTCACTAGTCTTATCTTTTGTGAATGCTTCCCCCTTCGTCCTAAAAATGTTGGCAAAGCCCCTTGATCGAGTGAATTACTGCAGATGCGTCATAAACACTTTACTTTGAGAGATATCAAGTATCTCCCTCTGTTTTGAAGAAGCAACTCAATGACATTCGACTTTTGATGCTTTGATGTCCTTTCGCTAGAGATGACTTCAATGAGGAGCATAACACTCCCCGTGGTACACACCGTTCGGGTGGAACTTCATGAATAGTTGTCTGCTGGCGCTATAAAAGCAGAATTTGTATTCAAATGAAATGAGGCTTGACTTCCTAATGGTGCAAAATCAAACTGCGCTCGAACACAGCCGCATTCCACCCCCAGCGACTCTGTAAACGGGAAAAACCACAAAAATCTCATAAAAAAATCAGCCTTGGCACAGGAGTGCATTTACCATCGCCCAACTATAAAAGCCCTAAACTTGACTCACCAATCACCGCCAGAGTTCAAGTTCAGTTGCACGGAACTCGTAGAAGTACTTGAGCACACCGTTAAGCAGACGCACACGGTTTTATATTTCCAGACACAAGCTCCCGAATCGAAGGGGACCCTGCACGGCAACGAAGGGTTGGGTTGGGTTGGGCCCACACAAAATATCTGTGTCAGCAGTTTTTTCATTTCCCTTTCACTCCTCTTCGATTTTCCATGAATGGTTAGCGTGAAAGGTGTTTATTTTCGCCCAACCGCTCGTCGATTGACAAACCAATTCCGTCGCTATAGTGCAATGAATACGAACTCCAAACAAAATAATTGAAGGGTTGGTTGGTTCGCGTTGGTGCAACGTATCGATGAGCCTCCTAACCCAGATTCGGTTAAAGCACACGCACGCCCATTGGGGCTTGGGCATGAACAAGCATACATATTCAATGTGAACAGCGTCTAAGCGAACAGCGAGAGCTGCATATGCATGGAGCGTGTGTTGTTTTGATTTGAACGGGAAAAGCACTGCCGACCGAGTCGATGGAGCTGAACCGCAAAACCTCCATGGATTTCTGTCAAATGAAAGACGAGTGTGTGGCATTAAGTGACACGTTGTGTGGATACACATGAGATGCTGTCAATTGTGGGGTTATGGAGTTGAACGTTATCATGACAAGATGTAGCGCGTGCGAAAATGTTGTTTGCGTTTGAATTTAATTACCGATTAATTGCTCGAACATTTAATGCTTTCATTTGTGTGTGCGCGGTGATTGAAAATGTCTGATTGACAGCGGTGACACTCGTGTCGAATTAATTTTGGTTGTCGTCGCTGTTACAACGCTTTGTTTTCGATAATTTGACAAGATTTTGAGTTTCTGGAACCAACTATTTTCTGTCAGCCACGGTGTGGCATCTTCTGCAGAAGGTGACGGTAGAGAACAGCGTGCCCTAGGGGGTTATGAACACGGTTCATTTAAGCCAACAGATTGGATCCATTGTGCCTTTAAAAGAGGTAGGTATCGTCATGGGAACCGTCCATTTTCCGTTGGAGATTAAAACCATCCATTCAAGTAAGAAACTCAGGAGGGTTTTCAATTCAATTGCATAAGCTCTTCGAAGAAGGTTCTCCTTTGTGTTTCTAATCTCCTTCTCATTAAAGATGGGCAATTGCAAAGGGGGTGGCGAAAAGATTATATATCTTCCTTGTCCTTGCAACTTTCACGGTAGTCGCTGCGGGTGAAGAATAAGCGCTTTACGTTGGTGACAGTCTTCGGAAAGGACACATCATCACAATGCGTTCCTCTTTTCCACTGAGGTTGACCAATGATGTTGAACTCCTTTTTCAACGTCGTCCACAGAAATCGCTTCGCGTCGTTTCGCTAATATTTATCATGTACATACAGTCAAAGTCGCTTATAACGACATCCGTTATAACGACCAAATCCTGAGCTTCACCCAGAACTTTTCTCTCGAAAAAAGCAAGAGTTTCTTTATCGATTTCCGATATTTTCCATGCGCCGTAAAGCAGGACTGGGATGATCAAGGTCTTATACAAAGTCAGCTTGTTCCTTCGAGAGGGGGCTTTATTTTTTTCTGAGGATTTTGGGAACACTGCTGGAGCACGCAGACTCAAAATTGGTCCATTGTATAATTTTTGTATAATTTTGTGGTATAGCGTGGCGTTATAGACTCCAGCACCAACGCCTTCATTCTGCTTAGAGCCATCAGTATAAATGTTGATGCTATTTTCATCACCATCAGCACTGCGTGCTTTTCAGTTCTCTCTTGTTGGAATGATGATTCTAAATCTACGATCAAAGAGGGTAACGGGCTTGTGGTAATCTGTATTGATATTGGAAATATTCAATATGTTACTATGCCCAAAGGATCTAAACTTAAAACTATTTGGCTCTTTAAGTCTCAGTGCCGTCTTGCGGACAGTGCTTTTGACGAACAGGCCGATAGGGAGTAAGTGTAAGATCATGTTTAGTGACGCAGTTGATGTTGTTTTGAGTGCCCCCGTAGTTCCTATGCACATGAGGCGTTGGAGTCTTTCCAGCTGTGCCAGTATAAACTTTTTGTCAAGGGCTTTCCACCGTACCACGACCCCGTACAGTAAGATTGGTCTTACTATAGAGGTGTAGATCCAGTGGGTCACCTTTGGTTGTAGACGCCTCTTTGATCCGAACATTCGTTTACAAGCATAATAGGCGTTCTGTGCCTTTTTTATTCGTTCTTCCATATTGGGTTTCCAGCTAAGTTTTCTGTCGAAAATTACGCCAAGGAATTTAGCTTGCATGGAGATTGGCAGAGACGTATCATTGATTCTGATGTTTCTGAAGTTCGGGATTTTGTGTCTCCTAGTGAAGACTACTATCTCTGTCTTATTGGAGTTTGTGTTTAGGCCGCTGAGTGTCGCCCAGCGGTTAATGTTTCTTTCCATTAACTCACTCATAGTGTTTAGGTATTTGCCTGATATAAGTAGTACAATGTCATCGGCATATGCGACTACCGTCATTCCTCTCTTGTTGAGAGCGCAAAGTGTTTTATCCAATGTAAGGATCCATAAGAATGGTGAAAGTACGCCCTCTTGAGGTGTGCCCTTTGTTGCATACTTGAATTGAATTTAAGAACACGGGGTGTGTCATGTATGTAACAGTAGTACTGCGACCACAAAGATCTACTGTACCCCCTTCTTTTGATCTAGGATTTTAGTGCTGCCTTTAAGAATTTGACAACATCTCTAGATGGGATTTCTTGAAAGTCTTTCCCTGTAACGTTTGTTTGGTGTGACATTTTAAATATTTCTCGGGCAAGACTTGGACAGACGGTCAGTATGTTATATGTTGCATACTTTGTCAAGGTTATATTTCCCAATTCTGTAGTAATCGTTCGATTACTGAGAAGCTTTATTATCCATCTGAAGAGGTATTGATTAACTCCCGCTCTGGATAGTGCGTTGGATATTGCATCTTTAGTCACATTATTAAATGCACCTTCGATGTCGAGAAAGGCGCCAATTGTGTATTCTTTTTAGTGCAAAGAGCTTTCGATTGCGCGAGTTACCTCATGCAGGGTGGTTTCGGTGTATTTGCCTTTGTGGTATGCGTTTTGTGAATCAGAAAGGAAGTTTCTGGGAACTGACTCTCTGATGTAGGAGCCACTCACTCGTTCTAAAGTTTTTAATGAGAAAGAGGTTAGACCTAGTGGTCTATAGTCTTTGCTGTTCAACTGACTGGATTTATCTCCTTTAGGAATGAAAACGGCTCGTGAAATACGCCATGGTATTGGAACTATGTTGTGCGTTATGCAACCTTTGAAGATGTAGCGCAATGTAGGGAAAATCGAACCTTGTGCATCCAGCTATAGCACCTCTCCATCTCCTACTTGTGCTGATTCTTCTTTTTCCGGGTCTCTTCCCTCCATTTCTTTTCGTAGAGCTCACGGACACTTCTCGTAGTTCGATGCTGGCTTCTTGGTTTGCTGCATGTTTTTTTTAGATGGTCCCAGTACATCAGCAGCGGCTTTTCAGATGACTTTTTGACAACGTTTTCATAATTTTTCAGGTGGTTTCGAACATTCGGAGAAATTCAAAGAGAATCAATCGGCAAAGTTCTTAGCGGTCTCCAGAAGGCTTAGCTGTATATTTATGTACTATACTCTATAGAGACTTTAAACCTGTCATTCCACTTAAGCTAGAACAGTACTTCGCGGATTGCCATTACCTCTGCCTCAAACACGTTACAATGGTCGGGAACGTGAAGGGCGTTACTGATGTTCAGTTGGCTGGAGTAAACAGTACTGCCCACTCCATCCTCCATTTGCGATACGTCCGGTGTCTACAAAGGGTATACATCGCCATCCCGTAACTCCTTGGCCAGGATTTCTATAGTTCTGTAGTTACATGGAACTACTTTGATGACTGTAGTGCTGTATGAACCAGAACAGGTCCCAACAAGACATAAGTGGAGATGCAAGACCCTTCGGCTAGCCCTTCAGTCTTAGGCTCCCTGAGAACGAAAGAAATCTCAAGAGGCCTTTTAGTTTAATGGACGTATGATCCGCCGTTATATGCAGGAATAAGCAACAGTTTTCTTCAAATTTTCTGTACAAGAGTTTAAAAATAAAATTAGTGTCCTCGTTATACCTGCCATTTGGACTGAAGTTGTTGTGACCCGCTGAATGACAAAGAGTACTGTAATTACACCAGAGACGGTTTATGTGTCACAATAACAATGACTTTTTCAAGATGTTCTTGACTTGAGTGACTGGGTCCTATCATACAAACAATGCCTACGTTGAACAGAATTGAAATGCGAAGAAAGGGCCAGTAAGTTATGCAGAAACTGTTGTACATGTCTAGTTGTCTAGCTCTCCATTGCCTTACAAAGGCTTCACTCTTTGAGTAGACATCATCATCCGCTGATTACTATTGTGAATCAGGCGAGTACTTCGACTTGGATAACTCTATAGTCGCCAAGACAGGGTGCCACTTAGACTATATCTCCTGCACTGGCTTCCATTTCAGAAACGAACCAACGATGAAGAAGAACGTTTTTGGAAACATCGATTTTGTCACGATTCTGATCTATTCTGTCAAAACTTTTTCCTTTTCCCATCCCTCAACCTCTTGGTTAATATATTGGACTGTTCTGTTTGTAAAGGGTCATAACTTACTTCTCGATCAAGCACATTTCACTTTTTATAAGACCCACTTCCTTCTCTTAGGGTATAAATTGTCTACACCCAACAGAAGACTTTCCAAAGAATACCCAATCCCTCCACATGATCACTCAAGCGAAAGTCAATATCTAAGTCGTCTCATCCGGAATCGGCAGCTACCCTCGCCTCGGGGCAAGCAATCCAAATTGCCTTTATGTCTCCATCAGATAAAACAAAAACCACTCTGCCCCCAACAGAAGCATCGCCCAAGGGCATCTCCTCCACCAATCGGCTGGATGGCATTTGAAGTGCCATCATCACCACACACACTATGCACCATGCCGGGGAATGCCCGACCACATGAAAAGGAAGCCGAGTGCGCTTCTGCAGCTCCACGTTCCAAAAATATGAACAATCATCTGCCCAATCTCATAACGATATGATGGTGAATTATTTTTCAATCTTGTCCAAACGCCAACACGGGACGCAACAACAAATTGGAGTCGGCGGTGACGGTGGCGGAGATGATGATCAACCGGAAATGTCGCCATAAATCGTACAAGAGAGTGATGCTCAAGAGGAGCCGTGTGCCGTGCCGGTTTGTGGTGCAGTTCCCCAACGCTGCATTCCAAGAGACTGACATAAACAATTCCAAAGTGGAGTGCTGTTCTGCCGCTAGAAAGCCGGCCTTAGCGAGAGCTGCCAGCCGTCACCGAGGAAGTTGTAGAAACGGAAACAACGAGCTCTTTGTCAACCACAAATGGAGTGTGACAGGCGCACAGGAAACTTTTGGTGTTTGACGCTGCCCGAGGGACGCCAGCGGTGTTAGACTCAAATAGGATTCATTTTGATTTGAGTGGAAGCGAAGGACTGCTAAATGGTGCCTTTGTAACTGCTGGGCTTGTGTTTTTCCCCTCTCTCGCCTCTTCGGAGAAGGACACTTGTTTTGCGTAGATTTCAGTCACTTTAGGGATTCGCTACATTAATTGTGAGCACTTGTGCTGGCGACAAGTGGGCGCTAAATTTACTCAAATGTAGGCCACTGCGAAGAGGTGGTTCAAGTGTGCTCGTCTGTGGGTGGGTTCAATGAGGGGATGTCGTTGAGAGAGAAACGGTTTTATCCTGTAGAGGAAACGTTTGCGGACTTCTGTGCGTTGGGGTAAAAGTAAACGCTGTTCCAGATGCTCTTGACATTTTGGTCGTATGGCTTCAGTTTCACGGAAGAGATGAATGTCTGAAGCCATAGGAATTTTCATGATGCTTGCCAAAATATTCAGTCATTTGTTGTGTGCTCGTGGTTTGATTTTGGACGGGTCCGTTTGTGCGACCAATTATGTTGTTGTCATACGCTTGTGCTAGCAGTATACGGAATTTTGGAAGATCTAGCCTCTAGTTAGTTTCGCACGATCTTCTCAAGAATGTTGCTGAAAAAATCACTTGACAGCGCGTCGCCTTGTCTGAAACCATTTTTGACACTGAAGGTCTCGATGAATTCGTTACCGACCTTGAGGGGACAGCGACAGTTCTCCATTGTTATCCTACTCAGTCGAGCGAGTTTGGGAGATATCTCAAAACTAGAAATGGCGCTGTATAGTTCATCTCTACATAAGTACGCCTTGAAATCGACTAGGTTGTGGGTTTTGATCTGCACCTCTTGGGTCTTTTTAAGGATCTGTCGTAGATCTAGTCTACGGGGGATCTCTATCAGACAGATTATGGCATCTACACGAAGCGGCTGAAGAATCCAGAGATCTGATGAAACTTCGATCCGATCCGGCTAACAAACCGTAGTGGGAACTAAGCCGCCTCTGCTTCCCATGGGTGTCTACGGGAAAATAGCAGCTACCGAGGCGGCGGTTAGACTTAGGCAGTTCAACCAATGGAGTAAGATTCGCAGCAAAGGACATATGAAAATTATCCAGAATGCGATTATTCCAAAGCACACTGATTATATCGCACCGTTCGTGGACTTCGAGTTAGGCTACAAAATCAAAATTCCAGACAGGGAGAAGTAGGCAAATGACTTACTTACTTACTTTCTCAGCAGGCCTACGACCCTTGTAGGGTCTGAGCCTGATATATCGCTGCCTTCCATCGTTGATGGTCCTGGGCACGCTGCTTCCAGTCATCAAGACCAAGCTGTCTACAGTCTCCGATGACTTGGTTTTTGTACCGGTGGTTCGGTCTTCCTCTTCTTCTCGAACCAAGAGACCCTCTTAGCGTTGTTGTCCATGCGCTCGATGCGGCCGAGCAAGTGCAGTCGACGGATTTTTGCCTTCCGGACTACATCCACATCCTGGCACAGCTCATAGAGTTCGCGGTTCTGTCTTCTCCTCCATTCGATTTCCTCGCAGTAGAATTTTTCTTTCGAAGGCACCAAGAATCAGCTCAGCAGTTCTGCGTAGTGTCCAGCTTTCGACTCCATATAGCAGGACTGGACGGTGGACGCCGTGGCGTAGTGGGCAGGTGCGTCGATTCCTACACTCGATGTTCTCGGTTCGATTCGAAATTAAGCCAAACATTTTTTCACGGCAACAGGACTGGCAGAATAAGAGTTTTGTAGAGCATGATTTTGGTCATTCGGGTCAGGAGTTTTAGCTTGAAGTGGCTGACTGTAGACAGCAGTCACACTTAGGCCCATTGTGATATCACGCGGATCTGATGTCACCTATCCGAAAACCAGTTGGTGCTTTCAACGAAGCTCTTTAGTTGATGAATGCCAACGTTGTGCAATTCGCTCAAGTCTTTGAAGAAGTAAGCTCCTGCGAGAGGAGAGAGCGCTACAAGTCCAGAGGAGATGCGTTATGCTTTCCTCTTCTTCTTCGTCTCTGCAGCTTCTGCAGAAATCATTGTGAGGGAGTTCCATTCTTGAAGCGTGAGTGCCAATGGCACAGTGTCCTGTGATAACGCCAATGAGAGGGATGACCTGTTCAGTCTAAGAAGATAGAGTGAAGGTTTTAAATCAAGTTTAGGCCAAATTTGCTTTGTGATGAGGCACGTAGTATGAAGCATATAGTATGATTCTTTAAAAGAAGTTTAGCTGTAGCGAATGGCATAGGCGGAGGATCTCCACTGGGAAGGATCTCCACAAGGGAAGGAGATCGTACCGCTCCCGGCGAGATCATCGGGTTCACGATTCCACGTCGTTGTCTATGGTCGTTTCCCTTCAGCTCCTGAGTCAGATGAATTTTGTACGGGTGCAGGCCCAAGTCACGACCCAGAATTCGCCATGTTGTGGTCTGCGAAAGGCCGCGGTTCTTGTAAGCGAAGCGGAATCGACTGCTTTGGATTCTTCTGCGCACGCTCACGGACAGGACAGCTGCGATGTTTTAGCCAGATCTTGCATTTCTTCGACGTGCGGGTGTTGGTTTGTCGTTTATTGAACCATTTGACTCAAATTTATACACCACACTGCTAATAGTCGTCTCGTCTCAGTAGGACGATTAGGGCGACCGTAAAATGGTCGAAGCTCGCGGAACGTTGTTCGAACAGAACACCCATTTTGATAAAACAATTTATCATTTGGGCGTGTTCTTGAACGCTGTGTACATCCGCTGTGGTGATTTGGTAAAGCAGATTAAATAAATGACAGCGAATTTGACAGCTGTTACTTCAACAATATGGCCGCTATAAACTGTTGAAGTTCGGAAGTCCCTATTGGAAGACCCTTTAGTTTGGGGCTAGTTCAGTTTTGTACATTTAATCTCGGAGAGTGGGCGCCGTGGCGTAGTGGGTAGGTACGTCGACTCCTACGCTCGAGGTCGAAGATTCGAATCTCGAAAAAACACCTAATAATTTTTTCACGACTCTACCTCTTTCGAGTCACTGACAATGCTCAAAGAGTATAACTGTCTAGAAAAAGCTTCTCAAAATCAGATATTCGGAGTCGGCATTAAGCTGTAGGTCCCCTCCACTCGTGAGATAGGAATAGCACGCACAACACGAACGGTCGCTGAGAAGCTAGGCCCAGGTCCACCTCGGACTGTAGCGCCGCCATTATTATTATTATTAACTCGGAGAATACTACTCAGACCACACGAACTTAAGTAGAAGTCAAGTAAATTTTCTCTAGAATCTACCGGTTAAACGATGTGAATAAAGTGTAAAAAGTCGTGGCCCAATTCTGTACGTGAAATGGCCTCTACAGACACGCATCCGTACATGAATGATGTGTTCTTTCTGTTTCATGCGACAGTCATTTAAAACGACAACACGGGCAAAAAAGACAGATACTCATCAAAAAACGATTCGAGTAAAGCATTTAAATGCGCGGACGTCTTTTTACGACCTCCGAGTAGATTTCGCTTAAATGCACCAACAAGGTCGTCTGCATTTATCCCCCATGCAGATAGGATTACAGCTCAAACGCAGAACGCAATAATATTCACTTTTCACGATGATCCTCAGCGTAGAACTCTATCCACCTCTTTAAATCCTCGCGTCGAGTCGTCATCCTTTTTCCATCCGTCCTATTAGTCTGTTTAATTACTTAATTAAATGACACTTCCACGGGACAACTGGGAGCGCGATGTAGGGCACATTATTCAATGTGAACCTCGAAATAATTACGTTCTCAAGTATGATTAGTTTTTTACTGCTCCATAAAGGCAGTCGGTTATGCACAGGATTCGAGAGAGATCTCCCCGCCAGTGTGTGCACGATGGGCCTTGTGTTTATTTGCAAACCATAAACCATAAGCATATTCTTCGGGCGCACAACAAACCCCCCTACTGTGCCACAGAAAAACCAATCCCAACCACGAAATATGTACATACATAAATTCCTCGGCAATCATTAACTCCAATCAAATCCGAACGTGGTCGTCGTCGTCATTGCCGGCTGTTGGTGCTGTGGTGCGGTGGTGCTGTGGCGGTGAGTCATCATCTCTCGGGATGGATGGATGGAGGAATGAAAATGAAAACCTCTTTGACGTTCGGGATCAATGGAAAATGTCCGTCCTAATTAAAATGGGTGAAACGCACCGACAATTTCCAGCAAAAGCAGCAGCGGTTAATGGAATTTTATTCATTCCGGCGTTCGGAAAGTGGCGTTCAATTGAGATACATCCATGCATATGCATGCAAGCCGTCGGAACCGAGCTCAGCCCTGCACAATCACACTCACAATCGATGTCGTTCGCCCCGTCAACCCTCATGGCTGCAACCGCCGCATGCCACCGCCACCGCTGCCGACAAACTAAGCGACTAAACGACCAAACGACCGAGCCTCCGTCTCTCAACTGCCGGCCTGGGAACAACCTTTTTTAATTGATAGACTTTGATGACATTAATTGCCCGATATGATGGTGCTGTGCAATGTTCGGGCGCAGATACGTAAATTTGATTTAGAAGGAACCATGGGGGAAGCGAGAATGGCCCGAAGACGCCGAAGACAAGACAGCGAAGGGTTGCACGGGTTACGCGATCGAGCTGCGTCAAATTTTGAATTACTTCTGCAGCCATTGTGGGACGAACAGCGAAAGGTTCGTAATGAAGATAAATAATTGTGTTTGAGTTGGTCTCCAGTTACGGATGAAGACGCGTCTGATTTCCATTTCCATTCAGATCGTGTTTCTGCATTAGTTTTCCCTTTTTTCACGTTTTCTTTGTTCTTTTTTTGGTCTTTAATTTTCCTAGGCGTGGACTGAATGCTTAGGTGCTGCCCTGACTTTGGAATGGTAATGTGTGCGGTTAAATTATGAGAATATGGGAATTTTATGTAAACACGGAGGGGGGAATCCTTATGATGAAAACATTCTGGGAAATGCGTGCGTTGCTATGAGATGGTTCTTTTGAACTTGTGCACGTGTGTACTCTCAAATCGGGGAGGGGATGTGTATGAGCACAGGTGTCATATTTTCGGGTGACAGGTTAAGTTCCATCGAAGCTCACGTACTGGTGCAGAGTTATTTAAGCGCCAAGTATACGAGGGTGGAGGTTAGTTTGTAGTCTGCCCAACGACTTTGATGGAATCGAAGCTGTCCAACGGTGGTTATGTGATTCTGTGGAAAGGAAATAATAAGTGTGCGGCGCAGTGCTCTTCGGGTACCCGCACTGGTAGATAGGTTAAAAGACTGGATGGCGCAGTTGGTTAAGTGCCTGTCCTAAGTTAGAGGGGTCCCAGGTTCGAATCCCAGTGAAAGCAAAGTTCATACGCTTTTATCCGGTTTTTCAAATCTGGTCCAGTCACCATTTGCAGTTGGGAACAAATTAACGGGATTATCACGATCGAACGGTCGATCAGTGGTAGTAGTCTGACTATGGGTATCACAATGGACCAACATGGTTAAAGTGTGCTGGTGAATTCACCAGCAGTTCCTAACTAAAACTAACCTAGGTTCGGTTGTGTTATGGGTGGCGGCTGAGCCTCACATTGGAGACCGACCTTGGTCCATAGAGTCATCCCATCAAAGAGTAAGCCTATATGTTTTCATCAGCGCCTTTTTTAAAACAGAATGATGAAGAGTCATATGCGAAATTGGTGAGTAGGTGCGGTTTCATTTGAGACACTTCATTTAGTGGCCTAAAGATATGGTCTTCTAGTGTTTTTGAATCTGTTCTGGCGTGGGCCATGCAAAAAGCAGAAAACTTACTCTAAAGTTTGGCCGCTGATTCCTTGAAGCCGCGAAACAGCGTCCTATGATGAAATCAACCATCGTTCTGGAACGCAATCCTGATTGCAAGATTATATGATTAGATTTGTGAATGTTAATGTAGGACCAAAGATCAGGAGTGACTCCTTATAAAGGGTCTTCCAATAGAAACTTCCGAACTTTGACAGTTGATAGCGGCCATATTGTTGAAGCTACATCTGTCAAATTGGCTGTCATTTATTTACTCTGCTTTGCTACCATGGACGGACGGAGCGTTCAACAACACGTGCGAATGATAAAATTGTTTTATCAAAACGAGTGTTGTGTTCGGGCAACGTTCTGCGCTTTTCGCCCATTTTACGGTCGGCATATTCGTCCTACGGAGAGGACTATCCGCAATGTGGTGAGTAAATTTGAGTCAACTGGTGCAATAAACGATAAACCAACACCCGTACGTCGGCGAGAGCAAGGTCTACCGAAAACATCGTGGGAGTGCGCAGAAGAGTCCGAGGCAGGTTATTTCCCGTCGCTCACAAGAACCGCAAACCACAACTTGGAGAATTTCGGGTCGTGACTTGTGCATGTGCTCGTACAAAATTCAACTGACCCAGTAAACGACCATAGACAACGACGTGTGTTCGCTGAATGGGCTCTGGACCATGAAAAAATCAACTTCAGCGATGAGGCCCATTTCTGGATGATGGATGGATGGGTACGTCAACAAACAAAATTGTCAAATTTGGGATGATCTCAATCCACATGAGATCAAAGAGCGTCCAATGCAACTCCAAAAAATCACTGTTTGGTGTGGATTATGGGCTTGCGGTGCGGCGTTATCGGTCCATAATTCTTTGAAAACGACGTTGGCCAGGCCATCACCGTCAACGGCGAGCGCTATAGGTCGATGACTACCAACTTTTTGCGCCCTGAATTCGATGATATGAACACCAACGACATGTGGTTCCAACAGGAAGGCGCTACATGCCACACAGCTCACGCCACATTGGAAATTCTCCACGAGTGATTTGATTGCATGGTCATCTCTAGTGGAGGTGATGTGAACTTTCCGCCTTTTTTCCGACTTTTCTCGTAAGGTTTCCTGGTTTTCTGAAGTCTAAAGTCTAAGCCCCAAACCATAGTGGCCCTCAAAGCCAACATAACCCATGCCATCGGTAAAATTCAGCCTCATTTATGCGCTAGAGTTATGGACAATTGGACATTTCAGATGCAAGCCACGCAGAGAAGCCGGGGCGGATATTTGAACGGCATTGTATAATGGCATCAATAGGACTTTCAAACGAATTAAAAGTTTCGATGATATCTTGCACACACTTTGGTTTATTTCAATTTATAGATAGGAAGCGCTTAATGAATGAGCCTTTAGATGAAGCAGTCAATTTCAATTGCAATGTTTGTTGCCTCTATGCGTCGATGGGGTGCCGTGGCGTAGTGGCTAGGTGCGTCGACTCGTACGCTCGATGTTCTCGGTTCGATTCACGGCTCCACCGCTTTCGAATCACTGGCAATGCTCAAGGAGTATAACTGTCTAGAAAAAGCTTCCCAATCTCGCCGTTCGGAGTGTGCATTAAGGTCTCCTCCACCAGTGAGAGAACAATAGCACGCACAACATGAGTGGTTGCTGAGAAGCTAGGCCCAAGTCCATCTCGGACTGTAGCGCCGCCATTATTATTATTATTATTATTATTACTTTGCGTTGATGGTGATAGGACGGGAAGAATCAGTTGCAGCGACGCCGAAGGGGGCTAGGTTCCTTAGAGTGAATAGACCTTCTAAGAACCTTAACCAACTAACCTGTAAATAAATAGCAAGGGACTGTGCTGGCTGAAGAGTCTTGTTAGTTGAGTCGGCGCCATACGAAGATTGTAGCGCCCTACGAAGAAGACAAAGAAGATGCCATCTAGTTCTTTGGATTTATATGGAACTGCTCTGTGTAAAAGAACTAAAAGTATTTTGTCTTCTTCTAGGGGCGCTACAGTCCGTGGTGGACCTTAGCCTCAACCAACATGCTTCTCCATCCAGCACGATCTTTCGCCAGCTGTTTCCAGTTTTGCACACCAAGCCGGCCGAGGTCCCCCTCGACTTTCGTGCGCCACCTTGTACGTGGACGTCCTCTGTTGCGTTGTACTACAGGCTCAGAGTCGAAGACTTTTCGGGCCGAAACTAAGTTGTCCATACGCTTTACATTTCCTAGCCATTTTAGGCGTTGGAAACGTAGACGCCTGGCTAGATTCATGTCGCTGTACAGCCCATACAGTTCGTGGTTGAACCTTTTCCTCCAAATGCCATCAATGCAAAAAGGACCGTAGAAGCCTGGCAGAATTTTTCTCTCGAAAAGATCAAGAGACTGTTCATCCGCTTGGGATATTGTCAATGCCTCTGCGCCGTACAGCAAGACTGGGATGATTAAGGTCTTATACAGAGTCAACTTGGTTTTCCGAGAGCGGGCTCTACTACTCAATTGCCTTTTGAGTCCAAAAAAACAGCTGTTGGCAAGAGTTATTCTGCCAACCAAAAGTACTTATGTAAGGAAATTAACGCAGAAAGTCTACGTATGCCACCTACAGCATCTGCAGCTTCTGCTCGCCGGTTTAAATTTAGGCTGGCAACGCCTCTGAACAGCTGCAATCCGCCCGGGCTATAATTATAGTTTCACCACCTTCTCCATTGGGTGCATCAGGCTAGAGAATATCTGCTGGACTTAACAACTTCCAACTCTGTGGCATCAGTCACTGCGAAGCAAATAAAACACTTTTTCCTTTGATTTGGTGACACCAACTCCCCCAGGAGACCATCAATATCCATCAAATGCGCCAACTGCTTCTGCTTATCCATCAATCAGTGCATTAAAGTCCCTCTGCCTCCACTCATCGGCCGTGTCCCGACATTCGTACACGCTGTCAACAAAGTGTGAATCGCGTCGCAACATATTTTTAATTTTTCCCTAATTTCCAACAGCCCGCTACGATATTAGTTCGCCCCAAAAGATTGTGCGCTGCATCCATCAAAGCAACGACCTAATTGGTTGACTGCCTGGCAGTCTCTGTTCCGTCGGTGATAAATAAGCGAACATTTTCGAGATGTAAACAAAAACGAAATATTTCCCCGAAACCACATCCATTGACCTTAAAAATATCCAACGATCGTTCCGTCAATTTCCTCATGTTTGATGCCACTGTGATGCCATTGCCCCAATAAAACGGTCTGCCAAATATTATGAAACGACACGCAGTCACCAGCAATTGGGTCATTTACACTCCTCCGAGTGTGTCTTAAAATATCGTCGCTGTTCCAAGAGCCGATCATAACCGAAAAATTCCGCATCGGTTTCGTCATTCCACCTTAATGACTCTGAATGGGGAGGACGGCTCGACTGACGGCCGGGCAGCAGTGCACACCTAATGAAAGATCAAACGCGGACGAAAACGCATCTGACTGACGGTTGGTTGCCGAAACAGCTGGTGACATCATGTCATCCGTTGAGAGTCTTCCTGGAAAAGGTACGACAGATGATTATCTTCATTACGAACGGATGAGGTGAGGTTGAGGAACCTTCCTTGGAACCTACACTTGAAACACCTCCAGCGCGGGCTCTCTGTCCATCGACCTTTGTTGTTCTTGCCTTTCCACTACCGCCCAGACGAGTTTCTGTGACTGACTGCCTGACCTCATACGGGACTTCTCGGATGAGGAGATGATTGATGGGTAGCCTATTGGACTGCGTTATGATGGACAATGCCTGTGTTTTTATTGAAATAATTGTTCACACTTCAGAGGCCTTGTGAGGGTCTAATGAGGGTCCCCTTCGGTACGCTTGAACTGTGTGGCATTGGGAAACTAATCTCGAGTAAGACGGGGAGTAGAGCGACTGGATGGACGAAGTCGAAGCGTTTTATTAAAAAGTTATTAGGGCCTTTAAGGTGCGCCTAATGTCTCTTGGGTTTGAAATCGAAGAGGCGAGTTATGATCGCAATTACAGGCAATTACAGGGTCGGTGCAGTCTGATGGGTCACACATGAGGAGCTAATGGTTATTGATATGCCCTTTTGCTTAATGAACGCACATCTTTGAGTGGGCGATGTTTAATTGTGAGTCATTTCGAGTGATGCGTGCGTATTGGATGGAACTGGTTACTTTTCTCTCATATGTCAACTCTGAAAGATGTTGGTTGCTTTGTTTGCAAACCGAGATGTGTTCGTTGTTTTTTCCGAACGTCTATCCGCCACCCTGTGAAGCAATAGACATTCATAGGTCGCTCCCAGCGAGCCGTTATAGAAGATTTCACGGCCATTGAAGAAGAGGCAAAACGAGTTAGACTTGAAGTAAATGAGGACAAAACCAAGTATTTGCTGTCAATAAACAAAGAATTATCAGTACACCGCCTTGGACAGAACATTACTGTTGGCAGCAATAACTTTGAGGTGGTTAAGGAGTTTACCTACCTCGGAGTAAATATCAATCCTACGAATGACACCCTAGTTGAGATTCAACGAAGACTTACCCTAGGATACCGCTGTTACTTCGGTTTGGCGAAACAAATGGGTTCAAAACTTCTAACTGGACTAAATGCATGCTCTACAAAACGCTAATGAGCGAATGGACAATAACGCTACAGCAAAGAGGATCTTCGCAAATGTCAGAGCGCTTGGTCTGGATAACTGGAAGCTGCGTGACCAGAGCCGCAGGGCATGGAAGGCTGTCGTGTCTAAGGCAGAGACGCTTCACGAGTCGGGAGCCCGCTATGTCAGTAGTACTATTGCATCACATTCCACGAGTTTCTCCCATCTCCTACTGATTTTTATTTTCCTCAAATACTTTCGACTTAGAGGGAGTCGACTGTACTTTAATACTAACTTTTGCACGACACTAACTGGGGTTTCAAAAATTTCTGCACAATTCTGTTTACAAAATAGTTAAAGAAGGTCCTCGTCTGAGCCCCTAAAGGCTGGTGATGATGTTCTGAAAAAAGAAATTTCATGCAACAGATCATAAGCTAAATCTGGGGACGCGACAACATGCCTGACCACTGATCTGTTCTTTCTTCCTCTTCTTTGTGTGGCCCTACAGTCCGGGATGGATCTTGGCCTCAAACAACAAACCTCTCCAACTAGCACGGTCTTTCACTAGCTGCCTCCAATTCCGCACACTTAGTTGGTTGAGGTCCTTCCCAACTTGTGTGCGCCATCTACAATGCGGACGTCCTCTGATGCGTTGTTCTAATAACTCGGATTCGAAGACTTTGTCTTTTCCACCTGCCATATATTCATAGAAGACGTTCCTCTGGATAGCTTCAATTGCAGAGGCATTTACATATGTCCATGTCAAGACCCTATCAAGTGTAAAGCTGGAACGTCATGTGTTAAATTATTTCCTCGACACATAGTCGAGATGAATTTCAGTGTATCCAGAAATATGAGCGATACACTATCCTGCAGTTGTAGCCTGTACTTAGCCTAAGTACTTTAGCGACTGGATGGAGCAGTTGGTTAAGTGCCTGCCCCAAGATAGAGGGGTCCCAGGTTCGAATCCCAGTGATATCGAATCTGGTTCAGTCACCATTTGCCGTTGGGATCAAATAAACGGCACTGGAGTAGGTTGCTACCTTGCAGTGCAATGGACCAATTTGGGTCTGAGTGCTCCAGTGTAGTGTTTCAAAAAGCTCCGATAAAAAAAGAAGTACAGTCGACTCCCTCTGAGTCGAATTTTCACGGGATATCTAAATTAGTTCGAGTTAGAGGGCGTTCGACTTAGAGGATGGTTTTTCTATGCAAAATGAGGGGAATGCCAAAATAAATGTTAAAATTCGATTTAGAGAAAAATCTCGACTTAGAGGGAGTTCGTCCTTGAGGGAGGCGACTGTACTTTGTAATGTGCAAATAACTTATGTCGAAATTTGTAGGAAGTAGTTAAGGAATAGTTTTGTTGTTTTCTTTTTTTAATGGACCCCACGAAGGATTTCAAAACATCACGTTGATTGGCGCTCTATTTGATCATGCTTTTAAAGTCATTGATAGGGGATAACTTATTTTCTGGTCAATGTCACAATTACTTGGAAATATGATTGAAATTGTAACCAAATGACATTAATTTCCAAAGGATAGCCGCCCCAATAATCTTCGAACAATAAAAGGCAAAATAATTTTGTAGTAAATTAAAGGCACTGATCTTAAGTGCTTAAAGTGTTCATGTGTTTTATTTTGAAAAGAAATTAAAAGAAAAACATCGATGTCATGTTCACGATTCATCGAGCCGAACAAAAAACTATATGAGACAGGAGACATCAATACGTGCGATGAAAAAGTTAATGGGCAATGTTCGTTTGATGTGTGCTCAAGTATAATGCGAAACTGATGATGTTTTACGCGAACTCTTAACCTCTACCCATCTCTCTTTATTTAAGGTTATTTATTTCAGCATTAGAAATATAAAAAGGGGTCATATCGGAATTATTCTAAAATAACTCAAAAATTGAAGTCGTCAGCATACCTGTTGACGAAGCACGCAAGATCTTTGGGTGGAACTACAATCCGAAGTGGAGATGAGTCCATTTTCTACATCAACCGCACAGTAGGAGTGCGTTATATTGCTTTCGCACGAGTGGAGGGAACCTACGGTTTTATGCCGGTTTCAAAATTATAAGCCTGATAACCTTTACTTGTCAGTAATACTCTCTAAAAATTGTCTCGAAAAAGTTGATCTTGTAAAAATGAAAGTTTACTCACTTGTCCACTACTCGGCCACAGTTGCGAACATCATAGGGATATTCAAGGGATATCGAAACAAACCGATGCCGACCAAGATCTTTCCAAAACATCGTCGACTTCGCGTCGCTCACAAGAACTCGGCCATTTGCAGACTACAAGTTGGCAAATTTTGCGTCGTGACTTGAGACTGCACCTGTACAAAATTCAACTGACCCAGGAGCTGAAGGTAACGTGTGTTCGCTGGATGGGCCCTGGAGAAGTTGGAAACAGACCCTAGTTTTCATCGAAAATCATCTTTAGCGATGGAGCCCATTTCTGTATCGAAAATCATCTTTAGCGATGGAGCCCATTTCTGTATGAACGGGTACGTCAACAAACAAAATTTGTAAAATTTGGGACTATACCAATCACCATGAGACCCAAGAGCGTCCAATGCATCCCGAAAAAATCACTGTTTGGTGTGGAATGTGGATTTTGGGCTGGCGCCATCGGTCCATATTTCTTTGAGAACGACGTTGGCCAGGTCAACACCGTCAGCGACGAGCGCTATAGGTGGATGATTACCAATTTCTTGTGGCCTGAATTGGACGATATGGACATCAGAGGCATATGGTTTCAACAGGACATCGGTACGTGCCACACTTACTTACTTATATAGCGGGTTCCTGACCCGTGAAATGTCTCTGCCTGAGACACGGCAGCCTTCGGTCCCGGGCATGCTGCTTCCAGTTATCCAGACCAAGCGCTATGGCATCCGAGATAACTTGGTCCTTGAAACGGAGGTTCGATCTTCCTTTTCTTCTCGAAAGGCTGTGATTCGAAGATCCTCTTTGTTGGAGCGTTTTTGTACATTCGTTCGCAGTGGCCGAGCCAGTGTAGTCGTCGTCTTTTGGCTTTTTGGACTACATCCACATCTTTGTACAGCTCGTAGAGTTCGCGGTTGTATCTTCTCCTCCATTCCTCGCATACTGGACCGAAAATTCGGCGAAGAATTTTTCTCTCAAAAATACACAAAATATGCTCTGCTTTTCCGCTTATCGTCTAATAGTCGGCTCCATATAGAACTGGCTGGATTTGTGTTTTGTATAGCATGCATTTTGTCTTTCGAGTTAGGAGTTTTGAACCCATATGTTTCACCAAAACGAAGTAGCAGCGGTTTCCCAGGGTAAGTCTTCGTCGAATCTCCTCTAGGGTGTCATTCGTGGGGTTGATATTTAATAATAATAATAATGGCTGCGCTACAGTCCGAGATGGACCTGGGCCTAGTTTCTCAACAACCACTCGTGTTGTGCGTGCTACAGTTCTCTCACGAGTAGAGGGGCCCTACAATTTAATGCCGACTCCGAACGGCGAGATTGAGAAGCTTTTTCTAGACAGTTATACTCTTTGAGCATTGTCAGTGACTCGAAAGAGGTGGAGCCGTGAAGAAATGTTTTTTCAAGATTCGAACCTTCGACCTCGAGCGTAGGAGTCGACGCACCTACCCACTACGCAATGGCGCCCACGGGGTTGATATTTACTCCGGGGTATATATGTAAACTCCTTAACCACCTCGAAGTTATTGCTGTGTGACATTTTGTTCTAGGCGGTGGACCGATAAATTGTTGACAGTTTATAATCTAAAGCAACCGAAAACTGGCAGTAAGAAACTATCACGGAAGCTACCAATGAAAGAAAACACAACAATTTTATCGTTGGGAAAAACAACCACGCGATTTAAAAAACCCAAAGTTTATTCCGATCATTTCAGTGAGCTGGCAAAATTGTGACTGACACTCTTCCACAACTCATTCGTAGACATACACATACGATAGTAGAAGACATTAGTTATAATACATTTGTGGTAGTATTGGCTATGATATATACATTCGTACGCTAGCCTACGATACAGACAGCAAAAACTTGGTCTTGTCCTCATTTACTTCAAGACCAACTCGTTTCGCCTCTTCTTCAATGGCCGTGAAAGCTTCTATAACGGCTCGCTGAGAGCGACCTATGATGTCAATGTCGTCTGAGTAACCCAGCAACTGTACGGATTTGTTGAATATAGTGCCTTCTGTATTGACGCCTGCCTTGCGCACTATCAGTTCCAGTACAAGGTTGAAGAAGTCACACGACAGCGCATCTCCTGGACGAAATCCGGTGCATGTTTGGAATAGTTTGGGGGAACTGTTCCCAAATTGCACATTGACATGACATGGCGCAGTTGGGTCAGTTTTTCCGGGATCCCGAATTCGGCCATCGCCATGTAGAGCTCAAGACGATGAATGCTGCCGTATGCGGCTTTGAAGTCGATAAATAGGTGATAAGTCTCGACTTGAGACTCGTTGGTCTTTTCCAGGATTTGTCTCAGGGTGAAAATTTGGTCGATTGTCGATTTGGTCGAACCCAGACTGGTACATGCTGATTAGTGTGTGTAGAAAGGTTTTGGATGTTCACACAGTACGTTGGATAGAATCTTGTATAGGACATTCAACAGGGCTATGCCTCGGTAGTTCTTGCAAGACATAGGATCGCCTTTCTTGGAGATAGAGCATATAGAGCTGACAGTCCAGTCATCGGGCATGGCTTCATCCACCCATACTTAGTTGATGATCTGGTGCATGCACCCTACTAAAACATCACCACCATGTTTGAAAAGTTCCGCTGGAAGGCCTTCAGAGCCAGCGGCTTTGTTGGTCTTCAGCTTTTTGGTGGCCGAGCTCACCTCTTCAAAACTGGGAGGCTTCTTCATTGACTGGAGATGGGTTCTCTTCTTGCCCTATCACTCTCTCTACGTGATGCCCATTAAGAAGCTGCTGGAAATGCTCCTTAAATACATTTACTATTCCCTGCGCTTCGGTGACTAGATTTTCTTCACTATTTCGAAGAGCCTCCGTACCGGGTTTAAAGTCAGCTGCCAGCTGCTTGGCTCTTCTAAAAAACTACCGGATGTTGTTTCTGTCGCGAGACTACTCGATACCCTTGAGCTGAGAGGCTGCGTAGGCCCTAGGCAGGATCTTTTTTTTCCTACATTCTTCTGTTTCGGTACTCTTCCCTTGGTGGGTAGGTGCGTCGACTCCTACGCTCGATGTTGTCGGTTCGATTTACGACAAAACCAAACATTTTTTCACGGTTCCACCTCTTTCGAGTCACTGACAATGCTCAAAAAGTATAACTGTCTAGAAAAAGCTTCTCAATCTCGCCGTTCGGAGTCGGCATTAAACTGTAGATCCCCTCCACTCGTGAGAGAACAATAGCACGCACAACACGAGTGGTTGTTGAGAAGCTAGGCCCAGGCCCACCTCGGACTGTAGCGCTGCCATTATTATTATTATTATACTCTTCCCTTGCTGCTCCTGTTCTGCGCTGCAGCGTTAGCAAGTGTGCATTTTCTGTCACCTTTCCGAAGTACGCATTCGTCATCATACCGTACCACACAGTTCACGCGAAGTTCTGCGTGAGTGATTCGAAGGCATTGTTATCTCACGTGGAGGTGATGTGAACTGGCCACCGAGATGCGTGCGATTCGACCCCGTTGGAATTTTTCTTGTGGGGTTTTCTGATTTTCTGAAGTCGCAAGTCTAATCGAATAAGCCACAAACCACAGTGGCCCTCAAAACCAACATAACCCAAGCCATCAGTCAAATTCATTCTGATTTATGCGACAGAGTCATGGAAAATTTGACACTTAGTGGATGCGCGCCACTCAGAGAAGCCGCTGGGGACATTTGAACGATTTTATATTCCACACAATGGCATCAATAGGTTTTCCAAACGAATAAAAAGGAAGCGCTTAATGAAACCCCTCATGTCTGAGGCAAAGCCGGAGCAAGCAACATTTTTGTAGCTCGTACTATGTGGCCACACCGCTTTCCAGATGTCTGATTGGAAAACATTTCATTTTATTGTCAAATACTGACGAAATACTTGTCTCAGTAAAGTCAGCGAAAAGTTCACTTGTTCGAAATTGTCGCCAAGAGTCAAGCTTAAATTTGCTATCACCGGACAAATAAATTTGTTTTCTTTCTTAGTCGGCCAAACACATATTTTGTGACAGTGTCACTTTGACTTCCGCAACCATAAAAACAAAAAGGTCCAAGACAATGATCGCAATCAACAAATTCAAGTAGTTCCATGGTCATATTAATATAATCGTCGCTCCCATACGCGTCATCTGCAAAATTGATTACCCCACTTGACGACGTGCATATCCATCAATCATCAGTGTTGAGTCAGACTCTCCAAAGAGAAAGAGTCTCACTAAACAATGTCTTGAACTAAGAATACTAGGTCAAGCTTCTCATACTTAACCAACCGACCGTACAATTCAAATCCAATTTCATAGCAATTTTAGATTCAAAGCATCTCTCAACAATCAACATTTTCGAGGTCACCGTTGTGGTCATCAAATTGAAATTGACTCCCAATCTTAGATCAAAGCTAGTCACACAATACCGAAAAGCGTAAGTACTAATTTTGAACTAATGGCCAATAAATTAAGTTATACGGTGGACAACGCCTTGGAAAACGACACTTCAAAATGGCCGACGTTATTTAATTATTGTAACCGAGTGGAAGGTATGGAGAGACATTAACGATTCATATTTCAGTTGATGACATCCATACTCCGCGGGTATGTTCACTTAATTCGAAGAGCTTCTGCGTGAGGAACGGCTGTGATTTCATTTTCATTTCTGGTCTTCAGATTTACCGCCGAACGAATTGTCAAAGTTTTTGCCTTTTGACAAACAAACTCACACGTCACGAACTGGGTTATGGTGGCAAAGCCAAGAAGAACCTTCTCGGGGTGCAGGAGTCAATTAGTTGGGAAACTTTAGATGGAGTAAATTAAAGGGTGAGATAAAGTTATCATTGCTCTTGGGAAGAAGTTACGATGGGATAACTGCTTCGGGGACAGACATAATTCAAATTGATTTATGTCTTTAATGTGCAGTTACCGGAAAGTTACTACAGTGAATTTAGGGTGAGATCTAGAGGGTACCTCACAAGAACGATGGTCATTGCATTGTAACCGAAGAAACCTTGAAGGGAATCCTAATATCCTCTAAGAAATTCTTAATTTCTATTCGAACAGAGATAGCAATTTAATCCCTTGCCTTGGTCATTTCGAGAGAAAAGTTATGCGTGTGATCTGTGGACTTGTTTGCGTTGATGGTATTTGGAGAAGAGGATGCAGCCAGAAACTGTATGGTCTGTACAGCGACATGAGTCTAGCCAGGCGTCTACGGATCCTGGGTCAAATGTAGCTATGTCACGTAGACCGCATGGAAAACTTGGCTCCGGTTCGGAAAAGGTTCGATTCTGAACCAGTGTGAGAATGCAACAGAGATGAAGTGAAGAGGGACCTCAACCAAGCAAAAGACCGTGCTAGCTGGCGAGCTTCGTTTATTGAGGCCCCAGCATACCCCAGACTGAAGAGCCACAAGAAGAAGAAGAAGAAGTACAGGGTGATCAGATAAGAACGACAGGAAAAGCAATTTAAATAAGACAAAACGGCGTGAGATATAAAATTTATTCCGATTTTATCTTAAAGCTTTATTCATGGAGATTCTGGTTTTATTTTGAAGCTATGTTCATGCCATTATGTATGAAATAGCGCATCATTCAAATGCCCAACTCAGCTTCGATATCAGTGCTTCAAGCGGTCAGTCAAATTTTGTATGATTTGATCCAATATGTGCGGGTTATTTCGGCAATAGCGTCTTGAATATTAGCTTCAAGCTCGTCGAAACTGATTGAGTTGCTAGCGTAGACTAAGGACTTGACATAACTCCAAAGAAAATAATCGCGTAGTGTCAAGACGCTTAACCGCAGTTACGGTTAGTTAGTCACTGCTTCAAGCGGGCGGTCCAATTTCTGATGACTCGGGCCAAATTGTCTGTCGTTTTTCTGGTAATACCGTCTCGATTGTTGGCCTTGAGCTCGTCCAAATTGGTTAGCTTCTTAGCATAGACTAAGGACTTGAGGTAGCAACAGAGAAAATAATTGACTGGTGTCAAGTCGGATGATCGCAGCCGGCATTTGGTGAAGATGACTTAATTGCCAAATTTCTCATTCACAACTTCAAGCATTGCATTGCTGTTTTAAATGCATTTTTTATTTTTATCTTTAAAAATCTTATATTCCAGGAAAAAAATACTTAAACTAGATATAATAAATGGTTTCTTATACTGTCCTACTGGCCCTATGCGGGCACTCTAAGTTAATCTAGGAATTTTTAATTTATTTTGTCTTTCGGCTTCTTTTGTAATTTTACATATTTTATTTTAATAATACTAAAAGAATACTTATACTAAGGAAAACTTAAATAAAAACTTAGTAATCTAAACAATTTTTTATTTATATTCTTAACCTAACTTAAAATTAGCTTACCTAACTTAAACTAACCTGAAGTAACTAAACTATCTAGCATTTTTTTTTTTTTTTTTGGTTTTTTGTACTTTTTTTCTGGATTTTTTATATTTTTTTTTCTTAAATTTACCCTAGTCTAATTCCCTAACCTAAATGTAAGTTGGCCGTAAGGGACCAACAGTTAGCTGATTAAGCTGGCAACAGCTGGGACGTTTGATGGGGCTGCAACCACCAGTAGAATCCAGGAACTTTGTCACACTCCGCTCTGTCGCGAAAAGAGATAGATCTGCTGCACCGGAGATCATCCGGACTAACGCTTGCGACATCGCTCTCGTAGAGGAGTCGCCTATCCACCGTCCTTCGCACCACGTGGTAGATCAATGTCCATTCCTCTGCATCCTGGATTAAGCCAATCCGGTCAAGGAACAAGAATGCTTCCGGTGGAATGGATCCGCTTCAGTGAGCGTTCTCATGATATGCTTCATTGGGGTAGTAGGCTCCAAATATCAGCTCATTTTCCGAGGTCATAGCTCGTGCAACGTGCCTTGGAATCAGCTTAATAATAAAATTATCCACCCTGTTCACGTTTGCTTCGTTATGCAAGAACTCGTTGGAATAGAATTTCTTGTACTCAGATTCTGGGGTTCTGTACTTCTTACTTCTTGAGACATGCCCGGAGACACTGCCTCTCGAACATCCTCATCTTTTCTATCTGGGAAGACTCACGTTAAACCACACTGGACAACAGTACGCAATGAAGCATTGCATTGCCTTCAAGTCTGTATGGCATGTAGCGCCATCTTGTTGGAACCACAGATCGTATATATGGATGTTGTCGAGCCTTGGCCACAGAAAGTCAGTTAATTTGGAGCAGTTTTTGAATACAACATTAATCAGGTGACCGCCTGATTGATCATAGCCTTTTTTTCACCAGCACCTCGAATGTTTGCCTTGAGCTCACGAAGGGTCTGATATCTCTGGCGAACACTTTGCTTTCAAATACCCCACAAACAGAAGGCCAGAGGGGTCACATCTGGAGATCTGGTTGTCCGCTCAATGTTGTAATTTTTTTGACTGCACACGTCCAGGGAATTTTACAGAAACTGCATTGTTTAGTTTGCAGTGCGGCATGGCGCACTAGTCTAGTTGAAACCAGTAACCGTCCAGACTTTTTTCAACCGTTGGAGTCCACATCCACCGATATCGGTTCCCAAAGATTGTTTCTTCCTCTCTGAAGAAAATTGCCCCAATGAAGGCTTTGGCGCAAACGCCAGTCACACAGTCACTTTTTAGTCATGCAACGGTGTTCCTTGGATCTCGTGTGGACTCTGTGTTCATTTATAGGGCAATTCTGCTTGTTAATAGCGACAGTGAATATGAAACGGGCCTCGTCGGCCATCAAAATTTACTTGCAAAAATCAGGTTCAGTGTCAACCATTCGAGCGACTGTTTGGACATATTCAGAGCGACGTGGACGGCCTCTGTGCTTTATTCTTTGAGTCAATTGCACAGTCAATATGGAAGCGTCGGATGCGTCGCAAGGTGGTTCTACTGACATCAAAATGTTGAGCGCGGTGACGGCACATACGGCACATGTGCGTTCTTGGCAACACTCTCTCTTACTGCTTCAACCAGTTAATTGGAGCGTCTTGGGAGTTGATAAAAACCATGTCGGTGATCTCCCACTGTCCCGTGCTCAACAAAATTCAATTCCAAACGACAAATAGTGTGTGGTGCTCCTTGGCCACAACATTTTCGACGATATGCGCGTTATCACAAGTGAACGACTATTTTGAATGTACAGTGCGACAATTTAAACGGTGCTTCATGGATAAAATGTTACTGAATTGACGTTTGAAAAACATGTCTACTCAAGTCAATCGGTGGATAAATATCAAAGTTATTCAATGTTTACACACCGACATAAAAGATGACGCCTGTACTTCATGAAAAGATTGACTTATCCAAAATTTATCCAGTAATCAAACTGATTTTAGAATGAGCTGAACCGGCTACATTTCATAAGAGATTTGTTGGTCTAAGGGATCGTCATCATTATCATCCGTGGTCCGCATGTTCCACTAAAGCGATCGCGGGGGCAATGCATGCAAAAGAAATCTCTCGGGCACTCGATCCACAGTCATCGACTCTGACTTTTCAGGAGCTATGTTCAAGCGCAACCAGGCGGGTTTTTGGACTTGGTCTAATCATCTCGTCCTTGGTATGCCAAGCGGTCGCCTACCTAATGGAATCGCATTCAAGGCACGCCTCGGAAGTCGTGATGATGGGGACATTCGTGCAACGTGACCAAACCATCGAGGCATACCCTTTTCCGTTTGAAGAAGCAGCTGGTCAACATTGAGCTCCTCGCGCACAGCCGTGTTTCTCAGCCTATCCTGGCGAGCAACTCTCACAACAGCACGAAGAAATCTCATCTCGGCAGATTGTATTCGCGATCTTATTCTTTCGGTCATTACCGAAATTTCATGACATCACGTGAGAGTTGGAAGAAATACTGAGTTGGTCTAAGTGAATCTTACCCAAAGGCAGTGGGAATCTACCTTTCCAACCTACCTATCCTCCTACACAAGTTAGCGGAACAACTCATACCCAATGGGCCTCCACGGCCACTGGGTGTAATTGCTGGCAACAGCATAAAGCGCTCCTAACCTAGCGGAGTCGAAAAATTATCCTAACCATAAAATTGAACTCTGCTGCTCTTGCGACAACATTATCTAAGTTCTTCGCACTTTGTTCGCATGACACATTTTAGATATAAGGACAGCCAAGCCTCTACAACAAGCAAGCCACGCTTATCTAGACCACCTCCAACCCAAATACCCGTCCCAGTTGCTGCCAACGTACGTACATACCTCTCACCTTTCGTAGGCTTTGCTCCGTTGTGGGTAGTGCAAAGTGGCGTAACATTTCCCGGTGAAGATGAGGTGATGAGCTGTCAACTGATGCACGGTTGAAGTTACCTTAATTTTCCGTGGGTCTTCTTGAAAGAAGATCCTCAATAGAAAGCGATGTGCTGTCAGCTCACCATTTAACGTCAAGAAACGTTCCCAACTTTCCAGCACTCAGCCCTAATTCTTGAGCGTAGTCAAACACTGACAACAGTAAAGTGCTTCGTCCTTTCAGTCAACGTCAACTGGCATTTTGGGAGAATCAACTTGACAGCAGGATGCACAAAGGCACTGCACTTGAACGCGACGTCTGAGAACGAGGAAAACTTTATCTTCGCACACAGCACTCGCATTGACATCTACTAAAGTCCTCACCGTTCATGCAAGTTGCAGGGCGAAAATAATCCATAAGCCGATTCCTCCCCGAACTAGTTTCCCCCGGAGCGTATCGATCCAATTTCCCACCGCGTCACAGCTTTAAGTGCTTATCTATCCTCACTTCGCCTGAGTCATTCCCGGGAATGTGTGTGACTTGTTATTTTTGTTTCATTCCCCCTCGCACAGTAGCTGGAATAATAATAATAATTGAACTAGACAGAGGATAGCGTAGGACGATAGGACCCTCCTCTAGCTCCATAAAGTGGCCGAGTGCATGGATGTCAGGCACTGATGATGATTTCATTGAATCAAGCATCATCTCGAGATGGGACTCGTACAGTGGACACACACGCAAGCATCTGAGTATGCCATCGAACGCAATTAAGTCCGATGAACTTCGACGAAATGCAAATATTTTATTAAGGTCTTCAAAGGGTTCCTGTCAGAGCAGTGTACGATCTGCTCAAATCGTTTATGACAATTCATTTGAACTCGTAAACACTTTAGTCGCCGGGTTTGGGAGTTCGTTTGCGTTTATTACTCGGCGACGCGGACGGGTAAACACTCGTAAAGTACAATAACAAAGCAAAGCGAAAACAAAACGAAACATAACTCCATTCGTTCCAGGCGGGAGACGGTGGATGATCGGCGGACGAATGACGACGAACAGGAAGGACAAGAAAGTGAAGAGCCATATATGTACGTGCTGAAGCTGGTGGGGTTGTGGAGTTGTGGAGTCGAAGTTTGTATCGGAACTCCTCCGCAGAACACGTTCCGCGTACCAAATGCAACGCGTACACTTTTTATGACGTCTTCGGTGGCTTTTAGTGGCGGCGGCGACTGGAATGACTACAGTCACGACGACGACGGGGAAGACAACCACGATGACGACAACGACGATAACAAGACGGGCGAGGGTGAGGGCGAGGACGAGGACGGCAACGACGACGTCGACGGTCGACGGTCGACCCTAGTCTTTGTTGTTTGTAGTGTGTACTTGGGGCGCGAGAAGGGGAAAATTCTGATGAAATTCGATGCGCTTTTAGCGTGTGTGGAGTTCAAGGAACAAAGGAATAGAGAATTGCGGGCAGTGCGGCTGTGTGAAGGGTGCGGGTACGGGTGCGGGTGCTGCTGCTTTGAACAAATTTGTTTTCCGGCCCTCGGCTGAAGTGTGTTAGTCGTCACAGTGGTCATGCGTGGAAGGAACGCATTTCAAATAGACCATCCGATGGTCTATATTTGGGTTTTGTTTTGCACGAGGATGCAGGGTGGTGTGACAGCTGCCAATTGAAGAAGATTAATTGCCTGAAGTTGGTGTTGGACGCGTACGCTGATGTCTTTGAGTGAAAGAGTGGCTCTCGCAGCACTGGCGTGGCGCCTTTTGTGAGATTGCTTTGGACTTTTGCTCGGTGTCACCTCTTTATCCCGTACCGATATATATTTAAAGAATAGGATTTAAATAAACATGGCCAGGCTGATGTTCGAAAAGTAATTTTGTTTGACAAGACAGAGTGACTCTAAGCTGATCTTCGGAGGGGCGGATTGATTGATTGAAAACTATAAGAATAGCGCGCAACGTGTCCTTCGACGCCTCAATGATCGTGGCCAATTCATAGAAGATCCATTTGAATGAGTTATTTGTCAATCACAAACACTTGTGATACCCCATTTGGCGTTTTGTATTCAAAAAAGGGCCCATTAGCCACTTAACTTCAGAAAATTTACATTTTAGCCGGATGTTCTTCTGTAGAACAAAAAAGGCAGAACTGTTGCAAGATCCTGATCATCTTACTTCTGTTCTACGGAATAAAGTAATGGACGATATAGAAAGAATCCCACAGTCAATTTGTAGGAAAAGTTCTAAAACGCCCTTTTTGCATCGATGACATTTTTTTTGTAATTAGCGCGCGCAAAAGCGGTTACGGATACCCTTAAATGTCCGGAATCAAGACACAGCACGGGCCGAAGGTATAGAGGGAGAAAGTGAGAGGAGGTACCTGTGCACATTGGTCTTAAATGCCTGTGGATTGTAGTGAGTGGGAAATATTAGGCTGGGAAGAGCATTCCATATTCGTGTGGTGCGGCTAAAAACCGACTCTCTAAACTTAACTGCACGTCCGAAAGCAGGCTTAAGTGTGAACTGATGAGCATTCCTGGCGAGACGAGTATTGTGGGTGAATTCATGGAGGGGAGGAATGCAATTGGCCAGGATGAGACATTACGGCGATGTTTGGGCGAGTTTATCGACTTCGCGATATTACTGTCTCCTATAAGTTTTATCGCTCGCTGTTCGATTCTATCAAATAGGTGCAGAGAGGTCTTAGGAGCACCAGACCAGATATAAGCATTATACTCCAGCTTGGGGCGGATGTAGGCTGTGTAAATTGAAGCCAAATCAGAGGGGGTGAAGGATTTCTTGGATCGTTTTAGGAAACCTAGCATTTTTAGGGACCTTGAATATATAATCATTCCAACTAAGTATTGAGTTGATAAACATACCGAGAATGGAATGTTTTTCGGTTTCTTCTATGTAAGTGCCATTCAGGGATAATGGCTGACTATTTTGGGATCGCTTAAGTGACAGTAGACAGCATTGAGTTTTGGAAAAATTCAATTCCACTCTATTGTTTTTATATACGAATAATGGCGGCACTAAAGTCCGAGGTGGACCTGGGCCTAGCTTCTCATCAACCACTGGTGTTGTGCCTGCTATTGTTCTCTCACGAGTGGAGGGGACCTGCAGTTTAATGCCGACTCCAAGCGGCGAGATTGAGAAGCTTTTTTCTAGACAGTTATACTCTTTGAGCTTTGTCAATGACTCGAAAGAGGTGGAGCCGTAAACAATTTTTTTTTTGAAAAATTGTTTCTCTGCTTGGGTACGAACCTAGACTGTTAAAGTCTAACGCGCATGGGTCGACGCACAATTGTTTTTGCCCCAATTAAATATGCTGTCAAGGTCAGAGTTTAATGTGCTTAACATACACTGCCGCACCAATTCTACCGCCGAAGGATAGGGTCGTGAGTCTTGGAACGGATATGAAAAGCTGAGAGTACTGTCATCAGCGAAGGACTGGATTGGATTAGAAGTATCAGACAGGAGATCATTTATAAAAATGAGAAAGAGAGTCGGACACAAAACAGAGCCTTGGGGAACTCCAGCATTAATTTGGTCAATTTCAGACTTGAACCCACCCAAAACAACTTGAATTGAACGGTTCGAAAGGTAATTTCTAATCCATAGAAGAAGAGACTCATCGATGCCAAAGGCACGCATTTTGGACAAAAGCGCTTGATGCCAAACTCTGTCAAATGCCTTTGAAATATCAAGCGCAACGATATTGCTTTCTCCAGCATTGTGCAAGGATTGGTTCCACTTTTCGGTGAGATATGCCATCAGATCACCAGTGGACCTGTTGCCGCGGAAACCATACTGCCGGTCATTAAGAAGCTTCCGCGAATCAAGATATTTCATAAGCTGACGGATTATCAGCGTTTCCATTACCTTGGAAAGAAGGGACGTTAGTGTTAGTCGGTACGAGGTGGGTGACGAAGGTTCGCCTTTTTTAGGCACGGACAAATGCTGTTTTCCAGAAGAGTAGGACAGATGAAAAAGCTTACGCAGTGGATTTGCCAGCGCAGAAGAACACCTCTCCAGAAGTATGGGGGTATACCATCCAGGCCAGCGGATTTATGCACGTTGAGATCTTTAAGTACTCTTGCAACTGTACGAGTGCGGAAATGGATTTGTCCCATGGTGTAATCAACGCTCTCAAGTAGAGGAGGAGACAAAGTCGAATCTGGCAGCGTTGAGCTGGCCGCGAGATACGCAGCAAGCAGATTGGCCTTGTCTAAAGAGCTGACAGCTGGAATGTCATTGCAAATGAGCGTGGGAATTGAAGATGAGGCTGAATTCCTTATATTTTTAACAAATGACCAACAGTTTTTGCTACCCTTGGGACACCCTTGGCACTTTTTGCCTCAACTTTTGGTCATATGAGAATTTCACACGTCTTTCACACGCATTGCAGTCATTTCTGGCATGTTTAAACTTTTTCCGGTTTTCCTCAGTAGGGTTGGATTTGTAAGTCCGGAAACTCAACTCCCTCAACCTGATGACCTCTTTGCAGCTCGAGTCATACCACGCATTTGCTTTGGGTTTGATACTCTTCACTCTGTGAGGAATGAAGGATCTCATACCCAGCAGAGTGATATTCGTGATCGTTTCAGCAGCGGCATCCACGTCACTATCGAGGAAGCATAGTGACCAGTAAAAATTCCCAAAGAAGTCGTTAAGGCCGCCCCCATTGGCTTTCTCGTATAGCCATACTGTTCTTTTAGGAATTTGTTCTCTAACTTTGTGGAGTGAATACTAGAAATTAGGTGATACGACGCAGTGGTCAGACGAGCTTAGAGGCGACAATATGTCAATAGAATATTTAACGGGATGAGAGGTGAGAAACAGGTCCAGGGTGTTAGCGGAATGATCTGCAATGTCGGGTATTCGTGTAGGCTCATTGCTTGTGGTTAGAGTATTTACCTCAGCGAAGATCTCTACATATTACAATTTAAGTGGTACATGCAAGTCGAGGCGATACCCGATTTAGTTACCGAGAGTGTACGTCATAGAGAGACATCTTGGCAAATCTACGGATTTACCCTAGACTACGGCGCTACATGAGTAGATATATATGATTATACTTCTGTCCAATCAATTCAATGCGTACAGCAAGCGCGGTGGGTGATTCATTTCGGCCAAAACTTGTTTTCGAAAAACGCACTGTTTGGGCTACACAGCACTCACTTTGGAAATAAGTTTTCAATATTACCCAACTTTGTTCAAACGTAAATCGACTCATTTCGTTCCGCGGAGATATGATACTGACTTTCTGTCAAGATTTCGAGCGGGAAACAGCTGTCAGTGCCAAAATAGCCCATGATATAAAAAACGCTAGATAGCCCACCCTGTACATCCAACGGTCTACAATTCTATACTCTATTCCAGTCCAGTGGACAATCTGCAAAACAACTTAGATAAATTTGCCAGTATTTCTCAGACGCAATTTATTGCCTTCCAACTGCACAAAACTACGGATGATCCCCATTTTAAAAGTGTCCAACTTGCCTTGACATTTATATCCGAAAAAGATTCGAACGCAAACTTCGGGCTCACGAGATGGGAGCTCCGGAGTATGACTCAATCGATTTGAATGCTTTGGTCTTAGTCTCAGTCGTAAACCGAATCGGATAAGGATTTTTGTGCAACGCATTGTGGGTCTCTGCAACAAGGGTCGTCACACCGTTCTGCAGATCGAGATCAATAAACAACACTCTCCCGCCCACAATGCGACTGCACAACTCCTGGAACTGGGCTATGAAATGTCCCATTCCGTCGTTATTGTCATCCGCATACTCTACCCACTTCCATGCAATTTCAACAGATATCGACGTTCGCTTGTTGTTTCAGCAGCAACACGAACTGAATTTATGTGAAATTCATTCCAGCGATGCTCGAGGACACCCCGACCGACGACGACGACGACGACTACGGTTTGCAGTCTCTGTTTGCATTCTCCACCCGTGCGCCAGCAATGTGCCGTGTGTCGTCCTCATATTTAATGCAACACGATGGCATGAACGTCGTCGTCTGCAGCTCGCCGGGATAGATAAAAAATACTCTTCCTTCATCTGTGCAGTGACGCTGCACTGCTGCAGATAAAAGTGCTTCGAATAGGACACGAGGTGGTGGGTGATCATCATTATAAGCTGGCTTACGAGAAAAGTTTTCGGAAGTTCTTTTTTTTGCCTCTACTCCTTTTGCTGTTCATGTACTTAGAGGGCTTGAAGAATGCTAATCAAACCGCCATTGTTGTTGTTGCCGGTGACGGAGTGTGTGGGGGGAGAAAATAAAAAAGTTTGTTCCCTTATTCATTACTTTACAAAGGACTCCAAATGATGGGGAAGTCTCGAATAAGAAAGAGAATAATTTTAAAAGTTGGAACTACAAGGATCCCTGCTGAGGGAGATGAATGGGATTACATCAGCAGCATCAAATATTTTCCTCAAAAAAATGCGACTGCTCGGAAGAGAACAAATGTTATTTGGACTTATAAATGCAAATAGCTCACAGGGTTTGGCGAGGATGTATTTTTTTTCTTTTCTAAGCTGAGTATTACAGCATAACTTGCAGATAAAGGGAACTTGCTCTCTCAACTCGTGAAAACACGAGATGAAGGATTCGGAAAAAATGCACTTACAGCACTAAGGAAGTTATAAGTGGGAATGGTCAGTTCGGAATATAGATTAACCGTGGAACTTTAGGTGCTGGACGTGGACTCATCGGATAACAGGGAAAAGTTTAACAGATGGAAGTGGAAAGGCGGTTTTGTTTACAACGGACGAGTCTAGAATTGAGTCATCATGCCAGAAGTGGATAGGGTTAGAAACGGAACCTTGACCTCATTTCGCATATATGAAGAAGGCACCTTATAACCCACTCTGGAGCCATGTAGACTTCAAACGGGTTCCGCATCAAAAAGTTGGAAGAGGAATCTTCATCTAAAAAGACCAATTAATGAACGTATCCTTGAATGAAGTCCACTAACATTTCAAAACCCACCGCACCAGTATAGGAGGCACATAAATAGAAACCTTCGTTTAAAGCATCTAATTCTCATGCCATTTTGTAGCAGAATGGTTTGGCTGGGCCTCGGTGACGGTGAGTAGGACGGCGGCACGCTTGCGGTTGCACGGCTTAGCTCGTCGGACGGGGCTGTTCTTGTCCTCCCACTCGTACACCACCAGTTTGCAAACAAAAAAAAATCTCGTGCCTATAGCTAGCTAAGAGAGGATAGAAAGAGGCGAAAAGATAGAGATAGAAGAAAGCCTGATACTCTAACAAACCACGGACGGACAACTAAAAGATGGGAAAGAGATGCGAAAGAAAAGACAGGAAAGAGGAAAATAAAGGTGTTCAAGCTCTATGCCTTTACCAAAAGAGACCGGAAGGGAGCTCGCGAAGCTAAGCTAACTAACCTACACTACTCCTAAACTAAGCTACCTAACTTAAGGCTATACCTAAACTAAACTTAATCTACCTTAAAACTATCTAGCTTAGCCCGAGATCATGCCGATTGCTTCTTACTGTAGAAACTGAGGACACTTTGACTGACAGACAGACGCACTTGGCGAAACCATGAGGGTTTAAATCATAAATGCTCAACCAGGAACCATGTCGATTGACCATTCACAGTAATCTTGCTTAACACTACGGCTCCGGATTTATATCACACTGTCTACGACACCGTTTACAAAACTTTGGCTTACGGTTTGGGAGTGAGGAAACGGTACTATGGATGTTGACTTTTCAAGTATCCTGGAGGAATCTCAACCAATTTGGCCTGTGATTGACAGTACATAGGCAGCACAAGACCGTATGGCCACAATCGTATCTTCAATTTCGTCCCAGAATTCGTCTCGAATTAAATCTAACAGACTACATACTCCCACACAGAAGCAACAGAAAGGAAGCTTTATTTTAGACATAAGTGTATATTGGGTGTATATATAGTGCGCCATCTATTATTTCGGGATGTAAACATTGAATAACTTTGACATTTATCAACCAATTGACTTGAGTAGGCATATTTTTGAAACGCCAATTTCTTCTTCTTCTTCTTAGGGCGCTACAGTCCTACAGTCGCTACAGGTGAACCTGGGCCTCACTCAACAGCCAGCACGATCTTTCGCCAGCTGTATCCAGTTTCGCACACCATGCCGGCCGAGGTCCCCCTCGACTTGTGTGCGCCACCTTGTTCGTGGACGTCCTCTGTTGCGTTGTCCCACAGGCTCAGAGTCGAAGACTCTTCGGGCCAGCCATCTTAGGCGTTGGATCCGTAGACGCCTGGCTAGACTCATGTCGCTGTACAGCCCATACAGTTCGTGGTTGAATCTTCTCCTCCAAATGCCATCAACGCAAACAGGATCGCGCGCAGAACTTTTCTCTCGAAAAGACCAAGAGACTGTTCATCCGCTTGGGATATTGTCCATGCCTCTGCGCCGTAAAGCAGGAATGGGATGATCAAGGTCTTATACAAAGTCAGCTTGGTCTTCCGAGAGAGGGCTCTTCTACTCAATTGCCTTTTGAGCCCATAAAAACAGCGGTTGGCAAGAGTTATTCTGCGTTTGATCTCGGTACTGATGTTGTTTGTACTGTTTACCGCGGAGCCAAGGTAAACAAAGTCCTTAACTACCTCAAAGTCATAGCTGCCTATGGTGACGTTCTGGCCAAGTCGTCGATGTTGTGCGTCCTTTCTTGATGACAGCATATACTTTGTTTTGCCCTCGTTTACCGCCAGACCCATTTTGACCGCTTCCGTTTCAATGCCAGCAAACGCATCATTGACGGCTCGCTGTGTTCGCCCAATCACGTCAATGTCATCCGCGTAGGCTAGCAGTTGAACGGACTTTTGGAAGATCGTGCCTCTTGTGTTGGCCAGTGAGTTTTGCACGATCTTCTCAAGAACGATGTTAAAGAAATCACATGACAACGCGTCGCCTTGTCTAAACCCTTTTTTGACATTGAAGGTCTCGGTGAGTTCGTTACCGACCTTGATGGAGCAGCGAGAGTTCTCCATCGTCATCCTGCTCAGTCTGACGAGTTTGGCAGGAATGTCAAAACTAGACATGGCGCTGTATAGCTCGTCTCTATACACGCTGTCATATGCGGCCTTGAAATCGACAAATAGATGGTGTGTGTCAATTTGCATTTCTTGGGTCTTCTCCAGGATCTGCCGCAGTGTGAAGATTTGATCTATCGTGGACTTCCCGGGCCTGAAACCACACTGATAAGGACCTATCAGTTTGTTCACGAATGGTTTCAGGCGTTCACACAAAACGGCAGAGAAGATTTTATAGGCGATGTTAAGGAGACTTATCCCTCGATAGTTGGCGCAGTCAAAGGGGTCTCCTTGCATATCGTCGAAAATATCGTAGTGACACAGCATGGTCTGACCGACATGACGATCGCCAACGACCAGAACATTCCAACGAACTGGTTAAAGCGATAAGAGTGAGTGTTACCGAGAACCCACACGTTGCGTATTGTCACCTCGTTCGACATTTTGGCGTCAGTGGATCCACTTTGCGGCGGATTTTAAAGGATGATTTGCATTACTTTCCATATAAAGTGTAATTGACTCAAAGCATATTGGTGACAGGCTGTCCACGTCGATTTGAATATTTTATTTAATTTTTTATTTTTTATTTCCATCGATGATCAACCTCAAAATCTACACAGTACTATAAATCAAACGCGTTTACAGACATCTAGCGATTAGTTCATTGATCGTCTCCTTCCTGTTGCCGTATTCTCCGCCGCGCTTGTAGTTCACACTGACCCTGTTCTGCCACCCGTCCTTTGGATTTGAAAGCATAAACGGGCTAAGAAACGATGTGACTTCATCGAAATGCGGACCGACTGTGAAAATCTCGTGAATGATATCCTCCAAACAGATTATTCCCTTCTCTCCAAGTTGTTTCTCAATCATGGTAATCATGCCGCCTTCCTTCCATCAATAACGGCGAAACCCTTTTTAAACGGCCAAACTGGTGCTCGAATGGTTGACACTAAACCTGACTTTTGGAAGAAATCAGCATTTTCTGATTTGACCGGAGAGGCCACTTTCACACAAATTATGTTTTCTATATTCCAGCACCACCACCGTCTTCAAATAAAATAAAAAAAATAAATCAATGATTCCAATGGCTTATAATGCACACTAAAGGGTGGTTATGTGACTGCCGCGACTTAGTGGGTAGGTAAGTGTGTCGACTCCTGAAGGTTCATGGTTCGACCCCAGACAGAATAATTTTCTTTTTTACGACATCACCTCTCTCGAGTCACTGACAAAAATTTGGATAGAAAACTGTTAAGAGAAATTTCTTAAATTCGTCGTTTGGTGTCGGCATAAAATCGTAGGTCTCTCTAGTGATGGGCAACTTTTTTTTACCCACCCGGTGGGTATTTATGAGACCATCACTAGGTCTCACCAATCGTGAGAGAACAATAACACACACAACACGAGTGGTTGTTGAAAAAGCTAGGGTGACAATATATGACTGGTAACGCGCGCTATGAATATTATCTCTTCCAGTCTTTAAAGCTTCCATCTTAAAAGGTTTTCTAGGAAAAGCATTTTAATATGAATCGAAAAACATACCGGTCTGCTTTAGGGTGGTTATTTTTATTAGTTTTTGTATAGCTCTTGGGGTTAGTTTAGTGTTGTTTCTAGAATTTTATTTCTTTTGTGGTAAAGTTTTATGGGATGGCGATGTCTGCATAATTTTTTGCGGTAAAATCATCTCTAACGGATTCAGTAATAGGAGTTTCCGTTTGATTTATCGATTGCTTTTGGTCCTTGTTTACTTTTTGTAGGCAACTGATTGTCGTCTCCGTTGATTACAAATTAGTTATGCTGATCTTCCGTTTTTCATTTCTTATAATCATTTGATGATATTTCTAATTCTTTTTTTAAATTTGTTGAGTTAAATTAAAGTTTTTCCATGGTGTAGCGAAATGCCTTCACATTGAAGCCATGATGACGATCGACCTCAAGATGAATTTCACGTTGCGTATTAAAATTCAACTGGGATTTCGGTAATATTTTTTAATAATTTCCTCTGAGAAACAACACTAGAGAAGATGGTTTTGAAGAAGGAGGAGTGGATACATACTCAGTCGGTTGTGCAATATTCTCTGTAAAGACAGAGTCCGTTGGACTGGATGATATTCACCCCGACTTTATAAAGATTTTACTTCAATCATATTTCCTCACATCACCCATATATTCAATACTAAAGGGTGGTCCAACGAAAACGGAAGATGATAATTTCAAATAAAACAAAAAGTTTTCGGAGAATTATCTTAATAATTTTTATTATGATAGAAGGATCTATGACAATTATATAGCCATTTCTTTTAAATATCCCCAAAGAAAGAAGTCTAACGGTGTTAAATCACATGATCGTGGCGGCCAATTAACATCGCCACGACGTGAAATAACACGGCCATTGAATTTCTCGGGCAAAAGAGCCATTGTTTCGTTGGCTGTGTGGCAAGTGGCACCACCCTGTTGGAAGCACATGTCGTCCAAGTCCATATCCTCAATTTCTGGCCACAGGAAGTCCGTTATCATCTCGCGATAGCAAACACCATTCACGGTAACTGCTTGGCCGACCTATTTTTCGAAGAAGTATGCCGATGACCCCGCTGTCAGCCCATAAACCGCACCAAGCGAACTGGGCGAATATGCACAGGTGTTTTCACATTTCCTACAGACCCGGTTTGCTGAAATTTGCGCACAATTCTACCGATTGTGGACACATTTGGTGAATTACGCTGACCAAAAAAATCACGAAGTGCACGAAATGCATTTTGAGTGAATGCCCATTTTCGTAAAGGGCTTCAACAATCTTAATGCGCTGCTCAATTGTGTACTTCTCCATGGTTGAAATATTGAAACAAAGAAATGTCAAATTAAGTTGGACAAAACCCTTTATAATCATGTCTTCGACATATCCTAAACTTTGGAAAAATGCTAAGGTTATTCTTACTCCAAATAAAACAAAACCCGCCTGAATATCGGCCAATTGCAATTCTTTTTTTTTATCAAAAGTGTTTGAATGAATCGATTGTCAGTCGAATGATTAAAGATCACTTTGAGTGGCACAATCTCTTAAATCCTAAGCATTCAGGATTCCGAAAAGGACATAGCTGTGTTACAGCCTTGCTTACAGTAGCCGATAACATACGAAAAGCTGTTGACGAAGATAAAAGAACCTTACTAGCTGGGGCACAATGGACTCATAGTGGTCCAAGTGAGCTGTTGACGTGTTCGTCATGTCAGTAAGGGCACCCATCTACATAACCTAGTAGCTTTACTTGACTTTTCGAAAGCATTCGACAGTGTTAACTCGTCAATACTTTGTCACAAACAGTCCACCCAATTTAACTTTAGGGCTACAAAAGTAGTGATCATTACGGAATAGTGGCTTATAAGAGAATAAGCAGCCAGATTATGCATTCCTCCCCGATCAGAAGGGTATCCCTACGAACCTAAGCCTGGTAAACGTTTGAATTCTGCCACTCTTACCCAACCTAACCTAACGGTGTTTTTTTAGAACTCAAAGTGACTGTGCTGGCATTTAACCCACTAACATACCGATTCCTCAACATTTCTACAAACTCTTGCACCAAATCTCGCCCAAGTTATGTAACTCCTGCAGGAACATGAATATCTCTCATAAAGCACCTTCAATTGTAACGAATGCCACTTGAAAGGTGTGTTCTCCGCCAGTTACCCTCGGCATTCACATAAACTCCCATGTCGCTCTTAACCTTATTCACTTATTTTTCTTTTTTTTGAAAGCAGAAGAAGAAGCAATGTTTAAACCATAAATCTCAAACCACGATAAGAACAAAACCGAAACCTTCGTAGAAAGAGATCATGCAATCGGGTGAGTGAGTGCCGGGAAGGCCGAGCAAAGAGGAAAACAAGTGCATTAAGGTGTTTTTCTATTTAATCAAGACACCAAAAATTGTATGCTTCGCCTTTTGCCCTCGCCTCCGTCTATCTTCTGTTGACTATGGCACAACACACAACACACAGCACAAAGAAAAACCGAGGAAATGGTTTAAAACAAAAGCGGGCCTTTCTTTCGTCCCTGAAAAGCGGCCGCGACCATCCCTGCATCGGTTTTGAAGGTAAAATTCAGACAGAAGGTGATAAATTAAATTCAAAAGGAACGATGCATGTGACACGGTTTTCTTTTCCATTCAGACGGCTTATCTGGATCCATTTGTTTGCTCGGGAAAAAATAAGGAAAACACTGATAAGCATCGAGTTGCATCACAGTGACGACCGACCGTGGCAGCGGAATGGACGGTGCCACCTACATTGTCTATGTGCATGTAAACATGGCCCGTGCACAAGATGTTGTTGAATAAAGGATATGTATGGAAACTATTTGAATATGGGACTCGAAATCAAGTTGTTTGATTGTGGAAATGGTGGAAGGGGACGAGACAGGATGTGTCAGAGGACTGGCGACTGTTGTGGAATAGTTTGACGGTTGACAAACATCTGTTCTCAGACTTCCTTTGTACACCTGACGAGGGCTTCCTTTCAACATTTTTATCGCATTTGTTTTTAATCCAACGGCTTCACTGTACATCAAGTAATCAACCATCTGAAAGACAGCTTCGCTGTAGAGCGTTCTGCTACTCCGATTTTCCAAGACCTTGTTGATGGTTTCGGGCTGCAGCTCACGGATTGCTTGGATGATATTGGCCTTAAGTGCTTGAATCGTTTCCGGATTGTTAGCATACCTTCGCTCCTTCACGGTTCCGCACAAAAAAAAACGTCCAAAGGGCTCAAATCGCAGCTCCAAGGCGGCCAATTGACATCTCCAAGACGGCTGATAACGCGATTTGGGAATTAGGTGCGCAAAAGATCGACTGTAGTATGGGCTGTGTGGCATGGCGCGCCATCCATAACCTAGAGGTACGCCTGGCTCTGCTCTTGATGCACTGCTGAATCTCAACCACCTCGATATCCAGATCATGAGGTGTACTCTCAAGGTCATCTTCAGTTTAAAAAGAAGTGGTTTTTGGTACAACTCGAACTGGAGTTTCGATGACCTCGCTTATCGCATTTCCTTTGAACCCAGTCTTATGGATATGCCGTCTGACGCACGGACACCTGTACTCCAGCTGCAACGAAAATACAAAGTCGACTTTCACTGCAACCAGGACTGGCTCTGGTCAGAATCTGAGCCAGGAAAGGAATGTAGTCGAACCTTCACGGGCGGCTCCAAGACCAATGAAGGATCTGGTGCTAGTGCCTTCGTGGAGGGCGACAAGTTTAGACTGCACCTGCTTCGTTAGGTAAATTTGCGTCGGTTTTCCAAGCAGAGACCTGTGCGATCCTAATGGCTACGAACTATATTGTGAAGAATAGGTTGAAGGGGCGAAGTACATTTTTGCGTCCGTAGCGACAGCCAAGCTGTGCCTTGCTCAATCCTTTAACCACTTCTAGTTCAGGATAGTTCAGGAATGCAAGTCTTCTCTGAATTTGATAAGTAGCTTAAATTCGCTAAGACATGTCTTGGTTCCGGGACACCACGGGATCATAGGAAATAAGTGAGTATTTTCTACCTGAGCACTCAGACTCAAAACTGGTCCATGGTACTCCAGTGCCGTTAATTTGATCCCAACGGAATATAGCGCCTGGACCAGATTCGATTTCACTGGGATTCGAATCTGGGACTCCTTTAATTTGTGCCAGGCACTTAACCAATTGGGCCATCTAGTCGTATAGCCGAGGATAGGCGAGGATCAAATGAGGCATTCTCAGGACCTGAACCTACGCTGGGACTGCCCACGTCCTTGGTTAGGGCTTCCATCGATGGTTGGACTTCTCGAGAGCACAACCGCATTTGGCATGATTCACCAGGATATAGACAGACCAAGCGCGTGCTCCCCAACGTCTGTAAGAAATCCGCGGCTTTCTTGTTATCTCTTAACAGAAAAGATTGCAGACAACTCACTGGCGTACTAACGTGGCCCTACACCTTCGCCAAACACCTCAGTGTCCTTGGCCTAAGCGACGCGACCCTCTGCGACGCCTGGAGAAGACGATGACACTGCAGAGCACTTCCTCTGCCATTGTCCCGCCTTTGCTCGTATCAGGTGGTAGTTATTCGGTGCTAATGAGGTGAGAGCTGATGGTGTAGGCTCCTCATCACAGAAGCTCCTGCTGGTCTTCTTTCGCAAGACCATGAAATTTCAGCAAAAGTAGGTTGCTGCCTGATAGTACAATGGACCAGTTTTTGAGTCTGAGTGCTCCAGTGTAATGTTACAAAAACCTCCCACAAAAAAAAAAATGTCTTCAATTTCAGTAAAAAGAAAAGGCGGTTAACATGGCTCTGTAACGCCCACCGTTGACCGAAAAGTTGTCCCCAGCCTCATTCTCCAAGAAAAATGGTCCAATGATGCCACCATTCCACAACCCGCAGCAAACTGCCACTCTCTGTGGATTCATTGGCTTTTCGACAGCAACGTGCTGGTTTTCCGGGCCAGATGCCAGATGCGGCCATTTTGTTTCGTCAGAAAAGATGATTTTTCGCCCAAAATTGTTGTCCAATTCAAGCTGCTCTAAGGCGCAAACTGCGAAGCGCGCCTTCAATTGCTCAGTCAATTGGACCTTGTGAGCGAATAATCCGAGATCTGTGTGCAGAATTCGAATTCTCCTCAGGCTAGTGCGTGAAACGTTGAGCTGTTGAGATCGATGGCGAGTTAAAGTTTGTGAATTGAGTCTCACACTCTCGGCCACAGCAGCCACATTCTCATCTGTGCGCACCGCACCGTATGACGACGGGGACCATGAGTGTTGTCCACTAGCATACCAGTGTCAGGAAATTTTTGCACAAACATGCGTACAGCAGTCGCAGTGAGTGCTTCATTTCGACCAAAACTTCTTTTCAAAAAATGCACTGTTTAGGTTACACAGCACTCACTTTGGAAATAAGTTTTCAATATTTGCCAACTTTGTTCAAGCGTAAACGACTCGTTTCGTTCCGCGGAGGTTGGATCCTGCCTTTCTGTGAAGATTTCGATCAGGAAAAATAACCTATGATTAAAAAAACCACTGGATGGCCCACCCTTTATTCTTCCGGGTAAACAACAATTCGTGGGCGCCGTGGCGTAGTGGGTAGGTGCGTTGACTCCTACGCTCGATATTCTTGGTTCGATTCCAGAAAAAACACCTGACATTTTTTTCACGGCTCCACTTCTTTCGGGTCACTGGCAATGCTCAAAGAGTATAACTGTCTAAAAAAAAGCTTCTCAAAAACGCCGTTCGGAGTCGGCATTAAACTGTAGGTCCCCTCCACTCGTGAGAGAACAATAGCACGCACAACACGAGTGGTTGCTGAGAAGCTTGGCCCAAGTTCACCTTGGACTGTAGCGCCGCCATTATTACATATTAAACAACAACAACAGTCAACTATGTACCCAACAAGGAATAGGAGAGTAGGAACCTTAGATGATTTAGTCAGCCTAAATCCAAATCTCTTAAATTAAATACCAAACGCCTCAACAAATTTTTAGCAAAACAGCAGAAGGTGAGTTAATTAAGTTGTCTATCTCCCTGCCAGTAAATTCTCATCATAATACCTTATGCCAACAATTTCAAAATATTTCAAAACTCCCCGTGGTACACACCAACTTCATATATCTGAATAACGCCTTGTCACTTAAACATTCCATTTCATTCCATTCAAATCGAGCTCCAGCCACCGTCCTAACGACTTACCCTGCCCCGCCACCCACAGTGCGTTCAACACTCCCTTGACGACAGGAAATGATCAAAGAGATACCAAAATCCAAAAAAAAAAAACACACACAATAATTTGAATAGCAAGCGGAAGTGGAGTTTCGGCATTCCTTAGCTACATAATCGCGTGCAACAGACACCTAAACTCCCCGCATGTATCTTAATTTTGAATTTGAAAAACCCAAATTCGTAGCCTCCTCATCCAACAATGCCGCTCCGTCATACCATTCCGCCATATAAATCGATTCTTTGCGGTGAGACCAACCGACGACGTGCAGCACCACCTGAGAGTGCTTTCATGAGCATTTCTTCCTTTGTTCCTGCCTCACCCTGTTCTAAGTCCACAGCAGACACTATATCATGTCGTGGCCTCGATTTATCTCTGAAAAGCCAAACGGGGGGAACGATGAGTTTCCACGCAAATTGTGCGCCGGGATGGAGTTGTGGCATAATGAGGCAAACGACTAAGCATTTCGAAGTCTGTACTTCCTCCAAGCAAGCGGTCTATCGCTATTCACAGCGTGCTGGTCGGGGCATGAAATTTGCATCTTCTCCAAGTGGAAAACTACTGCTAGTCGAAATCATTTGCAGATACTTAAGTGGATATTAAATAATTCACGATATCATTGAGTTGAGTTTGACCTAAATTCATTTTCGGAGGCAAACTCAAATACTACGTGCGGTCGAATTGTGCAGCGATGAGAAGACGAAATGCTTTTGGGAATGGATCAGTTTAACGATTTACCACTTGCCTGACCTGAATCGTAGCCTGGAGCAATAACATAAGACTCCAAAGATATCTGGGACGCCACTTCATAAGCTGATTGCAATTCGAAGACTATTTCCAGTTCCTTTTGTGATGGGAGTTTGTGATGAGCCCTGAAGGAACGTCTGTTTGGATTCGACCACAAACCGAATTAGTTTGCAAAATGAGGGTGAAATTTGGTAACCGATTCTGAACTAACATTGTCGCTGATGTTGTTTGTGGCGTGACAAAGAGTACAGGTAAATACGTATAGCTAAGCAGCTAAGAAGGAAGGACAAGAGCTGTTTATGAACTTTTCCAGCAGAAGAGCGGGTAAGAGGGCACTCTTTACAAGAAGCGTAAATTCTTGCAGACTAGTAAATGGCAAAGACATCCGCTCCGGTTTGTAGGAGATCAAAAATTCTGTCCCCTCGCGGTTAAGATAGTAATAAAGGGTCTCCCAATAGGGACTTCCAAACTTTGACAGTTGATAGCGGCCATATTGTTGAAGCTACATCTGTCAATTTGTCTGTCAGTTATTGAGTTTGTTTTGCCATCAACACGGACGGACTATTTGAAAAGTTGTGGATTAATTTGAGTCCAATGGTTCAGCAAACGATAAACCAACACTCGTACGTCGACGAAACGCAAGATCTGGCGAAAACATCGCCACTGTGTGTAAGAGTGTGCAGGAAAGTCAGTCAATTTCGCGTCGCTCACAAGAACTCGGTCTTTCGCAAACCACAACTTGAAGAATTTCGTGTCGTGACTTTGGCCTGCACTCGTACAAAATGCAATTGACCTAGGAGCTAAAGGTAAACGACCATAGACAACGACGTGTGTTCGCTGAATTGGCTCTGAAGCAGTTGGTTAGGTTAGGTAGATGGGTGCCCTTGCTGACATGAAGAACATGTCACGGCTCATTTAGACCACTATAAGTCCATTGAGCAGTTGGAAACTGATCCAAATTTCCATCGAAAAATCAACACCTTCAGCGATGAGGCCCATTCCTGGATGAATGGGTACATCAACAAACAAAATTGACGAATTTGGGGAAAACCAATTCACATGAGATCCAAGAGCGTCCAATACATCCCAAAAAATTACTGTTTGGTGTGGATTTTGGGCTAGCGGCATCATCGGTCCATACTCGTATTTCTTTGAGAACGACATTGGCCGGGCCATCACTGGCAATGGCGAACGCTATAGTCTATAGGTCGTTGATTACCAACTTCTTTCAGCCTAAATTCAACAGAGCGGCGCCACATGCCACACAGCTCACGGCATATTGAAAATTCTGCACGAGCGATTCGAGGGCATGGACATCTCACGTGGATTTGGTACGAACTGGCCACCGAGACCGTTCGATTTTTTCTTGTGGGGTTTTCTGAAGTCGCAGGTCTATGCGAATAAGCCGCACACCAAAGCGGCCCTCAAAGCCAACATAAGTCATGCCACCAGTCAAATTCTGCCTGGAAATCTGACATTTCAGATCCGCGCCATCCAGAGAAGCCGCGACGGACTTTCCACCGATATTATATTCCGTATATATATATAAAAAGTGGGCGTGGTGGGTAGGTGCGTCGATTCCTATGGTCGATGTTCTCGGTTCGATTCCCGAAAAAAACACCTAACATTTGTTCATAGCTCCACCTCTTTCGAGTCACTGACAATGCTCGAAGAGTAAAACTTCTCAATCTCGCCGTTCGGAGTCGGCATTAAATTGTAGGTCCCCTACACTCGTGAGAGACCAATAGCACGCACAACACGAGTGGTTGCTGAGAAGTTAGGCCCAGGTCCACCTAGGACTGTAGCGCTGCCATAATTATTATATATATAAAAAATTGTTACAAGTGCGTTGTGACTTTATAACTCACGAACGGTCAAACCGAATTCGATAACATTTTTTTGCATTTGTTCGTATGGTCGTGTAGATGGTTTATCTAAAGTTCGCACGAAATTGGTCGACGCATTCGTGAGTTATGACTTTTTATGTCAACATCTAATTTTGTGCTTATAAAAAACAACAACAAATCCGTAAGCGCCCATGAGCGTGGGCTGTATGTACATATACTGTGTGCTGATGTCATACACACGGCAAATACACACTGTAACGCATGCATGTATACACATTGACAGCTGTCATTGAGTGATCATGTTATGGTTCTTTTTCATCGAACTCGCATTGTGAATGGATGTAATCGGTAAGAGTCGCATTTGATGTTTGTTGTTGTTTATTGAACAAAAGTGGGCGCCGCGGCATAGTGGGTAGGTCGTCAACTTCTACGCTCGAGGTCATAGGTACGAATCTCGAAAAAAGCACCTATAATTTTTTTTCAAACTTACAGCTAAACATTATCAAACAATTAGCTTAATTTTTTGATCGTTTTAACACAAACGTACATGTGTACATTTTATTCGCACTTGCCGGTAAATGTTTTTGTTTTGTTGTTCTTGGTATGCGAATAATTGAATGATTGAGGCAAAGATGTTTGATATAGCGTGTATGCTATGTTAAAATCGTAGTGTCTGTCTGTCTGATTGTTCGCACTAATCTCCGAAACGACTGGATCGATTTCAATGAAACTTTCAAGGCATGAAGAGGAGGTTGTCAAGAGTGCCTAGGCCTTTTATGCATTTTTCGTTTAAAAGAATTCGAGCTATGCAACTTATGTCATTATTCAGAGTTTCATATTCATCATGCCTAAGCGAAAGTAGACGACACACAGTCACCTGAAGTCATGAATGTGCAAGAGAAACGTCGTCTAAGAGACGACGTGAACCAACCTCAAATTTTAATTATTATTTTACTATTTGTATCTATGAATATAACATTGAAGGTTCGTTTGTATGTGTTTGATAAATTTCTAAGCAATTGCACCGATTCTTATGCAATTTTTGACACTATTAGCACCGATCGATCAGGAATCGATCATAGGCTAAAAAAAGAACAGAAATTCGTATCTCTCAGCAAACATTCGACCGAGAATTATAAAGTTTTGCACACATGTAACGAACACCGGGAAAAATTAGATTCCCTGGAAAAAGAAGAGGACACGCCCACAAGCGAAGGTGTAGCGAAGCTAGCTGGATAGTCAAGTTCCATATATAATGGCATCAATGGACCTTTCAAACGATAGAAAAACTTCGATGATGCCTTACACACGCTTTGTTTTATTAAAATTTAAATGTAGGAAGAACTTAATGGAATACCGTTTTATATACAAATTTCCAAATTTCAGTAGAAAATCTCCAAAGAACTACAGACATAACGACGATAAATTTGTCATCCTCACTCTTGTAACCCAGTCATCACTGAGAGTAGTTAAATCGCCTGCATTTCAAGAAGCATTAAGTTTCTCCCTACTATCCGTTTGACAAAACCAAAGTGATGCTTCACAATCGACACCCATTAAAGGGGCAAGGAAACATAAACGCCCGTAATGAGGAGCCATCTTGCTTTGGATTATGCAGTTTAATCCTTCATCAGCAGACCTTCTCTTTCCATCGAATACTCTAGTTTTCCCCTACACCTGTTTACTTAACCCGCACCGTTCAACCTTGCAGATAGGGAACGCCCGCCTGAGAGCTCTTTTCAACACACAGGGCGTTTAAAGGGGGCTCTGTTCTTGGCCTCCACTCAATCAAGGAAATCAATATCGAAGCGTATTCAAATTGGAAAATTTATGAAAAAGAAAAAAGACTAAGGATAGAACCTTTTCACTGCCACTGCTTGTTTTCTAACAAAACCAACTGCGAAGGACTTTCAGCACAAGGACTCTTGCAGTAGCGAGCAGAGATTTTTATTTTTCCAATTTGCCTGAGTACCTCTGCCGGCAGTCTGCCATTGAACACAGTCAAGGTCCATTAATGATTCATTTTGTAAAAGCAAACACATTTTCCTGGTTCTCCGTCGCCGGTGGAGGAGAATGGCTGGGAAATAATTAAGACTCTGACTTGGTTATGCTCCGCTAAGGACCGGGGCAGGTAGTTTGCTATCAATTTGGACAGAACTTGATGGATGGTGGTCCACCAACTCCTCGCATATAAGTCCCCATTGTTTAAATTTGAATTTTGTGAACTGAATTTTTGTGAGGGAAAAATTTGCATAGTTTCCTTCTTTCTAACCGATTGTGCCCTGAATTAGGCAAGCGCATTTGAATACGAGGCGTACGGTTCGTTAGCCAGATGACGAACAATGCGTTAAATGGGTCCGAACTGTACAGGCACAGCAGTCGTCTGAATGGGGATTTGCAGTTCGCTTGTTTCATTTCGAAAATTTGTATCTGTTTATGGGTGAATGTATCTGAAGTAGTAAAACACTGCGGGATTAGCATGTTCGTGATGTGGAATTTTATGAATGGGAACGATAGTCACGCTTTTATCTTGATTATGGTTTGTTGGCTAGTGAAGACAACGGCTGATGATGACGTAAATGTGTTTGGCATGCTTTCAAGGATGTACTCGTATATCATGATGGTTTTTTGCGTTCATTGAAATGGAAGTCGTTTTCGGGGAGGTGTTTTTGGGAGGTGAACTTGCGTAAGCAAATGAGAGAAAGGCATAGATATTTATTGGACGTCGTCTTCTTGTCATGAAGAGATGGAGAGCGTTGTCAGTTGACTTATGAATTTATCTGGTTCTCTGTAGGTGGACGCTCTTCAAAATGTTTTGTTGTTCCATTGACTTCGTTGGATTTTATGCAATTTAAGACAGAAATTCCTCTTCAACTTAGGTTCCTTATATCTTAACATTTCCCATGTTTCATCCAGCTGTACAGAATTTGTACTGGCTTCACTTAAGGTCTCTTTTGCTTAGATTAGAATATAAAGGGTGAATAAGGTTAAGAGTAACACGGCAGTTCATGTGAATTCGGCGGGTAGCTCACGGAGAACACACCTTTCAAGTGGCATTTGGAACTTTTGACGGTGCTTTATGAGAGATAGTTCCTGCAGGAGTTACATAGATAAGGTTAAGGGGTTGCTAGCAAATTCACCAGCACACTTAGACTATGTAGGTTCATTATGATACCCACAGTGAGACTACTACCACTAATCGGTGGCGCACGTAAGTGGAAAGGGATCTCAACCAACTGTGCGTGCGATACTGGAGGCAGCTAGCTAAAGATCGAGCTGTCTGGAGACGCTAGTTGGTTGATGCTCAGGTCCATCACGGACTGAAGCGGCACCTTAATTAAGTCAGCAAGCATTTCGCTTTTTTGCAAAAATGGAGAGCCATTGGGCTCTGTTTGGTCCGGTTCTTTTAGAATTTCTACTAAAAGCATTTTCCATGCGACTGGATGGCGCAGTTGGTTAGGTGCCTGCCCCAAGTTAGAGGGGTCCCAGGTTCGAATCCCAGTGAAATCGAATCTGGTCCAGTCACCATCAAATTAACGTCACTGGAGCAGGCTGCTACCTGGCAGTACAATACACCAGTTTTGGGTCTGAGTGCTCCAGTGTAGTGTTTCAAAAAAAAAAGAATTTCCCATCAATTGGTTATATAACTTTACTTCAAGATTGCACCCGCCTCTAAACAAATTAAAGCTCGCTTCTGCTGCATGAAAACAACTCACCATCAGATCATCGTGGTTCGACTTCATCGCGGAACACGCGATTTCAATTAAGCCTCCATTCACTTTCATGCTACGCAATTAGTGACAAACAAAAACACAAAAGACAACAACAGCACTTAGGTACAGTCAGCGATTCTATGCCGACAATCACATTTATGAGCCGGAGAATCGCCCTCTGCAATTCAAATTCATTGTCAGATGATGAACGCATCTATTTGGTGAACCCGTCCCATTGATTGAGCACCGAAAGCAGCAACCCAGCCTCAAGTTCATATGCGCTGTTCTATCACGTCCACCATCGCCACCACCACTGCCGCCAGTCTCATCCGTCATCTTCAGCTTCCTCTCAAGAATGCTCCATCCGCAGGGGAAATCCACCCGTAACCCAAACATCACTTACACTTGGCATCGCTCCAGCATCATCGAGTTATTTCAGTTCGACACGGAGGAGTATCTGTTGGTCATGCTGTTGCGCTGCTCCAGCTCTTTCGTACATCCACAGCGTTCGACACCATAAAACTTGGACTGCAGTCCGAAAATCGTGCACAGTCTGCTTTTCGACGAATGAATAAAATCAAAAAACAAAAAAGAAATGTATTTATGGCTCATAAAATGCGGGGAAAATTAGCCAACGGGACGGAGGACCAGTGGGATTGACGGAAAATTTGTCATTGGCTCTATTTTAGGTTCGAGATACTTATCGAATACTTTTTCCTCTTCTTGTTTTGTTTTGTGATTTAATTAACAAACGCATTCCTCCACGGTCGGCTGGCTGCGGTTTGGTTCCGCCGGATAAGTGGCACCGTAACCACTCTTATTCGGTGTAAAGGACTGAGACTAATTAGCACTGTGTCTGTTGAGAGTTAACAAGTTTAAATCTCAATTCGGTTCAGCAGTTAAAGTTCGACATTCGACAGGCGACTTTCGACAGAGCCGAGGTCAATGTGACGGAAGGAGTTGGTCATTGTTTCATCTTTTCGTGGATACGTAATGGTTCTATACTGTTTGGCGAATTATTGGCGTCCAGGGAGACGTTTTATTGGCCGCTGGCACGGCATGAAATGCCACCTTAATTAATTAGACATACAAAGAGTCGGTTCCACGTGAAGACGAGTATTTGCCTAAGAGACCGCCCCGCTGCCACGGGCGGTGAGCTGATGTGTATTCTTCGATTTATTACCGAGTGGTCAGTGGAGGAATTGTGTACACATGTATCCGAATTCGGGTAATTGGCCAGGGAAGGTCAGAAGAGATATTTACCTCAAGCATTAGACGAAGAATTGAGACTTTCGGCTTGAGGGGTCTTGAATGCGTACACACCTGGTTGTAAAAATGATAAATAGACGACGAAAGAGATATCGCAACGGAGGCACTGCTCGGCGAAGACAAATGAGTTCGAGTCGAGTGAGAGTTTCTGCTTAGTGGCCTTGACGAAATGGGAAAACAACTTAAGAATTTCATAATCGACGCTCATTTTCAGTTCCATGCGACTTCAGCTAATTAAGTATCCGACTCTTGGTCGACTATCTAGTCAATGACGTAATTTTGAATAGAAATTGCTCTGGAAGTGGGGAGGTCAGAATCACGAAGTAGATCCAGATCTCTCCTGAAGCCAAACTCACTGCTTTCTGAACATCTGTCACCAACAGATCGCACATCTAATTACCTGCCGTCGAATATCAATTTCTCGTATCTGCCAGGAAGTGATCAAATAGCATACTTATCCACGAACCACTGAATCCTATGCAATTCATGCAAAAAGGACATCTGCTACATGATCCCTCTTAATCAACTTCATATCTCGCATAAACCTATGGGGGCGTGCATTAATCTCGAAAAGAGCAGAAGAGGAAAAGAGATACTTGCCTGTTCATCCATACAATTGAACATCAATTGTCTGCCGGTCTGGATAGTCCCTCTCGCAGATCGTTGAAGGAGGGTGTAGCTCGTTTTACTGATCGCATTATAGATACACACATGCATCCCGATGTTTTTCGCAATCGCTGTACCATTAAAAACATCTGACAGTCAGTTAACAGACATCCGTGGTGGAATTAAATTTCAAAATTTGCTCATTTGCGAGCTGAACAAAGGCAACGCTGATAGCGGATTGATTGTGAATGAAATTTGGGGTGTCAGTGGGATTTTCATGGATGTGCTTGTTGCCAGAGACTGTCACCCATCGAATGACTTTTATTGCTTTTGGAACGGCTGCTTTTTTACACTCAAATTGGAAGTTGTAGTCAGGATAGTTACAAGTCATAAATCGATTTGACGGTCTGGATATTAATCAGGCCGACAACAATGGCGGTGATGTCAAAGAAAGATGGACTGCAATAAAAAAGAACATTAAAATGTAGAATAAATCGAATCAGGTTTTCCAGAAACAAAGGGAATCAAGTCGTGGGTCGTTGATGAAAGCTGCATACGGGTGGACAAGTGTTAATATTTTCGACTCTATCTAGTGAATTAATGATAACGGGATATCAGACGATGCACAATCAATCTATTGGGACAAAGGAAACGTGCATGAAGATGTTAACAAGAAACTAAAATCGAAGAAAACAGTTTGGAAGCTTCAACGAAAAGGCTTACTTATCAGGCCCCTGGAGGGTTTGAACCTGAGCTATTGTCGCATTCCATCGGCACACTGCTTCCAGTCATCAAAACAAAGTTGTCTTGAGTTCGATCGACCCCTTCTTCTTGCACCAGGCGGTTTGAATTTAAAGACTCTATTAGCAATGGCATGGTGGTCATTCGATCGATGTGGTCCATCCAGTTTAGCTTACGGATCTTTGCCTTCTGAAACAACCTTGTACAGCTCGTAGAGTTTGCGGTTGTGTCTCTTCCTCCATTCGTCTTCCTCACAGACAGGACCACATATCTCACGTAGAATTTTTTTTCCGAAGGCACCAAGAATAATCGCTGTCGTTCTGCTCATCGCCCAGCTCCCGGTTCCGTACAGTAGGACTGCCACGGTTACAGTTTTGTAGAGATTTTCGTCTTTTGAGTCAGGAGACTTCAAACCGAAGTAGCAGTGGTTGCCTAGGGCGATTCTACGCCGGATCTCTACCAAGATGTCGTTTGTGAAGTTCACGTTTGCACCGATGTAGACAACCTCCTTCGTTTTGAAAACGAAAAGACTCGTTAAGAAAATGCAATTTGTCACCTCTCGATGCTCAATCGTAACCTTCACGAAATGCATAATTAGAGCGAGGCTCATTAAGCCCTCGCATTTTGAAAAATATATGTTATGAAGGGCCTCTGATTAACAGTAGATGAAAAACTTAATCGGAACTTTGATCTAGACATAGAGCAGAATGGGAAAACGGGCTTAGACTTCTCTCCTTTAACGAACGCCTCAAATAATATAGCATATGTATATTTAAGGACTGTGAATATTTCCCTACCTTTCAGAAAATGCTGACTGTAAAGTAAGGAGGGCCAAGGCCGTACATGGCCATTTTTGTTGACATTCAATCGGCAATCAAAGCTATTGGCTATCGGCCTCTATAGCCTTAAACTTGCTAAGGAATGCTACAATAAGCTACACTCATTAGGAGGGAACATAAAGGACTCCAGGACATTGTAGAATACTGCGTAATCAGAACGGTGTGTGATATAAAGGGTCGTCCAATAGGGACTTCCGAACTCTGACAGTTGATAGCGGCCATATTGTTGAAGAGCTTTTTTTGCCAAATTAACATGAACAGACATAACGTTTAACAACACAACAAATTATTCTATCACAGTGGATGTTCTGTTCAGACAACGTTCCGCGCGCTTTTTCGCGCAATTTTCGGTCGTCATAATCATTCGGGAGGACTATTCGCAGTGTGGTGAATATAGTTGAGTTCGCAATAATAAACTAACACCCGTACATCGACGAAACGTAAAATCTGCCGAAAATGTCACCGCTGACCGTGAGAGTCTGCAGGAGAATCCGAGGCAATCGATTTCGCCCTTCGAACTCGTCCCTTCGCAGACTATAACTTTGCGTCGTGACTTGTGCCTGCACCCGTATAAAGTGCAACTGACCCAGGAGCTGAAAATAAAGGACCATAGACAACGACGTGTGTTCGCTGGAGCAATTGGGCACTGACCCTAATTTTCATCGTAAGATCATCTTTAGCGACACGTCGTCAAACAAAATTGTCAAATTTGAGACGATACCAACCCATATGAGATCCCACAGCGTCCAATGTATCCCGAAAAAATTACCGTTTGGTGCGGATTTTGGGCTGACAGCGTCGTCGTCGGTCCATATTCCTTTGAGAACGACGTTGGCCAGGCCATTACCGAGGTCGATGATTACCAACCTCTTTTGGCCTGGATTAGATGATATGGACACCAACAACATGTAGTTTCAACAGGACAGCGCTACGTGCCCACGTGCACAGCTCACGCCACATTGGAAACTCTGCACGAGCGATTCTAGGTCATCTCACGTGGAGGTTAGGTGATATGAACTGGCCACCGAGATCGTGCGATTGTGTGGGAGTAGGGTTTACTGAATTCGCAGGTCTATGGAAATAAGCCACAAACCACAGTGGCGCTTAAAGCCAGCACAACCCATGTCATCGCCTCAGTCAATTTCAGTCTGATTTATGCGCCAGAGTCATGAAAGTTTGACATTTCGGATGCGTGCCGCCCAGAGATTTGGATGAAAATAGGATAGGAAGCGCTTAAAGTAATAACCTTTAAACATTCATGTAATTATGTATGGAAGACCACTTCATTCAAATGCCCGCATAGATCTTGTTAACAGCGTTTAAAGCGGTCAATCTAATTGTTGATTACTCGCCTCACATATTGAGACGTTATTTCGGTAATAGCGGCTCGAATTTTCTCGTCGATCTCGTCAAAAGTGGTTGGTCTTGGCTTGTTGGCGTAGACTAAGGATTTATCGTAGCCGCATAGACAAATTGATGAACGCTCGCGGTGAGCTGGTGATGACCTAGTCGCCAAATTTCTTCCTCACAATTTTTAGCGTTGCATCGCTTTTATGGCATGTAGCTCCGTCTTGTTGGAACCACAGCTCGAATTGATGGAAGTTGCCGAGATCTGGTCACAGAGAGTCGGTTAAAATGACTCTATGCCTGAAACAATTGACGGTAACGGTGTCTCCTTCCTCATTTCGAAAGACATAAGGTCCGATGATGCAGCCATGCCAGCCAGAGCAAATAGTCAGTCTTTGTGGATGCATTGATGATTGGTCGAACACTCTTGGGTTGTGTTTGCTCCAGTAACGGCAATTTTGCTTGTTGACATAGCCCCTGAGCGAAAAATGGATTTCTTTCGAACAGTTGATGTTTCGCCAAAATTCAGATCTCTGGCCAACATTTCCAGCGCCCAAATAGAAAACGCACGGCGTTGCCTATGATCATCCGAGTTCAATTCTTGCATCAGCACAATTTTATACGGATGTAGACCCAAATCCTACAATAGAATAAGCCGTGTTGACTCCCTGGCTATTCAGCTGATCGGCGCCGAATCGACATTTCTGGGTCTCTTTGGACACTTTCTTCGTATCCCACCAATCTCTAACTGGTTGGTGGCTTAAAGTGCAAAAGGGTGTACTGAGGCTCAAACTCTTCAACTGTGCAACGAATTGCCTGCATACTGAAGCTATTATGACGGCTGATCTCACGACGAAATTCACGTTGCGTATTAACAACTGATCCAACATTGTTCTTGTCAAGGGATTAATAGCTAGCAAAATATGAATCAGGAACAATTGCTGCCGTTCAACTAACATCTTCTGAGCGCCGTGGCGTAGTGGATAGGTGCATCGACTCATACGCTCGAGGTCCAAGGTTCGAATCTCGAAAAAAAAAACATCAAACATTTTTTCACGGCTCCAACTCTTTCGAGTCACTGACAATGCTCAAATAGTATAACTGTCTAGAAAATGCTTCTCAATCTCGCCGTTACAATCTCGCTCGTGACAGAACAATAGCACGCACAACACGAGTGATTGGTGAGAAGCTAGGCCCAGGTCAACCTCGGACTGTAGCGCCGCCGTTATCATTGTTGTTAACTAAAATCTTCTGGTCTGATTGTGGCATCCATAAAACCAAACTACTAATCTCACATTGGTACGTCATTCGATTCTCGTTGTAAGCAAATCTCGAAAGTGGCTTTTGACTTTCAATGTAACGTTGTTTGTAGCCTTCTGGTTTGATTTAGTCATACAACAACTAGGCCCAACTTGTTTTACATGTTCCTCAAAAAATCTCAAAAAAATCATGTCGGGATGTCAGGGTCTTAATCCTTTATTCTCCCCCTTCTCATGTACGCATCATACACCAGGCTTTCGTTAACATTTGCTCCTCCCTTTAACAAAATCATCCAACTGTCCAACTAATGCATTCCTTTCACTTCTTCTCTTTCCAGGTAAATCACAACTTTACGAGAACGTCATTGAGTAACTTCAAACTGCCGTGAGTTAAATTTATGTTTTCCCCAAAAATCAATATTCCAAGGCCAGGTGGTCAATGAAATTAATTACCTACGTGCCGCTCGGACAACAGAGGTCTTGCCGCCCAGGCATTCAGCGCGCATTCCCATCCTTTTATGCGCTTCATAAATCTGCCCATCAATGTTTTCGATGTCTGCGAAGCAGTCTCGAGTGGACGAGTGCATGTCCACTTCTCAAACAACACCCATCACGTAGCGACGTTTCAAGTCAAGGCAGCCACTTGCCGAAGGGAGCTGTGAAAACTCCTGTGAGACAAGTCCCACCGACGAATTTATGATAATTCGGTTGGCAGCCGATGACGAATCCTTCCGAAATTAAATGGAAACACAGCTCACAGCTTGTCTGCAGCAGTGGCATACGTACGAGTAGCTGCCCATGTGTTGACTCGCAGATCGGTCCCACAGGCATCATACGTTTTGACGGTTAGCTGGCATGCGTTTGAATTAACTGAATTAAGACGCATCATTTCTTTGATTGATATTAATCCTTCTTGCCCTGCGATGGATTGTGCCTCTGTGGCAAGACGGGAGAGTACTCTGCACACGACCTCTATGAATTCGCATCGAGAATTGCGTCATAGCGCGGCACTTAAGCATTTGGGGGGAGACGTTAGCTTATGTTTCATATCTCTCAACTGAACTCCAGGCGCGGCTCATGGCACGAAGAGTGTGTTTCTTTGTGCGCGGATCGTGTTTTCTGCTTGAGGACCAGACAGCGATCTCTTCGTGACTCCCAACTGCACACTGCCGACTGGCTGTGACCTAGTAGCTCAACATTAATCGTGCGTTTTGTGTTTCAATTTCCTTTTATTTGCATCGTGAACGGAATGAGAAACCACTGCACAGAGATGTGTGTGCAGCTATGGAGATGTGAAAGTCGTCTTGTTGTCGGGTATTGTCCATGAGCCGGTCGTTGCTGAACTGCAGGCTTATGAGTCATCGTGCATACGTCTTTGGAGGTGAACGTGTTGGGGTTTGAGTTGCTGGAGTCTGTTCTTGCGTGTCGTAAAGTTGAATAACCCTGGGATCGAGTAAGGGTTAGGTGTTGGTGTCGTGGAAAAGTGGCAATGATCTTGCGCACGTACTGCCACCGAACAACTCCATCAGATTGTGTTGACGATGATGTAGATGTGCCGACTTGAGCAGTCGCTAGTGGTGAGTGAACCTAGGTCTAGAGTGGAAATAGATCAACTTCCTTTTTGCCTCGACCCAGCGGATGTGAGAACTGATGTCGGTGAATCTAACGACCTCCTCTTTTCTCTAAGAGGCCCGTTTTACAACGTACTTCATAAAATCATGCAGTGGGGTTGTGACGTGCGGGTTTTTGCCATGTCGATGATCGCGGAGACCCAGAATCTGGATTGATTTTCGTTATTGTGTCCAATCATATATTCCCAAGCTTCTGTTCGACTTTTTAAGTAAGTTCCGATTTCATCTTCATTTCAGCCTAAAAAGGTAACGTTCATCAAAATAATGAGCATCTAATAAATATCTTACTTTTCCTTTGTATTTTTTTAACGCAAACGTAGTTTGTAACCAACTTACTAACCAGTAGATAGTGTCGCCCGAAGGTCTTGTTTAGCTGGTAAATAATTCTTTTTGGGATATCTACTCCATTCTCGTCACTTTGACAAATGGCTTACTAATGCATTGCTTAACATTAGCTACTTAGAGTTAGGGTCTTTTAGGCAGACTCCCTCTGTTCATGTGCTCATGGGTTTTAGAACTGACTTACTGCAGCGAATGTTTCGGGTCGCTCTTTCTTACAAGAGTTCACTTTTGTGTCTGATGTGGTCCGGCTTGTAAATCCATAACTCAGCCAAACCTTTAAAGACATACAGTGAGAGTCAAAAGTTTGTATACAGCCAGCGCCTACTAGTACAGAAATGAAAATACGCTATGTTCGAATTGAGTAGAAAATTAATTTTAACGCCAAACAAAGCACAGAAGGAAAGCGTAAAGTTCACTATTTTATTGTGTGTACTTTCACTGTAAAATAAATGTTTTTCGGTCTCTTTGTCAAAACTGACTGTAACGTGATTGATCATCTGTGAGAAAATCTGCAAGAAGGGTCTAGTCGTACAACAAACGTTTTCAAACGCGAAATGAACTTACATAATCCAATGTGCAACTTGATTGCATTACTGCGTTTCCTTGAAGACGTCACAGGACATTAAAAGTACCTAGCCTCTCTTTTTCGTATATCCTGTGATGTTGAACTTCTAATTTCATTAAGATTCCATTTAAATGTGTTCTGCTTCATCTAAGCAGTGCTGCCAGTATTTTTAAGCAAAATTTACCACACTGGAGAAGAAAAATTACCGTAGCACTCAAAATTTACAACTTCCAAAAATGTGAGCTATATTGATACTAGAGAAGGTATTGGATTGCATTTGTTTTCTTTTAATGTTTGCTCCCTCTACTGTGCTTTATTATTTCTGCTCCTTAGCTCTGCTGCTCGCTTTTTTTATGACATAGGTTTCAGCCAGGTAGGCGACCGCTTGGCAGACCCAGGACGAGATGGTTGGATCAAGTCCAAAAACTCGCCTGGTTGCGCTGGGGCATAGCTCCTGATGAGTTAGAGGCGATGGCGGAGGATAGAGTGGCCTGGAGATCTCTGGTGAGTGGATTGCCCCCGCGACCCCTTTAGTGGAACATGCGGGTCATTGAAAATGAGATGAGATGAGAGGTTTCAGCCATCCCTTGAACTCAGAGTATTTCAATCATAAATATGTTAGAGAATACAAACAAACGGAAGGATATTTGTTTCAGAAGAATGTCAACATATTCTCTACATCCATATTTTGAATATTGAGCACAATAAACTGGATTGACTTGTCGTGAGTGTTCGCTCTAAGAACTGTTATTTCCTCACAAGCCATATTTCCAACGAAAGCAGAATGATGCGATTGTATCTCCAGCTCAAATGTAGCATTAAACAGTGACACGTTTTGGATGCATTTGTTTATCAACAATCAATTATAGATTTAGTCTCACTGAATTTTTAAATTACTGTCTTCAAGCTGCTGGAGCTGACAGCCTAGCGGCTGAGCTTTATAAAGCAGCAGGAACATTGCCTATAAGATCCTAGCTGCGGTGTTGTGTGAACGCCTTAAGCCATTCGCCAACAACAAGTGTGGCTTTAGGCCAGGAAAAACCACCATCGATCAAATATTCACATGGCGGTAAATCTTGGAAAAAACCCAGGAACAACAAATCGATACCCACCACCTTTTCATCGGTTTTAAGGCCGCGTATGACAGCATCTATAGAGATGACCTATACAGAGCAACGTCTAGTTTTGATATCCCTACGAAACTCGTTCGTTTGTGTAGGATGACGATAGAGAATGCAAGCTGCTCCATTAAGATCGGTAAAGACCTAACCGATGTCACCTTTGATGTCAAAAAAGGATTCAACAAGGAGACGCGCTGTCATGCGACTTCTTCAAATCATTCTTGAAAGAATTATTCAAAACTCGCACGCTGACACCAGTGGCAAAGTCCGTCCAACTACTTGCATATACCTACGATATTGACATAATCGGAAGAGCACAGCGTGATGTCAATGGCACTTTTGTGAGTATTGCGACGAAAGCCACGAAGATGGGTTTAACGGTAAATAAGTGCAAGACTGTCAATCAGAAAGGATACCCAACACCGACGTCACGGGCAAAACGTCACAGTAGACAGATATAGCCTTAAAGGTAGCCAAAGACTTTTTCTACCTAGGAACCGCTATACAACAGACAATGACACCAGCGCTGAAATCAAACGAAGAATAACTCTTGCTAATCGTTGCTTCTTTGGGTTAAGAAAGCAATTGATAAACAAAGCCCTCTCTCGTACAATCAAGGTAACCCTGTATAAGACCTTAATCGTCCCAGTCCTGCTAAATGGCGCAGAAACATGGACCTTGTCAAAAGCGGATGAGGTTGCTCTTGGCTGCTTTGAGAGGAAAATTCTTCGGGTGATTTTCGGTCAACAACGAACTGTACGAGCTGTTCAGCGACATCGACTTAGCCAAAAGGGTAAAGATCCAACGATTAAGATGGCTAGGTCATGTTGAACAAATGGAAGCCAATGTTCCGGCACAGAAAGTCTTCGAATCCACCCCCGAGTGACGGCGCAGTAGAGGAAGACCGCGGCTCAGGTGGTGCACGCAAGCGGAAAGGGATCTCAATCAACTATGAGTGCGAAATGGGAGGCAGCTAGCTACAGATCGAGCTGGCTGGAGATGCTTGTTGGTTGAAGTCCAGGTCCACACCGGACTGTAGCATCACCTTAAGTAAGTTAAGTAATTCTGTATTTGTTTCTAACTGCAAAGCCGATGTAAATAATGTGACCTCAAAGTTCTTGTTGTCGATCATCACTCTGGTCTGTCCAAAGTGTCGATGGTCTGATTCATAACCATACGCTTATGCTAATAGTTTTCCAAGAAATTCTAAAGCAAAAATAATTTAAAAAAATTATACTCAACAATTAAATTGTCCACTATTTTAATTTCTTTAATTTGTGTGAATCCAAGTCCATCAGCTTCAGCTTGAAGTGTGCCCAATTAAATAGTCATTCCTCAATCTTTTAACTCTCCGAGCAAAGTCAAAGGGCCAAATGAGCTAATAAACAAGCAATCACACAATTCTGACAAAACACATCCCTTGACAATTCTCTTGCGCAAAGCATTTGTTCACATTTTCTAAAAATAGCCGGAGAGAAGTTAAGCACGCCGACACATCCATTTGGTCTTCTAGACCAAATGTGACTCACAAAAATTTCTCGGCTACTTGTACCAAGCATGAAGACATTCTCCGAAAAGTGATGAATGTATAGACAAGCATATGTTCGTACGTCCATTTGGCAATTATGGGAAGTTTGATAGTTGGATAACTAGAAGGAATCTGTCTTTTAATGGCGAATGAATGTTTTCCTTATTTTACGTATTAGTGCTTTCTGCTATCTACTTGATGTTTTATTTTTATCAAAACCCTTAATTTATTAATGCTATGATTAGCTGATGATCGCTTCCTATTCAAAAATGATGCGGGTTGAAATATGAAACATCATGTCCAGGTTAGTACTTATGCTTCTGGCATGACAGTAAACAGGGTAGGAGTAAAAACATAATAGGAGAATGCTTCTTGGGAAGAAAAGCTGTTGTGACTCAATCATTCGGTTGGGGGAATCGAGAATCGAGTTCAATTCACTTCCCGTACTTCTCGAATTACAGTAGTATCTCGAAAAGCTGAACAGATAAAAAACAGGTTCATATTTTCGAATCTTCCAAGCGTCGAGTAGTTAATGGTATATGGCCAAAAAATATTCATAAGAGATTAACGTTTTTTTTAAGGTTTTTCTTAAATAACTGGTCTATAGTAGACCGGAAGAAAGATGGGAGAAATTATTTACCTATCCAAACTGTTCATGTTTTATAATCATTCATGTTTTTTTACTGTATCTTTACCAGTAATTTCTCTACTCTCATCTGTTTTATGGCACCTTTTTTAACACAAGATTTTTTTTTACTCGGAATCTTGTGTTCTTTTAAGCATGTTCTAAGACAAGGCTTTCAAATACCCAAATCTTGCAAAGAGCTTGGACCACACAGGACAGCCATAGATAAACACTGGCCGGACGATAGCCAAGTAGCAGGTTGCATTTACCTGACATCGAGTCGGCTCTTGCAAAACAGTCTCCTCGTAAAGGCGAAATCATCTCGGCCTCTGGTCAAATCCCAAGGTGTCTGACTAGACGTTGTTACGTCAGTGCCTGCTTATGTTGTTTAACTATTTAGAACGTTCACCAAATCTTATCCGAGGCTATAGGTAACGACATTCATCGTCATCATCATCATTTTCAGTGGCCCGCATGTTCCACTAAAGGGATCGCGGGGGCAATCCACTCACCAGAGATCTCCAGGCCACTCTAACCTCCGCCATCGACTCTAACTCATCAGGAGCTATGCCCAAGCGCAACCAGGCGAGTTTTTGGACTTGGTCCAACCGTCCAATGGAATCGCGTTCAAGCCAAGCCTCGGAAGTCGTGATGATGGGGACATTCGTGCCACGTGACCAAACCATCGAAGTACAGATCTTTCCGTACGAAGAAGCAGCTGCCCAACGTTGATTTCCTCGCGCACTGCCGTGTTTCTCACACTATCCCGGCGAGTAATTCCGACAACAGCAAGAAGAAATCTCATCTCGGCATCTTGTATTCGCGATCTTATTCTTTCAGTCATTACCCAAATTGTATGACCATTAGTGAGAGTTGGAACAAATACTGCGTTAAAAACCTCAGCGCTAACTTGACTTTGACACCAACCTCGGCCTTCCTGATTACAGATCGACCAAACTGTTTCAAAATTGATCCAGCTTGACCAATTCTACATTAAAGCTCAGCATTATTCCTCCCATCACTCGTGAAGAAGACCCCGAGATACTTGAACTTCTCCACCTGTTTCAATGGGACTCCACTAACATGTAGAGTGAATTGAACAGGCGTTCTGAAAATAACCATAACTTCGAATTTGTCCACGTTAACCTTCATCCCAGCATCAGTACATACGGCCACAAACCTATCTAGCGCGCGCTGGAGTTCTATCTGGGAGGATGTGAGGATAACTAAGTCATCTGCAAAAAGAAGATGACTTACCCTCAACTCTCCCAATGTGAAACATTCCTCGCCTCGACTGCGCTGTAACATCCAGTCCATATATATAATGAAAAGGAGAGGTGACAAAACGCACCCTTGGCGAAGTCCAACGCCCACGGTGAAAGGTGTTGATTTACTTCCGTTAACCCGAACACAGCTACTACAGTTTGTGTATAGAGACTGAAAGGCCCTCAATAAAGAACCATCAATCCCATACCCCTGCAGAACACTCCAGAGTTTACCTCGAGGAACTCGGTCGTATGCCTTTTCCAAATCTACTAAACAACTGTAGATCCCAAGCCTTCTCAAGTACCATTCTTAGAGTGAAAAGCTGGTCGGTTGTACTTCTGCCGGGACGAAACCGCACTGTTCATCTCGCATCCTGGATTCGACCATAGCTCTAGAACGCGTTTCCAATACCTTAGCGTAGACTTTAAAAGGGAGACTTAAAAGATATATGCCCCTGTAGTTGAAGCACTCTCTTTTGTCCCCCTTTTTGAAAACAGGACAATCACTCCAGTTTGAAAATCGCCAGGTGTCTGACGGCGTTCCCAAGCAACTTTAATGACACGAGAGAGCCATAAAACTCCCTCTTTACACATAGCCTTAAGCATTTCTGGCCGGATTTCATCTACACTGGCGGATTTGCCAACTTTAAGCGATTCAATCGCCAGAATGACTTCCTCCACCGTTGGACTATTTAACGACTGGTAACGACATTCATCTAAGTCGAAATGATTTCCAAATTCTGATAGTTGATCTTAAACTTACAGACGCTGCAATACAGAGCTCGTCATCTATGAACTATTTTGACTAATGAATGACAGTTCTCTAGCCCTGTATGTACTGCTGATTTGCGGAAGGAGACTAATTGACCAAAGGTTGGACAGATAAGAAGAAAGTTTCCCTCTCTTGGATATGGGTTAGGTTACATTGTATCTCAATATTCTAAAAGCGTTCAAAAAAGAGGGTGTGGTGGTTGATAAGTGCCTCTAGCAATAGAACGTAGGACCCTCTAGTGACGTATGTTAGGTTAGGTTAGGGGGCTGCTAGTAAATTTTGTTAGTCTAGTGACGTAAAATAAGACCAAATTTCATATAAATCCCACGGCTCGTTATAATGATATTCCAAAATTGAAGTTTTGAGATAAACCCCTTCTATTCACTCCAAAAATATATATACTCGTTAAATATTTCGAATTATTTCAATGTTGACATGGAAAATTCGCGTTCTGAAATCGAAATAATGCCAAACGGGCGGCTTTGCTTCGCTTTCTAAAGTGAAATAACGCCAAACTGGGAATTTTGAAACGTGGTTTTATCTCAATCGGCCTTATTTCACGTCACCGTCCCCTCTATTTGTGGGAGAAAAAAAACATGCATACCGTGAATAATTGCTAAAAAGTCTTAGTCCAATTCTACTCCGAACTATTTATCTCCACCGGAAAAAAAAAGAAGAAATTAAACTCGTGGGGTGTTTGAAGCATGATAATAATAATAATGGCAACGCTACAGTCCGAGGTGGACCTGGGCCTAGCTTGTGAGCAACCACTCGTGTCTTGTGTGCTCTTGTTCTCTCACGAGTGGAGGGGACCCACAATTTAATGCCGACTCTAAACGGCGAGATTGAGAAGCATTTTCTAGACAGTTATACTCTGTGAGCATTGTCAGTGCCTCGAAAAGAGGTGAAGCCGTGAACAATTTTTTTTGAAAAATTGGTTGTCTGAACTTGGATTCGAACCTAGACTGTGAAAGACTAATGCACATGGGCCGAAGCACGAACCCACACGGCCACGCGCCGTAGAAGCATAAGTTTAGGTAAAAATGTCTAAGGGAACTTGTTCGCGATAGCTGTTTCGCGACTGAAGTGATCTGTCCTCACCCTTTCTGTCACATCTGCCCATCTCTCAAAATCCTATACACGGAACGAGAGTTCTATTTCGATTACTTCTCAAACACTTGAGACTATGTTTTGCTAAATTATTCCAGATTATGTCACACAGCTGTGCAAATTTGACAGAACGAACATCGTGAAAGAGCAAATGTACATAAAATTAGAAATCAAATGGAATAAAACGCGCACATCACACTTGTCGAAGCACTCAAACCAGAAGTGCTCTCTTGCGAATTGTATCTAAAAGTGGAACTTGTCTACTGTGTCACAGCATCAGTGGGTTAATGCACACACTCTGGAGCGGTATTAATAAATTCAGAATATATGAGGTCTCAGCTGAGAGTCTAGTTTAGTCTGCCCCCTTTGTTATGCACGTGTCTGCTTAGCATGTACACAATTAACGAGCGAGAGGCATTAAGTGCCCGACACGGTCCACGGGTGGGTTATAATTCGGATAATGCGGGCCATATAAATTTCAATTACACGACTTTGGCTTATTGCCGGCGTGGTGCCTACCGCATATCCACTTCAATGCCTCTCAACAAACGACCGAATCAGAATGGACGTTGATTTATCCGCGACAATCACTTCGGGATCGATGTCGCGAGGATAACGTGTCCGAATCCAGTTGCCGTTCAATCTAATGTTCAACACCATCGCCCCTAGGCGGGCGTATATGGACTCTATTCTATTTTCGGGCTTAATGCATTTCATTTGTTTTGTTTGCATTGAAAATGGAAAATTTCAAGAAAAACAAAACTTCTGGGTCTGTTTGTGCGTTCGTATACGAATCGCTTTTGTCTGTTTATCCGGAAAGCGTTGAAAATGTGTTTTTTCTTCTGATTTTGGATGCGTCTAGTGACACGTCATTCACATTCCAGATTTCCAAAAATAGCTCAAAATGGATACAAAATAAATGATGATTGTTTTGTAAGTGGGTTGGAATATTTCATATTTCTTTTTGTTGTTGCTAGGGAATTTTTGAAGTGTGAATGTTGAATCAGAAGTGAGCATTCTTGATTTGATTTTGAAAAAAAAAATGTTTTAAGGGTATGCTCTTTAAAAGAAAAAACTGGCCGGAGGTATTTTTTTCAAAAGATGTGTGAGATTGAATCCTAATTTGGGTCAAAATCATGCTGGCGACAGATTGAGGAGAAGTATAAAACGTGGAACGCAATGTGCTGACAATCAATCAGAAACTGTCCAGCGTTCTGTGTCAAGTTTTAAGAAGTGTCTTTTTGAGACCGTACCGTGAATTGTTGCAAAGTGGGAATTAATATGTCCAAATATTTTGTGCCGTGGGCCATGTGGGTTTGTGTGTCGAACCATACGCACTTAACTTTCAAAGTCTAGCTTCAAATCCCAGCATAATCAACAATTTTTCGAAAGAAAATTGTTCGCGGCTTCACCTCCTTCAAGTCTCTGACCATGCTTAAAGTATAACTGTCTAGAAAAAATTTCCCAATTTCGCCGTTCCGGGTCGGCATTAAACTGTAGGTCCCCTCCACTCGTGGAAGAACAACACGAGTGGTTGTTGAGAAGCTAGGCCCAGTTCCACCTCGGACTGTAGCGTCGCCATTATTTTTATTATGTTATTATTGTTATAAACATTTTGTGCGGATATTGATCAAGTCAAGAGCAATCTCGTTTTCAGTCAGTTCTCCAAAAGTACACAATTATGACTTAATGAAATTTCAAATTAACTGTTAATGAACAAGGTGTTAACATTAGTAGCCTTTCCATTGAGCGATGGAACATAACTACAGAGAAGACATAAGAAAGTATATTTTCCCCAGGGAGTATCAACGGTCCATAATTCTTCTTAACGAAAATCATTAACAGCAAGCACTAAAGATCGATAAAAAGCAACAGTGGTCTAAGGCGGATATTATATATACCAACGACACACAGAGCGCATGCCTCTATGTACAGCTGTGATCAAAATAATAGCAGTACTGTACTTACAAAAATTAAAATTAAAATATTTAATATTAATAGTTAATATTTATTTAATTAAAAAAATATATCCTTTTGTGTATTTCAGATATTAATAAATATTATTAATAAAATTAATAAGTAGAAATAGGAATAATTAAACTTAAAATTATATTTTAGTTCCCACTGCTAATATTTTGCCCGCAATTGTATCTTTTCCAAAAGTGATTTAAGGCCATGGTTACGTTGCCCGACCACCACGTATACTAACCATCAAAGCCGTGTGATTTAACGGCTCTGATTTCTTTTTTTGGGGCTATCTTATATTACAGGTCTATGCGAATACAACGAAAAAAAACTGGGCAAGTGCGAGTTGTACTCACATCATACACATACCTAATCACTGCTCATACCTGCGGTGTGTGTGTGTGTGTTCATTTCTGTTGGGCATTTAGGGGTGAGATCGAAAAGATAAAGCTCATCAACGAATAGAGTGGCCGAACACAGCATGAAATTATGTGTGAAAATGAGCATTTTTTCTTGTTTTAAATCTTAGATATCACAATATTTCAACATAAATCGATATTTTGAAATGTATCATTTCTTAATGCTTACATTGATGTCTTCAAAACTGCGTTTTCAGATCTTCAAAATTCGCATATCGATGATTGACAGTTTTTGGCCAATATCTCCAAAACCATTAGGGCCAGAATGCTCGCAATGGTTTTAAATGAAAGTACTCAATGAAGCCAAGTTTTTGTGATTTGTTCAGATTTTTAAACACTTTGGTTTAGAAATGGCAGGGGGACGCATTTAAAAAGACTTTGGAGCTCCATATTTTCCAAACGGTGTTTTGCATAAAAAAGTGTTGAGAGAAACCTCCACCTCATTTCGAAAGATCTGTCGATTGATATATATTTCGATGGGGTGCGACAATTTTTCAAAATTAATGTCAACTTCACCTGTACTGGAGCCACCCCCAAATGGCCGCACTTTTTAAAATCGCTGCATAGGAATTGACATCTAGGTCTGAAGTACCTAATTCCAAAATTTCATGCCGATATCTTCATAAACTTCGGAGATAAAAAAGTGTGACAGACACGACGGACGGACGGACGGACGGACACACCGAAATTCTAAAGGTTCCGTTTTTGTAGACGGAACCTTAAAAACGATACCTTTCAAAGAACACAATCAAAGAAAATTCAGTTAGTTATTTTTCAAACAATGTCATCGAAAATTGGAAGTCTCGAATAGATGTTGCCATGTGGAGCCGCGACATATATTTGAATGGGTTTTCTTAATTTCCTTTTTGTGGGGTAAGCATAGCACCTCTTTTGTCAATACCCAAACTAGCGTCTGTTCACCAAGGTGAAGCGGCTGGGAGCGGTTGTCGGTCTTGGTGCAAGCGACTCGCTATATAAACGTGCATGAAGGGCCCGCTCGAGAACACTTATCCCGAACCGTAGGATCTTCCAACGACACTGGGGTTTTCGTTGGCCCGATAAGCCACAAAGTAAGAATCCAATCATCAACGAAACGGAAGATAGAGAAGTTTTTTGGGTTGAAACTGATAATACTGGTATATTTTGTTTTTTAGGTACAGTACGTCGTCAATAAAGCTAACAATTTGTGTGATGGAGAAGATAAATAAAACATCGGAAAACCATCGATGTATCGTTGTTAATACTGATGTTCTTTAGCAACGATTTTTGTCGTGGAACCATTGTTTTTTTTAAGAACGATGTTGCATCCCTAGTTACAGTCCGAAGTGGATCTTTGCTAGCTGTGCACCACCTTAGAAGTGGAGGTCCTCTTTTCTCCGACTAGTTCAGCTTGGTCTTTCGTTACTCGTCCTCTATTTCTCGCGTCTTATCTGCTATGTTGGCGCCGTGGCGTATTGGATAGTTACGTCGACTCCTACGCTCGATGTCTAAGGTTCGATTCTCGAAAAAACATCAAACATTTTTCCATGGCTCCACCTCTTTGGAGTCACTGACAGTGCTCAAAGAGTATAACTGTCTAGAAAAAACTTCTCAAAATCACCGTTCGGAGTCGGCATTAAACTGTAGGTCCCCTCCGCTCATGAGAGAAAAAGGTTCCGTCTACAAAAACGGAACCTTTATAATTTCGGTGTGTCCGTCCGTCCGTCGTGTCTGTCACACTTTTTTATCTCCGAAGTTTATGAAGATATCGGCATGAAATTTTGGAATTAGGTACTTCAGACCTAGATGTCAATTCCTATGCAGCGATTTTAAAAAGTGGGGCCATTTGGGGGTGGCTCCAGTACAGGTGAAGTTGACATTAATTTTGAAAAATTGTCGCACCCCATCGATATATATATCAATCGACAGATCTTTCGAAATGAGGTGGAGGTTTCTTTCAACACTTTTTTATTAAATGTACCGTTTGGAAAATATGGAGCTCCAAAGATTTCCCCCCCCTGCCATTTCTAAACCAAAGTGTTTAAAAATCTAAAAAAATCACAAAAACTTGGCTTCATTGAGTACTTTCATTTAAAACTATTGCGAGCATTCTGGCCCTAATGGTTTTGGAGATATTGGCCAAAAACGGTCAATCATCGACATGCGAATTTTTAAGATCTGAAAACGGAGTTTTGAAGACATCAATGTAAGCATTAAGAAATGATGATTTCAAAATATCGATTTATGTTGAAATTTTGAAATATCTAAGATTTAAAACAAGAAAAAATTTTCATTTTCACACATAATTTCATGCTGTGTTCGGCCACTCTATTCGTTGATGAGCGTTATCTTTTCGATCTCACCCCTAAATGCCCAACAGAAATGAACACACACATACCGCAGGCATGAGCAGTGATTAGATAGGTATGTATGTATGTATGATGGAAGGGATTTTCTGTGTTGGATAAACTTGGATAGAGATATAGGCATATGTAGGGATGAACATTTGTTTGTTTGGATGTAAGAATTTGTGAATAAATGAAATCATCCATCAATATTATGCGACGGAACCTTCCCCGTGCGAGTACAACTCGCACTTGCCCGGTTTATTTTATTATAAAATAGTATCCACTAGTTGACTGTGGAAGCCTAGGAACGAGTCGTTTTGTTGGGAGAAAGCACACCGACCAAATTGAACACTTAAGGGACACCACGCATAACAAACCGGTGGAGAAGTTTTATGGTTTGGTATGGTTTTAATTGTCGTCATGTTAATATGTTGGTAAAAACTTATGGAATAATGAGGAAGGAAAACGATTTGGATATTCTGCACACTTACCTGCCCGAGGAAATTATTTTCAAAAAGGACGGAGACACCAAGCATACAGCCAAAAATACTAGTCATCTGATTTACTGATTTACTGTGCACTTCCCTTGCCTAAAAGCTTCTCAAAGAACGGCAAAAACTTTCTTATATGCGATGTAAATGAGAACTATCCCGATAATTGCTGCCGTCAAAATGGTCTCCTTTTTTGTTAATCGGGCAAACGATACTGAGATTCTGAAATGAGAGGCAATTTATTCCATTGTCTTTCAAATAGAAACAATTGCGTAGCACACATTTATAAATTGAGCGATTCTATTGAAAGACTCTTCGTTGTCATTGTTGACATAAGCCTCAAAAAACCTCCTACGAAAAAATTCCAACCGAGTATAATCGTATGATCTTGGCGGCCTATACTTATCACAAAATGTTAAATTACACAACCAGGAAATAACTTAATAAGTAAATAAATTGCTTTTTGGCCTGTACGGCAGCGTACACCATGAAATTTTAACCTTTATTTTGTCAATTTTGACAATAAACTATGTTACCAAGATAAGAATCAGCTTAATCGATACAAGCCCCGAAATTTTTTTATTTTTAAAATATTGCTGAACAATTAGGAGGCTTTTTTCGCTTAAGAAGTGATTCAGTTTTAATATCCTCTGTTAACTTTCCCGCAGTCTTTTTTTTCCGCTGGCAACACCTTACTGCACGTAAAATTCGAATCTCGCGTATATTTTTGTGACACCCTTTATCTTTTGAAGAACTATGCTCGACTCATATTACGATGAACTGAAATACAGGTTCATATACTATATACAACGAATAAGTTCTGCTGAATCAATTTTTGCAAGATCGTGTGTCTTTTGCTGATGAAAGGGCTTCATTCAAGTTAACTTTGACTGAATTCTGATGCACCCTCTCCTCCGACAACCTGAGACAGGTTCAAATTATCGAAACCCAAACATATGTGCCCTCATATTTCATTTCAAAAAACAAAATTGAATTTATGATATTTTCTGTCACGGCAAACAACCGTCCAGGTGAGGGAAGTGTCAGTTTGTGAAGCCCCAAACAGTCGCATCCCCTGATTCTCTATTATGGACGATGTTGTTCCCATACCACCCACTCTCTGATACCGAAAAGCTATAACTCTAGAACAACACACACGCTACGTACCGCACAAGAGACGAAGAAAATCCATTTCGAGCTGTCACACAGTTTCCTTTGTCCTCCGTCAACCTCAGGCTGAATCGATTGTGTCGTAGAACGAAATGCGACCACACGGAAAAACCAATCAGATGGAAATACAACTAGGGGGGTCCCGAACTGATTGTGTGCATAGCAGACATTACACACAATCCTCGCATGCATCTCGTACTCACAGATCACCGGTGACCGCAAGTGTCATCGGGTGCGCAGATGAAATTCCCGCACACTGGACCTTGGTGGCTTGACTTCCACCGCCCGGTCTTAAAATCAGCGACGGAATGTTAGTCATTACCAGAGTTCAGCACCGGGTTCAGTTGTCCCCAACTTCGCTGACTTCCACTATTCAATTGCTAACCTGCCCCATTAAACTTTTACGGCCGACCCACAGGGTAAGGGAAGTCCATCGCATAATAGTTGCTCGACGACCTTCAAGCGAAGGGGCCTCGCCTGGAAAAGTTTGATAATTAAATGCTCTTCGTAGGGTTTAATATTCCATCTTAATGTTTCGCAGAAATTCTTCGCTTGAAATGAGAAATCCAGGGAAGTACTTGAGAATGACGAAGCCCGCCTCCGTCTCCGTCTCCGTCTCCGTCCCCGGAACTGCTGAACCGGTCGTTGGGGAGGGAGAGAGGAGAGCGTATTCATTCCCAGCACTCACTGGCAGAGCGAGGGTTGTCCTCAGCACTCGTCTCGGGGCTAACACAATCATTCGTTCGCCTGTTCGTGGTGTTTTATTGTGTTTCAGGATGTATTCGCCTCCTGCACTGCTGCAGGTCTGAATAAATGTTTATGTCAGAGACCAATTGTGTTGAAAGGAACGTAATGGAATACGGGGATGTATGGCTGTTGTCAGGGTATCATATATTCCACAGTGGAGCTTAATTGGGTGATGGGTTTGTTTTGCGAAATGGGTCTGTCCAAGAAAATGAGATTTTCCTTGCGGATGCTGGTGTATCCAGCAAAGGAAGACGAACATCGAATGATATTTTCATGTTCACGCTGCAGTATATGTATTATCGCCTCTAGGTTCGTTCGACAATTGGGTAGCTGATTTTTCTCGCAAGGAAAGCAAAACGACAATACACAAGGAACTAATTTGATTGCTGTCCATTAGCTCCGCAATAAGATCACGGATGTCATGTGGGTAGGGTTTTATGACGAAGGTAACCTTGAACTGGCAAGATACGCCCATCATAAGACCATTATTTGATGTTTAATGCGGCAAAATGAGTCCGCAGCACAGGATAGCACTTTAAGCGCGATTTAAAGAAAGAGTCTCAAACAACTGACGTCCTACTTTCAAATGTTTGGTGGACTGGGGACCCGGGACGTCAACTACACTTTCTCAACCGCGTGATTGGTAGCTGTAACCAATAACTCGAAGATAGCAGACGGAGACCCTCTTAACTGTGCCATCAAAATCGTGGCTGACTGTTGACATTGTGCTTATCCCGTGATATGCACTCGGCGACGTTCTCAGCAAAAATGAGGTTTGCTCGCGAACATGGCCCTACACGGCGAACATCATAGTCGACGAACACGACAAAACCGAAATTTTTCGCCAACAGCGATCGGCTTGCGAACCAGCCCATACACGACGAAAATGCGGCGAGCACGAGCAATTTCGGCGAGCATGTTCCTCGTTTAAGGCCACCTTTATGTAAGCGCCTGAAGCCCTACGTCAACAGCCTGATTGGTCAAAATCAGTACAAGTTCAGGCCAGCGTCGTTCAAATATTCACATACTGTCTCGAATGACTACGTCATGTAGAGAGACACTCCGGCCCGGAAAGTCCAGAAAGGCCCTGTAAAGGAAGACAACGCCTTCGGTGGTGATCAAAGCTGAAAAGGGACCTCAATCAGCTGAGCGTGCATATGTGAAAGCAACTAGCACAAAACTGTGCTAGATGAAGGGGAATGATGACTTGTGCCTAGGCCTACGCCGGACTGTAGCCCCAGCTGAAGAAGATCCAAGACTGAGGAAGGTTTGAAATTAGGTGACTTCTCGAAGAATCTCATTAAAGTGTTATTTAGGTGGAGGTTTCTACGCCATGTCACGGCTTAAATAGTACTTATACGGGCAACCCTCTTTTTCTTCTTGTGGCGCTATAGTCCGGGGTGGACCCGGGCCTCAACCAACAAACCTCTGCACGATCTTTTGCTAGCTGTCGCCAATTGCTCACGTCAAATTGACTGGGGTCCCTCCCCACTCTGCTGCGCCACTTTGTTCGCGAACTCTGTTGCGTTGTCCCACAAGCTCAGAGTCGAAGACTCATCGGGCCGGAGCTAAGTTGTCCATACGCTTTACATGGCCTAGCCATCTTAGGCGTTGGATCCGTAGACGCCTGGCTAGGCTCATGTCGCAGTACAGTCCATACAGTTCGTGGTTGAATCTTCTCCTCCAAATGCCATCAACGCAATCAGGACCAAAGATCGCGCGCAGAACTTTTCTCTCGAAAAGTTCATCCGCTTGGGATATTGTCCATGCCTCTGCGCCGTACAGCAGGGCTGGAATGATTAAAGTCTTATACAGAGTCAAATTGGTCTTCCGAGAGAGGGCTCTACTACTCAATTGCATTTTGAGCCCAAACAGCAGCAGCTGACAAGAGTTATTCTCCGTTTGATCTCGGTACTGATGTTGTTTGTACTGTTTACTGCGGAGCCAAGGTAGACGAAGTCCTTTACTACCTCAAAGTCATAGCTGCCTATAGTGACGTTTTGGCCAAGTTGTCAATGTTGTGTATCCTTTATCGATGACAGCATATACTTTGTTTTGCCCTCGTTTACCGCCAGACCCATTTTAGCCGCTTCCGTTTCAATGCCAGCGAACGCATCATTGACGGCTCGCTGTGTTCGCCCAATCACGTCAATGTCATCCGCGTAAGCTAGCAGTTGAACGGACTTTGGGAAGATCGTGCATCTTGTGTTGGCCAGTGAGTTTTGCACGATCTTCTCAAGAACGATGTTAAAGAAATCACATGACAGCGCGTCGCCTTGTCTAAAACCTGTTTTGATATTGAAGGTCTCGGTGTGTTCGTTAGCGACCTTGTTTTGAGCAGCGAGAGTTTTTCAGCGTCATCCTGCTCAGTTTGACGAGTTGGGCAGGAATGTCAAAACCAGACATGGCGCTGTATAGATCGTCTCTATGCACGATGTCATATGCGACCTTGAAATCGACACATAGGTGGTGTGTGTCGATCTGCATTTCTTGGGTCTTCTCCAGGATCTGCCGCAGTGTGAAGATTTGATCGATGGTGGACTTACCCGGCCTGAAACTACACTGATAGGGACCTATCAGTTTGTTCACAAATGCTTTTAGGCGTTCACACAGAATAGATCTTATAGGCGATGTTAAGGAGACTTATCCCTCGATAGTTGGCGCAGTCAAAAGGGTCTCCTTTCTTGTGGATCGGGCAAACGATTCTGAGACTCCACTCATCGGGCATGCTTTTTTCCGATCAGATGAGCTGGTGGATGCGCCCTACCAGATCATCTCCAGCTGCTTTGAACATTTCAGCGGGCAGACTATCTGCACCAGCAGCTTTATTAGACTTCAGTCTCGACCTCGCTCTTGTGACTTCGTCTAGATCGGAGGGACGGTATTCTCTTCTATCATCGTCCGTTGTGTTGAGTGGAACATTCCGCCTGTCAGCGGTATTTGTGTCCTCATCGCCGTTTAACAGTCTGCAGAAATGATTTTCCAAATTCTCAGCATCGACTGCGAAACTACTACTAGTTGTCCATTCTCGTCCCGACAGGCTTTTGTCAGAACTTTGTACCCAAGTTCAACAAATAGGAGGAACGAGGAACAACTTGACCGCTTCATCATAAGAATTAGAATTGCCTAGAATGGCTTAAGTGTGACTGTTTGTTCTGCAGTCTGTTGCTAGCATTACATATTTTATAGTCGGTTGTGGGAAATCATAGGTACAATCCTCCAATTGGGGGCGCAGTGGCGTAGTGGGCAAGGTCTTGAGGTCTAAGGTTCGAATCTCGAAAAAAACATCTAACATTTTTTCATGGCCCCACCACTTTCGAGTCACTGACAATGCTCAAAGAGTTTAACTGTCTAGAAAAGCTTCTCAATCCCGCCGTTCGAAGTCGGCATTAAACTATAGGTCCCCTCCATTCGTGAGAGACCAATAGCACGCATAACACGAGTGTCTGCTGCGAAGATTGGCCCAGGTCCACGTCGGACTGTAGCGCCGCCATTATTATTATTATTAATCCTCTGATTGAATTGAACCAAAACACGACGTGTTCAAAAGAATTTGTAAATTTCTTTAGACAGCATTTTAAGAGAATTCATATATGATGAAGTTAAGCTCAACCGAAAATGTTGGAAGCATCAAAATTTCCTTTCAAAGATTCCCTTTTATTGCGTCTGAGTTTGTTGATCTTTCGGTATTTTTTTTAGAAAAAGTTGTTAACAGGCCACAAAACTCCACATGCATCTTCAACAAAAACCGGAAGTCCTAAACGTTCGTGTTCTTGATGCATATCTATCAGCAGTGGTTTTGCAAAGCCTAAAGCAGCAGCACACTCATCATCACACTTGCACGCTGCACAAGTAGGCCATCTAAAGAGCCAACTGGAGCATTCATTTCCACTGAAGTACCACTGAAGACACTTCTCCATTTCCATTTTCCACTTCATATTCTTATATTTCGGTGAGCAGTCTTACGAAAAAAATAACTTGCGCCGTCTTGATTTTAAACAGCTCTGCACATCCCCAAGGGATCACATAAGAGCAGAATACTTAGCCACGGATGCAATTTGTACTCAGATGGGATTTTAATCCAAGGAACACACTCCTCCCCTTTGACTGCATGCATCAAGATGTTCGCGCTCGTGAAAGACAATTAACAATCTTATGAGGAAATAATTGAATGGATGTACATGCATAGGTTCGAATGGCAAAGGACGAGAGTACCATGTCATGTGTAGGTTGTCATTGCCACTTAGGACTTCGATGCGAGGAATGTTCGGAGATTCGTGCATGCACAGCTTTCATGTCGCAACATGTTGTCGACATGCACAACAGATGTGTGTGTTTGTGGCGCACATACTCGGATTGTTGTGCAAATAAAAGACATCATGGGGGACGTTTCCCAGCCCAAAGATCCATCAGTATGTTTACAGTGGAAGAAAATATATAATCTTACGATATGTTTCGATGGAAACAACATCCAAACGGGGTTGACTCATGTGAGAAGCACTTGCAGAGCTGCACTTCTTAGTTTTGCTAGGATCATAAGAAAATTCAAGCAAAGTCCGTGGTCGTGTCAGAAAGAATTTGTTTCCAAAAACCAATTGTCACTTTATCACACGTCTGTTTTAGGGTGCATTTCTGCAAGCCTTAATACATCCAGTATTGCTGCACATCTGTTTCAGACTCAAGTCTTCAGGCATGACGTATGCAATATTTCGGAAGCCATCGCTCGCTTTTGTCTCATCGTTTGTTCTACAACGTCAGCCTCAGATGTGTACACGCCCCTACCGGCGAGGCTTTAGACTCCATCAAAGCGGATTTCTATGACCTCTTGGGCCGTGCCTACGGAGCCTGTCCGGAGTACGATGTTAAGATGTTCTTGCTTCGGCAGAACATATACTAAAATTGGAACGATACAGAGAAGATTAGCATGGCCCCTGCGCGAGAATGACACCCAAAATCGTGAAAAAACGACTGGATGGCGCAGTTGGTTAGGTGCCTGCCCCAAGTTAGAGGGTTCCCAGGTTCGAATCCCAGTGAAATCGAATCTGGTCCAGTCACCAAATGCTGCGAAAAAAAAGAACAACCGTCGAGGAAGTAGTTGTCTATCAAAAAGCTGAAGAATAACAGCGCCACAGCCCTTGGTTTGCCATCAGAGCTCTTCAATGCTGGCGGCAATTTTCTTCTAAGGAGCATGTATTAGCTCAATTAATTGATTAATTCCGCACACCAAGTTGATTGAGATTTGAGATCAACAAGAATGGAGAACCCTTTGACTGCGCCAACCATCAACAACGTCTCTTTAACATCGCCTATAAGATCTTTTCTGCCATTCTGTGCGAACGCCTAAAACCTTTCGTCACCAAACTGATAGGTCCTTATCAGTGTGATTTCAGGCCAGGGAAGTCCACGATAAATCAAATCTTCACATTGCGGCAGATCCTGGAGAAGACCCAAGAAATGCAGATCGACACACACCACCTATGTGTCGATTTCAAGGCCGCATATGACAGCGTGCATAGAGACGAGCTATACAGCGCCATGTCTAGTTTTAACATTCCTGCCAAACTCGTCAGACTGAGCAGGATGACGATGGAGAACTCTCGCTGCTCCAACAAGGTCGCTAACGAACACACCGAGACCTTCAATATCAAAAAAAAGTTTCAGACAAAGCGACGCGCTGTCATGTGACTTCTTTAACACCGTTCTGGAGAAGATCGTGCAAAACTCACTGGCCAACACAAGAGGCACCATCTTCCAAAAGTCCGTTCAACTGCTAGCTTACGCGGATGACATTGACGTGATTGGGCGAACACAGCGATCCGTCAATGATGCGTTCGCTGGCATTGAAACGGAAGCGGCTAAAATGGGTCTGGGGGTAAACGAGGGCAAAACTAAGTATACGAGTATGCTGTCATCGAGAAAGGACGCATAACATCGACGACTTGACCAGAACGTCACCATAGGCATCTATAACTTTGAAGTAGTTAAGGACTTCAGCAGCTCCGTGGTAAATAGTACAAATAACATCAGTACCGAGATCAAGCGCACAATAACTCTTGCCAACCGCTGTTTTTTTGGGCTCAAAAGAAAATTGAGTAGTAGAGCCCTCTCTCTCGGAAGATCAAGCTGACTCTATACAAGAGCTTGATCATCCCAGTCCTCATCCTGTACAGCGCAGAGGCATGGACAATATCCCAAGCGGATGAACAGTGTCTTGGTCTTTTCGAGAGAAAAGTTCTGCGCGCGATCTTTGGTCCTGTTTGCGTTGATGGCATTTGGAAGAGAAGGTTCAACCACAAACTGTATTGTCTACGAGCCCAGCGCCTAAGATGGTTAGGCCATGTAAAGCGTATGGACAACTTAGCTCCGGCCCGAAGAGTCTTCGACTCTGAGCATGTGGGACAACGCAACAGAGGACGTCCACGAACAAGGTGGCGCACACAAGTCGAGGGGGACCTCGGCCGGCTTGGCTCGAAACTGGAGACAGCTGGAGAAAGATCGTGCTGGCTGGAGAGGCATGTTGAGTGAGGCCCAGGTCCACCTCGGACTGTAGCGCCCTAAGAAGAAGAAGAGGAAGTTGATTGAGGTCCTGCTCCACTTGTGTGCATCTATAACCAGGACGTCCTCTGCTGGCTTGTCCCAATAGCTCGGATTCAAGGACTATTCGGGCCGGAGCTCAGTTGTACATACGCTCTACATAGCCTAGCCCTCTTAAGCGTGTTATCCGTAACCGCCTAATTAGGCTCATGCCGCCAAATCGTCACACTCCGTACAATCATGGAAAATACCAGCGAGTTCGAAATCGATAGGCATCACCACTTCATCGATTTTGAAGTCATGTACGACAGCATTCATCACAAGAAACTATTTGTTGCGATGGTCAATTTCGTGGTCCTGGGGAAATTGAACCGATTATTTCGCGTCAAACTAAGAAATACGCGATGCAACATCCATTTCGGTTCTAGAACGTCCGAAAAGTTTAAAACCTGCACCTGTGCTGTCGTCTGATCCCCTCGATATAGTTCTGGAGAAAACAGTGCGCCGGGCAGGTGTTAACACGGAAGGCACTATCTTCTACAAATCAGTTTTACTGCTGCCATCAGAACCATGTTTCATACCTTAGCTCGCTTTCTTTGGAAATGTTTTCAATTCCATGTTAGAAACGTCCACAGCAAGACAATAAACACTCCAGTCTTTTAGCAATTACCTCATAAATTTGCGTCTTCCCAAGAGTTTAATTAATTGCCGAGGAAAAATTACTAACATCAGGCTCCTCCACCATATGGCGTGGCTGATTAATAGAAAACGAATGGTCCTCTCGTGGGGATCGATACTGTTGCAATTGCGATTTCCTCCCCAGCGGAGACCGCCTCGCCGACTGCAGTCCACAGAGGCCATAGTCACTGTAGGCAACACACAGAGGCTGTGGTTATTGCGAACTTCAAAGGACCGATACTGTTCCCTTGCCTTCATGCATGCGATGCAGATTACGTCGACAACAACAGATTGATGTTGTCCGCTGCGGCCGTAGACACAGATACAAACATTCTTTGTGCCACCGATTTATCCGAACTGCAATATATAGGTCGACACGTTCTCAACCCGAATTGCATTCCGATCCCCCCCAACACGCCGGCACAGGGCGGGTGTGTTGTTTTTATTACAAAGGGTCATCGAGGTACAATACATTCCTTGTGGTAATGTGATGAAACAACTTGTTTCTATGAGTTCAGTGGCACTGGCGTGCACGTGAGGTCCATGGAATTTAGTAGTCAACACAAAGCGATAATAATGTGTACGACACTCCGCCTATGCTCTACCTGTGTTCCTAGTGATATCGACAACGAACCGCTTTCCGTATGCCCAATGCGAGCTCGGCATCCAGAGGAATTTCGAGCCAGCCGGGGTGTTCGTAGATTTCCTCGACTCGAATGCGCTTGGTGGTGGTGACCAAAAGACAGGCCTCGGCAATAAATTCTATTCAATTGCATTCTGCATTGGTGCGACGTGCCTGAAATACTGAACCCATTCGAGTGTGGTGGTTAAACCTTTGGAAGTGGAGGGCATACTGCATGAATTGCAACCGACCGGAGTCGTTAATTGAGGGTGGCGTATTCGAAAATATTTTGTCTAATTGTCCATAATTCTTCGTAAAGGCTTTATGCGCTTTAAGTGGGTGTGTTCAGTGAGTGAACGGTGGAGTGGGGCAAAATGAATCGTTAGAGATAATAGACCTTGTAGACCTTCTGTCTGCGGGTAAATTGAGTCCGAGAGTTGCTGGGTGAAATCTAAATTAAGTCGAATTTGAGGAAATTGAAGTGAAATTCTAGAGATAATGAGGTGAAATGATGTGACCTATTCATAGCAAGGCTGAGAACAGTTTGTGGGAACCAATAATGACAAGACGACGCGCAGAGGCATGGACAATATCGCAAGCAGATAAAGAGGCTCTACATGCAGCGCTCTTTACAGTCAATATCCAGCGAATGCCAATCGCCTTCGTTTGGGCTATTAACCGATGGAGGCTGCCTTCTATTTCTGACTTTCCTAGTTGCCCTGTCTTCAGTAATCTTTACCGATCCTTCTTGGATTCACAATTGCATCGCTTTTTCAGGGTCACAATCATGTAAAGGGTGACCAGATAGCAATGACAGCTTTTCTAATTATTATGTTTCAGCAGTTGTCAAAGTCACTAACGACGTCAAACTTCCAAAATATTCAGCAGGCTTAGCCATTTCATAATGCATCATATCACGAGTGCCGAGCTTGCGGAAATTGTTTAAAAATGTTATCGAATTTCCGGCTAAGTTGGAAATACACAACATGAACTTCGTCGTGAGGTCGGTCATCATCATGGCTTCTGTGTCCAGGCAATTCGTCCCACCGTGGATAAGTTTGAGCGTCAGTACACTCTTCGCATACGACAGCATTCATCGTAACGAATTATTTGAAGCGATGTCCGAATTCGGGATCCCAGGAAAACTGATCCGGTTGTGTCGCAGCATGCTAACACATGCGTGATGCACAGTGCAGTTCGGCTCTAGAACTTCCGAGCCGTTTGAAACCTGCATCGGATTTTGGCAAGGAGATGCGCTGTTGTGTGATTTCTTCAATTTGGTACTGGAGAGGATAGTGCGGCGGGCTGCTGTAAACACGGAAGGCACTATCTTCTACAAGTCAGTCCAACTGTTGGGATACGCAGATGACATCGACATCGTCGCGCTTTCCCAACGCGCCGTAATGGAAGCTTTCACGGCGATTGAAGAACAGGCGAAACGAGCTGGTCTTAAGGTCAATGAGGATAAGACGAAGTATATGCTGTCAAGCAAGAAACAATACGCCACACACCATCTAGGGAAAAAAAATCGCAAAAGACAGCTACAATTTTTGAGGTAGTGAATGTGGATGAGTTGAGAGGATGAGTTTGTCTACCTCGGGGGAAACGTGAACTCCACGAACGACATCACAGTGGAGATCCGACGTAGAATAGCCCTTGGCAACCGATGCTACTTCGGTTTGTCAAAACAACTGGGCTCAAAGCTCCTGACTCGAAGGACCAAAATCATGCACTACAACTACGCTTATTCTGCCAGTTCTGCTATATGGAGCCGAATGATGGACACTTAGCAGAATTGCAGAGCTGATTCTTGGTGCCTTCACAAGAAAAATTCTACGTTGGATATATGGTCCCGTCTGGGAGGACGGCAAATGGAGGAGAAGGCACAACCACGAACTCTATGAGCTGTAGCAGGATGTGTATGTAGTCCGGAAAGCAAAAATCCGTCGACTGCACTGGCTCGGCTACATCGTGTGCGTGGACAACAACGCTAAGAGGATACAGCTAAGAGGGTCTTCAAATCCGAGACTCCTGGTGCGAGAAGGAGAGGAAAAGCGAACCTCCGTTATAAAGACCAAGCCATCGCGGACGTAAGACAGCTTGGTCTTGATGACTGGAAGCAGCCTACTCAGGACCGCCAACGATGGCAGGCAGCGATATCTCAGGCTCAGACCTGCACAGAGGTTAGATTGAGATGCTCAGACCTGCACAGAGGTTAGATGACTAGTCTTCGTACTGAACTTTTTTTCGGAGGATTTTTGAATCACTACTGGTCTGGCACTCAAACTCAAAACTGGTCTATTGTACTGCCAGGTAGCAACCCACTCCAGTGCCGTTAATTTGATCTCAACGGCAAATGGTTAGTGGACCATATTCGATTTCACTGGGATTCGAACCTGAGACTTCTCTAACTTAGCGCAGGCACCTAACCAACTGCGCCATCCAGTCGTTCTGTCCACCTTAATAGTGACTATCATCCGTTGTGTTCCTGTATAGGCTCAGAGTCGAAAACTCTTCGGACCGTAACTAGACACTTTCGATAGTGCTATCGATTACTGTCAGTTTCAATTCCCGGATGGGAAATAAAACCAAGATACGACTTTCCGTGATGAGATCTTTCACTGCAGTGCAAGAGAATAACTTCCATGAGCTTCTTCTTGAAAATGTTAAGAAATAACCAGTCGCATGCAGCACCAGCAAGAGATTCCTAGAGCTGGACAAAGTTCCTACAAATATTTGCTTACTGCATGCCTAGATGCAATATTCAGGACACACATGATTGAGCGATTTGTACCGGTTAAATCAGAATTGGTCACATCTAAGGGTACCTCTTCAACCGTATTAAACGAACAAAGCATGCACTGTCCATGAAGCACTAACTCCCCTCACTCTGGTCTTCATTAACCAGTCATGGTTTCCACAATTAGTCAACAATAGTGTAAAGGCAGGGAAAATATGTTTAGATGCTCATGTCTAATTGCCGCTCTGCTCTTAAATACCCACAAGGAGTTGATTTAGTTTGATTGTGCTAATAAGTCGTGTCAGACGTTTAATAACTTAATGAGGGTGTTGGCATGTATTTTTTGTTGGTTTTGTTATTTCATGACTTTTCTATTAATTTGTGGTCCATGCGCACATGGATGCGTTCGTAGTTTGCATCTGATGTTCTTCGTGGCAGAAGAGACCAAAATTCCTGAAAGGAAAAAAATGTTTAAATAAAAAAGACTTTAGAAATGTATAATTTACAGTGTAGATATATGTATTGAATAGTATAGGTATCGGTTAAGCGGCTTCCACGCCTTTTCTGGTGCATATGTATGCAGGCAAACTCGTGCAAAGCTCACTGGCCAACACAAGAGGCACGATCTTCCAAAAGTCTATTCAACTGCTAGCTTACGCGGATGACATTGACGTGATTGGGTGAACACAGCGAGCCGTCAATGATGCGTTTGCTGGCATTGAAACGGAAGCGGCAATGGGTCTGGCGGTAAGCGGTGGTAAAACCAAGTATATGCTGATAAAGGATGCACAACATCGACGACTTGACCAAAACGTCACAATAGGCAGCTATGACTTTGAGGTAGTTAAGGACTTCGTCTACCTCGGCTCCGCAGTAAACAGTACAAACAACATCAGTACCGAGATCAAACGGAGAATAACTCTTACCAACCGCTGCTTTTATGGGCTCAAAAGGCAATTGAGTAGTTGAGCCCTCTCTCGGAAGACCAAGTTGACTTTGTATAAGACCTTGATCATCCCAGTCCTGCTGTACGGCGCAGAGATACGGACAATATCCCAAGCGGATGAACAGTCTCTTGGTCTTTTCGAGAGAAAAGTTCTGGGCGCGATCTTTGGTCCTGTTTGCGTTGATGGCATTGGGAGGAGAAGGTTCAACCACGAACTGTATGGGCTGCACAGCGGCACAAGCCGGATCCAACATCTAGCATGGCTAGGCCGTGCAGAGAGCTCATGAACAACACCTCGCCAGCACGAAGAGTCTTCGACTCTGAAGCAGTAGGACAACGCAATTCCCACGAAATCAATGGCGCACAAATATGGAGAGAAGCTCAGCCAACTTGGCGTGCGTTATTGGAGGCAGCTGGCTAAACATCGGGCCAGCTGGAGAGGCTTGTTGGTTGAGGCCCAAGTCCACCCCAGACTGTAGCCCATCAGAAGAAGAAAAAGAACACACCACAGTTAAAAATCGTTGGTTTTTCCTGCAGGTACTTCTCTTCCTTCTTCTTTCTTTACGGCGAGGTTACGGTCCGGAATAAAGGGATCATAGCCCTCCGACTTTACTACATCTCTACTGGTCCGCCTGTTGGGTTTGTCAGAACTCCATTTTTGATAACTTTAAATTGACACCTGTTACGTTGTTCTTTTCATCCGTTGCCCACGCATAACCTCGCAAATGGCTCAAAATGTTTGCGTGAATTTTGAGACACCCTTTAAAAGAGTAATTCGAGTAATTTTTGTTCAACTTTAAATGACTGCAGTTGCAGCTTAACCGAAAAATCAAATTTTCTTTGAACAAGAAACAATCTCCTAGAATAAGATTTAATTTAACGCCACGAAATGCCTTCACTTGTGTGTCATATCAGCAAACGGAAGCTGTTTCCAAGATCTTGGATAAGTAAGCTGACACCTTCAAACCCGAATCAGACCCGACGATAAACATCTCTCCGTCCTGCTTAAATGTCAAAAACGTAAAGCAGGCAAGCCAGATAAAGACACCAGTCACAGAGAAGATTAAGTCGAGTCAAATGTCTCCCGCCAAAAATTGGCACGTATTGGTACATTGTAACAGTCGCCTCAGTAACATGCCTCTCAGATTAGAGATTCCTCAGATGCCACTGGATCTGTGTGCCAAGTAAGTGGATTATTAATTACCCTCCCTTGGCATCTCATTAACAAGGGGTAATGAATTGCACGCTGATACGATTTCATGTGCAACACGATGCCAATGCACATGTTCTCCCTCTGCCCTGAGCACTGGCGGCGGAGGTGGAGATGCCGGTCTGGTGGATGCCTGTGAGAATATCGTTTGCTCAGGATACCACCTATCAGCAGGCCGTCATTGTGCCGTTGAATTGGGGCCCATTATGAGCTCATCACTGCCAAATTGAGGAAGTTAACCGCCGCCACAGAGTCACGGCACTAAGCTGCAAGCAAACTGGTGGCCGTTTCAGATGCGTACATGTGCTGAAAACTTGCACAAAGTTTTGCAACGATGGCGAGCATAAATGTGTTTGTTTGTATGGTCGGGACGTTCATTATTTTGTGCACATGCGGCATGATTCGACGTCTGTTTTGGGCGACGATGATTGTTTAAAAGGTTTGCTGTGTATTTTTGTGTAAACAAGAATCCATCGCAGTGGCAACAGCAACCGATGCGCCGTCGGTGGCCACTGTCTGCTTCGTTGCAGTTAAGAGCGGTTTCTGTTTTTGTTATGATTTGCTTATTTGCGTGCATGCAAACATTTCTGCAAGTCGCTGTGACTTACAATTTTTCATTTGAAACATTAACCGAATTTTAAAGAACAAACCTGTGTTCTAAATGTCATCACATGAAGAAAATATAATTGCTTGAAATTTTAAACGGCTGCAGTTCCAAGACTTTGTCCTCATGGTTCCCTCGTCAAGGCTCTCAAACACCTGCCTCCACGTCAGTCGTGCAATCAAACAGAGCATAAAATCGTCAAAGGTGGCGAACACAAATCAATCAAAATCATATCTAACATATCATACAAACAAGAATCGGAGCAGGCCTGAAGTTCTTTATTGTCCCGCGACTTAAGAGAAAGAAGAACGGATTTATTCCTACAAAACAATTTACAGAAATATCTTCATATCAAGGATGAAAGTCCTCTAATCCTTTTTTTTTTATTCGTGGGTTGGTGAAAATCTCCAGTAGACCTAAAGAGAGTGTACTCATAGTAGTGTCAGATTTTTACTGACTAACAACACGCTTCCTTGGAAAGATTGTATGAATATTCTGTTCCTTGGTTTGGAGTAAACGAAGATACAACTCTTCGTTTCCGTTGCCAGGATGCACGTATGATCCGCAAATAAAGGCACTAGTGTGCAATACTAATGTTGGACCAAGGACACTTCCTTGCGGAACTTCGGCGATGATCTCCTTGAACTCGGAGTATACAGTTCCGTGATCAACCTGAAATATTGTGTTTCTAAGATTCTAAAATCCTGTATATACAGGGTGGGCCGTCTAGTGTATTTTTTTTTAAAATCATAGGTTATTTTGACACTTACAGCTGTTTCCCACTCAAAATCTTGATAGAAAGTCAGCGGAACGAAATGAGTCGCCTTAAGCTTGAACAACGTTGGGAAATATTCAAAACTTATTTACAATTTGTGTGCTGTGTAGCCCAAACAGTGCGTTTTTTGAAAACAAGTTTTGGCCGAGATGAAGCACCCACCGCAATTGCTGTACACAAGTTTGTGCAAAAAGTTCGTGAGACTGGTATGCTAGTGGATAATACTAGTGGTCCCCGTCGTCGTACGTTCTACGGTGCACACGGATGAGAATGTGGGTCCTGCGGCCGAGAGTGTGAGACTTAATTCACTCGCCATCGATCTCAACAGCTCAATATTTCACGCACTAGCCTGAGGAGAATCAGAGTCTTCGACTCTGAGCCTGTGGGACAACGCAATAGAGGACGTCCACGTACAAGGTGGCGCACACAAGTCGAGGGGGACCTCGGCCGGCTTGGTGTGCGAAACTGGAGACAGCTGGCGAAAGATCGTGCTGGCTGGAGAGGCATGTTGAGTGAGGCCCAGGTCCACCTCGGACTGTAGCGCCCTAAGAAGAATAAGAAGAAGAAGCCTGAGGAGAATCCTGCACAAAGATCTCGGATTATTTGCTTACAAGGTCCAATTAACTCAGCAACTGAAGGTGCGCGACCATCCGTTTCACAGTTTGAGCCTTAGAGCAGCTTGAATTGGACAACGATGTTGGGCGAAAAATCATCTTTTTTGACGAGGCGTCTTTTCATTTCGGCGGCTACGTTAACAAACGTTAACAAAATTGCCGCACCTGTGACTCGGAAAACTCGCACGTTATTGTCGAGAAGCCAATGCATCGACAGAGAGTGACAGTTTGGTGCGGATTGCGGAGTGGTGTCATAATTAGGTCATTTTTCTTGGTGGGCGTTACAGATCCATGTTAACCCACTTTTTTTTCACTGAAATCGAAGACATAGATTTGGAAGACCTCTGGTTCAAGCAGGATGGCCCGCCATGCAACAGTCGATCTTTTGTGCACCTAAATCCCAAATCGTGTTATCAGCCGTCTTGGCGATGTCAATTGATCGCCTCGGAGCTGCGACTTTGGACTTTTTTTGTGGGGAACCGTGAAGGACCGACAATCTAGAAATGATTCAAGCAATTAAGGCCAATTTCATCCAAGCAATCCGTGAGCTGCAGCCCGAAACAATCATCAAGGTCTTGGAAAATTGGGGTGACAGAATGCGGTACTGCGAAGCCAGCCGAGGCAGCCACTTGAACGAGATTTTATTTCATAATTACTGGGAATGTTTGTTCTTACTAATAAAGCCACAATACATGGATATTTTGTCCATTTTATTGCATTTTTAAAAAGAAATTTGTATTTGGGCCATCCTTTATATTTTACCTTAAATGTAATTAAATTAAATAATTTTAAATACAATTGTTTTTATTTTACAATACCACAGAAGATGTCTTATACGATATAAAGCGATTCTTTGCCTGATAGTTGGGATAATGATAGGAGTCTCCTTCCTTGTGCATCGACCAAACAGTGCAGAAGTCCCACTAGTTCACCGCGTTTTCCTTTGGCTATATCTTTCAGACGAACTTGTGCATATATACACCTAACTAAATCATCTCTCCAGATGAATCTCTGACAGACGTTTGCGCCAAGCCCAGAAGCTAATCAATCTTGTCAGAAGGTCATAGATTGCCACTCTCCTTTCCCATAGTCCGTGCTTAGCATGTCCTTGCCTTCAAAAATTGTCAGAAAATTAGAAGTTTCTTGTTAGTTGCACTTTGAAAACAAGCACATCAATAGCTGTCCTTCTCATGGGTCATTGAAAACAACTCCATTTTTGATCTACTGATTGTTCTGATACGAAACAAAATTTGGGGAAGCGTACCCTAGACGCTGGGAGCAGTTGCCGACACAGCGAAACAATATCGTTTTGAAATGGAAGCGGTTATATAGTCTCGTGCTTTTCATCCGAGCTGAGACAATGCTTTTATTTAAAAAATAACTCCTCACTTTAGGCCTTAGAACTGAACGTTATTCAATTATCTGGAAAGTGCCAATTACCGGCTTTACATCAGTTACGAAATTTCACAAATTCATAGATGCTGTCTTTCAGATGGTTGATTACTTGATGTACAGTGGAGCCGTTGGATTAAAAACAAATGCAATAAAAATGTTGAAAAAGAAGCCCTCGTCAGGTGTACAAAGGAAATCTGAGAACAAATGTTTGTCAACCGTCAAACTATTCCACAACAGTCGCCAGTCCTCTGACACATCCTGGCAAAGCCTGACCAATTTTGGCAACCACAACATCTATAGGATCCATACGCAACAGATGAGAAACACTCGAAGACGACGGAAGCAGCTATACTAATTTCCCTGTGGCTTTCTGAACAGCGTCTCAGTTTTGGTGCTTGTTTGACTAAGCACCAAAAAGAGCGAAAAGTGCTTTCAGACTAAGGAAGTCCTCTCCTCCCTCAAGCCAACTATGGACATGCGGCCATAATCAAGACAATAAGCGATCTGGGAAAAAAACATTGTTCGAGTAGCCTCGTAGCTACAACTGACTATACAGCCTTGGTCAAATGTATTAGGCACCCTAATCTTTTTGTCTTTGCTGTCAAATCACTTATCGGAAGTAATTAGTTTAAATTTTATAGTTTTTGGCGACACTATCTGAAGTAGTAAACGCGTTTATCTGTTTCCTTTCATTTCATTAATTTGTTTTGCTTTTTTGAAGATATAACGAACCTGAAATGGTGCCTACCCCATAATGACTTCTCCCTCAAAATACCAACTCTATTCCCGGACAGAGACAAGTGGTTATCGAATGCCGATCACAGGACACTGTCCCATCGGATCAATGCTTCGAAAATGGAATGCGGAATCCAGCGATCTCTGCCGGAGTTGCGGAGATGAGGAAGAGACCGAGACGATCCAAAATCTGCTTTGCCACCGCCCAGCTCTCCAGAATCGGCGCCTAGCTTCGCTGGGGCAAAGATTCTTCATATTGACTGCGGACTTAGCGAATGCAGATACATGGGATCATCTAAAATTTATAAAGAGTACAGGGTGGTTTCAGCCATCAAGTGACATGATGATGAGGTCATTAGATTGTGTACTCCGCAATTGAAGGGATTTACAATGGGCCCCATGGCCTTCGAGTGGAAATGATGCCTTAACCATCACACTCCCCTTCCAAAACCTAACCTAATCTAACCTTGATTAAGCACGTCTTTTGCTTCCATTCGTTGGTCGCTTATTGTTAAAATTCTCAGAGGAGAGATCAAAGCTTTCCTCCACTTTCTTAGAAATCTACAAAGTCAGGTACTTCGCTGCATCAAATGTCCAAAATGTCGGAAATTCCAATTCCTGGGCATTAATTCATTCTCTGGAATTTATTTCCATTTGTTTTCCAGTCAATCAAAAACAGCAAAACTCCACTTCACCGCTGACTCACAGAAAAGACGCCAGCAACCACTATCCCACCTCATTATCAAAAACTAGTTCGCACGCCAATATCTACCTACCACAACATCCTGCCAAAGTGAATGCGGCTGTCTGTTTGATCAATGCCGTAATCATTTGGTAACTATTTCCGGTCAATTCCCCGTAGTCCTTTAATCCAATACGTCCTCAACGACCTGAACGTCTGTTTGCTGTTCGCACCATTAAAATGTTACGCCTGACATGAAACGAAAGGCGGCGCAAACACCGCCTCCACGTTCAGGAGAGAGAGGCGATAGGTTTCTTTTTTCGGAAATTACATCACACTCATCCGACGCCCGACGTCCACTGTCCTTCCTTCCCATAGCGTCATCGCGCATTGATGAATGGCGATAAAAAGAAACGAGTCCATGAGTCGGTGAGTCTGACTACCATCTTCATTCCCACTCCACTCGATATAATTCCGAAATAATTTTATTTCTTACTTCTCATTTGGGGTTAAGGACAACACCGTGGTGGCATTCTCTAATCCCCCCTAAAGCCCGTCACTCTCTCTGTCAAACTCGATCCAATTCTCGGCACACGATGGCCGTTACTATCGAATGAAAATTCCCGTGGAGCTGGAGTACACATGTGTTCGGAATTTTCAGCTGGGTGCGGTCTGGCGACGGGGCTATTCTAATCCTAAAAGTCACCCGGGGACTAATAGAATGCGATGGCCCACCACCAGTCCTCACCGACCGTTCCACGACTAGGTCATCGTTTCGCGGTGGTAATTCAAGGAGTGGGCTAACACCATTTCGGCATTAAATGTTATTGATGATGGACAAATATTTCCGCTTCGCTCTACGCCCCCGTGCCGCTAATGGCCTCCCTTTGCGCCGTATCCTTGGTGAGCACTCGACGAGGATTCCATTGAGATAAACATAAAGATTCCACGGTGTCTAAATTAAAGTTGATTGCGTCTGACAGCGGGTTGAGTTGACTCCTCGCGGGGACTGTGGGTCAAGTGTCGTCTTCTTGCGCACGTTTTCGATCTTATCACGGTGGGTAAGCTCCTCCGTCAGTTGTACGTGTGTCCTACGCACATGTGGCCTGAAAATAGATTTTTATTCGGATCAAAATTAAGGTAATGAAGAAAGGCTTCGCGTTCAGTGCTTGCGGGGGCCCGCTGGTGGGAGGGGTTTCGTCACGCATTGCGGGTGATTTTCGCAGGACGGGGCAAACATTAATCATTTAATTTATTGCTTAGTCACCGTGGATTCAATGTGTTTATGGAGATTTAATGTTCTTATGCAAATCAAACTCACACCCTTCGAAATTGCGGGCTTGCAAGTGCGGCATTCTGTGTCGAAAGATGGTGCCGTCACAGTGGATGCAACGTAAATAATGGCGTCCGCGATTTATGCAAATATCTGCACATTTGCATTCGGCAACTGTTTGCTCACATTTTCATTACTCAGCGTTCTAACGCCGAAGAGGTTCCTCTGCCAACATTCGAAAAACATCAAAGGGTCTGGTGAACGTTATCGCCGCGCTATTAAACAAATGAGAATCGTAGTCAAATTTTATGTTTATTTGTAGCTCATTACTCAGAAGCTAGTGACTGGAGTTGCTACATTGTTGCGTGAAAACATTCTTTGGCCACTCTCATCAATATACTGTCAGTTACAATGTCACTTTGTGACTGTCAAGCGAGTGCGCATTGCTTCTCTCAAAAAATGACAGTTTAATTTTTGAATATTGCATAAATAAATTCATAATGGAAATTGAAATTTGAGAGAGATTGGATTTAAAATTTAATTTCTTTCGTAGTGACAACTTCATACAGCTGTCATCGGGCATCTGTTTAATTTATCTGTCATCCAAGAGTCGTTTGGATTGGCTTTGCGATTCGAATTATTAATTGCTGACCCGCCCCTTAATTCGTTGTAATAGCTCTATCGAACTCTTCGATTAAGATTAAAAGGAATTGACGTTATTTTTTCAAAGGCAGCACTGTTGCTGCTTTGAATGAAAAACTGTCTGTTCTTTAACTGACACCATCTTTACATTAAGCATTCTTTTGCAAACCGCCATGCGGTACCTTCCTCTGCTTCTTCTTATTGCGCTACAGTCCGAGGTGGACCTGGGCCTCACTCAACATGTCTCTCCAGCCAGCACGATCTTTCGCCAGCTGTCTCCAGTTTCGCACACCAAGCCGGCCGAGGTCCCCCTCGACTTGCGTGCGCCACCTTGTACGTGGACGTCCTCTGTTGCGTTGTCCCACAGGCTCAGAGTCGAAGACTCTTCGGACCGGAGCTAAGTTGTCCATACGCTCTACATGGCCTAACCATCTTAGGCGTTGGATCCGTAGACGCCTGGCTAGACTCATGTCGCTGTACAGCCCATACAGTTCGTGATTGAACATTCGCCTCCAAATGCCATCAACCCAAACAGGACCAAACATCGTACGCAGAACTTTTCTCTCGAAAAGACCAAGACACTGTTCATCCGCTTAGGATATTGTCCATGCCTCTGCGCTCTAAAGGAGGACTGGGATGATCAAGGTCTTGTATAGAGTCAGCTCGGTTGTCCGAGAGAGGGCTCAACTAATCAATTACATTTGGAGCCAAAAAAAAACCGCGGTTGGCAAGAATTAATCTGCTTTTGATCTCGGTACTGATGTTGCTTGTACTGTTTACTGCGGAGCCAAGGTTGACGGAGTTCTTCCCGACCTCAAAATTCTAGCTACCTATGGTGACGTTCTGGCCAAGTCGTCGATGTTGTGCGTCCTTTCTCGATGATAGCATACTCGTATACTTGGTTTTGCCCTAGTTTACCGCCAGACCCATTTTAGCGGCTTCCCTTTCAATACCAGCAAACGCATCATTTACGGCTCGCTGTGTTTGCCCAATCACGTCAATGTCATCCGCGTAAGCTAGCAGTTGAACAGACTTTTGGAAGATCGTGCCTCTTGTGTTGGCCAGTGAGTTTTGCACGATCTTCTTAAGAACGATGTTAAAGAAATCACATGACAGCGCGTTGCCTTGTCTAAAACCTCTTTTGACATTGAAGGTCTCGGTAAGTTCGTTACCAACCTTGATGGAGCAGCGAGAGTTCTCCATCGTCGTCCTGCGGTACCTTACGCGCTATAAACGTCTACACTTTTTCTTCCTCTTGCACAACCCTTCCGTAAAGGCAGCGACACTGCGACCCAAAAAGATCTATTGTATCGACGACCGTTTACACTACTTCGGTAAAAAACGGCGTAAATTTTACTCTCAACTAATATACCAGGACACCTGAATAAGGATGATGGTACAATGACGTTCTTTTGTGATCTCTTTGAAAAATCCCTAAACCTAAGCGACGAATGTAGCGTTTTCCAAGCAGAAGTGGTAGCAATAAATGAGGCGGCACTTACACTTAAAGAGCTTAGTTTGACTGAAAAAACGTTAGCCATATACTCCGACAGCCATGCGGCTAAAAGAGCCATACCGTCAGATATTGTAAAGTCGAAACTAGTCAAGCTATGCAGACAGAACGTCAACGAAATCTCCAAGGTAAACACGGTGACTCTCTGCTGGGTACCGGGACACACAGGAGTTCAAGGGAACGAGAGAGCGGACGTGTCAACACGGAGGGCTCAGAGTTAGATAAATCTCTAGCACTACCTTATGTCAATATGCCGTTAAGTTTCCTAAGGAAGGAAGTAGAGGACGAAGCCTTAGAAAGAGCAAATGCGCGATGGCTGAATCTGGACATTGGGTCAAAGACAAGAGCCTTATGGCCGATGTTGAACAGGAGGAAATCATTATTAATTATTAGCCTCAAGGATATAGTCGCAAGGATATACGGACGGTAATGGGAGTTCTCACCGAAGATTGTCCGATAGGCACCCATGCCAGAAGGTTAGGTATCCCCCATAGCGACTCTTGTGGGCGCCGTGGCACGTGAAAAACTTTTAGGTGATTTTTCGGGAATCGTACCGAGAACATCGAGCGTAGGAGTCGCCGCACTTACCCAGTACGCCACGGTCGCCACTCAGCCTTAGCTGGAAAAAATTGGTCAACCTCCAACCTTACAGGACATTGCGCAATGGGAAGACACGCTGTGAGACTAGGCCTGCCATACAACGACTTTTGCAGCAGATGTATGGATGAAGAAGCGATGGAAACACCCTCGCACTTTCTCTGCAATTGTCCTGAAATCGCCTCCACAAGGAAAGAAACCCTAGGAGCTTTTTACATAAAAGAGTTAAAGGACATATCAGAAATAAATATCAAGAAAATCTGGATGTTTATCCAGAAAACTAGATAGTTTCAAAAGTAGTAGCCAGCTCAGTGGCGTCACAGTGGATCCCTTGGGTATCGTTCACCTGTGAGGGAAGCTACCTTACCTACCTTCCTACCCTCAACACAATTGATGAGCTCAGTCCAAAATCGGGGTCACTCTGACCTCTATTAATAAAATCCATCGATTCGTCATCGTAAACAACGATTTGTCGTGTGTTCATTGAACATTTACTCGTAAATGGATTTTGGTTTACACATTTACGAGGCACAATTGGTGCAAGAATTAAAGCTAATCAACCACTGTTTGTTTTGTGAATTTATTATTTGCCCTCGAATTTATTCAATAATGACGATTCTGTAAATGTGGCATTATTTAGTGAGCAAAACTGTCACAATTAGAGTAAAAGGATAGTGCTATATGCATAGAATCATCAGGTCATGGCCAGCATCAATTGGGAATTCATGATATATGGCTTATAAAGGGTCTTCCAATAGGGGTATATATAGTTGAAGCTTCATCTATTAAATCAGCTGTTATTTATTTAGCCAGTTTTGCCAAATCCATGAACGGTCATAGCTTTAAACAACACGTGCAAATGATAAAATTGCGTTATCAAAATGGGTGTTCTGTTCGGACATTGTTCCGCGTACTTCTTTCATTTTACAGTCGCCATAATCGTCCTACCACTGTTCGCAGTGTGATGGATAAATTTGAGTCCACTGGTTCAGCAAACGATAAACCAACACCAGTACTCGCACGTCAATGAAACGCAAGATCGCCGAAAATATCGTCGCTGTCCGTAAAAGTGTCCAGGTAGGAACGCAAACGATGTTTGCAAAAACCCCGAACCTACCACCGAACCTACCACCCAGAGCATCTAGCAACACTTAGGGAGACTGGGTATCCAACTCCTATGGGATTGTGGGCCGGTGGCTAATCTGAGAGGGTTTATGTTTCGGCATGTATTGGCTGGATGTGTAAGCATAGCAAAACTTGTGTCAACAGCCAAACTAGCGCGTGTTCACCAATTGGATGCGTCAACGTCACTTTGGGTTTTTCATTGGCCCTATAAGCCACAAAGACAGAGAAGGTGTTTGGGTTGAAATTGGTAGGGTTAGTATATTTTGTTGTTTAGGTACAGTACGTCATAAATATGTATAGCCAACAATTTGTGTGATGGAGAAGATAAACAAAACATCGGAAAGCCATCGATGTATCGTTGATAATACCGATGTTTTTTAACATCGATTTTTGTTGTCGAATCATCGATGTTTTTATGGTAAACGACCATAGATAACGACAAATGGACTTTGGAGCAATTGGAAACTGACCCAAATTTTCATCGAAAAATCATCTTCAGCGGTGAGGCCTATTTCTGGATGAATGGGTATGTCAACAAAGAAAATTGTCGAATTTCTGACGATACCTATCCACATGAGATCCAAGAGCTTCCAATGCATCCGGGAAAATCACTGTTTGGTGTGGATCTTGGGCTGGAGGCACGGTCTATATTCGTCATCGATCGATATACGGCCATCGCCGTTAAAGGCGAGTGCTATGGGTCGATGATTACCAATTTCTTTTGGCCTGAGTTGAATGATATGGACACCAACCACATGTGGTTCCAACAAGACGCCGCTACGTGCCACTTTGCTTACGCCACGTTGCAAATTCCGCACGAGCGATTCGAAAGCATGGTCATCTCACCTGGAGGTGATGTCAACTGGTCACCGAGATGTGTGATTTGACTTTTTCTTGTGGGGTTTTCTAAAGTCAAGTTTTTTTTCTGAAGTCCATGCGAATATGCCACAAACCACAGCGGCTCTCAAAGTCAACATAACCCATGGCAACAGTCAAATTTAGCCCGATTTCATGTCATGGAAAATTAGACACTGCGGATGCGCCCCACATAAAGAAACCGCGGTGGGTATTCGAATGATTATATATTCCGTACATAACGGCATCGATATGCTTTTCAAACGAATAAACTATTTTGAAGGAATTCAATACACACTTTGTTTTATTTAATTTAAAAGATAGGAATCGCTTAAATTAGAATAGGAAGCGCGCTTAATCAAGCCAAAATCGCATTCTTCTTCTTCGAGGGTTCTACAGTACGGGGTGGACTAGTTCCTAGCTTCTACAGAAACAATTCGTCGTGTAAGTGCTATTGTGCTCTCACCATTGGAGATGACCTAAGGGTTCCTTCTGAATTCATGCTGGTGTGGTAACTATGAACTTTGGTATGTGCGAAATCGAACCTAGACCTTCAGGCTTGGAACTGACGGCACTACTTCGCCACGGCGGGTACATACGTCCTAAATCATCTACGACTAATAAAATGTTATTAATATAGTTTTTAAACGATAATGTCACAGCACCTCATGGATCCTCTTCTAAAATATATAAAGTGTTGGCCAAAACTACATACAGTGACTTTTCAACTCGGCTTTACTTCATACTGGTTTTCGATTTTCTTCGCTCCCTTATGTCGGATCTTAACACGTTGAGTGCCACATGAGACCACTTTGGTCTCACACGAATTTGGGCTTGCTGTGCCGCATGATACTAGAGTGGTCTCACAGAAGGTTCGCACACATTTGTGTATGCAGCATTGTATTAGACTCACAATATGTATTGAATCTAATGCCATTCTAAACTATACACCCAAGAGACTGTTAGGGTTGTCTTTGTTTTCGTCTGTGAAATCAATGTGTCACCATAAGGTGCTTTGAACTTGCTATACTTGCGCGTATCAGTGTTGTCATCATCCTCAATATAACTGTAGACTACGTTTCCGACTACTTCGTGTATTATTGCATATTGAGAAGTTGTATCGGGTTTTCAGAATCTGGTGATACTGGTTCTTGAAGCTGCTCTGCTGGTACGGCTGCTTGAGAAGTTGAGGCCACTGAATCAGATAGTTGTTCTTTAACTTTTCTCATTGGAGGTTCATAATCTGATCTGGAATCCGAATTGCAACTTCAACTTAAAAATTCAAAAAAATTAGATTGAAGTTAAGCCGAGTTGCTTTAGTTTTGGCCACCCTATATATGCGGAATTTATATACAAATTTGTGAACACCAATTCAAATTCTATCACCTCCAACTCTCTCGATTAGGGCTTAAAAAGAATTTCGACTGGCATCAATCCAACGCAGATAAGGCACGTGGGTGTTCACAACCAGAACCACTTTTAAAACAAACAGAAGCACTTCGGGTGACCTCAACACAGGATGTGAATATCAACGTGAGCGAACATTAATATCCTCGCGCTTACACAATTCATTAGAAGTAGTCCAACCCTAATTTCATTAAAAACAAATGCACGGGCGATGAATTTGTTTGACAATCACTACTGCACCTGGTGTTGACCATTAGTTCCAGGTGGTGTTTGTGAAACAGAAAAAATGGGTTGTCAGCGTAACTGACTGAAATTAAATGCATGACAGTTATTTGCTAATTGCATTCTGGAATGTTGTTTTAAAGGACAACACTGGTAGTTCCCGTGGTTAAGTTTTGAATAACGTAGCATTAATTTGATCCTAATGAAAGTGGTTCTGAAAAGAGTACAAACGAAGGAAAGAGTACTAGTGACAGGAAAAAGGAGGCTTTTTTGAAAATGACATTGTGTACCACGTTTTCTTCAGCAAAAGCCTCAATCACAGATTATCCTTCAATGACTAAGTTTCCAAATCATGAAGAAGGCCAAGTTAACGCAGTCTTAAAATTGGAAGCAACGTACACAGCCTCGCAGACGAAACCATCCATATGTCCGGATCGGAGCTTCAGTGGGTCGGTGGCCTTATAAAGGAGAACTATACTTTGACAGCCGTCGTGGTGTCGACTCCTGCTTTCAGTCCTGGTTCAATTTCCACAATGTTCGATGGTCGCAACTTTAAACTGCTAACTCAAATTTTCGGTCGTAATAATCGTGCTAGACAGAGTATGCGTGCTAATGTGGATAAATTTGAGTCAGCATATTCACTATTTAATGTTTCTGTTTCAATGAGATGATCGAAGTAACGAAGTAATGCCTGCCGCGGTTTCTTTGCGTGGCGTGCATCCGAAATTTCCAATGTTCCATGATTCTGGCGCATAACTCAGGCTGAATTTTACCGATGGCATGGGTTCCCTATTTGAGCTCGTGATTATCTGTCCCATTAACACAACAGTCATTCCATTAAAAAAAATACAAACCCATTGAATCTTTTTGTCTTTTCAGTCGTTTCCAAGCCTGCCTCAGATATACCAACCGATGAAGAGGCTCTGCAGAATGACCATAACGAGGAATACGATTACGATGGCGACAGCGCAGGTACTGCCGAACAGAGCAAGACCACCGCAGTCATACCCAAATCTACAGTTCTTCCATACTTTGACTCCAACGTCACCCGACGAAATGTCAAACCTGGCGGCAACATAACTCTAGCATGCCCTGTGAAAAATTTGGGAGGTAAGTCTCTTTAATCTCCCCCACTCAGCGTCACGCAGTAAGCGTCATTTCATCTATTTTCAGATTCAAAAGTGATTCTCTGGTACAAGGGCGAAAATACAATCACCACTGGACTGAATGTCCTCAGCAAGGCGTACCAAGTGTCAGAGAAGGACTTTGGTCTGATCATAACTAACGCCACAGAAGCACTGGCCGGCAACTACACCTGCGAAGTAGTGCCTCCAAAGATTCAAATGTACACGATTCTCACAGTCGGCAACGAACCTGCGCCTCCAGCACCAACCGCACCCGAGCTGCCCCAAGCCAAAGAGGCAGCCACAGCCACCGAATCAACTGGATCGTCAGCGACTACCAACTGGCTCCAGCCATTACCAGTCCTCATCTGCACCTTGGGGTCAAGTCTTCTGTCGCATAGAAGCTATTTGCAGTCGTTATTAACTTTTTAAATTCCCGCACTCACCCGCAAGGGCCCCATCAACATTTAAACTTAAGCAAGAGTTAGCAGATAAAAGAGAAAACAACAGATTGCATCGTCTAATGTAGTTTAATTGATTCGTAGGTCAAGGAGGGCGATTGCCTCCCAATTGGTTGTCAATCAAACGCAATCGAAGGACTCACAGCCACGACCAATTAAAAGACATAAGACACGGGCCAATCGGTTAATTAATTATTAATTCTTTGAATTGAACTGACTGCATGTGTCGCGCATTCAGAACGACCTTTCCCGCAATCTCATGCTTCGATCAGATTTATTTCTAAGTTAGTTTTTCCTTTGATTTTCGTATCAGAAAAGGTCAAGTTTACGAATAAGATTCACCAAAAAAAAAATTAAATAATTAAGAGTTTAGTTTAATCCAAAAACGATGTGTATGTACACGAGCATGTGGAATGCGACATTCCACACCAAGGTACGGCACAGACGAGTGAACGGTTTTGTATGAGAAAATACTTTAAGTACAAATTGGTTAGTTAAGCAAAGTTATTGTGTAGCTATGAATTATTTTGATTTATCCAAGAAAAAAACTTGTAAAATTCCCTTATGTAACCTTGAATTATATACTTTCTAGTCAATAAGAAAAATGTATCTGTTTAGTCTGTTGGATGACGAAGGACACAGGGCGGACCTCAAATTTGGTCAGTTTCTGATCGGTCAGGCAAAATGGAAAAGATTTGGTTATAAATTGCAAATGTTGGGAGAGTATTTCGTTTCCTCTTAAGCCCTTTTCAAGCAAATTGCATTTTGGGACTGCTTTTCGTTTGCTTATTCTAATTCAAATCTCTTCCGTTGTCCGGAAAGATCTAAGACAGGGTTTACATGAGTGGTAGAAGGCAGAAATTTCGGAGAGAGATCGTATGATTCTCGAAATTATTGGAAAGAGATTAGTTAGATCACCGATCAACTGTTTGGAAAATCATACGCTCTCTCTCCAACATTTCTTCCTTCTTCCGGTCATATTATCATCGTCTAAATGGGTGTTTACTAACGACTGGTCAATCCGCTTGGACTGGCAAGATTCTTTGCGTGTGCACCGCCCGAAAATGCGAAAAATAAGTCAAAAACGGTATGATAGAGACGAAAAGAAGTCTGCTTCACCCGAGGATCCACTTTGAAAGTGAATTTTCGGTTGAAAGCCTCTTTCCGACGTATTCAATCCATCTCCTTCTCGCTTGTGAAAATGATATACAGTCGCCTCCCTCTAAGTCGAACTCCCGCTAAGTCGAATTTCCCTCTAACTCGAATTTTTTCGCCATATTTATTTTGGCATTCCTCTCATTTTTCATACAAGAACCATCATCTAAGTCGAACTCCCTCTAACTCGAACTAATTTTGATATCCGTGAAAATTCGACTTAGAGGGACCCGACTGTATTATGTCATCGATACTCTCGCCTTCTTCTACTCATGTAATCATAGTCTAACTGCCTGGTCCTGGCTTCTGTTGTTCTGCTTGCAGTCTAAAATGTTGGAGTGTGTCAAGCAAAGCATGCATCGGAGTGTATTTTCTTCTTCTTAGGGTGCTAGATGGACCTGGGCCTCACTCAACATGCCTCTCCAGCCAGCAGATCCCCCTCGATTTGTGTGCGCCACCTTTTACGTGGACGTCCTCTATTGCGTTGTCCCACAGGCTCAGAGTCGAAGAGTCGGACTGTATTTTAGACCCTTTTACATGACTTCCCTTCTTCTTGCAACATGCCGAAGGAGCCTTATCTTTACATTTTGGACAATTGCAAACCTTAAATCCCTTCAAATCCCTGCACAATGGATCAAATCTGGTCTAAGTGCACACCATAGTTACTTATAAATCCCTTGTGTTTTGTTTACATGAGCCGGGGAATGCTCATGCTCAATGCTCATCTCATTCTCTTTTTTTGAAAGATCATTGATCGACATTCGACAACCGCAATATGAGCAATACGATCTCCTGCTAGGAGCTTCCAGTTTCATACGGCAAATTGGTCGAAGTCGCGTTAAATTTATGTGCGCCGCTGTCCTAATCGTGGACGTACTCTGTTGCATTCTCCTACAGACTCGGAATCTAAGATCTAAGATCTGAACTTCTACAACGATGACTGCCTATTTTCTTTGGTCTTTAGGAGCTAAAAATGCATCGATCAATCCATTAGTCTCTTTACTTTACTATGCAGATCTTTTTATAGATTGTAAAATTCCAAAGTACCTACGTTGGGCAAAAACAGTAACATCGCAACGTATTATTGTGTTTCTCGTATTAAACTGTGGTTCTTTGAACATTGTGAGTGACTCAAGATAAAGGTGCAGTGAAAATGCAAATTCTTACGTCAGAGATCGAACTCGGACTTTAAGCGTAGGCATGTGCTTCCGTGAATGCATTTTTCGATATATCAGTCTTTTTTCGTATTTTTCGTAAAATCTGACCCACTAGGGTGCTTTCAAGAATTAAGCCGACTACGCAAACCCTTCAATAATTGCGCAGACTGTTAAAATATTCAGATGTGAAGCCCACTGCGTGTAGACTAGCTTTGAAAAAAGCAACCAGATGCCGCAGCGGTGCTCATTTTCTGAGTACAACTCGCTTTTCCCCATTTTTTTTTAGAGACGCCAAAAAAAACTCCAAAGACTCAGCAAACGGAGCAAACATCAACTTTTAAGCCACAATAACATTTCTCATAATTCACTGACAACGTGTGAAAAACTCCTTAAGCTTCGCCATAGGTCCCCAACCATTTGTGTGTACAGCGTAGCGCCCGTAACTCGAGCGCTTACTAGAGAAATTGGACCTAGGCCCTTCATGAAATATAATTAACGTGCGCTATTTAAAATTATCTTTGGTGTCGCAACAAGTTTAAAGTAAATATATGAATGGACGAGAAATATTCTGCTACACATTTGGTATCAATTTCTTATAAGTGACGCTATAGGCGGCGACAAGTGTTAAATTATTTTTATACATAAGTCCAACAATAAAATCGCGCGAAGGAATAAAATTAAGAGTCATTTTTTTTGGGAGGATTTTTGAAGCATGGAGCACTCAGACTCAAAACTGGTCCATTGTACTGCCAGGTAGCAACCTACTCCAGTGGCGTTAATTTAATCCCAATGGCAAATGGTGACTAGAACCAGATTCGATTTCACTGGGATTCGAACCTGGGATCCCTGTAACTTGGGGCAGGCACTTTACCAACTGCGCCATCCAGTAGTATTTTTTACTTAAAAAAAAAATACAAAAAAATTATTTTGAGTGATGGAAATCTTTATTTGGACCTTTACAATTTTTTCCGCTAAGTGGAAAAGATGATATTCGCCAAGTGGCTGCCACCAGTGTTGTTACACATTTGTGACAGTTTTATCGCATTTTCCATGACTTTCCACAAGAATTCCGTCGATAACTGTTAGCATTCCTGTCGAATATTCTTGTTAAGGGCTGCGATTGTCTGAGGCTTGTTGGCATAAACCTATAACCCAAAGAAAGAACTCTGGGATGGTTAAATCGGGCGATTTCGCTGGCCATGTCAAATCTCCAACACGGGAGATTAAGAGACCAGGAAACGCTTCCTTCCCAATATCCATTGTGGCTCGTGATGTGTGTGTGGTTGCACCGTCTTGTTGAAACCACATGTTCACCAAGAATCACTCATCCATTCCCGGGAGTAGGAAGTCGTTTATCATGGCCCTTTGGCGTTCGCTAGTAGCAGTGGTTGTATTGCTCATGGCGTCCTCAAAAAAATACGCCGGAATCACTCCTCCCGCGTGAACGCCGCACCACACAGTGGCTTAGAGTGGATGCAATGGTTTTTCGTGCACCACACGCGGATTTTCAATGCCTCAAGAATGACGTTGAATGACGTTACCGCTTAAGTGGAAATGCGTCATTCTTGTTGATTTTCCACACACAATCGTCCTCTCCGTTGTTGTGATTTGTGACTGAGGATTGACAGTAATTCACAAGCGATTGACGGTCAGGAGGCATTAACTGATGTTTGCACTTTGTAACATGTGTAAGTCTTTCACTAAAATTCGCTCTAGGTGCCCAATTGCATGGCCCGTCGTCTGCTCTTTCAAATTTCACGGCTTCACCTGTTTCGAATCACTGACAATGCTCAAAGAGTGTCTAGAAAAAGTTTCTCAATCTCGCCCTTCACAGCAGTGCTGCCAGTATTTTTAAGTCGAATTTATCACACCACTCAAAAATTACCACTTCTAAAAAATGTGGGCTCTAGTGAGGTGTCATTTTTTCGCAAATTCGGAGTTTATAAATATTGTTTTTTAAAAGGGAACCGAATGATCTGTCATCGTAATTGTTGCATTATGCTCCGCGCTGAATACTGTCAAATTTATTTAACCTCATTTCATTGTTGGATCTTTTGAACAAATTAATGTTGACAATAGGTGTTGGACTGCATTTGTATTCTTTTAATGTTTGCTTCCTCCACCGTGCTTTATAATTTCTGCTTCTTAGCTCCGCAGCTCGCTTTTTGTGGCACAAGTTTCAGCAATCCCTTGAACTCAGGGTATTCCAACTATAGATTTGTTAGAGAACAAAAACAAACGGAAGGATATTTGTTTTTGAAGAAGTTTACCCTTTTTTGTATGAAAATACCCACAAACTTACCACAAACTCACCACACAGAGACGACATTAAACTGAATATACCCTTCCCTTGGGAGAGAAAAATAGCACTCACAGCACGAGTGGCTATTATGAAGCTAGTCCGCCCAAGTCCGCCTTGGACTGTAGCGCCACCATTTTTATTATTGTTAGTTACATCCCTGTTCCCGAAGGAGTAAAATTAAATAATTGTAACCAGTTTTAAAGAAAGCAAGCGTCTTATATGTCTCGCCTGAATTAGGAAGTAAGTGCCGGGCAGCTGATTGAAAAACTATGAACATGTGTTTTCCTTTTTGCCTGAAGCCACCATTTGTCCTTCCAGTCCTGTCAGTCAAATCAACAGTTTTTATTTTAACCAAACAGGTCCACCCTGTTTGGACTCCCTTCTGAACCGTCTTTCATTCGAGTTTTAATTTAGAGGAGTCGCATAAATAAAATAGAACAATTATTATTGCTAAAAAAATGCAGCATGCTATAGCAAACTGTTCCAAAAAGAAAAACAAAAAGAATATATGTAGCAAAACAAACTAAAAATATTCTTGCACGTAAAAAAACAATCTACCACTTATTCATAGCTTAAAGCAAGAAAATAAAAATAAAAAAACAGTGCATATAGAAAGTAAGAATATAAAAATATGCTTAAAATATGCAAAATATATATGTACGAGTATAATCCTTTCATTCTGATGAAAAAATAAACAATTAAAGTGCTTCTTAGATAAACTTGTAGGTTAAATATAGTTGATAAGCAATTTTAAATTATACACACACCGTTTTATTGTAAATCTTTACATACAAAATTTATATGAATATATATGTATACACACATCCTACTTAATCTCTAGATGTATTTGAATGCATGGTTATGCACAACCATACTTAACCACCAAACCAACAACCAAAACGACCAAAAGAAAGTAAAATCCATTTTCTAATTAAGTTTACATCTAAGTCTTCATCGTAGTCCTCTTAGTCCTCTCAGTCCCTTCTCTTAGTCTGGTTAGTCCTCTTAGTTTTAGTTCTAAGTTCCATCTGCATTTGTTTAAATAAGTCATTTATACAAAAATTAACATGTTTTCCTTGAACATATCATATTCTCTGTGAATCTCCATTTCCAGCATCAAGAGAAAACAGAAACCACTGTAAGACACAACATCAATTTAAGAAATATTATTAACAGAACATGTATCTTAATACCCGTAAAGTTTAATCGATGTGTAAAGAGCTCTTAATTCACAGTCACTCACTCAGACATATTTATATAACACTCACATAGTTCAAGGCAACTTAAATATTGTATTTAAACAAATAAGTGTATGTGCAAAGGATTTTTTTTGTTAGTGGTGAATAAAGAATTTATTAAATTAATTGTGTGAATAAAATGAATAGATATTATTATAGTTTCGTTGGAAAATGAAGATGTTTTGTACATGAGGGTGAACTTTAATTTTAATTGAGGTGCACTGATACACTTAAAGACGTTGGATGTAATGAATATTATTTGTGTTGTTAAGGAAATATTGTGAACAAATAAAATTATTAAGAATTAAATTAAAAAAAGTGTTGTAATTTTTTTTCATATAAGAGTGACCAAATAGCAATACAGTAGACTCGCGATAACGTGAACAATTAAGAATCAAGCCAGTTCACGTTTGCGATGGTATTTTAAATAAAATTAAGGTTGAATTTTAACAAAGAATACGATAATCTCACGGTGGATATTCATTCAAAAACGTGTTTCATTTCACAAATTAAAAATAATCAGTTTTTACTATTACATAAATGTCTTTTTAGCGACTCTCCCCGGCTTTGCACGTCAATGTAATGCACGTCATAATAATGTGGGGCGGTGTTGAGTGATTAATAATATCATGATTATGATTAGCCTATATTACAGGATATCTTTGCTATAAAATTTACAGCTGTTTTTTCATGAGACAGTACAAACATGTTTTCTTTAGAGGTTACTCTCGAAAGCGCGACATATAACTGGGCGTGTGAGAAACACTCAACGCTCAAATTTAAGCCTGCAACGTTAAATGTTTTACCCTGTGACTTATTAGTGGTCATTGCAAAAGATAGCTTTACAGGAAATTGTGGGCGCTTAAATTGGAACGATAAATCCGATGGTATTACAGGAATCCGGGGAATTAAAAACACTTCTTCAATACCACATCCGGTAAGTATTGTGCACTCTATTATGAAAGTTTTGAGGGACTTTATCAGCATTCACGTACCGTTACATAATTTAGGCGGATTAAGGTTAATTAATAAAATAACAGGACAACCCACTTTCAACACCATTTTATGTGGAGAGACTCCAGGCGGGTTCAAAGAATTAATAAATTGAAACATGAAACAGTCTACAACGATGACAAACAAATATCTCAATGATCTATGTAGGTAAACAACACATAGCAGCTTCTGATATTATGTTTTCCCAGTGAGAATCGTCTACCAAGAGACCCATAGCTTTGTGCGTTTCTTGATAAGTATTGTAAATAACACCTTGTTCAGTTCTCAGGTGTGCAAAAGTTGTTGGACCTTTAACAACATGCAGCAACATTCTCAAATAAAAGCATTCACTCTTGTTGGGATGAATCACATAGACCCTCCCAAGAACATTCGTTTTTTTGACTCCGGGTAAACCATCGACTGCAGTGCCTTGCCTTCGTCGTTGAAAAGTTTTGGAAGTCTGATTCCATGTATAGTAACTTGGAACTTTGTCATATGTTAGTATTTTCGTGAAATCATCTTGAGCACATAACTTGAACAATGCTGTTAATGTTGTATCCCGCGAAGTTGTTGTTCTCAGCGAAGTACACCCTTTGTCCATTTTCTAAATGAACTGCATGATGAATAATCACGGGAGCTCAGTCATGCACACTGAGTGACAAAATCCTCTATACTGCTTCAGAGCTGCAGATGTAACGTCCAGATTGATATTTTTCTACTTCATTTGATGGTTGTATGCTGAAAGTTGCTTGATCGCTACCTTTATTTATATATTTAGTAACATATTGGATTGATTTTATTGAACTGCATAACTTTACGTCGATCTGGGCGTCGAAAATTTAAAAAAAAAAAAGGAAATTATAGGGAACAATCCATCGGTTCTCAATATCATAATTTCGAACGGTGGCAGTTTGTCCACCCTTCTCTGGGGATCGTCGTCGATATTTAGGATATCCGTCATCGCTAATAGATGTTTGATTTTGGAATGACTTCGAAAATTTATTTGTACATTTGGTATCTCGCATACATGGAGATTTGGGGCTTAAAGTCTCGCAAGGTCCGATTTCATACAGGACAGGATCTTCTTCTTTAACCGGAAATTCAGCTGAAATAACGCTGTCAATTTGAGCTGGTCTAATTTTGTTCACTAACATCATATCAGCAGGTGCATATGTGGCAAACTACGTTTCTGGTATTCTATAGTGTACACGTGACAACGCGGCTAACCAAATATGTGTGACTTGTTTATGAGATACAGTAGCTTCTGTACTTTTAAATGAAAGGCTCTATTCTCTATATCGTATCTGTCTTCTGGAGTGCATTCTTTTTGTATTCCTTGCGCTACGACTTATGTTTGAAGAACGACGTCTTGCAGACATGACTGAAACATCTATTGCTTTTTGTATAATAAACTGGGCAAATACAGTACAACTCGCAGTGATAGATGATTTCTGAATATCAGGCGACGTTTCAGCTATTTCAGTTGAACTTTCTTCTAACTACAACCCTAATCAACTATTTATTATTACATTGATACAAGTAAACTACAAACTACAAACAAACATCCATCCATACATATACCTCTATCCAAGTTTATCCAACAGAGATAATCCCTCCCTTGAGTATGATACGAAACCACTGCTAATTTATGTGAAAATGAACATTTTTATTACAAATCTTTTAATTTCTCAGCTTTTCTGTACTATAATATGCATGTATTATACATAAACCTTCGTCTTGAATCACTCTATCTATTGCTGAAAACTGCATTAAAATCCGTTGTGTAGTTTGGAAGATCGAAGTGCCCAGACACCGGGAGCAACTTTGTTTTATACTATGTTAAGATAAATGCAAAAGCATAACATGTGTTGATATTTTAAATAAAATTATCTTCCGGATTTTTTGAAATTATTTCTCACGATAATCCATAACTTCGCAGTGTTTCCATTTGAATTTGTCATATTCAATTCAAAATGCCTCTTGCACTATGCAGCCTAAGTGTATGCAACAAAATCAGTTGCTTTTTAAGGAACTCTTTTCAAACTGTTTTTGAATAGAGCAGAGAAGAAATTGTTTGCATTCAGAAAAACGTCTCATTTATGTAAATGTAATTGACGTTGGTGTGAGAGCTACAGATGCATCCTTCTTAGGCATACATTAGATTCCCGAAAACATGAAAAAAAGATAAACGATTATTTTCCATCGTTCTTTCGGGCGACAGTCTACGATAGCTGATTTTTAAGATAAATAACTCTGTTTTTACCTGTTATTTTACACATCTTGTTTTTAAAAATTCAAATAAATTGTTATCTTGATATATGCGGCTATACGTTCTGTGGTTGTTGAAAAGAAACACACGTTTTCAAGTTAAACAAGCAAGTATTTTTTTTAAACTACAGTCGACTCCCTCTAAGTCGAATTTTCACGGGACATCAAAATTAGTTCGAGTTAGAGGGAGTTCGACTTAGATGATGGTTTTTGTATCGAGAATGAGGGGGATGCCAAAATAAATATGGCGAAAAAATTCGAGTTAGAGGGAGTTCGACTTAGAGGCGACTGTATATTTAAAATGCGTATCCGTTTTCTTCCTGTTGTCTGATACTTCCACAACTTTCTAAGTAACTTATTTGAGTAAGTTGTCGTCCTCGGTTAGAGCGAAGTTGGAGGTGTTCAGGCAATGATGACGCTGGTAAGGTAGTATGTAAAGTACTACCACAGTTCTTTTTAACTTTATTTCGACGTGTGTTTGCTGAAAATACGTTTTTAATTGACTCTAAGGTTTTACTAAATTTTTCCACCTTATTACTCTCGTCGGACGTTTCCGCAACCGTTTGAACATCTTTCTAAAGTGAGATGGTTGTTGTCTGCGGTTATAGCGAAGTTGGTGATGTTGAAGAATTCCGGGTAACCTCATGTCGATAATGTAGTCGCTACAGTACTAACCACATTACCCTCCCTCCACTGATGAAGTTTTAGTACGTCAGGTTAACTGAAACACTTGGTTGTTGCATTAGGTTAAATGTCAACTGATTTTATTGATATCTGTTAAAAGGAAAATAACTATTATTTATACTACGTTATAATAAAATACAATGGATAAACTACACATGGTGAAATGAGGAACGCGACTGACAACGAATACGTAGTATTTTGCAGCGATTTTGACTACCGGTGGCTTGGAATGTCCGTGGCGTCATCTGTGCTTATCACACGGGAAACTTTACTTCTATTGATTGAAGTCTCTGCATGAGGACGCCACAGTACATTCGCCAGGAGTAGTTGAGCGAGGTCTCCACAAAGTCACGAAAAAACAAATCAAACATCAAATGTCACTCGTTCTCTTGTTGATGTTCTGGTTTCTTCATCAGCAATTTCGTTATCCAGATGAGCAGGTGCGGTTTTTGAGTAAAACACACGTTTTAAACTATGTTTATATCAAAGAAATCTTTTATTGAAATTCAAAAGCGCATAATCCGTTTCAAACGTATCACTTTCGCCTGACTTTCCACATCCGTACGTACGTGGTTGTTGTCTTCGGTTTGAGTGAAGTTGTTTTGGTTGAAAGGGCAATGTAGTCATGATAAGGTAGTAGGTACAGTACAACCACACAGGCTTCAATCTTTCGATGGCGATGTTTCGTGGTTTATCGTCTACGTGGATTTTGAAAACCCTTTCAGATACTCTCTTGATCACAGGATACGGTACAGAATAAGGCGGTTCAAGAGGTTTGCGGACGGCATCGCATCGTAGAAATACGTGGGAGCAGCTCTTCAAGCCTGGAAGCACGAACATTCTGCTTTTGGTGTTGTGATGAGATCCTGGATGCTTAACGAATGAAAGAAGAAAAGAAAACATGCCCACAAGTCTGGGAGAGGTGGCTTGCGAAAGTCGAGGGTCGGGGTTTTCAAAATCGTACCGAAATTGCAGTGGCCCATGATTTTCTTCACGGAATAAATCGAAGGTTGTCGGAAATGCATTTTAATCGAAAGTTGAGGAAAAAGGTAACGCCGAGTTCTTGAGAATGCCGTAAAATCGATTGTTTCGGATGGTCGCTTGAATTGAAGAAAATGTTCTCGGTACTTCAACTAATCCGTTGTCTCACTGGTACGGGAACATGAAGTACCGAAAATGTATACTAACTTTTTTGACTAGACTAGGAATTGCTTATCTACTGGGACTAGACTTAATAATATAATAATATTGGCGGCGTTACAGTCCGAGGTGGACCTGGGCCTAGCTTCTCAGCAAACTCTCGTGTTGTGCATGCTAAAGTTCTCCCACCGACGGAGTTAGGCGTGATGTGTGTATACACGATAGTTTCGAAGAGACCCTTCGTATCAAAATTCGTCATGAATTATTTCCAGGCAATTTCTTCAAATTCATAAAAAAAAATTTGTTCAAGGGTATAGCATCCTATATATATTCTGAAAAGTCATTATTTCTAGTTTACAAAAAATAAATAATTTTTGAAATCTTGTAAAAGAAATTAGTCCTTTGCGTCGCCTTGTAAATGAAACCTCTAATTGGTCCGCTACAAAACAATTGCAACTTTCAATATAATTACAAGAAAACTAGCAAAAAAACAATTTATAGTGGCAAATAATTGCCTTCTATGACTGTTTTACACCTTGGAATTTGTTCGATTTAATTTGGTATATAATTTAATAAATTAATGGTACGTATTGAGCAGATATTCCAATCGTCGCGTATGCTTGTGTAGCCAGGCACAAAACAAAGCAGGGTCGACAAACCAGGGTTTTTTTCTAGATATTATGAATTCGAAGTTACCGCAGACAGTCCTTTCCAAACAATTTGCATATCATCTGATTTAAAAAGGCTTATTCTTATCTCATTCGAAAACACAAGACAACTTCTGAAAAGCAAACTCTAATTATTTTTTGTTCTGATAAGTGTACACTCAATTTTGTGAGGTACTGCACTCGAATTTTTGTTTTTATGATAATAATTTTTTTTCTTTCCGAGGGTTGGTGGAAATCTTTAACAAGACACTATGGTGAACGTTCGCCCATAGTAGTGTGAGATTTTTACTCACTAAAACCACCCCCCTTTATAAGTGTAGCACTTATACAGTAGTTTATATTTCTTGATTTAGATAAATTTGGTAGGTAGATCTACACTGATAGTTTCTGCTCACACAGTAAATGAAAACGGGTCAATTAGTTTATCGCGCGAGATCAAGAGGTTTAGTCTTCTGAAGTCGACGCAAGATGTTGATTTCGTCAAGGATTGGATTTACTTTTATCTGCTCCTCCAAGCGGCGCTTGTGTTTATAGGCGAAGTTTTTAATTTCATCTTGGACAGACATAATTCTAAGATCTCTATGGCGGATAAAAATATGCAAAAAAAATAAAAATAACAATCGTGTTCTCCCCGACGGGGAATTGAACCCCGGTCTCCCGCGTGACAGGCGGGGATACTGACCACTATACTATCGAGGACGATGAAACATTTAAGTCAATTGCTGCTGAGAAATCTAGGCACAAAAAAATACTTATTTGTGTTTATTTTCAGATGGATCGAAAAAAGTTTTATTGGGATAACTTGGTAGACAAGTTGATTGGAGATAACCAATAATTTCGTAGCAAGTAGTGTTAGGATTTTTTTTGTTAACTGGGGGCCAAGTGGCATCGAATTTATTGAAGAAGGACTGATTCTATAAAAATGTGGCAGGGAATTTTGTTTAAGACCTTCCTACAGATGTGTGTTCCCTACCACACGTGATACGACTAGGCATATTTCTTCCAAATATCATGGTCCATACCTATAAATTAGAGGTCTGTAATGAACGTCTTGAAACTGGCTTGAACATATTCATTTTATTTCAAACACACTTCACTATTCTGTGCAAAGGTTAAATAGTGAAATAAATGAATCGAGTAATATTTGAATACTTTATGAGTATTGCACCCATTTTAAATCAAATACGTACTGCAGGGTACTCATAAAACAGTGTACACTACACTGAGTACACTGAGTAGTCTGACTCAGTGACAGTGACAGTGACACTGAGTTTCTTGTCGAGACGTGTTTTTCTTTTAACACGAATAACCCTGTATTATTACCAAAAAGATTTGCGCGAGGTGGGAGTGTGTTGTAGAAGCAAAATAAACAAGTCAATGCTTGTTTACTAAACTATGCACTCATTATATTCAGTGCACTCAGTGTACTCAGTGTATTATCTGCAGTAAACATTGCACTCATATGAAATCGCTCAAAACATTCATATGCTTCAGAGAGAATGAATGGTGCATTCATCTTGCTTTCAGGTGATCAAGCAGTGTACAGAATTTTTGTTCTTATGGTGTGATATTCGATTTCAGTGTACAGCTTGTTGATAAATGACAATGAATAGTGTACACTGAAAGTACTTCAGTTTTAGAAAGAGCAAATAAATGCATTCATGCAGCTGTTTACTATCAATTAGACAAATGTAGGTTAGAATTAACTAGAATCTCTATTCCAAGTCAGTCCCGAGATGAAGGGTGTATCAGTCGTCGAAATGAAAATGTGTTGTGATTGTTAAAATCAAGAGCGCCGTCCTCATTTTATGAATATAATACAGGGTGGCGCATAAGAAATGTTAAGATTTATTTGTTGAATAACATTTTCTTTCTGAATTTATTTAACCTTGACATTTATTAAAATTTAGATTAGGGTTTGAAAATATGTTCACATTAAGTTTTATAGATAATATATCTCAAATGGTGCCCATTGCTTGCTTCGCCCTGACGTGGTCTTTCCAAAGCATTTTTTATTGCTTTTCTTGGAATTTCTGGTCCCAGTGCCCTCACTTCTTCTCGGATATTGGCTTCAGGCTGTTTTATGGTTCTTGGCTTATTGGCATACACCATACTTTTTGGGCAACCCCAAAGAAAAAAATCTAGAGCTGTTGAACACGACGACCGCGTTCGTCGGCCAGTTAAAATCAGAAAACCGCGATATTACTCGAACAAAAATTTTCCTCAGGAGAGCCACAGTTGGACGAGCTGTGTGAGCTGGGGCCCCATCTTCTTAGGGCGCTACAGACCGAGGTGGACCTGGGCCTCACTCAACATGCATCTCCATCCACCACGACCTCTCACCAGCTGTCTCCAGTTTCGCACACCAAGCCGACCGAGGTCTCTCTCGTCTTGTGTGCGCCACCTTGTACGTGGACGTCCTCCCACAGACTCAGAGTCGAAGACTCTTCGGGCCGGAGCTAAGTTGTCCATATGCTCTACATGGCCTAGCCATCTTATGCTTTGGATCCGTAGACGCCTGGCTAGACTCATGTCGCTGTACAGCCCATATAGTTCATGGTTGAACCTTCTCCTCCAAAAACGCAAACAGGACCAAAGATCGCGCGCAGAACTTTTCTCTCGAAACAATCAAGAGTGTTTTCTTCCGCTTTTGATATTTTCCATGCCTCTGCGCCGTAAAGCAGGACTGGGATGGTCTTATACAGAGTCAACTTGGTCTTCGGAGAGAGGGCTCTACTACTCAATTGCCTTTTGAGCCCAAAAAAACAGCGGCTGGCAAGAGTTATTCTGCGTTTGATCTCGGTACTGATGCTGTTTGTACTGTTTACCGCGGAGCTAAGGTAGACGAAGTCCTTAACTACCTCAAAGTTATAGCTGCCTATGGTGACGTTCTGAAAAAATCGTCGATGTTGTGCGTCCTTTCTCGATGACAACATACTCGTATACTTGATTTTGCCCTCGTTTACCGCCAGGCCCATTTTAGCCGCTTCCGTTTCAATGCCAGCGAACGCATCAATCACGTCAATGTCATCCGCGTAAGCTAGCAGCTGAACAGACTTTTGGAAGATCGTGCCTCTTGTGTTGGCCAGTGAGTTTTGCACGTACGAGCTGTTCAGCGACATCGACTTAGCCAGAAGGGTGAAGATCCAACGATTGAGATGGCTACGTCATGTAGAGCGAATGGAAACCGATGCTCTGGCCCGGAAAGTCTTCAAATCCATCCCCGAGAGATGGCTCAGTAGAGGAAGACTGCGACTCTGGTGGCGCACGCAAGTGGAAAGGGACCTCAACCAACTGTGCGTGCGAAACTGGCGGCAGCTAGCTAAAGATCGAGCTGGCTGGAGACGCTTGTTGCTTGAGGCCCAGTTTCACCCCGGACTGTAGCGCCACCTTAAGTAAGTAAGTAAGTAAAGACCGCCTAAACATCACCACCTGCTGAGAACGTTGCCTGGTGGAAGTACTTGTTTGCACCTGAGCAATGTTCACATCATTTCGAACTCTACGAGGTCTTCCAGCACGCGGAAGATCACAGACATCCCCTTGCTGCTGAATACGCTGGACCAATCGGAAAATTGTTGGAGCACTGGGCGCATTTCGAACATGAAGGAAATTTCGATACAATCTGTGTCGACTTTCAAAATAGTTTTGGTTCTTTGTTCTGTGCTGATTCTTTCCATCATAAATTTCCCAAGCTTTTCAAAGTTAATTCTGAATGAAAGGTACGTAAACAAAAAAAGTATTCAATAATTAAATCTTAACGTTTCTTATGCGCCACCCTGTGTATCTAATAGTTAAATACGCTAGTTTATACCTCACGTAAATTAACGCAATTAGGAAGTTATTCGTAAAAATTATCTTCTGCTCATCTTACGTTCCAAGAAATTAGTGTACTCTGAAAACAATCACATTGTGAAGTGGGATTTAACTTCCTTTTCTGATGAAATGTAGTTCCCCCAAACCACTCGATTGAGCAAATTTAAATTTATTTGAGCAAACAGAAGATGAATTTGTGTAATCATGTGTTTGTCAAAGTCATCATGTCTGAGGGATACTGGGTACACTTACATGATTTTCTAATTTACTTGCGTTTGAGTGTATGAACAAAGATAGCCGGAAAGTCTAGAGAGCTTTGTTAACATTTCTAAGGTAATGAATATTTAACCATTTATGAATTGTGAGCGGAATCCTTTGATGCGTTTTTGATTTGATTGCATATCTGTGATGCAACATGAATATGCAAGCACTTCATCATCTATCGCGACAGTTGCTTAGTGATTAGGTCGTCTTTGGATTTTGTCATGTTTGAGATAAATGTATGCTTTGAGTTATCTCTAATAACCTTGTGGGACACTAGCAAAGCAATTTAGGAAATGGTTCATGAACTAAGAGACCAAAAATATATGACTGACATAGATTTTAATGGAAACAAAACTAACGAAAACAAGGAAACGTACGGACTGCTTGGAAAAAGTCTAAAAGCGGCTTAAAAATGACACCTACACCAAGAAATATCATAGAGACCCATGATACGTTCAATTTACACAGAAAATTAACAAAATTCCTTTTCGACATGAAATAAAACAGATTGTTGTACGCAAGAGCAGCAAATTTTCGAAATGAAATCATCCATGGAAGGGTATTTTTCGATTATGAAGCAACAACGGATGAAAAGTAAAATAAAAGGATGCCATGAGAGATGGGCTAATCAAATAAAGTATAAAAATTATTTTCTTGAATATTCCAAAAAATTGTAATACATTGGGTGAATACAGCAATGAATGGGAACTGAAAAGAATTACGTTGAAGATGTTAAAGGGGATTCAGGGTGAGTATGCACTAGTTAAGAATAAAACGATGATGAGAGAAATGAAAACTTTCGTTTTCGAAATGAAAACCTCCGACCAAAAAAACTTTGTAAACAAAATGTTGTTTGAAGTTAACAAATTCCTTATCGATTGCTGGTGATTAGATATGAAAATAACGTCAGTCTGTGTCACTTCTTCCTCTTCTTTTAATATCTCTACCGTACGGAATTGAGATGAGCTATCAAGTCTCTCCAGCTGACATGATTCTTGGCCAGAATCACTAAACTAAATCACTAAACTATTCCATACCTGCTATGAAGCGATGGATTTGGCTGAAGCTGATATTGGGTAGCTCGTTGAGATTGCCAAGTAAGGACACCCGGTGTGTTTTGTTGCGTAGAGAAGATGAGTTATGGTCAGCATTTGAACACTCTCATTTTCATTGTTGTCAAACATATTATTGTTTTGATGTTTAAGGTTCCGTCTATAAAAACGGAATCTTTATAATTTCGGTGTGTCATTACCTATGCAGCGATTTTAAAAAGTGGGGCCATTTGGAGGCTCCAGTACAGGTGAAGTTGCCAGTAGTTTTGAAACCTTGTCGCACTCCATCGAGTTATATATCAATCGACAGATCTTTTGAAATGAGCGAACCTTTCGCTTCAACAGTTTCTGATCCAAAATACCCCCCTGCCATTTCTAAACCAAAGTGTGTAAAAATCTGAAAAAAATCATAAAAACTTGGCTTCATTGAGTACTTTCATTTAAAATAATTTCGAGCATTCTGGCCTAAATAGTTTTCAAGATATTGGCCAAAAACGGTCAATCATCGACATGCGAATGTTGAAGATCTGAAAATGCAGTTTTGAAGACATCAATGTAAGCATGAAAAAATGACAAATTTCAAAATATCGATTTATGTTGAAATTTTGAGATATCTAAGATTTAAAATAAAAACTATTTTCATTTTCACACATAAATTTCATTCGACCACTCTATTTGTTGATGAGTGTTATCTTTTCGATCTCATCCCTAAATGCCCAACAGAAATGATCACACACACCGCAGGCATGAGCAGTGATCGGATATGTGTATGATGGAAGGGATTTTCTGTGTTGGATAAACTTGGATAGAGATATAGGTATATGTATGGATGAATGTTTGTTTGTTTGGATGTATGAATGTATGAATGAATGGTTGATTTGGGCTGAAGTTAGAAGAAAATTCAACTGAAATAGTTTTGAAACGTCGTTTGATATTCAGAAATCACCCATCAATATTATGCGACGGAACATTCCCCGTGCGAGTACAACTCGCACTTGCCCAGTTTATTATTTATTGTGTTTGTCGTGTGATAAGAAGTGGATTTTTTTTCTGTTTACGCCTTCAATATCATTTATTCGCAGTACTGTTGCACCCTCGTTTTGGGCATTCGTGGAAAAAAGATTGTCGCAGTATGAGGAAGCACCGAACAGTTTCAATCAACTGTGGTCAAGAGTGCGGGCTGAATAGCCAAGAATTCCTCATTCTACTTTTGAAAAATTGGTAGAAAGCCTCGCCAAAAAGAGTGAATAGTGTTATAAAAAAACAAAGGGCTCTGAACAAAATACTGAAAAATATCAAAAGTGAAAAAGTGGATGTTCATTCATAGACTCTTTCGGGATTTTTTGGTTTTTTGTTATTCGAATGAATATTTTTTGTTTTTAGTACTCTGTAATATATATAAGCTTCCATTTTCTTCTATCTTCTTCTTCTTCTATTGGCCTATCCTAGCATGACTGTAAATAATTATTTTATGAAAGATTTTCTGTATTTTTTCATTTAGTTGACCGGATTTGCTCGCCACTGTATGTGTGAATGGATGTTTGTTTGGTTGGTTGAAGGAATGTAGTAATGAATAGTTGATTTGTGTTGTAGTTAGAAGAAAATTCAACTGAAATAGTTTGGAAATGTCGTCTGATATTCAGAAATCTTCCATCAATTTTATGTGACGGAACCTTTCCCGTGCGAGTACCACTCGCACTTGCCCATTTTGTTTCGGGTACAATTTGTCATTTTTTCAAAAGTCTATTTTCCTTTGAAATTTTGATTAGAATTCCTGGAGCGGAATGCGAAAATGAAAAAAAAGTAATTTAATCAAAAATGTCAAAAATGGCTACAGTACGAGGTGGACCTGGGCCTAGCTTCTCAGCAACTACTCGTGTTGTGCGTGCTACTGTTCTATCAAGAGCGGAGGCTACCTACAGTTTAATGCCGACTCCGAACGGCGAGATTGAGAAGCTTTCTAGACAGTTATACTCTTTGAGAATTGTCACTGACTCGGAAAAGGTGGAACCGTGAAAAAATGTTAGGTGTTTTTTCGAGATTTGAACCGAAGACCTCAAGCGTAGGAGTCGACGCACCTACCCACTACGTCACGGCGCCCACTTTTTAAAATATATAGAAAAAGGTAATTTTTCATTTTTTGACGTCAGAGTTGAATACAACGATTCTTGCTTATCTGCCAGTGCTTACTTTGCATGCTAATTGAGTGTATTATGTAAGAAAATGTTGATGTTTGAAACCTACAAAAAACTTAATTGTTCAGCTGTATGTACAACAGAAAGAACCCCGTCGCAGTATAAGTTATACTACATTCTGTTAGAGAGTTGTGTCGATGAGGTCGTGTATAATAGTCGTTCTTAAATTCTCCCTAAATTACACTAAAATCTTCCGAATCTAAGCAGTATAAAGTGTTGATGATGCCTTGCAAGTGCGGTAGTAAAGTTGATAGACTTGACACGAAAATCCAGTGCGTAGTGTGCAATAATTATTATCATTTAGCATGTGTTAACCTAAAACAAAGTGATATAAATTATATGAAAACAAAGAACATTTCATACAGATGTAATTCTTGTGATCAACACAGACGCAAATCAGTCCATTCACCGCCAATTACTCCGCTAAGAGAGAAGCCACCAAACACAGTTGCTGCTTCGAATTCTGCTACTTCGGTGAATTCCACTTCTCCCGGCGTAAACACAAACATTTCTAGTAACATAACGCTTGATGTTCTGTACAGCGAAATAGTTTCACTAAGGGAAGCTTTGGAAATTATTAAAACTCTTCAAGAAAAGAACATTTCTTTGTGTAAAAAAGTGAACAAACTACAAAACATTGTGAATTCCTTGCAACAAAAACCCTTAAGGAAGTGTATTGATGTCATCGGTATTCCAAATGTTGACAATAATAATGCCTTGGATTCTGCTGTCAAATTAATAACGGACGGCCTAGGAGAAAACATATCTGTTGATGACATAAAGTCATGCTATGTCAAAAAGATTGTCAAGAAGCCGTTGACTAACCCAACATCTACACGGGCGAGCTCGCTGGACATTTTACACATCAAATTTAAAACACTGGAAATAAAACAGAAGGTTATGTACAAAAAAAGAAAGACCAAACTAAATGCTGGTCTTTTTGGAGAAAAATATAGGGATAAAACTATTTTTATTAACGAAACTCTTACAAAGTTTAATAGAGCATTATTTAACAGAGCTAAAAAAATAAAATCTGAAAAAAATTATTCTTATTTGTGGATAAATAGAGGTGAAATTTTAATGAAAAAACTAGATAAAGACAAAGTATTGAAAATTTCTTGTTTCGAAGACTTAGATAATATATCATAATTTATTTTTTTCTTTTCCTCATAGTAAAATGTTCAATTTCATTGATTCTCACAATTGTCTTCCTACTGATAATCCTTTTTGTAAATTTGATAATGAATTCTTTAGAAGTGTTTTTCATTCTAACAGTTTATGTTTTTCTGTTATTCACCAAAATATTCGAAGTTTGCGAAAAAATTTTGATTTATTGCTAGCTCATCTTGATTCTTTTGTAAAAAAGCCTGATTTAATTGTTCTGTCAGAGATTTGGATATATGAACATGAAAGAGAACTTTTTAAAATTTGCGGTTTTGATTTTCATGCGAAGTGCAATGAAACGTATGCGTCTGGAGGAGTTGCGGTGTTCGTAAACAACAGCTTAAAATATGAATGTAACAATTGTAATCTAGTAAGCGCAGATGCAATTAAAGTAACTTGTACTCTTAATGAGAATAAGGTGGTATTTATCTGTATTTATAGATTGCATGATAAGAGTAAAGATGTTTTTGTAGAAGAACTTAATTGTTTGCTGAGTGTTACAAAAGCAAAAAACTTGTTTATCCTAGGTGACATCAATCTCGATATTTTAAATGAATCCACCATAATACAAAATTATTTATCCACACTGTCGGCAAATGGATTATTTTCCTGCTGTAAGGTTTGCCACCCAAAAAAAAGACACGGAACAAGTGTTTATCGTACGATTGCTTTATTGCAACTGACTGACGACAATGCTTAGCATACTTAGCATAACTAGCATAACAAAGAGTGTACATAGCATGATCTTAATAATGTTAGCTTAACTTAACTGTACGTCGTTCGATCTTGCGATCTTCGAATTGAAAACATGATTATGTGTGCGTACGTGGTGGGTAAAGGGTGACACCTTAGGAAATATATTTTTATATACGAGTATATGACTCGATCTTATTAAAACTCCTACAGTTCGATCATCCTGACTATAAATCGTCCCAGATTTACCACCGAGTACACTCACATGAATCATTACAATATGAAACTTAAATAAATTGACAAACTTTCAAAAATTAAAACGAAAACTTAGAATTCACTTCAAATTATGCAACGAAATATTTCTTAAATATTATACAAAGCTAGTATGAAATTCAATATACATAATGCACAAAAAGGATATAATTCATATTACAAAATATAAACATAAACGATTCGATACGTGTAATCACAAAATTAAAAGACGTATGGTTTCATGTTTTCAGGAGATGCTACTCCTTCGTAAGGAATTCTTGAAATTTGAAGGTTTTCAAGATCTTTTATCAGAAATCTGTCATTTGGCAGTAGTTTTACTATCTCGAATGGCCCTTTATACTTAGGAATGAGTTTCTTATTAATGCCTGGAGTATTAACGATATTCTTAATCATAACATAATCGCCAATGGAATACGGAAACGGTTTTTTATGTCTCTTGTCAAAGTAAATTTTATTAGCTTCTTGACTTCGAACAGTTCTCTCATTTGCTTCTTTCCTTATTGCATTCAAATCTCTTGCCTCTTCAGTTATGACATTTTCTTCCAAATACTCTCTGATCCTATCACACACCTCTCCCTTCTGAGCTACTCCGAAAAGCAGCATACTCGGACTAAAGCCTGTACTCTTATGCGCAACATTGTTAAGAGCAAACTCTACTTTAGACAAATGTTTCGTCCAATCACCTGGATCTGTTTCACTTTCTTTAGCCAACATAGCCGTAAGACTACGATTAACACGTTCCACCTGCCCATTGGATTGAGGCGAACTAGTGGCAATCTTAACGTGCTGTACATTGTGTTCGCCACAAAAGGTTGCAAAATCTTCAGAGGTGAAACAGCTCCCTCTGTCAGAGATTATGCGGCTTGGTTTGCTATAAGTGCGAAAATAAGATTCAAGACATGCAATAACTTCTTCCGTGCTTGTACTTTTAACAGCAAACAGTTTTGTGAATTTTGAAAACCCATCAACTACAAGAAATATATGTTTCTTGGAGTTTCGTACACCAGATGGTAAAGGACCATAATGGTCAACGTGAACTGTCTCAAAGGGTTTGTCACCTTTGGGAATGCTGTGCAAGATGCCTTCCTTTCGACCAGACGGGGCGGAAAAGTGTAAGCATTTCAGACAACTATCGATGTAGCTCTTAATCTTGGCCTTCATAGAAGGAAACCAATAAGTCTTTCTCAGAAACTCATAACACTTCTCAACGCCAACGTGGCACAAGGCCTCATGATGGGTTTGAATAATATTTCGTTCCATCCTCGATGGTACATAAAAGTAAACTCTATCTTTTGTTTTCCTATACACAAGGCCATTGATCAACTCGTAAGACGGACTCTCTCTTTTCTCTAACATCTCGACTAACTGTTTGACTATTGGATCTGACTGCTGAGAGGCAGCTAACACATGCTCGAACGACTCGGACTCAATGATTAAGATGTTGTGACACCTGCTGAGCGCGTCAACATGATTCATCCTTTTGCCATCTCTATGCTCAATGACGTAATCGTAATCTTGCAGTTCGAGTGCCCAACGTGAAATTCTAGGATTTAATAGTTTTTTATTTAGAGTGAGGGTCAACGACTTACAGTCTGTTACGATTTTAAATTTTAGACCTGTGAGGTAAATGCGGAAACGTCTCAGTGCATAAATAATTGCTAAGGTCTCCAACTCATACGAGTGATACTTGGATTCTTGAGGAGTGGCACGTTTTGAAAAAAAGAAAATTGGATGGAGTGACCTATCTTCTTGACGCTGCAGCAAAACTGCACCAAAGCCTAGACTGCTTGCATCGCAGTGTAATTCTGTGTCTGCTTTTGGGTTATAAATGCTTAACAGGGGTGCTTCCATTAATTTCTTTTTCAGCACTTCAAAAACGGATAGCTCCTTCTCACCAAAGGTAAACTCAGCATCCTTTTTCAAAAGATCATACAAAGGTTTGGATATAATTGAAAAATCCTTGATAAACTTACGGAAGTATGAGCATAAGCCCAAGAAAGAGTGAACATGTCTGGTGCTTATGGGTATAGGAAAATTCTTCACTGCGTTAATACCACTCTCACTAGGACCTATCCCATCTGAAGAAACTTCATATCCTAAGTAAGAGATTTTTTCAAACATGAACACACACTTATCCATACGCAGCTCTAAATTGTTCTTTATCACTATATCCATCACTTCGTTCAAGATTATAAAATGTTCCTCTTTCGTCTCCGAAGCAATTAACAAATCGTCAATGTATACTAATAACTTTCCTGAACTTATAAGGTCTTTGAAAATTGAGTTTACATAGCGCTGAAACACGGAAGGGGCGTTTTTCAGCCCGAATGGCATGCGCAAATACTCAAACTGCCCTAGCGGCGTAACAAAGGATGTATATGGTATTGATTCTTTGGACATCTTTACGTGGTGGAATCCACTTCTCAGATCCAGCATTGAAAAATACTTTTTACCGCACAACCTGTCTAGGTGATCCTCAATGAGGGGGATCGGAAAATTATCCTTCACCGTGATCTTATTTAATTCACGGTAATCTACACATAAACGCAATTCTCCTGTTTTCTTCCTCACTAAAACAACAGGTGATGCAAAAGGTGAGTTGCTTTCGCGAATAACGTTCTTTTCAAGAAGGTCGTCTAATATTTTTTGTAGCTCTAGCTTATGGGCATACGGCAATCGTCGCGGCGCGCAATGGAAAGTACTGTTCGGATTAGTAAGAGTTATCGTCATTTCATAATCACAAATCCCGTTTGATAATCTATTACTCGTAATACTCCGGCCAACTAATTTTCGTAATTCAACTTTCTCATTAAAGCTCAAGTTTTCATTTATTTTTAAAATTACGTTATCATCGCGATCGTCACACGTATCGATGTTTAAAATATTATTCTCTTTAACATTATCTTCATCACAATCATCATTCTCATTTACAAAATCGTTTAACTTTTTCTTTTCTTCTAGTTTCAGTTTTATATTTGAGTTCTGAAGGAAATCTCTTCCTAAAACTATTACATTTTTCATCGTATTATTTTTCACTACATGCAAACATAAATTAACATAATTTTCACATATATTAACACAACAATACACTTTTCCAAAAACAACAAGTTTACTATCATTTATACCCACGAATTCATCCGTTAAAGTTGCTGAAGACGTCATCAGGTAGGAGGGGATGTACTGCTGCTGCACAAAACTGATGGGGCTGCCGGTGTCGATCATGGTTCTTGCAGTCATCGTTGTACGAACAGCTCCAGGTTGATTATTGTTAAAGTGAAATTCGAACTCACCATGAAAATCTTGTAGAAACGTTGTCTTCGCTGGCTCAGCTTCTTGTAACACCATCACTGCAGTTGATTGTGGGCAATTCTTCACCAAGTGCCCTTTTTGTCCACACCGAAAGCATGTCCCTCGTTCTCTCCTAGGATTTGGACACTGACTGGAAATGTGACCCTCACCATCACAATTGTAGCACTTCAGTGTTGACTTTCTGCTTGATTGTTGTACCGTATTCTTTTGCTGAATCACATTTCGACTTGATTGATGATATTCCGACTTCATTCTTTCGTATTTTCGCAGGACACATTTCAACTCCGATATATTGTTTGCCGTGAGCAAAATCTGCTTGTTGAAACTGGAATCAGGAATCCCTCTGATTATGTAGTTAACAACATCAGTTTCTTCAATGTCAGCGGCGTCCGCTATCTCCTGCATGCTTAACACATACTGTTGAAGATTCTCGTCCTTATGCTTTCTCCGGTTACGAAGAGAATCATGCACGTCTGTTGCTGTAGCATGTTGATGAAATTCTTTGAGCAACGCTTCTTTTAGCTCGTCCCACGATTTGCATGAGGTTGATCTTAGAAACAGCTTTGCGGTACCCTTTAACACACGCTGCGCATAAATGAAACACTTTGATTCATCCAGATTATACAACGTTCTGGAATCATCAATGCACTTAATCCATCTTGAAACAGGGTAATTATCGTCACCAGAAAACGTATGCAGAGATTCCTCTATATCTCGGAACGAATACCTCGAGTCAGTTGTATCCCCAGAGTTGTTCAACTCTGCCAATTTCTTCTGCAAAGTCCGGATTTCTTCCTTCATCTTTACAACTGCTCGCAAACGTTCCAGCTCCTGTGATGCTATTCTGCTCTCCGCTTCAAGATCAGAATTATTTTCACTTCCACTTTCTTCTTCCAGAACACTCGGAGGAAAGAACTGCTCCATCTGCTGATCAGTTAACTGCGAAACGGCTTCTTCCAGACGAATCTTCAACGTTGACTTCGCCCCACTTGTTGCCAAACCAATTTTGGTTAACATTTCTTTTAACTGTGGCACGGTTGCAATATCAATAAAATTCTTGGCACGTGTGGTCATTTTGATCGGATTAAAATTAACTTAAAAAAATGACACGCGATCCCACTTCTGATAAGATGTAAGGTTTGCCACCCAAAAAAAAGACACGGAACAAGTGTTTATCGTACGATTGCTTTATTGCAACTGACTGACGACAATGCTTAGCATACTTAGCATAACTAGCATAACAAAGAGTGTACATAGCATGATCTTAATAATGTTAGCTTAACTTAACTGTACGTCGTTCGATCTTGCGATCTTCGAATTGAAAACATGATTATGTGTGCGTACGTGGTGGGTAAAGGGTGACACCTTAGGAAATATATTTTTATATACGAGTATATGACTCGATCTTATTAAAACTCCTACACTGCTTTGATGAACCAACTAGAATAACTGATTCGTCAAGTACATGTATTGATCATATTTTTGGTAGACTTGATCGCAACTTAAATTATTCACTTGTAAGTTCGGTTTCTGATTTTAGAATTTCGGATCACTGTATGACAGGTTTATTTCTGCAATCTGTTCTCATGAAAAAAAATACTATTCAATTAAAGAACAGCAAGTCTGTTGTAGACTTCAAAAAACTTATAGGGCGCTTACGACAGGAGAATTGGGAATTAGTACAGTCTGAATGTAACCCTTCTATAGCTTTCAACAAATTCGCTAGTATTTTAAAAAGTCACGTTGATACTTGTTCTCGTATGGTATCAATAAGAAGCTTTAAATTAAAGAGATTGAAACCGTGGATGACGTTAAATTTAGTTAAAAAGATAGATAACAAAAACAAACTGCGAATTAAATGCAAAAAGCAGCCTTATAACAATCATGTTCTTCATCTTTATGAACGAATATGCAAAGAAGTTGTGGCAGATGTTCAGACCTGTAAAGATAATTATTATATTAAGAAATTTCAACTAGCTAAAAATAATACTAAAAAAGAATGGAAAATTGTAAATGAATTACTCAACAGCAAAGGGCTACTAAATGCACCATCTTGCATAAACCACAACGGTAAGGTCGTTTCGAATCGCGATGAAATGGCAAATTTATTTAATATGTTTTTTACAAGTGTGGCCGCAAATACAATTACTGATGCAGGTCTGCATTTAATTGAAAAATGCTCAGGGCGCTGCTGGGCCAAAGGTGAAAAAACTCATGAGCATAGCTTTGTGTTTCATGCTATTTCACCTTTAGAGTTATACATAACTATTAATAAATTGAACAACTCGAAATCATCTACGAGCTGCAGTTATTCCAATGTGTTCATCAAAAAAATTGCACTATATATTATAAATATTTTAGCTGATATATTCAATAAAAGTATCTACAGTGGTATCTTTCCTGAGTGTCTGAAAACTGCTGAAGTCGTACCTATTTTCAAGAAAGGAAATAACGAAATCTTAAATAATTACAGGCCAATTTCATTGCTCTCGGTTTTTTCTAAAATCTTTGAAAAAGTCATTAAAAGTAGGATTATTTCCTTCTTAGAGCGGTGTTCATTTTTCAGTCCTAATCAGTTTGGGTTCAGAGCTGGAAAGTCAACCGATGATGCACTTTTAACTTTTTCTAGCCATAATTATGAGAGCCTTAACAAGAAAAAGATTACAGCTGCCCTTTTTATAGACATTATAAAGGCATTTGATACTGTGGACCACAACATATTATTAGTTAAACTTGAAAAGGCTGGTTTCAGAAGCTTTATGCTCAAATGGTTCGCCTCTTACCTTAGCAATAGAAACCAAATTGTAAAACTTGAAGATGCAATGAGTAAAAGCCGGAATATTAAAATAGGAGTTCCACAGGGATCAGTTTTGGGTCCAAGCCTTTTTCTTGTATATATCAACTCTATCTTCAATCAAAGTTTCAAAGGCTTACAAACTGGTTTCGCTGATGATATAGCTTTTTCATACTCAAATGATTCTCCTTTTGACTTATTTGTTGATGTTAGCCATGATTTAGAACTACTTAGACACTGGTTCAGTACTCATAAGCTAGTGATAAGTGACAAAACTAAATTCATGATATTCAGCTTATCATCTGTAATTCCTCAGTTCCCTATATTAACCTATCATACTGTGAGCTGTAAGCGTATGATGGTTAGTTCTAACACATGTTGTAATACCAAGGATGTAAGGACCTATAAGTCTGATTTTAACTGCTCTTCGAAATGTTTCAATATCGAGCAGGTATCTGTTTTTAAGTATCTGGGACTTGAGTTTGACAGTAAACATAACTGGAGTATCCATACTTCCTCGGTTAGAAAATATTTACTAAGGGTAACAAGTATAATTTATCATCTTCGACTATTTTGCTCTCGCAAACTTATTGAAACAATTTACTACGGACTTGTACAATCTAAATTACAATATGGTCTAACTTGTTGGGGTGGTACACATAGCAACAAAATCCAACCTTTGTTAATTGTACAAAAACATATCCTAAGAATAATGTGGAGGAAAAAACGTTTAGAACATAGTTTTATGCTTTTTGTTAACTCGGCAATACTACCTCTTAAACATCTTTACTATTATAAGGTATTGAGAACGTTTTACTTAAGAAGTGGATACTCATTGAATCGCAATCCTGCCGATTATGGACTTCGTAGTAATGAATGTTTTCTGGCGACGGTACCTAAGCATAATACCACTCACTTCTTAAATTTTTATACATCAGTTGCACCTAGAATATTTAACTTATTACCACTTAATATCCGTATCATTAGGAACGCACCCATCTTGTTCAGGAAGATTAAAAAATGGCTTTTTAACTTTGATTTCAACGCTATAAATGATTTAATCAGAGTGTTAGTTTGAAATCACCCTTCATCACACTTTATCCTATCAATTTAAAAAAAAAAAAATAATATATACATACTATAATGAAAATAACAAATTCGATACATTCGATACTAGTTGCTACAACTACAGAATGTATCTATATATTATTCAATGCAGAATGAAAAATACTTCTTTGTAATTATTGATATTTATTATATGTACATGCTTTTTTATCTAATTGTAAAGTAATAAAGTAATGGAATTTGTATTCATATATATACTCTCAACTTGTAACCTATATAATAATGTATTGAATTAAAAAAAAAAAAAAATAAAAAAAAAAAAACTACATCTCCTAGGTTATGGTTCACCAGAAATCTGGGAAAATTTGCCAACAGAATGCTGTTTGATATATAGGAAATGTGGTAATTTTGACTTGAAATCATGACAAGGCAGGCTTTCATTACCCTCTGTCAGAAAATAAAAAAAATTATGGCGAGCAAAAATGATTTGACGGGGAATAATCAAAGAAAAATATTGTTTAAATATTTGAACATGTATTCGGCGTATTTTTCTTTCGGAAAACAACAGCATTCAAGTGAATTACATTAAATTTTGCATTCGTCGGCTTGTTCTCCGTAAAACTATGAACGCTTTGATAGACTACACAGCTCAATCCGTGAAAAAGTACATATGCGGTGCAATCAAGTAGTACCACACAAAAGTAATAGTTGAAAAAGGACATTATTTCATCGTAAGAGGATGACAAGCGATAGCAAAAGAGGGCTGAAGGAGAAATAGCTGAAATAGAGGACTGTCCTCCCAAAAGAAAGACGGTTGGGAATCCTAGGTACCACCCAAAGAAGATGACATAGCAGAAGAAAGACGTAAAACGTGATGCCCGCAGCCTGAAAGTGTCCAACAGCATGTCATCGGCTCTTGATAAAAAACGGTGGTAGACCATGATCTGTGCTTTTGCGCCCGTAATCGTGATGGATACACCAGACAACTTGTAAGGAAAAAAGGATAAGTGAATAATTTGAAAAATGGAAATTAACTCATTTCTTCTAGGTGACGTCAAAAGCAGTAAAACAAGTTCCTGTCCTTAAACAGTATGAATAAATTTGATACAAAGGAAATAATAATCGATTTGATTAGGCGTGAAGTAGGTATAAATGCAAATGAAGTCATTATGTAAATTTGTTAAATTAGCAGATAAAAGGAAGAGGTTGTCTTTCATCGTGTCAGATTGACTGCATAAAACATTTGCCGTCAATTTTGAAAATAAATTAATTTCAAATGTTCAGTCTACCATCATACTCCTCTGTATAGACTTGCTTGTTGAACTCCTTTTCCTGACAGTCTGTTTCCGACATATTCAATACCATCAGGATGTAGCCAACTTTCCGGTTTCCTCTTTTGGGAACAGTGGGGGAGACGTCTGTTCAGTTATAACCAATTATTCTGTGGAAGGCATAATCTCTCCTAGTGTATTATTATAACTTTCCAACTGCAACCCCCACTTTCTAATCTCCCAAACTTGCTCAACATAGGACATCATCGATTCAGAAACTGCTTCGAAAACTTTATTTTTGTTGCTGGAAGTGACATATTTGTTGCTGAAACATTCCTGCAAGCAAAACTGATGGACATATTAGTTTCTTTTGGGTGTCTCTCCACATCCTCATACAGAGCTAATCTATTGGCATTCTTTAACGACTCTTATACTCGTACTTCCTCTCGTTTCTCCACAGTTTGACGCTTACGACTTACGACACGTATGTTGGGTTCTTACATGAGTTCCCTAAACTATGCAACAGTCTGAGCTAAATCATTCCACCTATTTTGCCCCTAGGAGTATAAGTTAAAATGTTATTGCGAAGTTGAGGTGTGCATGGATGGATATTTATGTAATTCGCAGAAAATACCTCGTTAATTCGACAGCACCCCCATGGGAATAAATCGACGGATTGAGTGGTCGAATCCGTGTATATTCCCACTATTTGGAATTAGTGTCATACCACGGGCGAGATTGCGAATCTTTTTCTAGACAGTTATACTCTTTGGCCGCAGGCTCAGATGGCCTACCATCAGAGCTCTTCAAAGCCGGTGGCAATGTTTTGGTGGGGAGCATGCACCAGATCATTTGTAGAATTTGGGAAGACGAAAACATGCCCGACGACTGGAATATCAGCTCCATATGCCCCATCCACAAAAAAGGCGATCCTACCACTTGCAACAACTATAGAGGTATATCCCTGCTCAACGTCGCCTACAAGATTCTGTCCAGCATACTGTGTGAACGCCTAAAGCCGTTTTGCACCGCACTAATCGGAACGTACCAGTGCGGCTTCCGGCCTCGCAAATCGACTATAGACTAGATCTTCACACTAATGCAAATCCTGGAGAAGACCAGCAAGTTTCAAATCGATACGCACCAGCTTTTTATCGATTTTAAAGCCGCATACGGCAGCATTCATCGCAAGGAACTATTCGAAACGATGGCCGAATTCGGGATCTCGGGGAAACTGATCCGGTTGTGTCAGACCACGCTAACACATATGCGATGCACCGGGCAGTTCGGCTCGAGGACCTCCAAGCCGTTTGAAACCTGCACCGGATTTCGGCAAGGAGATGCGCAGTCGTGTGATTTCTTCAATTTGGTACTGGAGAGGATAGTACGGCGGGCTGCTGTAAACACGGAAGGCACTATCTTCTACAAGTCAGTCCAACTCTTGGGATACGCAGACGACATCGACATCGTTGCGCGTTCCCAGCGAGCCGCAGTAGAAGCTTTCACGGCGATTGAAGAACAGGCGAAACGACCTGGTCTTAAGGTCAATGAGGGTAAGACAAAGCAATATATGCAAGAAACGATCCACCGCACACCACCTAGGGCAAAACATTACAATCGACAGCCACAATTTTGAGGTAGTGAAGGAGTTTGTCTACCTCGGGGCAAACGTGAATTCCTCGAACGACATCATAGTGGAGATCCGACGTAGAATCGCCCCTGGCAACCAATGGTACTTCGGTTTGTCAAAACAACTGGGCTCAAAATTCCTGACTCGAAGGACCAAAATCATGCTCTAAAAAACTCTTATTCTGCCAGTCCTGCTATATGGAGCCGAAAGCTGTACACTAAGCGGAACTGCAGAGCTGATTCTTGGTACCTCGAAAGACAAATTCTACGTCGGATATATGGTCCCGTTTGTGAGGAAGGCGAATGGAGGAGAAGACACAACCGCGAACTCTATGAGCTGTACCAGGATGTGGATGTAGTCCGGAAGGCAAAAATCCGTCGACTGCACTGGCTCGGCCACATCGAGCGCATGGACAACAACGCTCCAGCTAAGAGGGTCTTCGAATCCGAGCCTCCTGGTTCGAGTAGGAGAGGAAGACCGAACCTCCGGTAGAAAGACCATATCATCGCGGACGTAAGACAGCTTGGTCTTGATGACTGGAAACAGCGTGCCCAGGACCGTCAACGATATAAGGCAGCGATTTATTAGGCTCAGACCCTACATGGGTCGTAGGCCTACGAAGTAAGTAAGTAAGTATATTCTTTGACCAGTCACTGACTCGAAAGAGGTGAAGCCGTGAACCACTTTTTTGAAAAATGGTTTGTCTGAACTGGGACTCGAACCTATTACACTTGAAAGTCTAATGCGTATGGGTCGACGCACAAAGCCACCATGCCCACATTTATAAAGGTATCGGCACGGAGTTTTTGTATTACACTACATCAAAAAATTGCACGTACGGAAATTGAAATTGGATGATGTTTTCAATGTTTTATGAATCGTGACAAATCGCTCTTACTTTTTAGTTGTTTTTTTTATTAATTTCTATTTAAAAATTATGGTCATCCGCAAACAAATTACAAAAACTGCAAAGGGTTGTCCGTCTTGGCATATATAGACTCCAAAGCCGTCAAATGTTGCTAATATGATCAGTAGGCGAATCCCACTTGGGCACTGGCTAGGTGTCGTAGTGTGGAAGAGTGTGTGAACGAGGAAATGACTTGAATAAATTGAAATTAAATGAGAGGTCTGAGCTTATTATGTGCGGGTACTACACTCTGCAATCCTTAGCCAAACACAACAAAGTGAAACTTGGCTGGGTCCCTGTACACAAGGGGATTGCAGGTAACGTATCCGCAGACGAACTCGCTAGAGCGGTTTCAAGTACTGCGCTCATAGGTCCTGAACCATACTGCTGTGTCAATTGGACAACGGCTGCAGCGCTGATTAACGAATGGGAAAACAGACTTCACCTAGATCATTGGACCAATGGGTCAGATCTCAGGCAATTCAAGGCAATTCAGACCCTATTCCTATAGGGAAATCCTTAGCTTAGATAAGGAGAGCATAAGAAAGCTAACGGGCTTTCTTACTGGCCACTGCGGCTTGTATTACCACCTTAACAAACTGAACTTGTGTCAAAACACGGAATGTAGGTTCTGTCTTGAAGAAGACGAAACATCCCAGCACATTTTATCTGAATGTCCGGCACTACATTGGTTAAGGAAACGTATTCTCCATAGGGAAATACTGACTTCAGTCGAATTGAAAAACTCTACTACAAAAGTTATACTATCTTTCACAAGGGAAGTGGGAGATCTTTTGGATTAACTCCAACCCGTCGATACAATAGATCTTTTTAGGTCGCAGTGTCGTTGCCTTTACGTCAGGATTGTACAAGAGAAAATAAAAATTTTAGATTATCGCCAACTCAGTAAGTAAGTTAGGCCCAAGTCCATCTCGGACTGTAGCGCCGTTATTATTATTATTATTTTCATTATTATTATTAAGCGAACCGGGTGGTGATACTCCATTGGATAAGAGTGATGAGACTTTTCTTCGCCTGGCGAGTTCATCGGCCTTGTAATTCACTGAAATGTGTCCTGGCACCCACATAAGGTGAATATTAAAATGGTAAGCCATCTCAGATGAGATCATCAGATCTAGGAATGAAAGGTGATGATGTCCCTCCTGGTTATCACATTGTTCTTAAGCCAAGACAAAGCCTCTTCTACCACCATAGTCTCCGCCTAAAAAACGCTACTAATGTCAATTTTTGATCTTAGAGTAGACATCTAATCCTGCTCCCTCGCTCATCTTAATTCCATCTGTGGAAAAACCCAGAAGACCTTCCAGCGTCTAATTGTCAAACATCCACTCAGATCTGAAGGGGATGCTGGTAGGGGAATTCTTCTGAAAGATGGATTGGGGTAATAAGAGGTCGGTGTCGTGAGGAATGAACTTGAAGTTATCGAAAATAGAAGAGTGACTGGTAGAAGTAAACTCTGCACCCATTGAAAATTCAAAAAACAAAGCTCATCCACCCATGATGTCCTTTCACAGAGGCTAGCTCCAAAGTCAGCCATTTAAAATAATATATTTCTTCAAAACGTTTTCGCATGAATTCAAATAAATTCAACGTCTGACGTTAGCTCTTAAAATATCCCCTTGTCGTAAGATGACGCCCATCTGAGCATGATTGAGAGCACACACTTTAAGGCTACACCACCCACTTACAAACCAGTTACCTCTTGCACACAACTTTGTAACATTTTTATTATGCAAACAAAATGCTTGGATAATATCCTTTGTATGGTCGAGCAACAACCATGTTGTTGTTGTTTTTGAATCCCTTTATCGATTGTGCGGAGATGTAACGTTTTTGCACTACAAAATCATGCTTCATTCAGGTCAAGTTGTTGCTATTGACTAGAAGCAAGACCGATGAGAATGGTACTTCATCATATTGTTATGTGTATAAAATCGATATCTTGAATGTTTCAATTTATCTTAACGTCGTCTAAGTGAAACCACTGATGGACATACAGGGTAGGCCAAATACAAGTTTCGTTTTAAAAATGCAATAAAATGAGCAAACTTAAATTTGTTCCATGTATTATGGTTTTATTAGTAAGAACAAGCATTCGCATTAATTATGAAGTGCAAGTGGCTGGCTCGGCTGGCTTCGCAGTAGCGCATTCCGTCACCAAGAACTTGTTGATGGTTTCGGGCTGTAGCTCACGGATTGCATGGATTTTTTTTTTCGGAGGATTTTTGAAATACTACTGGAGCACTCAGAACTGGTCCATTGTACTGCCAGATAGCAACCTACTCCAGTGCCGTCAATTTGATCCCAACGGCAAATGGTGACTGGACCAGATTTAATTTCGCTGGGATTCGAACGTGGGACCCCTCAAACTTGGGGCAGGCACTTAATCAACTGCGCCATCCAGTCGTGTTGGATAATATTGGCTTTAAGTGCTTGAATCATTTCTGCACCGTTGGTATAACATCGCTCCTTCACGGTTCCCCACAAGAAAAAGTTCAAAGGGGTCAAATCTCAGCTCCGAGGCGGTCAATTGACATCGCTAAGACGGCTGATCACACGATTTGGGAATTTGGTACGCAAAAGATCGATTGTGGCAGGGGCTGTGTGTCATGGCGCGCCATTTTGCATAAACCAGAGGTCGTCCAAATCAATGTCTTCAATTTCAGAAAAAAAGTCGGTTACCATGGCTCTGTAACGCCCACCGTTCACCGTAGCTTTGTTCCCAGCCTCATTTTCGAAGTTGGTACCACTCCACAATCCGCACTAAACTGTCACTCTCGTTGGATGCATTGGCTTCTCGACAATAACGTACAGGTTTTCCCAGCCTCAGGTCGTTTGTTAACGTAGCTGCCGAGATAAAAATGCGCCTCGTCAGAAATAATGATTTTTCGCCCAAAATCGTTGTCCAATTCAAGAAGCGGATGGTCACGCGCATTCAATTGCTGAGTCAATTGGACCTATAAGCGAAGAATCCAAGATCTTTGTGCAGAACTCCTCAAGCTTGTGTGTGAAATGTTATGATGTTGAGATCGAAGGCGAGTTGAGTTGATGTTCGTCAATTGAGTCTCACACTCTCGGCCACGGCAACCACATTCTCGTCTGTGCGCACCGGACGACGATGGGGACCATGAATGTTGTCCAATAGTATACCAGTCTCACGACATTTTTGCACAAACTTGCGTACAGCAGTCGCGGTGGGTGCTTCATTGCGCCCAAAACTTATTTTCAAAAAATTTACTGTTTGGGCTACACAACACTCACTTTGGAAACAAGGTCGAGCGTAAGGCGACTCATTTCGTTCCGCTGAAATAAGTTTTCAATATTTCCCAACGTTGTTCAAGTGCAAAGTGACTTACTTCGCGGAGGTATGATACAGACTTTCTGACAAGTTTTCGACCGGGAAACACCGGCGATAGGCAGACTGTGGTGAGAGTGCTCCAACTACAGGGGCATATCTCTCTTAAGTCTCCCGGGTAAAGTCTACGCTAAGATATTGGAGGCGCGTTCTAGAGCTATGGTCGAATCCAGGATGGGATATGAACAGTGCGATTTTTGTCCCGGCAGAAGTACAACCGACCAGCTTTTCACTCTAAGAATGGTACTTGAGAAGGCTTGGGAGTACACCAAACCGATCTACAGTTGTTTTGTAGATTTGGAAAAGGCATACGACCGAGTTCCTCGAGGTAAACTCTGCAGGAGTATGGGATTGATTGCTCTTTGTTGAGGGCCATTCAATCTCTATACACAAACTGTAGCAGCTGTGTTCGGGTTAACGGTAGTATATCAACACCTTTCACGGTGGGCGTTGGACTTCGCCAAGGGTGCGTCCTTTCACTTCTCCTTTTCATTATACGAGTATATATGGACTGGATGTTACACCGCAGTCGAAGCAAGGAATGTTTCACATTGGGAGAGTTGAGGGTAAGTCATTGGCTTTTTGCAGATCACTTTGTCATCCTCACATCCTCCCAGATAGAACTCCAGCGCTCGTTAGATAGGATTGTGGCCGTATGTCCTGATGCTGGGATGAAGGTTAACGTGAACAAATCCGAGGTTATGGTTATTTCCAGAACCCCTGTTCAATGCACTCTGCATGTTAGTGGAGTCCCATTGAAACAGGTGGAGAAGTTTAAGTATCTCGGGGTCTTCTTCACGAGAGATGGGAGGAATAATGCTGAGCTTTCCTGTAGGATTGGTCAAGCTGGGTCAATTTTGAAACAGCTTGGTCGATCTGTAATCAGGAAGGCCGAGTTGGGTGGCAAGGCCAAGTTAGCGGTTTTTAACGCGGTACTTGTTCCAACTCTCATCTATGGTCATGAAATTTGGGTAATGACCGAAAGAATAAGATCGCGAATAGAAGCTGCCGAGATGAGATTTCTTCGTGCTGTTGTGGGAATTACTCGCCGGGATAGGGTGAGAAACACGGAAGTGCGCGAGGAAATCAACGTTGGGCAGCTGCTTCTTCGTACGGTAAGGGCTTTACTTCGATTGTTTGGTTTGATGATTGGCACGAATGTCCCCATCATCACGACTTCCGAGACGTGCCTTGAATGCGATTCCATCAGTTAGGCGACCGCTGGCAGACCCAGGACGAGATGGTTGGACCAAGTCTAAAAACTCACCTGTTTGCGTCTGGGCATAGCTCCTGATGAGTTAGAGTCGATTGCGGAGGATCGAGTGGCCTGGAGAACTCTCGTGGACGGGTTGCCCCCGCGACCCCTTTAGTGGAACATGAGGGTCACTGAAAATGATGATAATGATGAAGATGATGATGATGAAACAGCGGTCAGTCTCAAAATAACCTATGATTAAAAAAAAACACTTGATGGCCCACCCTGTATATACTCGTACTTATGGTCCACTTTAAGTTCTATGAGAGAATATTTTGTGGAGCAGGACTTTAACCTTTATGTCGAAGTTTATGAGATGAGATGACATGAATTCCCAAAAATCGTTCAAACGAAATTCAAGGTTTAATTGTCTTGTTAACAGTTCTTCGAAGGAGTTCCAGAACTCCCTTGCAACTCTCTTCTTATGTGAATATACTCGCATTTGTTTGCTTGTCAACGAGACGGTAAATGATATGAAAGGTACTTGCCTCGAGCAACAAATCCACGCCATCCTCAAAAATGATTCATCGTCATCAAACAGATCTCACATTTCACTTATCTGCCTTTTATCGGTGGATATCTTACGCCTGAAATTGACATCCACCGAGATTTCCTTTGAAATCATAGACCCCACTTGAAGTCATTAAATGTTTACTCAACTGAATTCAAACTCCATTGGCTAACGAAGCCAAAATCATGTAAGAAGGGCAATTTACAGCGAACTCATGTGGACAGGGGATAAATCAAAAAGGATCCCAGACACCTAATGAGATCAAAAGCGCTTCAAATTTATTAAGTCATGGTGCAATAAATTAATGTCCTCCGAGGGAGAGAGCCGAAGTAAAAAGCTTACCTCAGCGTTTCGTTATTTCGCAGTTCGGCTGGAGTTCCCTTGTGGAAGGTTGAAACATTTTTTTTGTAAAAGAAGGTTAAATACAGTATCCATTCCCCCTAATCAGTAAACGTGCCGACATTCAGTTTCAAAACGAAGTGAATATAATGAAATGGGTGATGGGAGGTTGACGGCGATGTCAGCGTTTTTCTATTTATTATTTGCAGCCGCTCTACCGGAATGAGAAACTCGTAGGGATCCATAATGAGATCAATTATAAAAACATTTTAGTGTTCCTTTGACTTTCAGGCGGAAAATACACTTGAATCCTTCCCCTTGTCGAAATTGACAGCGAGCATTCTGCTAGCGACATCCGGGTGCTCTGTAAGTTGTTTTATGCAAATCGAAATAACACTCTACGACAGCTGGCATTTCCCAATATAGAAATCGTTTGTAATGTGAGATGTTGGCAGCACAGATTTATTGCATGTTTCCGCCTTTCGGCAGGGCGCTTATTGAGTTATTGATTTTCGACTCCGGTTGTAGATTGTGAGAAATGCAAATGCAATAAGAACCGATTTTCCGAAAAGGTGATTGAGATGTCATGAAGATGCAAAAAAGCAGCATATGCATGTGGGAGAAGAATGGGGTAATAGTCAGGTCGGTCATACGGTGCGTGGTACATCGTTTTGAAACTTAATTCCATTTTGTTGTAGTTTCATACATTTGTCATACATTTGAACACGTAATATATTTTTATCTGGCAGATACCTATTTAAGAGAGAGGGCGAGAGTATGAGTCTACCAGGGCTCATCACTCTTTTTAGGATGGCGGCGGAGGAATTGATAATCTAATTGGCCAACGGCGGCATCCACAACTCCAGTCATCAGGAGCTACCTGGTTTCCATAGTAAGGTCGGGACCCTAGCATAGAGATGGCGGTGGATGAGCCCTTCTTTTAGGACCAACGGCGGCGCTCACAGCCTGCAAGAGGCTACCGACACCGAATCCTTCCGGACCCCTTTGTCCGGGGGCTAAACACATGAACCTGTTCTCCCAGTTGGAGGTTGTGCGTGGGGTTAACTTCCTCACCACGTAAAAAACAATCGAGTTCAGAAAACACAAACTGCCTCGGATATGGACGGATTTACTGTTGACGACCCTAGCAAACGAAAAAAGGACAATGACTTTTGGTTCTGCGCGTGGAATGTGAGGTCCCTGAACAGACCACGTGAAGCCGATGAACTCGCGTCCGTCAACCAGATTGATCACGTTGCGATCGACGTCAGGCACTCCTCCAGTATTCTAGATGTGCGAAGGTTCCGAGGCGCCAACATCGACTCGGACCATTTCGTTGTTGTAGCCAAGGTAAGGACACGGATATCGAGAGACAACGGAGTCGAGGAAGACAACCACAGTTTGACGTCGAAAAGATACTTATAGGTCCCTATCAATGTGCTTTCAGGCCGGGGAAGTCCACCATAGATCAAATCTTTACACTGTGGCAGATCATGGAGAAGACCCAAGAAATGAAGATCGACACACACCGCCTATTTATCGATTTCAAGACCATATATGACAGCGTGCATAGAGACGAGCTATACAGCGCCATGTCTAGTCTTGACATTCCTGCCAAACTCTTCAGACTGAGCAGGATGACGATGGAGAACTCTCGCTGCTCCATCAAGGTCGGTAACGAACTCACCGAGACCTTCAATGTCAAAAAAGGTTTTGGAAAAGGCGACGCGCTGTCATGTGATTTCCTTAACATCGTTCTTGAAAACTCACTGGCCAACACAGGAGGCACGATCTTCCAAAAGTCTGTTCAACTGCTGACATTGACATTGACGTGATTGGGCGAACACAGCGAGTCGTCAATGATGCTGGCATTGAAACGGAAGCGGAACGATATTGACTGACTTTTTTCTCATTAGAAATGCTGCACTCGATATGCTTTGTTTCAAAAGAAACAAAAGTATGTAAATGCAAACGGAGATTAACGCAAAAACCCATCGGGCTTGTATCAAAGGATGTAAACTGTTCAAGAGTTTTACCAACGACTGAGATTAAAGGGAGAAATATATATGCATATGCTAATGGCAAACATTTGAATGATTATGATGAATGTTTAAGCTGCTGTTGAGTTTTTGAAAGAAGTCGTATACGACTGTGTTCCTGCATTCAAATCTCTTTTAACAACAAATTTCGAACGTCTATTAAATTCATAGATTTTCAATGGTAAATATTTTGGGCCTTACCCACTTGCATCAATGACTTTCTCGTGGCATAGATTCAGGAAGATTTGTTAGGAAGTCTGAGTTGATTTCCATTTCCAGTACAGTTTCTTTGGAATTAGAAATTATGGTGCAATTCATCCATTCATTCATTTGGTGCAATTCATCGATCAGTCTTAATGTGGTGGATGTTCCATTTTCGGTTAATTGTTGCAGTCTCGTTTGAAAAATACTTACATCGAATTTTAGTTGAAACGTGTCTTCTTCTTCCAACTTGTCAAATTAACTAAAAATCTTCAAAATATTGTACAAATTTACCACTCGACATTTTTGGCCAACTACTAGCAAAAAACACTGCTATTCGTCTTATGGCCTCCGCCCAGTGGACCAATAATCCCTTTGGCCAATTCTCTATACTAAGTTCTCTAAGCTTGCCGACTAGAAATCTAGACCACGCCACACCCCAATATTTTCCTGATAGGTACTATGAAACCCTGATTCCAGATAGATACTTTTAGAATGGTAATCCTAAACTTTTTGAAGGTTCCCTGCAGATAATGGCGATTACTGAAGCTCTGTCCTGGCTCAAATGGAATCTAATATTAGCGCGTGATATTTGCATCTTCATGGACAGCCAGGCAGCCATCAGGGCCCTGGAATTAGTCTCTATAAACTTGAAAGCTGTAATCTGTGTATGATGGAAGGGATTTTCTGTGTTGGATAAACTTGGATAGAGGTATAGACATGTGTATGGATGAATGATTGTTTGATTGGATCTATGAATGTATGAATGAAGGGTTGATTTGAGTTGAAGTTAGAAGGAAATTCAACTTAAATAGTTTAGCAACGTCGTTTGATATTCAGAAATCATCCATCAATATTATGCGACCTTCCCCGTGCGAGTTCAACTCGTACTTGCCCAGTTTTTTTTTTTTTTTGGAATACATTTAATCCCGATTTGCAAATAATGAATCTATTTTCAATTTGGTTTTACGAAAAACTGCAGTTTCCGATTTAAGACCTTTTTGCCTAACGTCAAAGATTTGTAAAATTTGTGAAAACGAAAGCGTACCCGACGAAATATCAGCTTCATACGAACAATTAATTCATTAAATTTTCAATTAATTTAGTATTTAAATTGAACTAATGCCAACTGTTTTACACAGTCATTGAAGACAATTATTTGCCACTATGAGTATATGTAATTATATTGAAACTTGCAATTGTTTTTTCGTGCACCAATTAGAGGTTACATTTATAAATCTACGCAAAGTACACAATTTTTTATACGATTTCAAAAATGATTTATTTTTTGTAAACTGGAAATATAGACTTTTCAGAATTTATATAGGATGTTATGCCTTTGAAAACAAACTTTAATGAATTTGAAGAAATTGGTTGGTTTCACTTCTAGTTCCAAAGAAAATTAAGAACAAATAATTCATTGACGAATTTTGATATGGAGGGTCTCTTCGAAATTTTCGTGTATGCATATATCACGCTTAATACCACCCTACGTGATGTGAATTGGCGCGGAGTTATGTGACATGCCGTGATGACACGTAATATGTGATATTATATGACGTGATATAAGGTGATGTGACGTGACATGGCGACATGACATGACGTGACATGACATGAAATAATGACGTGACGTGCCGTGACGTGACGTGACGTGAGGGTGACGTGAGGTGAAGTGAGTTTAACGTGAGGTGACGTGAGGGTGATGTGAGCTGACGTGAGGGTGGCGTGAGGGTGACGTGAGCTGACGTGAGGGTGGCGTGAGGGTGACGTGAGTTTAACGTAAGGTGACGTGAGGGTGATGTGAGGTGACGTGAGTTTAACGTGAGGTGGCGTGAGGGTGATGTGAGGTAACGTGAGGGTGACATGAGGTGACATGAGTTTAACGTGAGGTGACGTGAGGGTGATGTGGGCTGACGTGAGAGTGACGTGAGGTGGCGTGAGGGTGACGTGAGTTTAACGTAAGGTGACGAGAGGGTGATGTGAGGTGACGTGAGTTTAACGTGAGGTGACGTGAGGGTGACGTGAGGTGATGTCATGCAACTTCGTGATATATGCATACACAAAAATTTTGAAGAGACCCTCAATATCAAAATTCGTCATGAATTATTTGTTCTTAATTTTCTTTGGAACTAGAAGTGAAACCAACCAATTTCTTCAAATTTATTAAAGTTTCTCTTCAAAGGCATAACATCCTATATATTTTCTGAAAAGTCTGTATTTCTAGTTTACAAAAAATAAATGATTTTTGAAATCGTATAAAAAATTAAGCACTTTGCGTATATTTGTAAATGTAACCTCTAATTGGTGCGCGACAAAAAAATTGCTACGTTGACGTTGACCAATGACAATTCCATGCTGTGATCGACGATGTGATTTCTTTAACATCGTTCTTGAGAAGATCGTGCAACAAAAGAGGCACGATCCCAGTCCTGCTGTACGGCGCAGAGGCATGGACAATATCCCAAGCGGACTAACAGTGTCTTGGTCTTTTCGAGAGAAAAGTTCTGCGCCCGATCTTTGGTCCTGTTTGCGTTGAGGGCATTTGAAGGAGAAGGTTCAACCACGAACTATATGGACTGTACAGCGACATGAGTCTAGCCAGGCGTATACGGATCCAACGCCTATGATGGCTAGGCCATGTATAGCGTATGGACAACTTAGCTCCGGCCATAAGAGTCTTCGACTCTGAGCCTGTGGGACAACGCAACAGAGGACGTCCACGAACACGGTGGCACACACAAGTCGAGGGGAACCTCGGTCGACTGGAGACAGCTGGCGAAAGGTCGTGCTGGCTGGAGAGGCATGTTTAGTGACGCCCAGGTCCCCCTCGGACTGTAGCGTCCCAAGAAGAAGAAGAAGATCGGCGACTCAAAACGATGATGAGTGTTACCTCTCACATTCCATTCATTTCAACCCCTAAATGCCCAACAGCAATGTACACACCCCAGGCATGAGCAGTGATTGGATATGATGGAAGGGATTTTCTGTCTAAGATACATTTTTTTAGAGGCATAGGATGGCTGTTTGTTTGGTTGTATGCACGAATGTAGTAATGAATGGTTGATTTGGGTTCAAGTTAGAAGAAAATTTGACTCAAATAACTTGAATTTTTCGCCCGATATTCAAAAATGCTTCCATCAACAAATATTTATGCGACGGAACCTTCGCCGTGCGAGTACAACTCGCATTTGCCCAGTTTATTAAGGTTCCGTCTACAAAAACGGAACCTTTATAATTTCGGTGTGTCCGTCCGTCCGTCCGTCCGTCCGTCCGTCGTGTCTGTCACACTTTTTTATCTCAGAAGTTTATGAAGATATCGGCATGAAATTTTGGAATTAGGTACTTCAGACTTAGATGTCATTGCCTATGCAGCGATTTTAAAAAGTGGGGCCATTTGGGGGTGGCTCCAGTACAGGTGAAGTTGACACTAATTTTGAAAAATTGTCGCACCCCATCGATATATATCAATCGACAGATCTTTCGAAATGAGGTGGAGGTTTCCTTCAACACTTTTTTATCAAAAGTACCGTTTGGAAAATATGGAGCTCCAAAGATTTCCTCCCCCTGCCATTTCTAAACCAAAGCGTTTAAAAATCTAAAAAAAATCACAAAAACTTCGCTTTATTGAGTACTTTCATTTAAAACTCTTGCGAGCATTCTGGCCTTAATGGTTTTGGAGATATTGGCCAAAAACGGTCAATCATCGACATGCGAATTTTGAAGATCTGAAAACGCAGTTTTGAAGACATCAATGCAAGCATTAAGAAATGATACATTTCAAAATATCGATTTATATTGAAATTTTGAGATATCTAAGATTTAAAATAAAAGAAAATTTAATTTTCACACATAATTTCATGCTGTGTTCGGCCACTCTATTCGTTGATGAGCGTTATCTTTTCGATCTCATCCCTAAATGCCCAACAGAAATGAACACACACACACCGCAGGCATGAGCAGTGATTGGGTATGTGTATGATGGAAGGGATTTTCTGTGTTGGATAAACTTGGATAGAGATATAGGTATATGTAGGGATGAACATTTGTTTGTTTGGATGTAAGTATGAATTTATGAATAAATGGTTGATTTGGGTTGAATTTAGAAGAAAATTCAACTGAAATAGTTTGGAAACGTCGTTTGATATTCAGAAATCATCCATAAATATTATGCGACGGAACCTTCCCCGTGCGAGTACAACTCGCACTTGCCCAGTTTATTTTTTAATTTTTTGTATATTTTTTTGGTTTTTCATATTTGTTTTCTTAAGATTACCCTTATCTAATTCCCTAACCTAAATTCAAGTTGGCCGTAAGGGACCAACAGTTGTCTGATTAAGTTGACACCAGCTGAGGAGTTTGATGGGGCTGCAACCACCAGTAAAACGCCGAACCTTGTCACACTCCGTTCTATCGCGAACTGGGATGGATCTACTGAACCGGAGTTCATCTGGATTAACTCTTGCGAAATCGCTTTCGTAGAGGAGTCACCTATCCACAGTCATTCGCACCACGTGGTAGATCAATGGACACCCCTTCGCGTCATTGGAGTAGTAGGCTCCAAATATCAGCTCATTTTCCGGGGTCATAGCACGTGCAACGTGTCTTCGAATCAGCATAATAAAATTATCCGACCTGTTCACGTTTGCTTCGTTATTCAAGAACTCATTGAAATAACATTTTTTGTTCTCAAATTCTGGGGTCCTGTACTTCTTGAGACAAGCCCGGAGACACTGCCGCTCGAACAGCCTCATCTTTTTTATCTGAGAAGGACTCAAGTTGAACCACACTGGACAACCGTACGCCATGACAAGCTAGATGGGGGCCATGCAGCAGATTACCTTCACTCTGGTATCAAGTTGTCTGCCATAAAGCAACCCTCTTGCCACAGGGAAGGCCTTCCTAGCTTTCGTCAGAGTAGTAGCTATATATGTCTGTCGAAATATAGATACTGATCCAGCGAAATGCCTAGGTACCTTACTACACTTTTCACTGCTAACGGCTCCACCTGTGGGTTAACTATGTGACTATATGTAACTATATAACTATGAAACTAACTTGTGCCAGTTTCTTTTCGTGTCCCTTTAGGCCTCGTATAGCGGAGTTCGGAAAAGAATGGTTTCTCTTTCCTGGTAGTTGATTTTCAACATCCGGTCGTTGCAACGAAGTCACGTTGCAGGAGGATGTTGATGACCTCAACCTTCGGCGCTGTCTTGTACGCCACCAACCGTAACCAGATATGCGGCATATTTTATGAACGAATAATTAGATTTATGCACCACAAAGCAATGAATTTTCATTCAATTCAATTTCAATCCGATATCTGTTTGGAATTGCTTCAACAAGTCATTTGTAAAACCAATACTTTATCTCCTAAGTCATTCATTATTTTATTCGTTTCACTTTTTATCTGTGTAATATTTTGTGACCACATCCTCATTTCGGAAAGTGCAAGCGTCCAGGAAAGGATCAAAATGTGATTGAATCGATTATTGGTCGATTTGTGTGGACATTTTCAACATCGGTTCTTCCTGCATTTCTAAAAATAGACAAGAAACAATTCGTTTATCAAATTCACTTTCAATATCACCACGGCACTATGCGCCGTAAATATCCCTTTTATCTGATGATTCCGTCCCCATATACATACGCGTATACTTGCATAAATACATATTACATTATCCTTGTTAGAAGACGAACTTACGAAGATACCACGTAAGTATCAAAATTGGAGTTCCTTTTCCTGCAAGTGAACAATGAACGCCTGCAAACATCAGCAACCCGGATCCGAGTTCGAAAAGTTTTCTCGCTTTATTACGGTAAGGACGGCAACATAATCCTGCGAATGGCATTTCCCTTTCAAAACTTTCCCAGTCGTCTCCATGGACGCAGTGAACTGACAAGTCAAACCATCGATGGAAACATGGTTGAGAACATCCAAACCTACGAACATACTCGAATGTGTGTACAATTGCGAAACCAAGTTGGATGGAGTATGTGATTAAACAAAAGGAAAGGAAAAATCATTTGTAGCTTTTCAATTGTCCCTTTCTGCGGCTTACAGAGGAGATGTCGTCTTCGTGGGTCAATCCACATCCCTTGTCATTTGGGTGACAGCAATTCAAGCAGAAGGGGACACATAGACATAGACTCATAGAATAATACAAGTGGGCGTTTCCGGACGACCAATTATTTTATTGTGCGGCGTTTGTTAGAGAACTTCCTATCGCCATTGAGATGGGACGAAAAGGCGATTTGTAAAAGTAATTCCTTCATTCATTGTGTATCTCAAAAGGGACGGCATCGTTGCTGATAAGAAACAAACAAGTGTTTTCCATTATTAAGCATCTGTGATTTTGTTAGTGGAAGTTGATTTAAGGGCTTTCAAGTGGGATTACCACCTTGAGAACACAGGTTTGTTTTGGAAAACGTATGACTTTTTGGCACCTTGATGATTGTTCCTTTGTTTGTGTTAATTCTGTACACATATCCTGTGAGATTTGTGATTCTGTTGGAATCAAAAAAAATTTCCGAAAATAACTGAGATAAAAATAAATTTTGAAGACAACTGCTTGACGTAAATTTTAAGAAATTGAAAGAAAGTGGATTCATTTAAAATGCTTTAATGTCAGAGAAAAGTGGGTGCGGTGGCGTAGTGGGTAGGTGCGTCGACTCCTACGCTCGACGTTGTATGTTCGATTCAAGAAAAAAAACAGCAGATATTTTTTTTTCACGGCTCCACCTCTTTCGAGTCAGTGATAATACTCAAGGAGTATAACTAGAAAAAGCTTCTTAAAATCGCCGTTCGGAGTCGGCATTAGACTGTAGGTCCCCTCCACTCGTGAGAGAACAAAAGCACGAACAACACGAGTGGTTGCTGCGAAGCTAGGCCTAGGTCCATCTCGGACTGTAGCGCCGCCATTATTATTATTATTATTATTAATGTAATTTCAAAGTCATTTTAACTCCTACAAGATATTATCTTTACAGTTATTGTGAAAGCAACAAAGATTTAAAATTAATTTGTCATTAACAAAAAAACATAATTAGATAGATAGTTAAATTCGATTATTTTACATATCATATTTCTACAAATTATACGGCTGACATAATTTAGATATAAAAATACATTTTGTATAATTGCTTTTTTTCGGTGGAGATATAAACAATCCTCTTCAACAATGTGCTGAGTAATGCATATTATCCAGCGCACTGGAAGACGGCGGTAGTGAAACGCCTCCCCAAAAGGGACAAAGATTCCTCTCTACCGAAAAATCTTCGGTCAATAAGTCTCTTTCCATGCATAAGCAAAGTTTTCGAAAAGATCGTCAATAGAGTTCTGACACAGTGGCCTGAGGACAGACAAATAATACCGAAAAACCAACTTGGATTTAATACGACTGGGTGGAGCAGTTGGTTAAGTGCCTGCCCCAAGTTAGAGGGATCCCAGGTTCGAATCCCAGTGAATTCGAATCTGGTCCAGTTACTATTTGCCGTTGGGATCAAATTGACGGCACTGGAGTAGGTTGCTACCTGTCAGTACAATGGGCCAGTTTTGAGTCTGATTGCTCCAGTAGAGATTCAAAATTAATCCGGGGAAAAAAAAATTGGATTTAGGGCGAGGCATAATACTGTACATGTCACGTCAAAATTGGTGTCTGACATTCAATGGAACAAAACCCAGTGCATCGGGGCCTGCGTTGACTTCTAAAAGGCATTCGACACCGTATGGTTAGAAGGCCTCTTCCTTAAGTTGACGAGGATGGGTATAAGCAAGTCATTGCTTTACACGATTTATTACATGATAACAGGTAGACATTTTGTTGTTAAAAGTGGCAACATGACTTCCACCAATGTTTTCCACATTAAAAATGGATTCCAGCAGGGTTCATTTAACTCACCAATTTTCTTCGCTATTTTCACCAACGAACTGATTCACTTCACGCAGCACTTGATCGCATACGCTGACGACTAGGTGGCGTACAGGACAGCGCCGATGGTTGAGGTCGTCAACATCCTCCTACAGCGTGACTTCGATAAGATTGAGTGATATTGCGACGACTGGAATTTGAAAATCAATTGCCTGAAGTGTTAAACCATACTTTTCTGAGTTCCGTTATACAAGGCCTTAAGCGACACGAAAAGAAACTGGCGCAAGTTCGGCATAGTTGACCCGCAGGGGGAGCCGTTAGCTGTGAAAAGTGTAATCAGGTATCTAGGCATTTGGCTGGATCAGTATCTATATTTCCACAGACATATATAGCTACTGCTCTGACGAAATCCAGGAGGGCCTTTTCTGTGGCAAGAGGGTTGTTTTATAGCAGTCAACTTGATACCACAGTGAAGGTAATCTGCTGCATGGCCCTCATCCGGCCAGTCATGGCGTACAGTTGACCAGTGTGGTTCAGCGTGAGTCCTTCCCAGATGGAAAAGATGAGGCTGTTCGAGAGGCAGTGTCTCCGGGCTTATCTCAAGAAATACAGACGCCCGGAATCTGAGTACAAGTAATTTTATTCTAACAAGTTCTTGTATAACGAAGAACACGTTGCGCGAGCTATGACCTAGGAAAATGAGCTGATATTTGGAGCCTACTACCCAAATGAAGCATGTCATGAGAACGCTCGCCAAAGTGAATTCATTCCGTCGGAATGGTTTTTGTACCTTGACCGGATTGGTATAATGCAGGATGCGGAGGGATGTCAAGTGATCTACCACGCGGTGCGAAGGACGGTGGATAGGCGACACCTCTATGAGGGCGATTACGCAGAAGTTAATCCGGATGATCTCCGGTTCAGTAGATCCATTACTGTTCGCGACAAAACGGAGTGTGACAAGGTTTGGGGGTTCTATTAGTGGTTGCAGCCCTATTAGACGTCAGACAGTTCATTAAGTGCCTACTCTAAGTTAGAGGGGTCCCAGTTAAATCGAATCTGGTCCAGTCACCATTTGCCTTTGCGATCAAATTAACGACACTGGAGTAGGTTGTTTCCTGGCAGTAAAATGGACAAGTTTTGAGTCTGAGTGCATGGTTCCAAAAATCCTCCGAAAAAAAATCTTCATGTCTGAAGGACTGGTTTGAATTCCGAGACTCACAGTAGATCCCAGCACCAGTACCTACATTCATGTTTGATCCGTCAGTATAGATGGCAAGTTTATTTTCCGCACAGACTTTCCCCATATCCCAGTCTTCCCTCCTGGAAATTCTGATAGAGAATCTCCGCTCACAGTTGAAGCGTGGTAGTCCGTTCTCGTCCGAAGTCTCTATATATTCCATCAGTTCAGATTTAAGGCATGACCATAGGGCTTGGCTTAGTTTTAGTGCAGTCTTAGCTGCCAAGATAATAATAATGGTGGCGCTACAGTCCGAGGTGGACCTCGGCCTAACTTCTCAGCAACCACTCGTGTTGTGCGTGCTATTGTTCTCTCGCGAGAGGAGGGGACCTACAGTTTAATGCCGACTCCGAACGGCGAGATTGAGAAGCTTTTTCAAGTCAGTTATACTCTTTGAGCATTGTCAGTGACTCGAAAGAGGTGGAGCCGTGAAAAAAATGTTGGATGATTTTTCGGGAATCGAACCGAAAAAATCGAGCGTAGGAGTCGACGCACCTACCCACTACGCCACGGCGCCACTAGATGTTGGTGTTGGCTAGATGCCACTGTTGGTGTTGATCTCATCGATTCCATCACTACCAGATAGCCTACCATTTGTTGAGTTACCAAAAAGTACGGTTTGTCATAAATGTCGCAATACTGCTCTTATTTGGCCAAAAACTTGTAACCTCAAGAAGAACAACACAATTTTAAAACTCCAATTGCAGGCGTGAGGAACTGAATGTTTTAGGTTTCCTGTTTCACAAAATAGATTGACAGGTCCTCCCTAAAGCTTGCTTAATAAATACCATATGCAAATTGAATACAAAACCATTTGCATTTTGGTACGTGGGTTCTATTTTTACAGGGATTTTCACCCCCAGCAACAATTCGATTGTGTTGAAGGAGTCAATCCTCTGAGAGGTCCATCATCTTGTTTTGAATACCTAATCCGCATGATTACCAAAACAAAATAAGAAGTGCTTTACCCAACAAAAACAGACCAGGAGTTCCTGAATCTGAATTTCATGTATGTACCGCATATCCCCAGACATTACGTGTTGCTCATTACCAGCTCGGAGTAATTTACATGAAAAATGCCAGCGGGGTTATTAGCATAAGCAAATTTATTCCGTTGCCGAAATCGAAAGTCAAGGATGTGGGGAGACCAACGGATCTAGGAACTGTCCACAGATATGCTGTAGATGTACATCTACCTCGGGATTGCGGTGTCAGGAGATAGCAAACCCAATGAGATTATATGTTGTCATGCGAACACTCGCAAGTGGTTCCATGTGACGAACAACGCGCCGGCCCTGCTGCTTGCTATGGTGTTCTATTCCCTGTTTTCTCGATGGACCAGTGGGGGTGGGCGAAGTGTCCACACCCTTCAGAGGATTAGAATTTCCTGTGATCTGAATGACAAAATAAATCTTCCAAGAAACGAAACAACAATAATGAGGACAACAGGCGCTTGAAGTCCAAAACAACTTGGGAAAGGAAAACTCACTGCACATAAATAATGCCAACAAACAGAATTTTGCGAACAATTTAGTCTCGTGCGGCAAACAAAATTATAAGACATTTTAATTACATTATCCCGCGCCATTGTTGCGTTGGGTACTGGTGGGTGCATTGTGAGGTGATGACAATGGAAGAAAAAGGTGAGCCTCGTCTGTTATTCAATTTAGCAGAAAAATTGCGGCTAATGAGATAGGGGGGGTTCAGGCTTTTATGTTAATCCCCTATGCAAACACTGAATTGTAATATTTCATAAAAATAAAACAAAAAAAACATATATAGCTTTAGGGGCCCTTAAATATTTTTGTATAATTTTTTTGAAGTAGGAAACCGAGTTTTAGCCAAATTACTAGAACGCTGGGAGAATTAGCAACATTTCCCTAGTACTACACCGTAGATGTGGACATACCAAAAAAGAAGCACGTGTCATTTAATATGTTTATACAATCTGCACATTGCGCCACAAAACAATTTAAAAAACATGAATTTTTTGAGTTTTGGAAAAAAAAATTATCGAGGGCAGGAAAGGAAAATGTAGGTTAGGTCACGTGATATATGGCATATGCCGATGACATAGTAATCATAGCCAGAGGAAAAATGGAAGAGACTCTATGCGATATTATCAAATGGGGGCTGTCGGCTGGGCTAAGCCTAAATCCGGCAAAACCCACCATAGTACCTTTTACAAGAAAACGAAAACTGGAACGACTAAAACCAATAAGTCTGTCGGGTAGAACACTGACTCCGGTAAAAGAAGTTAAATATCTGGGAGTAATCTTGGGCAGCAAAGCTCATCTGGAAAAAACATACAGAAGAAATAACCAGGAAAGCGACGCGTGCTCTGATGATTTTTCGAGGCTTGGCGGGCAATTCCTGGGGATGTAGTCCAAGTATTCTAAGATGGATGTACATCTCTATTGTTTGACCTACAATAACCTATGGTGCAATAGCATGGACCAAGAGAACCAATCTGATCAGCGCGAGGGAGACAATCAGCAAAGTTCAAAGGTTGGCATGCCTCTGTATTACAGGAGCCATGAGAACTTGCCCAACTGCGGCTATGGAGGTGGTACTGGAGCTGACTCCTTTGCAGGAATCCAAACAAAACAATCATCAGAATGGCAAAAGAAGGAATAGGTAAAGACAGGTGCATTACATCGAGGCAATTCGACGCACTAGTCAAAAAGCTACCACTCCTGGCCATTCCGAAGCATGAAGTGATTAGGAAATTCAACTTCCAAAAGAAATTTACAAGTAAGCTCAGCACCAAAAGGGACTGAAGCAATGGATCCATGGTCTACAGACTGAGCAGCAACACGGTAAAATGGTATAAAGATGGATCAAAAACTAATGAAGGAACTGGAGCAGGAGTTTTTGGAACCAGGACAAAATACTTCAAATCCATGGGCAAATGTTCCAGCATCTTTGAAGCGGAAATTTATGCCATAGACAGATGCATTCAGATCAATCTTGAAAGGAAGTATACCAACTGCCACATAGCAATAATGTCGGACAGTCGAGCCGCTATTATGGCACTAGACTCCTACATCATCAAATCCAAGCTCGTGTGGGAAGCTTAATGAGCTGAGTAAGAGAAACAAAAGTAATACTCTACTGGATACCTGGCCATACGGGGATAGAAGGCAATGAAATGGCCGACTCCCCGGCAAGGAAAGGAGCATCAGAACCCTTCACAGGCCCTGAACCATTCTGCGCTGTAGGAGATCACCTCCTCAGAGAAGAATTCAAGGAACTGGAAAGAAGGAATCGGATAGAAACCTGGAATAACGCTCGTGGAATGAAACTCCTACGGCAATATAACCGGAAGAGATTCGAAGCATGCATCAAAATGAGCAAGAATAACCTCCGTATCCTAACAGGCTTCCTAACGGGGCACTCTAGACTCAGGGAGCATCTAAGGAAACTAGGGGTATCAGAAGAAGGTCTCTGCAGATTTTATGGAGAATTTAATGAAATTCCAGAACATATACTGGGATTTTGTGAGGCACTAGCCCACAAAAGAAAAATAAGTCTGGGCAAGTGCCTAATATCAGAAGAAGAAATGCAATCACTGGAACCGTCTCTCATTCTCAGATTCCTGAAGGAAACTGGCTTAGAGACAATACTCTAGAACAGATTTCTTCACCTATGCGCAATAGGAGTCCATTACCCTCAATACAACTCTGAAAAGAACTGTATTTGAGGGGAACTCGTAATTGTGCTAAGGTATTGAAAGGGGGCACAATAGATCTTAAAGGTCTCGGTGCAATATACCCTCAACCATAATAATAATAATAATAGCCTACGTGATTGTCACGGAGAAGACCTAAACAACAACACTGTAAGTCATTATAGACAATTTTTGCATTTTTGAGATTTTTAAAAATTTTACTGGAAAATTGATGTTTGGGTGCTATTCAAGTACATACACAGGGTGGACTATCTAGTATCATCATCACCATCATCATTTTCAATGACCCGCATGTTCCACTAAAGGGGTCGCGGGGGTAATCCGCCCACGAGAGATCTCCAGGCCACTCGATCCTCCGCCATCGACTCTAACTCATCCGGAGCTATGCCCAGACGCAAACAGGCGAGTTTTTGGACTTCGTCCAACCATCTCATCCTGGGTCTGCTCAGCGGTCGCCTACCTGACGGAATCGCATTCAAGGCACGCCTCGGAAGCCGTGATGATGGGAGCATTCGTGCCACGTGACCAAACCATCGAGTTCAGCCCTTTCCGTACGAAGAAGCAGCTGCCCAACGTTGAGTTCCTCGCGCACTGCCGTGTTTCTCACCCTATCCCGGCTAGTAATTCCCACAACAGCACGACACGAAGAAATCTCCTCTCAGCAGCTTGAATTCGCGATCTTATTCTTTCGGTCATTACCCAAATTTCATGACCATAGATCAGAGTTGGAACAAGTACCGCATTAAAAATCGCTAACTTGGCTTTGCCACCAAACTCGGCCTTCCTGATTACAGACCCATCTAGTATTTTTCTTAAATCATAGGTTACTTTGACACTGACAGCAGTTTCCCACTCAGAACACTGGCAGAAAGTCAGTATCATACCTCCGCGGAACGAAATGAGTCGCTTTACAGTTGAACAAAGTTGGGAAATATTGAAGACTTATTTCCAAAGTGATTGTTGTGTCACCCAAACAGTGCGTTTTTCGAAAAGAAGTTTTGGCCGAAATGAAGCACCCACCGCGACTGCTGTACGCAAGTTTGTGAGAAAAGTTCGTGAGACTGGTATGCTAGTGGACAACACTCATGGTCCCCCTCGTCGCACGGTGCGCACAGATGAGAATGTGGCTGCTGTGGCCGAGAGTGTGAGACTCAATTCATGAACATTAACTCGCCATCAATCTCAACAGCCCATCATTTCACGCACTAGCCTAAGGAGAATTCGAATTCTGCACAGAGATCTCGGATTATTTGCTTACAAGGTCCAATTGACTCAGCAATTGAAGGCACGCTACCATCCGTTTCGTTATCGCTTCGCAGTTTGGGCCTTAGAGCATCTTGAAGTGGACAACGATTTTGGATGAAAAATCATCTTTTCTGAAGAGGCGCATTTTCATCTCGGGGGCTACGTTAACAAACAAAATTGCTGCATCTGGGGCTCGGAAAACGGAAAACCCCCACGTTATTGTTGAGAAGCCAACGCGTCCACAGAGAATGACGGATTGGTGCGGATTGTGAAGTGGTGACATCATTGGACCATTCTTCTTCGAAAATGAGGCGGAAACAAGGTTTCGGCCGACGGTGGGAGTTACAGAGCCATGTTAACCGACTTTTTTTTTACTGAAATTGAAGATATGGATATGGACAACCTCTGGTTCATGCAGGATGGCGCGACATGCCACACAGCCCATACTACAATCGATCTTGTGCGCACGAAATTCCCTAATCGTGTTATCAGCCGTCATGGAGATGTCAATTAGAGCTGCGATTTGACCCTTTTGGACTTTTTTTTTTTGTGGTTAACCGTGAAGGAGCGATGTTATGCCAACAGTCCGGAAACAATCCAAGCACCAAAGTGTAGGGATGCAAACGATGAACAGGCTCTAGTTTGACTGTTGACACAAGGTGTGATATCCAGCCAATACATGCCGAAACATGAATCATCTCCGATTGATCGACCCACAGTTCCATAGGAGTTGGATACCCAGTCTCCTCGAGAGGTGCTCGATACCACTTGGAGATTCGGAGTAGGATGTTAGATTAGAAGAGGCTAAGATGTAACAAAGTTACTTTCTATTGCGCATCTCTAGCTCCTTTAAACCCCATTATTATTATAAAAACACAAGTACATTTTTCATATAACACATCTTGGACATGTTTAACAAAATGAATGAAAGATGTCGATGTTTGACAGTTTTTCCGTCGATGTATCGGCGATGTATCGGTTATCAAAACATCGATGTTTGCAAAATGTTTGAATGTCGGTTTTGGAGCAAACGCCTCCCTATATAAAAGTACATGAAGGTCCCGCTCGGGAATCCCGATGTTGCATCCAAACTGTCACTCTCTTAAGGACAATATCATCCAAGCAATCTGTGAGCTACAGCCCGAAACCATCAACAAGGTCTTGGAAAATTTGGGTGACAGAATGCGCTATTGCGAAGCTAGCGAAGGCAGCCGCTTGAACGAGATGCGTTTCATAATTATAAAAAATAAATTCGTAATTAATAAAAATAATGCATGGACAAAATTTAATTTTCATTCATTTTATTGCATTTTAAAAAAGAAACTTGTATTTGGCCCACCCTGTATAAAGAAAATTCCATCAAAATACAACACACACACTTTAACTTTTGCATTTCCCAAACCACATTTGCCTGTTCGCCGCGACCTGCAAAGCTATACTGACAACTGTGCCAATTAGATTGGCCAGTTTAAAAAATGCATACAACACAATCGCTATCACTAAAATGACGTCAATGTTCCAGCATTGCACGAAAGTCATTTTCACCAGCGGGCTCTGCATGTGAGCAGCTCCCTGGTACCGTATCACATATTCCAACCAAAATGCCGCTGTTTCTCTAGCCGTTTTCGGTCGATCTCGGTAGACTCTCGAGAATCGCTTCACATTTGTACTGTAAAATTGTGTGTTCAGGACAGCATCTAAGGCCTGTTGCAAAGACTCTTCCGTCAGCGTGTTCACATCGACAGAAACTCCAAAGCCGTTGTTGATCATTTCCTCTATGTTGAATGGTTCGTCCGCGTAAAGGGGCATTCCGATCATTGGAACGCCTCGATACTGTGCGCCAAATACGCAGTTCCAGCGGCCGTCTGTGATGAAAGCTTTAATACTCTTGTGAGCCAGAATGCCCTCCTGTGGTAGGCCTCGTCGAAAGAGGATATTCGGAGCTTTGGGCGACGGCCAATCAGCATTCCACTCCCAAAGAACTGTCTGATTGAGTTTGGACAATACGCTCACAATAATTTCCACTTTCTCTGGTCTCAAGTAGGTTCCTCGAGGCTTACAGCCGACATTCAGAAGGATCGCTCCATTTGTTGATGAATCCAGAAAAGCTTGAATGTCCTGAAGGAGCGTAACAATCAGGTTTGATGTGTGAAGTCAGTTAGTCTCTCTTACATTGGGAACAGGATCCGGATTTTCCTTGAACTGAATGCCTCCAATTTCCACGAGGGCTGGCACCAAAGGCCGTACTGGTAACTCCGAGAAGTGGCTGCTGGACAGGACCAGCGAGATGTTGGTGATTACCTCGGAAAATGTTGGATAAAAATCATCTGTAAATAATTTCCTATGAGAATGGCATATATGAGAGCCTTCAAATAATGTCCGCCACTAATTCGAACAGCCGCAACTTACTTGTAAACGTTTTCCATCATGCGGTGCGAATAGGTGTGCACCAGGGGTTCCACGACAGCCCAGATAAAGTTCGTCAGCCTCTGCCAGAAGCTCATGGGTTGGCTTTTCCCAAACAGCGGGAACTGGACGTAGGTCGTCTCTTGGGGATTGCCAATCATTCGACTAATTGGACCATACGGCGATCCAAGGGTGATTATAGCAATCGGACATTGGTACCGCGCAGCCACACCCACCAAATAGTCGTTGTTAAAGTATCCCAGCAGCATCAAGTCAAAGTGGTTGTCTTCCTGAATGAACTTACGGAACTGCTCCTGCATTAGAGCGTCACTCTGAACGGTCCTTGACATGTCGACTAGGGTGATAAAGTTCACCATCGTCTTGTATCTGGATATATTTTCATTTGCAAATTCGACTAGAGAGTCCTTTACTATCTTAACTGCATCCACGGACTGCTCCAAGGGAATGTGCCTGAATGGATGGATCGGCCGTGACTGCTCTGGAATTTCAATTGTTGTGACGATCGTTACATTGTGCCCTCTCTCAATGAGGGTATTGGCCACTGCCATGAACACTATTAACTGAGACTTGCCATAACTAGTGAACATACACAACACGTTAGCTGAGTGGATGGGTGCGATAAGAAGACATGTTTTTACGACGAAAAATACGAAAATAACCGCGCGAATTTTCGACATGACTTTGTGCGCCACTTGCGATGGACTAATTGGTTAGGGGAAACTTTTGACGGCGTCTAATTTTCTTGTAACGCTGATTAGATAGTCACCGATAAGGCCTGATACGTGCTACACTCGACACAATTGTTTTGTTAATCATTTAATTCGATATATTCGAATGTCACGTCATAATTCGATAACGGATACTAACAATTAGTCACTGCGATTGTGACTATCAACAACACAGTACACAAGTCATTTACCTTTATGACCTTGATATTGCCGGCTTACTGTATTGTATTTACAGATTGCCGTGAATGTATAGTTACCTGTCTTGACTAGGGCATTTAATGTCGCGTGCCAATCTGTTTTGTGTTGGAAATCGATTTGATTAGGTTCTTAACTATTTAAAGAGCGACGATTTACTGACGATACTACACTTTTTCCTAACTTACTCGTAAAGAGTGTAAGTAAAGAATTTCGATTTCTATTCTTAAGGTCTAGGATCTCTTCCGGAACACATATGCATATGCATGGCATCAAGTCTCTCGAGTACATGATAATGGTCAGAGAATAAAATCGTCAAGAGATGCTTCTTAAACTAAGTCAGAGTTGAAGTGGGCAAAAAGAGATAAAGTTATTCTTTAGACAAGGAGAGAAATCTTTTGAAGCAATTCTCTATCGTTTAGTTATCAAAGCACAATGTTGAGGAGAATCCGAATGAGTCGAGTTGTCATCGTGCACAAATATTAGAGCGTAGTGGGTAGGTGCGTCGACTCCTACGCTCGAGGTCATCGGTTCGAATCTCGAAAAAAACATCAAACATTTTTCACGGCTCCACCTCTTTCGAGTCACTGACAATGCTCAAAGAGTATAACTGTCTAGAAAAAGCTTCTCAATCTCGCCGTTCGGAGTCGGCATTAAACTGTAGGTCCCCTCCGCTCGTGACAGAACAATAGCACGAACAGCACGAACGGTTGCTGAAGAAACGAGTCCCAAGCCCATACCGGACTGTAAAGCCATACATATAAGAGGTGTTTTTTTAGAGGTATACAAACGCGATGTGAAATAAAACACTTGAATCTATTCTTAATGTCTATGATATTTTCTTCTATTTAATAGATAATTTTAAGCCATTTCCGTTTAAGTAGGATTTCGGGCATATGCGCGCCACGACTAGCTCGAATGAAGCGTAATTCTGAAGTCCAATTTCCGACAAGATTATTAATCAGCTGGGGCCGTATATCAGCACCAACACAGCGAGTGTTGACTTCCAAATCGTCCAACGTCTCCGGTTGATCGGCATAGACTTGTGACTTCACATACCCCCAAAGAAAGTAATCTAAAGGTGTGAGATCACAGGATCGCAGAGGCCAGTTCAAAGTTCCATTACGCGAAATTATGCCGAATTATGCCCTCAGCAAATATCTCCCACTGTGGGCGCCGTTGCCGTGTGGGTTCGTGCGTCGACCCATGCGCATTAGACTTTCACACTCTAGGTTCGAAACCAAGTTCAGACCAACAATTTTTCAAAAAAAATTGTTCACGGCTTCACCTCTTTCGAGTTACTGACAATGCTCAAAGCGTATAACTGTCTAGAAAAAGTTTCTCAATCTCGCCGTTCGGAGTCGGCATTAAACTGTAGGTCCCCTCCACTCGTGAGAGAACAATAGCACGCACAACACGAGTGGTTGCTGAGAAGCTAGGCCCAGGTCCACCTCGGACTATAGCGCTGCCATTATTATATTATTATAAATATCTCCCGCTATAAATTGATGGCGTTTCGCGCCTTGTGGTATGTTGCGCCTTTTTTGAAAACAGAGCTCTGTCACGTCAATGCCATTCAACTGATGGACAAAGAAGTCAGAAATCATGTTTCTATAGCGCTCTCCATTGACGGTAACATTCTGGCCGGCATCGTCCTTAATGAAATTGGACCGATGATTCTCCCATAAAGCACGCAAAACAGTGAGTTTTAATGGTGGTAAGGGCGTCTTGCCAAAGACTTCTGCGGTTTCTCCTTGTTTACATATCCATTTAACCAAAAATGAGCCACATCTGATAGCAACATTTTGCGTTGAAAATGAGGATCAAGCTGAATCATGTTTTCTGTCCATTCACCGAACCTACTACGCGTATAATGGTCACGCGACTTCAAGTGGATCAGCATAGCTCCAATTTTTGTGCACGATGGCAAATCGACTCATTCGGATTCTCCTTAACATTGTGTTTTGATAACTAAACGATAGAGAATTGCTTCAAAAGATTTCTCTCCTTGTCTCTCGAAGAATCGAGCACTTGCCAACAAAGTGCAGACTATATTACCACTCTATGTGGTATAACTATAATTCAACTTAAGTAGATCTCCACGCAGCACTGTCGTTATTTCATTAATACTGTGCCCATGCTGAAGGCAGTTTTTTGTTGCAAATTATATCACAATTGGACATACATGTACGACTCTGTCGCTTCTTCTATATTCTTCTTCTTCTTCTTAGGGCGCTACAGTCCGGGGTGGACCTGGGCCTCACTCAACATGCCTTTCCAGCCAGTACGATCTCTCGCCAGCTGTCTCCAGTTTCGCACACCAAGTCGGCCGACGACGTCCACCTCGACTTGTGTGCGCCATCTTGTAAATGGACGCCCTCTGTTGCGTTGTCCCACAGGCTCAGAATCGAAGACTCTTCGGGCCCGAGCTAAGTTGTACATACGTTCTACATGGCCTAGCCATCTTAGGCGATGGATCCGTAGACGCCTGGCCAGACTCATGTCGCCTCACAGCCCATCATTCATGGTTGAATCTTCTTCTCCAAATGCCATCAACGCAAACAGGATACCGCGCGCAGATCTTTTCTCTCGAAAAGGCCAAGAGACTGTTCATCCGCTTGGGATATTGTCTATGCCTCTGCGCCGTAAATCAGGACTTGGAAGATCAAGGTCCTATGCAAAGTCAACTTGGTCTTCCGAGAGAGGGCTGTACTGCTCAATTGCCTTTTGAGCCCAAAAAAACAGCGGGTGACAAGAGTTATTCTGCGTTTGATCTCGGTACTGATGTTGTTTGTATTTTTTATGCGGAGCCAAGGTAGACGAAGTCCTTAACTACCTCAAAGCTATAGCTGCCTATGGTGATGTTCTGGCCAAGTCGTCGATGTTGTGCGTCCTTTCTCGATGACAGCATATACTTGGTTTTGCCCTCGTTTACCGCCACACCCATTTTAGCCGCTTCCGTTTCAATGCCAGCGAACGCATCATTGACGGCTCGCTGTGTTCGCCCAATCACGTCAATGTCATCCGCGTAGGCTAGCAGTTGAACGGACTTTTGGAAGATCGTGCCTCTTATGTTGGTCAGTGAGTTTTGCACGATCTTCTCATGAACGATGTTAAAGAAGTCACATGGCAGCACGTCGCCTTGTCTAAAACCTTTTTTGACATTGGAGGTCTCGGTGAGTTCGTTACCGACCTTGATGGAGCAGCGAGAGTTCTCCATCGTCATCCTGCTCAGTCTGACGAGTTTGGCAGGAATGTCAAGACTAGACATGGCGCTGTATAGCTCGTCTCTATGCACGCTGTCATATGCGGCCCTGAAATCGACGAATAGGTGGTGTGTATCGATCTGCATATCTTGGGTCTTCTCCAGAATCTGCCGCAGTGTGAAGATTTGATCGATGATGGATTTCCCCGGCCTGAAACCACACTGTTAAGGACCTATCAGTTTGTTCACAAATGCTTTTAGGTATTCACACAAAACGGCAGAGAAGGTCTTATAGGCGATGTTAAGGAGATGATGGCTCTTTGACAACGTTTCCATTCTTCGTCTTTTGTTTGTGCAGGCGACGTCGAACTTTCGGAGAGTTTCAGGGAGACTCGATCGGCAAAGTTCCTGGCAGTCTGTAGCTTTCCTGTAGCGATTGTAGCGATTGTAGCTTTTCGACGTCAAGTCGTGGTTGTCTTCCTCGACTCCGTTGTTCTCTCGATATCCGTGTCCTTACCTTGGCTACAACAAGGAAATGGTCCGAGTCGATGTTGGCGCCTCGGAACGTTCGGACATCAAGAATACTGGAGGAGTGTCTGACGTCGATCGCAACGTGATCAATCTGGTTGACGGTTGAATGATCAGGGGACCGCCAGGTCCCTTTATAGGTGTTGAGGTGTGGGAACCGCGTGCTAGCTACAGAGAGGTTTCGCCCCGTAACAAAGTCCACCAGCCTGAGTCCGTTTTCGGACGTGGTGTCGTGCAGGTTGTGTTTCCCGATGGCTCTAGGAAAGATGTCCTCTTTACCCAGCTTAGCGTTAAAATCTCCTAGAATGATCTTGATGTCGTAGCTGGGGCATTGATCGTACGTTCTTTCTAGGAGATCATAGAAATCATCTTTGTTATCGTCATCTTTGTCCTCCGTTGGGGCGTGGGCGCAGATTAGGCTGATGTTGCCGAATTTAGCCTTGATACAGATTGTTATGAGGCGCTCGCTTATGTACTTAAAGCTTAAGACTTTTTGCATTGGTCTGCCTCGATCAACAAATCCACATCCAAATAATCGCTGCCTTCGCTCTCTGTAACAATCGCTGTAGTAGATATCGCAGTTTTTCATCCTCTTTTTGCCCGGCCCATCCCATCGCATTTCCTGGATTGCGGTAACGTCCGCTTTATAGCAGGCTACTGCCTCCGCGAGTTCATCGGCTGCACGTGGTGGAAACATATGCGATCCTAATGGCTACGAGCTATATTGTGAAGAATAGGTGGAAGGTGGCGAAGTATTTGCGTCTGTAGCGACAGCCAAGCTGTGCTTAAGGCCTTGCTCAACCCTTTAACCTCTTCCAGGATAGTTCAGGAATGCAAGTCTTCTCTGAATTTGATCGGTAGTTTAAATTCGCTAAGACTTGTCTGGGTCTCCGGGCACCACGGGATCGCGGGAAATGAGGTCGCCGATGAACTTGCTAGGCGAGGATCAGATGAGGTATTCTCAGGACCTGAACCAACGCTGGAACTGTCCGCGTCCTTGGTAAGGGTATCGAGAGCACAACCGCAGGTGGCATGACTCTCCAGGATGTAGACAGACCAAGCGCATGCTCCTAAACGTCTGTAAGAAATCCGCGGCTTTCTTGTTATCTCTTAACAGAAAAGATTGCAGACAACTCACTGGCGTACTAACGGGGCACTACACCTTCGCCAAACACCTAAGTGTCTTGGCCTAAGCGATGAAACCCTCTGCGACGCCTATGGAGAAGAATATGACACTGTAGAGCACTTCCTCTGCCATTGTCCCGCCTTTACTCGGATCAGGTGGCAGTTATTCGGTGCTGATGAGGTGAGAGCTGATGATGTAGGCTGCTCATCACAGAAGCGCCTGCTGGTCTTCCTTCGGACCATGAAATTTCAGCCAAAGTAGGTTGCTGCCTGGTAGTACAATGGACCAGTTTTTGAGTCTGAGTGCTCCAGTGTAGTGTTACAAAAACCTCCGACAAAAAAAAATGTTATCAAAATCAGAGTATCAAAATATGTCACAAAATATGATACGTCAAGCTTGGACCTAATGGCAAATCCACGAAAAAATAAAGAATAACTAAAACGTGGAAACCTGGATACATGGGATGCGCTTGAATTTATTTCATTTCAACCGTTGTAATTCAACGATTTCTTTCATTAATGACTCTTCTTTTAACTAAGCAAACAGCTCTGAAAATTTCAAACAAATCCGTCATAAGGAAAAAAATTTATCGACGAAAAACCACGAAAACTGAATGAATGTATCCAGTTTTGCTCGCCACTGTATATGGTCAATCATCGCCTCAGTATTAGTTTCTTTCCTTTATTTGAAATATCAGCCAGTAGTTAAATTTCATAAATGCAACCAGAGCTGAAGAATTTACTATGCCATCTGACGCTATTACTCTCTACCGGCGGCGGTCTTAGATTTGTTCATAATTGCATTCTACCATGCGATGCACTCTGCGAGAAAATATTTTATGAGTAGAAATTTTATTCCTCGACTAACTCAAAAATTCCTCTTTACATTTCAGTAAACTGTCAAGGGTGAATCCTTGCCTTGCCTTCGTGGAAGTATCGTGGAAGCACTTCCGCTTAAGATCAAATTTAATTAACTACAACACACATGAAGTTGCAACATAAAACTGAAAAGTAACTGAAAAGAAATTTCAAGGAAATCGTCTACAATTTCCCCCAGTTTCATGTTTTCCCTCAGCTAAAGTGGGGTCCAATAAAATTGCTCTTCATACTCGTACAACCCAAAATTGTGTGTACGTACATCTAGGCGTTGTTCGCATTAAAAGCGAGGAAAATAAAAAGTACAATAAAATCAGACATATCTGTCCTTGCATGTGCCTACGAGTACTCCTGTAGGTACATTAAACACGCTTACGCCCAAGTTAATTTGTATTTTCTCTTTTTTTTATCACTGATGAACAAGAATCGATATATGGAATAATTTGACTCTAATCTGAAGCGTTAACAGTGACACATTCTTTTCAAAATCCACTCGCAGGCATATAGGGTTTATTGGAAATAAAATTTGCGTCATAAATAAACAATTCGTGGAAAATTCAATCACCAAAGGATTTTCGAATTTGAATTCAAAATCGATTGCTCGTCTGGAAGGAAAAGCTCACGAGTAGCTGTTATTTAGCGTACGAGGTAGGCACATGTGCGTGTATTCACCCACGCAATGCGGTGTAAAAAGGTATTTTTTCAATAGCACTCGATTCAAATATTATTGGTGTTTCTCCCTTAAATGGCAGATCAATTTAAAGTGGATTTAAACATTTTGCTTTAAACTGTTGCTAGGAGACATTTTTGTACTTTATGGAGCTGCATTAATTACGACTACCGTGGATAAAATGGTATCCAATGGTAAGAAAGTATATTCAACCATATTGAAATCACATTTCTATGGTAAATCAAATCAATGATGTTCAAGGTTCCGTTCTTCAGGCCTCTAGAATGATGAAGATGGCACAATGACGTTTTTAAGTCACGAATCACTACAGTTGCTGCTGAATAAACACTTCCCAGGAAGCGTAGAAGGAGAACCTGCAGATCAGCAAATTCAAGCGACCACTCACTCGAATGTCTCTAAGGAAGTAATAACCAAAGTAAGCTGGGCAATCCATAGCTTCATTCCATATAAATCTACAGGCTTGGATGGTATCTAGCCAATAGACCTGCAGCAGGCTTACGATATGTTAGAGCCCTGACTCCTAAGCCTTTACAGGGGATGCCTCGACAACTACATGCCGAAAGAATGGATAAATAAAGGACGTCTTCATTCTAAAAACGGGGAAGATATCCCACACAACACCAAAAGACTACAGGCCAATCAGTTCATCATTATTCCTACTAAAGGCACTGCAAAGGCTGATTGATTTTTACATCAAGAGCAGTATTCAAGTAGACAGACTCTCGGCCTCACAACATGCGTACTGTAAAGGAAGATCTGTCGAGACTGCTCTTCACAATATGATGGGTACTATTGAAAAATTAATGACCTGCAAAGAGTATACAATGATTGTATTCCTCGACATAGAAGGAGCTTTCAACAATATCACACCGGAAGCGATAGACAATGCTTTAAGCGGACCAAACATTCGTGAAGAAATTACCCGCTGGATAAACCCTATGCTAACCACCAGGGAAATTTAAGCTGAATTCGGTAACAGCCACATAATAAGGACAGTACGGTATGATAGTATATACCTCAAGGGGGTATACTATCACCGCAGCTGTGGCTCGTTACAGTAAACGAACTTCTACTTTTACTGGAGCTATGCGGATGTAAGGTCATCGCCTATGCGGACGACATCGCCATAATGTTCTGTGGTAAATATCCCCAGGTACTAGGAGATCTAATGGGAAACGCTCTAAGTGAGCTATCGGAATGGACCAGGAAATGCGGCCTGAGTGCAAAGACTAAACTGGTACTCTTTTCGAAAAACAGGTACCCACAATTATACCACCAAAAATCAACGGCTTCCCGCTAACCTTCTCAAACCACGCCAAATACTTAGGCACAATACTGGATAGAAAGCTTAGTTGGAAGCAGAACACTATAGAAAGACTAAAGAAAGCTACAATCGTGTTGTATGCATGTAAGAAAGCCCCAGGTAAGAAATGAGGCTTAAAACCAAAGACAGTGGGATGGCTATACACCGCCGTCATAAGACCCATACTTCTATTAGGTGTACTAGTCTGGTGGCCGGTGTTAAACAAGTCAACTTATCCAAAAATGATCAACAGTGTCCAGAGGTTGGCGTGTATATCAATGACAGGCGCATTGCGTACTACTCCAACCGCAGCGCTTGAAACGATATTACACCTCACCCTAACAGACATCTGTGGCAAGGAATTTGCAACAAAATCGGCGCTATGGCTCAAAGAAATCTCACAGTGAAGAAACCAAAACGTATGCCATGCACACATACTTAACTTGCATAACTTTCATGAGGAATCTACGGACTATCTAGCCCCAGTCGTGGACTTCAATATTAAAAACGGCACCAAAGTCCTGAATAGACAAGAATGGGATACAAACTCGGTGCTAAGTAGTAACAACGCAAAGGAGATCTACACAGACGGGTCTAAGACCGGTAGTGGAGTAGGTGCTGACATTTCTCGGAACAACACCAAATCAGCCAGTCCCTTGGACTACCGAACCACTGTAGTGTCTTCCAAGCGGAAATTACGGCCATTCGTGAAGCCGCTGAATGACTATCGATGAACATGATATCGAGAGAGGGTATCGTAATATACACCGACAGTCAAGCAGCTATAAAAGCACATAAATCACCAATATTAAGATCAAAATTGGTAAGACTCTGCCGTATATCTCTAAATGAGATATCTAAACAATGCAGCCTCATGGTGTGCTGGGTTCCTGGTCACAGAGATGTACCAGGTAATTGCGAAGCAGACGAGCTAGCCAAAGGGGGTACAATAATCAGTGACCCAAACATTATCAACATCTCTGTGCCAATAGGTACATTGAAAACCAAAATCTCTGAACTAGCAACCAGCAGGGCTACAGAGAGATGGAGAAACCTACATACCTGTCAACACGCAAGGAAAACATGGCCAAAAATGGATCTCCGGAAAACCACAGCCATCCTTAGCCTAAGTAGGAACAATCTGGGTAATCTAGTAAATGTCCTCACACTGGTACCTACCTAAGGTTCCGTCCACAAATTTCGGTGTCTCGGTCCGTTCGTCTGTTATGTCGGTCATACAAAGTTTTAATGCGTCAAAACAAGCCTCCGTGTTATCTTTCCATCTACATTCAGTTCAACCCCTAAACGCGCAACAAAAATTTACACACAGAAGGCCGGGACGGGATTTTCTGAGTTAAATAAATTAGGATAAAGATATTCGTCTATTTTGGTTTATATCTATGAATGTAGAAATGGATAGTTGATTTAGGTTGAAATTAGAACACAATTCGACCGAAATAGAATTAATTCGACGGAACTTGGAAGTTTTTTTTGTTATTAAGGCATTATTTGAGCCAAAATACCAAGTTCGGCAACATTCCTGTAGTCACTTGAGCCAGTGCTCGGAGGAACGATAACTTGAAGAGCTCTCCTACGCACTTTCCACCTGGTACCCTTAAATGGGCAAGTGGCCATCAAAAAGATAATTATGATAAAAGCATCCCAACAGTCGTTATTCTCTTAAGTAAGACGTAATACGTTTAATTAAGGTTTCCTAAAATATTACAGTTCCCTAGATGACTGTGGAGGCACTGCTTAAGGAGAGGTACTGATTTTACGACACCACCAGGAAAAAAACTCCTGGTTTGGCAACAAGTCAAGGCAGGCATATGCAATAGGACAACAAGGCAAAGCTGCATCGAAATACGAGAGCTGTTCGTGAACTCTATGAACTGGAACGAACGGAAGGGATCGAGCTATACAGGAAAGAAAAGAAAGAGCACTAAAAGTTCCCAATCAAGAAAATGGAGCGGTGATATAACAGGAATGATGTCCAGGAGTTTAACCAAACGGTGAAACTGCTATCGAGTGGACATAAAGTTCCCACAGAAACCTGCCGGGACTAGTGGAGTTAGAGTCGCAGTCGATGATCAAACATTTTAGAAACTGCAGACTGCGATGAAGACACAAATACCGCTGCAGGCAGAAGGTTTCACACAATTTCTCATTCAATCACTGGTAGCGATTTCCGTCCAAAATAAATACATACAGCCTTGGCCAAATGTATTAGGCGCCCCTTAAGATTCGTTATGTCTTCAAAAAGCAAAAGAAATTGTTTCGTTTTCAACCTTAAATAGTGTCGCCGAAAATCATAAAATTCAAACTAATTACTTCCTATAAGTTATTTGGCAGCAAAGACAAAAAGATAAGGGTGCCTAATACATTTGGCCAAGGCTGTACGTCTTCATAACTCCCTGATTGATACTCGTAAGTCCAATCGCATGCTGATACCGTTTCGTTTCAATGTTCTCTGTCATTTCAACAAATGGAAGTGATAAAAAAACATTTATTCCTATTACCAGCAGGATTAAAGTAAGCTTTACCAGCCGGTCCTGCTTAGGCATCTCGTCTGCTTATTTTCCTTCATTAAATTACCACAGGATGGTCACTTTTTCTGGGTTCAATTTCGTTTTCGGTTTCCATTACCTTCCAACGTTTATTTGCGGAATTTACTTGTCCTAAGCGTCAGCTTCCTCATTAGATACACACATCGCCTGGGCAAAGTCAACACACGAGTACACGACTTCTATGTACAGAGGAGTACATCAGGGGACGTTCGTATCATCAGGTTTCACAGGCGCGTTACGTTTTTCTATGAATGCCCGCTTCACCACATTTGCGATATCGGGTTTCATTGTGCTGCATAAATTATATCAAAGTCCCTCTGTCCTTGCCGTGGCCACCAGTGACTTGCCTTCAACATCATGTTGTAGGGAGTACGGAACTCTGCCACCTTAAGATGCTCGTTTAAGTTATTCGAAACACGAACGTGAATGTTTCTCGTCTTGGTGTACCTATCAGATACAAGGTGAAGTATTGTGAGTCCTGCGAGGAGATGGCCTCGTTGCCTGGGATAATTTAACAATGTAAGCGAATAAATTAAAAAAGAGGTACGCCTTCCCCACTGCCTTGGAATTTTCTGATGACTCGTGGATAGTCGCCAATTACAGTCTAGCACAATACTTTTCATTCAACTCTACCCACATCACCTAATACCCGGCGAAATTCGCTTGTTGGGTGAGATTTTGATGAAGGACCAAAACAGATTTGAATCCCTTCACATCGACAATAAACGTCGTCTTGACAAGTTGCTGCGTAATAAAAATCACGACCTCAATAAACGTCACAATGGTGAGGCGATGATTCGTCAAGCTGCCATAAAACACCCGATTTGGGAGTGAACTTTATGTGCGAAAAGGTGAACACCTTTTCCCGTGAAGGGGAGAATAAAATGTTGAGGCCATTATGGGTGAAGAATGAGCGCATCTCTTTGGATAATTAAGAATTGTTCCCTTATCAACACTTCCATCAACCTTTTCCGTGCTTTTCTTATTTTCTCGTGGCATATATATTCTACTTCTGTGTTAAATGGTATTTCAGTTTTATTTTTATTATTCTTGCCTTGTTTATAGTCCTTCGCACAGGTTTTGCGATTTGTTAAATTCTAAAGACATCACGTGGAATATTCTTGGCGAAAGTTAGGTTCTTTAAGGCTTTGACTTTGAAGGTTGTTTTGAGCAAGTTTGAATGTTGATGCAGGTTAACCTTGCCTTGATGCTAACCCTTGCATTGTTTAAGTGGCCTCTGCTCCCACATTTTTAACTGCCTTGTTTGATAGTAGCTAAAAACTGGAACCTTGAACATGCAGACAAAATTTTGAGTTGAAAATAAGAATCAAGGTGAGTCATGACTTCGGCCCATTCACCGAACCTACCTATTTGTTTATTATGGCTTTATTTTCAAACTACATTCCTTCTTTTTCTTCTTCCTCTTAGGGCGCTACAGTCCGAGGTGGACCTGGGCCTCACTCAACATGCCTCTCCAGCCAGTACGATCTTTCGCCAGCTGACTCCAGTTTCGCACACCAAGCCGACCGAGGTCCCCCTCGGCTTGTGTGCGCCACCTTGTTCGTGGACGTCCTCTGTTGCGTTGTCCCACAGGCTCAGAGTCGGAGACTCTTCGGGCTGGAGCTAAGTTCTCCATACGCTGTACATGGCCTAGCCATCTTATGCTTTGGATCCGTAGAAGCCTGGCTAGACTCATGTCGCTGTACAGCCCATACAGTTCGTGGTTGAACCTTCTCCTCCAAAAACGCGTCCTGTTCGCGCGCAGAACTTTTCTCTCGAAACAATTGTAGTAGAATAATACCAAATAAGAGAAATAAGCACAAAGAGAGACTAGTAGACACACATACATATATATATATATCACAGAGAGAGAGGATTGCCGGTTAGGTCAGACTAGGCAAAGTTAATATTAAACACAGTTTGTGAACAGAAGTGAAGGCGATCAGTCGTAATAATAAAAAAGTAAAAAGTAAAAAATAAAAAAAACGGTGTGTTTATTTTTTCAAAAGACCAAGCAGGCATCTTAAACAATCAAGAGTGTCTTCTTCCGCTTTTGATATTTTCCATGCCTCTGCGAGTCAACTTGGTCTTCGGAGAGAGGGCTCTATTACTCAATTGCCTTTTGAGCCCAAAAAAAATAGCGGTTGGCAAGAGTTTTCTGCGTTTGATCTCGGTATTGATGTTGCTTGTACTGTTTTCTGCGAAGCCAAGGTAGACGAAGTCCTTAATTACCTCAAAGTTAAAGCTGCCTATGGTAACGTTCTGGCCAAGTCGTCGATGTTGTGCATCCTTTCTCGATGACAGCATATACTCGTACTTGGCACGAATGTCAAAACTAGACGTGGCGTTGTATAGCTCGTTTCTATGCACGCTGTCATATGCGGCCTTGAAATCGACGAATAGATGGTGTGTGTCAATTTGCATTTCTTGGGTCTTCTCCAGGATCTGCCGCAGTGTGAAGATTTGATCGATGGTGGACCTCCCGGGCCTGAAACCACACTGATAAGTGTGGTTGACCTATTAGTTTGTTTACAAATGGTTTCAGGCGTTCACACAAAATGGCAGAGAAGATCTTATAGGCATTGTTAAGGACTTATCCTTGTTAAAACTTATCCCTCGATAGTTGGCGCAGTCAAAGGGTCTCCTTTCTTGTGGATCGGGCCAACGGTACTGAGATTCCACTCATCGGGCATGCTTTCCGACCACATCTTGCAGATGATCTGGTGCATACGCCCACCAGATCATCTCCAGCTGCTTTAAACATTTCAGCGGCAGACTATCTGCACCAGCAGCTTTGTTAGACTTCAGTCTCGTTATCGCTATCTTGACTTCCTCTAGATCAAGGGGACGTCATTCTCTTCTATCATCGTTCGTTATGTTGAGTGGAACATTCTACCTGTCAGCGGTATTTGTATCCTCATCGCCGTTTAACAGTCTGCAGAAATGATTTTTCCAACTTCTCAGTATCGACTGCGAATCTACTACTAGATCAACTCAAGCCGAGAGACCTCGAAAGGCTGTTTTGCATGTCCGAAACGCCACGATGCTGTAACGCCATAAAAGGAAGTCATTTTTGCATCGTATTGTTACTGTTGATGAAAAATGGATCCATTACGACAACCCCAGGCCCAAAAATCATATGTGAAACCCGGCTAACCAGGCAAATCAACGGCAAAGCCGAATATCCATGGCGTGAAGGTAATGTTCTGTATTTGGTGGGATCAGAAGGGTGTGCTGTATTATGAGCTGCTAAAACCGGGTAAAACCATCAATGGACAACGCTACCGAACACAATTAATTCATTTGACGAGAGCAGTAGCCGAAAAACGCCCGGAATATGCGACCACACACGAGGCAATAATTTTCCATCATGACAATGCTCGGCCCCAAGTTTCTATTACGGTTAAGAACTATTTGGAAAACAGTGGATGGGAAGTTTTACCCCACCCGCCTTATAGCCCAGACCTTGCCCCTTCTGACTACCATTTGTTCCGGTCGATGCAGTACGCCCTTACTGAAATACGGTTCACATCAGGGCAGAATCAAAAATTCGCTTGGTTCATTCTTGGCTGCCAGTTCTTTTGGGATGGGATCCACAAATTGCCAAAAAGATGGGAAAAAGTCATAGCTTCAGATGGGCAATACTTTGAATTATTCTATTGTACATGTCTTAAATAAACGTTCAAATTTTGAAAAAAAAAAACCGCACGAATTAAGTTATATACCCAATAATACCATACAAATTTCTGCACGAGAGTTCTAAAAACCCTGCTCATAATCAATACCATTTACACAGTTTAAAGTTTTCTATAAAGCTGTCCAAACAGTAAATTTCCCTACATCGTACTGTTCCTAATATTTTTACCACCACTGTAGTACCTGTCTTAGATGAAAGTTAAAAACCGCAATTGTTTGTGGTTCATGCATGTGATGGGACTTAATCAATTTAAGTCCCTTCTCTTAAATTTATGTAGGATATTTACATTCCGGTGAAGGTCGTTAAGTTCAAGATGTGTTCCGTCTTTTTGATTATTGTACAAAAAGATTTCATTAATTACGGGCGGGTATTCAAATTCAATAATTTCCTTCTTAATATTTAGCACATAAACATAAAACGCCATACTGGCGTTGGCTTGATATTTTGTTAGATGTAATAAAGTTAAAACATTGTCCTTGGCTGAAATCCGGATTTTTGCCAAAAAAAATCATCCCTCTCTCTCGCCCTTTCACTGAATTCTTATCCATGGGGGTCATGCAGCTCATTATTAATATAACAACAAGTATTTCATCATAAGATATAAGCAACATCAAAGAAATGCTTGAGAAAAAAATCTCCACTTAATCATTTAAAAATTCCAGCTGCGTCAGCAAAGACGAGAAACCAAGAAGGATAACTCTCATTCTATCGAAAACAATTTCAAATGTCAAATGCAATGCACAGAAAAAAATCAGCGGCGAAAAGAATGTAATTACCATAATTTACAACAGGGGAAATAAGAAATTAATCCATCCTGAGCCACATGAAAAGCCCACCATCAATCAAAGACACTGGCTACTTTCCTTAATACAAACAAAAGAGCACAGCAAACGTCCCAATTACAAAATGCTTTAAAAAGAACAAACAAGAAGGTCAACATTTCCGTAATAAGCCAAGAAACCAACATTTTTATTTTAGACTTTGAGGACATATTTAAGCAGCTCCTGGTAATGGTAAATAACCGAAGAAAGCAGATCTATAAGAAAAAAACGCGGCACGGAGACTTCAAAGAGTTTCTGTAAAATTAAAAAAAATGGTAAGATAAATAATCCATAAAAAGGACGAAGGAAAAAAGGGTTCCATATAATACTTGTCTACAATTAAAATATAATCTGTGGCAAACACGGAAACTAATTATGAAAATTGAAAAAATCACCTGATGATAGGGAACTTGACCATACCATTTCCACAGGACGTTTTTTTCCTGGACAACTGTTGCCTAGCGTTCACGAGAGAGGTAACAAAAGGGTGTACAAAAATGTACCCCGAGAAGTAATTTTTGGAGAAAAACAAGCACTTAAATCAAAAAATTATAATTTAATCATTGATTCATAAGGTATGCAACATGGGGTTACGCATGGAATAGCCTGTGCGGTAACTGGTCTCCCCTGAATTTCCGCAGCAAAGGAAATTCGTTATGACCATTTTGCATAAATGCGGCTAAATTTCGCGAATGCACACATTTCCTTTCTTCTGAGCTTGACTTTTTGTCACAAGCTAAAATCAAAGGAGGAACCGAACGGCTTATCTTTGCGACTAGATTTGATTTACAAAACGGGACCAAGAAATGTAGTTACATTCTAGGGAGTTGCGAGGCCGACTGACTACAATGAGCTCAACAACGTTCACCTCTGTCAACAGACAGTGCCTCACAAAATTTAGCATACACCTATCAGAACAAAGAAAATTATTAAGAATTGTAGAGAATGTAGTTAATAATAATAATAATAATAATGGCGGCGCTGCAGTCCGAGGTGAACCTGGGCCTAGCTTCTCAGCAACCACTCGTGTTGTGCGTGCTATTGTTCTATCACGAGTGGAGGGGACCTACAGTTTTAATGCCGACTCCGAACGGCGATTTTGAGAAGCTTTTGTTTAGACAGTTATACTCTTTGAGCATTGTCAGTGACTCGAATGAGGTGGAGCCGTGAAAAAATGTTTTTTTTCGAGATTCGAACGGACGACCTCGAGCGTAGGAGTCGACGCACCTACCCACTACGCCACGGCGCCCCAGAATATAGTTTGCTAGGCAATATGCAAATCACCCAGAAAGTTTTTGAGAAAGTTGAGTTATTTTTTCAAATGAAACAACAATAAATCACTTTCGATCAGGTAATATGTTGGTTTTTTGTAAAGGACACAGCGCTTAAAGAAAGCTTCTCCGTACATCACGGAGGAGGCTGTGTGATGTTGTGCGATTGTATGGCTTCAAACACTTGAATTGTATGACTTCGGGCACATTGAATTCATAGAAAATTGGAAAAAATTGGGTATTTGAATATTTTCAAGTGAATCTTACGGAGTTCCGCAGAAAAATTGAGCCTGCATTAGGGTTATTGCTTTTAATAAGACAATGATCCAAAGCACACCTCCTACTAAGTATGCGAATGGCTGCTTTGAATTGTCCCAAGTGCAACTTAAAACACCCCCAAAATCGATTGATCTAAGCCCGATTGAGCACCTATGACGTGAGATAAAACTGCTGCTTGAAGAAAGTTCATTCTCTAATAAGCAGAAGCTAAAATGGCAAATCCAAGCAGCTTGCGAAAGCATATTGTCACCTTTTACGGAAAAACTTATAAAACCCACGCCCTGGCAGTTAAAAGCTGTAATAGCTGCTGGGGAAGGAGCTACCCGATACTGAGATTTGAATTTTAGTCATTTTTTATTTAGTGTTTAAGCCATAACTTGTATTAACTTATAGCTTTTTTCAGTGTATGCTCAATTTTGTGCTTTTAAATTAAGTACTTTTTTTATATTTCGCTAAAAAATAGTCTGTTTTGTTTAATAGTTTATAACATAATAATGATAATGGCGGCGCTACAGTCCAAGGTGGACGTGGGCCTGCTTTTATTATTTTTATTACATGAAATATGTGTTGTTGAAGCTACATTTTTGTTTTTTAATAAATTACTCTTTTCAAGAAGAAAAAATTAAAAATATTTTTTTGCTTGTGTGTATGATCAATTTTGTGAGGTACTGTAAAAGTTTCAAAGCAAGCATCAAAAGATTTTATGGGTAGATTCCCGTGGCGCTTATATTGGCTACAGTGACACTGCTAACCAGCCGTCAGCCACCACATAAAGACCTAGCCTTTGCTAACCTATTTCGACAGTTTAACATGAACAAAAGGTCATCTGTTGGAGTCTGTTCTGATATTGTGGAATCTTTAGGTCCCATATCTTCAAAAATATTGGCACTCATAACATAACACGTCATTGAAGACCGATATGAATGACATTAATAGAGAAGCGTTGTGGTATCAGGAAATTGACGCGACGCAATACACAGAGGGGCGACTGTGCTTCAATTTCGAAGTCAGAGTAGCAACTAGCCCTAATAAATCAGATCTTCTCACCGACATAGACATCATCGTTCTCTGTTTTACTGTCACCAGTGGCTACAGAAGACAGGAAGAGTAGTGCGTCATTATGAATACGCTTATTAGATCGGACGCTATGTTTTATTTCATTTGTCATTTTCATTTTTATGTGGCATCAAAATTCTAGTCAGCTCCATCTGGCATGATTCGAACTTTAATTTTATTTTTCAATGATACGGCGTCTTGCAGCAACCTCAGTTTTGTAATACAAACTCCAATTCTCATTTTAAGCGACTTTAAGGACTCTACTTGAAGTATTCAAAATGAAAATTTTGGAAAGTAGGTAGGTAGGTAGGTAGGCAGGTTGCGACTGAGTCGCGGCTCACTTAGACCAACAATTGGGTTCATTGTGCTCTGGGTGTCCACCGCTGATTAGAACCATCCTTGTTGTATACCACCATTGTTGTATATATATCAGGAGGTGCTTCAGCTTTATTTTATTCAGATCCTCCAGCTCGTCGAAGAAGTTACTGCCTAGTGTTAGCATTCTCCTTTCCCGTAGGGCTGGACTATCGCAAAGCAGGTGGCGGACGGACTCTATTATCTCCTCGTACCTGCAACTATGGGGGATACCTAATCTTCTGGCATGGGTGCCTATTGCACAATGCCCGGCGAGAACTCCCACCACCGTCCGTATCTCCTTGCGACTTATGCTTATCATTGATAATGATTTCTTCCTGTTCAACACCGGCCACAGGGCTCTCGACGTTGACCCAATATCCAGATTCAGCCATCGCTCATTTTTTTTTGTGTTCAATTAATGGTTTACAAAATCTGCTTAATTTAATAGCTGCGCGATTGGTGACGACTGGCTTCTACTGGCGACTGCGACTGACTGTGACTGTCGTTCGTTTTGCCTTTATGTCCGTGGCTCCTTCGTTCGTTAGTGAGTGAGTGTGTGTGTGTGAATGTATGTTCGATCACCTGTTCTTCTGCACCATCTGTGCGGTACTGGTGCGTGTGTGGTTTATGTACTTCTCCGTTCTCTATATTGCGGGCTGTTTGGTGTGTCATCCTGACGCGTGTTTCGAGTGTACTATTCTGTAGTTCGTAGGGTAAATGTTTGTCTGTATGTCTGTCTGGACCCAATCCCACTTAACGGCATGTAGACATAAGGTAGTGCTAGAGATTTATCTAGGTTAGGTTAGGTTAGGTGGCTGCTAGTGAATTCACCAGTACACTTAGACCATGTTGGTCCATTGTGATACCCACGGTCAGACTACTACCACTGATCGACAGCGTGGTAGTGCCGTTAATTTAATCCCAACAGCAAATGGTGACTGGACCAGATTTCTAAAACCGGATAAAAACGTATTAACTTTGCTTTCATTGGGATTCGAACCTGGGACCCCTCTAACTTCGGGCAGGCACTTAACCAAGTGCGCCATACAGTCGTCTGGAGATTTATCGAATTCTGACCCATTCTTCGCTAACACATCCGCTTTCTCGTTTCCTTGAACTCCTGTGTGTCCCGGTACCCAGCAGAGAGTCAACGTGTTTAGCCTGGAGATTTCGTTGACATTCTGTTTGCATAGCTTGACTAGTTTCTTCTTTTTCTTCTTCTTAGGGCGCTACAGTCCGAGGTGAACCTGTGTCTCACTCAACATGCCTCTCCAGCCAGCACGAGCTTGACTAATTTCGACTTTACAATATCCGACGCGATGGCTCTTATGGTTATCGTTTTTTTAGTCAAACAAAGCTCTTTAAGCGTAAGTGCAGACTCATTTATTGCAGAAGTGGCTGCTTGGAAAACGCTACATTCGTCGCTAAGGTTTAGGGATCTTTCAAAGAGATCGCAAAAGAACCCTGCCCCCGTTCCTGCACCTGTTTTCGAGCTATCAGTATATAGGGAGATCTTTTCGCCGCCATTTGCTGATAGCTCTTCCCAACCTCACCTGTCCGGAACTCGGGTAGAGCACTTCCTAGTGGTAGTCAGGACTGGTGGCGGATAAACTTTGCAAAATTTCTTACTTAAGATTGCGCTACAGTCCGGGGTGGACCTGGGCATCAACCAAAAAGCGTCTCCAGCCAGCTCGACCGTTAGTTAGCTGCCTCCAGTTTCGCACGCATAGTTGGTTGAGGTCCCTTTTCACTTTTCACACTACTGCGCCGCCGTCCCTCGGTGGTGAATTCGAAGACTTTCCGGGCCGGAGCATTGGTTTCCATTCGCTCTAAGTGACCTAACCATCTCAATCGCTGGATCTTCACCCTTCTGGCTAAGTCGATGTCGCTGAACAGCTCGTACAGATCGTTGTTATATCTCTCCTTCACTCACCCTCTATGCAGACGAGACCGAAAATCAAACGAAGAATTTTCCTCTCAAAGCAGCTAAGAGCCACCTTATCCGCTTTTGATAAAGTCCATGCTTCTGCGCTATATAGCAGGACTGGGACGATTAAGGTCTTATATGGGTTACCTTGGTTGTTCGAGAGAGGGCTTTGTTTATCAATTGCTTTCTTAGCCCAAAGAAGCAGCGATTAGCAAGAGTTTGCAAAATGTCTACTGACCTTTTAAATTGTTAGATATTAAAACTGTAAGAGTTCTGCTTACTGCACAAAGCAATGCCTGGGAAAAATGTTTTAATTGCATCAAATGCTTATGGTTCAATGATCGGTTATATATTTCCATAAGTTAACCACACTAATGGACCACAGTAACATAAAATTGAACTCAAGATTAATGTCACAAACCCTTAAGTATTTTTTTATACTTTTTGCATTGAAGTTATTCCACCGCACAGACAAATAAAAACCTCTGCCAGTGGTTTCTCTTCTACTTATCCAATTTATTACCACATAACATCGCCCAGATGTAGTAGCTAATGCAATAAACTTTATATGCGCTTATTCGTGGGTGACAGAGTTTCTTTCAATTCGCCTAAGAATATACATACACATCTCAAAGACGAAGGCCAGATGCTTTTTTTTATAGACATCTGCACATTGTCCTCCAAGCACCAAAGTATTGATTGGACAGAGTTGGAAAATTGTTTTCTTTACATTTTCAGAATCGCTTTCTCGTACTGTCCTTAAATTGCCCCAAATATTCTTAGGCTGTGTTTTTCTTTCACAAGAAGAGGAACTTTTCGAATGATATTTCGGTAGCGGTGATAATAGATGTGGAAGTATCTATCAGTTGGTTCTGATCAACACTGTCAAGGACAGAAGTCTAACCCCGTTTTTCTTTTGCCCAGTCGTTTGTACAATTTAGGATTGAAACGTTTCCGTTCTAATTGATTCTTAAATTTTTGGCGGTAGTACAAACTAGATTTTTTTCAGTAAAATAAAAGGATGACCGGATAGAAATGATAGGTCCGTATCAGTGCGGTTTCAGGCCGGGGAAATCCACCATAGATCAAATCTTCACACTGCGGCAGATCCTGGAGAAGACCCAAGAAATGCAGATCGACACACTCCATCTCTTTGTCGTCTTCAAGGCCGCATATGACAACGTGCATAGAAACGAGCTATACAGCGGCATGTCTAGTTTTGACATTCCTGCCAAACCCGTCGGACTGAGCAGGATGACGATGGAGAACTCTCGCTGCTCCATCAAGATCGGCAACGAACTCACCGAGACCTTTAGTGTAAAAAAATGTTTTAGACAAGGCAACGCCCTGTCATGAGACTTCTTAACATCGTTCTTGAGAAGATCGTGCAAAACTCACTGACCAACACAAGAGGCACGATCTTCCAATAGTCCGTTCAACTGCTAGCCTACGCGTATGATATTGACGTGATTGGGTGAACACAGCCAGCCGTCAATGATGCGATTGCTGGCATTGAAACGGAAGCGGCTAAAATGGGTCTGGCGTTAAACGAGGGCAAAACCAAGTACACGAGTATGCTGTCATCGAGAAAGGACGCACAACATCGACGACTTGGCCAGAACGTCAGCATAGGCAGCGAACACTTTGAGGTAGTTAAGGACTGCGTCTACCTTGGCTCCGCAGTAAACAGTACAAACAACATCAGTACCGATATCAAACGCTGAATAACTCTTGCCAACCGCTGTTTTTTGGGCTCAAAAGGCAATTGAGTAGTAGAGCCCTTTCTCGGAAGACCAAGCTGACTCTATACAAGACCTTGATCATCTCAGTCCTACTTTACGGCGCAGAGGCATGGACAATATCCCAAGCGGATGAAGAGTCTCTTGGTCTTTTCGAGAGAAAAGATCTGCGTGCGATCTTTGGTCCTGTTTGCGTTGATGGCATTTGGAGGAGAACTATATGTGCTGTACAGCGACATGAGTCTAGCCAGGCGTCTACGGATCCAACGCCTAAGATGGCTAGGTCATGTAGAACGTATGGACAACTTAACCCCGGCCCGAAGAGTCTTCGACTCAGAGCCTGTGGGACAATGCAACAGAGGACGTCCGCGTACAAGGTGGCGCACGCAATTCGAGGGGGACTTCGGCCGGCTTGGTGTGCGAAACTGGAGACAGCTAGCGAGAGATCGTGCTGGCTGGAGGGGCATGTCGAGTGAGGCTCAGGTCCACCTCGGACTGTAGCGCCCTAAGAAGAAGAAGAAGAAGACTTTCCTTGAACTAAATTTCATTACGTATTTGAGTCGATTACTCCGAAACATGCGATTTGAATTATGTCCTAATTAACTTCTCAATGACCTAGTTCTTCAATTTCTCACTTTTAATCTACTCTTCACTCGCTTGTCAACTTACAGGGTAAAAGGGAAATAAAGACCTACATTCTTACAGTAAAATCACCTTCACTGATTCAATTATCAAAAGTAGATTAGTGTCAAAGTCAGCTTTCCGTTGAACGACATCGCCTGCGGCATGCACCTTCCATCTGGTTAAATATTTCCAAGAAAAGCCAATAGAGTAAATAATCGCATTTAAATGTCTGCAATGCCAACACTCCTGAACAACTGAAAGCCTCTTTCAGCAGAATTTAAAGATATTCGCGTCAAGAATGAATCACTTTTACGACATCAGTGTGGGAGAATTTTGCGTAACAAGAGCTGGGCGCGACCACTTGCCCCCGGCGAACGCACTCAGGTGCATGATTCTACGGAAGCTTGTCATGAATTAAATACCGGTCGCTTGTAATTTGGCTGAGGGTCTGTCAAACAAACTTAATTAATGTACAATCCTCTTGCGTAAATGTTAGTGAATTTGCTTTATTACCCCTTCTAGCTTTGCTTTGTCTGCCTTAATTAAATTTTTAATTGTTTGCTAGACCTTCACTGGTTGGCATTGTCGGCCGATTTTCGTCCTGGCCAGAGCGCGTAAAGAATATATTTCATTGTGCTGGTAGCCTCGCGAGAAATAAAATGTATTTAATTTATTTTTCAGCTGCTATTACGATTTTTTTCAATAAATAATTATGCTTTCAGGTTATACAAGAAGAGTGCTAAAAGTGTTGTAACCTTTTATAAACGGACATTGCGATACATGCAACATTAATTTTAAATTGCATCTACAAGGGTATTTTGAAAGTGGCACATATCACGAAATTTGTAGCCCGATTGTTTAAGCAAAAGGGTTGCATTATTAATTTTGGGAAAAGGTCCATAGTATTAGAAAATATTCTTCTTCTTCTTCTTGTGGCGCTACAGTCCGAGGTGGACATGAGCCTCATGATATGCTTCATTGGGGTAGAAGCATATCATGAGAACGCTCGCCGAAGTATATGCATTCCACCGGAAGCGTTTTTGTACCTTGACCGGATTGGTTAATCCAGGATGCGAAGGGACGTCAATTGATCTACCACGTGGTGCGAAGGACAGTCGATAGGCGACTCCTCTACGAAGGCGATGTCGCAAGAGTTAGTCCGGATGATCTCCGATTCAGTAGATCCACCCCAGTTCTCGACAGAACGGAGTGTGACAAGGTTCAGGGGTTTTACTGGTGGTTTCACATTTGGAGAGTTAAGGGTAAGTCATCTTCTTTCTGCAGACAACTAAGTTATCGTCGGGCGCCGCGGCAGTGTGGGTTCGTGTGTCGACCCATGCGCACTAGACTTTAACAGTCTAGGTTCAAATCCCGGTTCGGACAAACAATTAAAAAAAAAAATTGTTCACGGCTCCACCTCTTTCGAGTCACTGACAATGCTCAAAGAGTATAACTGTCTAGAAATAGCTTCTCACTCTCGCCGTTCGGAGTCGGCATTAAACTGTAGGTCTCCTCCACACGTGAGAGAACAATAGCATGCACAATACGAGTGGTTGCTGAGAAGCTAATCCCAAGTCCACCTCGGACTGTAGCGCCGCCCTTATTATTATTATTAAGTTATCCTCACATCCCCCCAGATGGAACTCCAGCGCGCACTAGATAGGTTTGTGGCAGTATGTGCTGATGCTGTGATAAAGGTTAACGTGGACAAATCTGAGGTTGTGGTTACTTCCAGAACGCCTGTCCCATCCCAGCTGCTTCTTCAAACAAATCTCATTTCTTATGGATCGGGCAAAGGATACTGAGATTTCAGTCATCGAGTATCTATGCTTTCCTCCGACCATACCTTACGGATGAGATAGACAGTCTGCACATGCGGCTTTATTTGACTTTAATATCGATACCGCTATATTGCCTTCGTCTGGGTTGGGTGAACAAAATTATCTTCTATCACCGTCCGTTGTGTTGGTTGGAACTATTTATTTTTTTCTTTTTTTTTCTTTTTCTATTTTTTTCTTTTTTTGTCGGAGGATTTTTGAAACACTGGAGCACTCAGACTCAAAACTGGTCCTGCCAGGTAGCAACCTACTCCAGTGGCGTTAATTTGATCCCAACAGCAAATGGTTACTGGACCGGATTAGATTTCATTGGGATTCGAACCTGGGACCCCTCTAACTTGGGGCAGGCACTTAACCAACTGCGCCATCCAGTGGTCTATCGTCATTGAGTATGATTATTTTCGTTATAAAATACTTGTGTGTGAAGAGTTATAAAAAAGTTTTTAACACTTACTGTTTACCTGACTGATACCTGCACATACTTACACGTTTATTACAATTTTAGGTTTAGGCCCTTCCAGCCAATACAGCCAATACAAATTAACATCACATTTGTATTGGCTGCTTAAATTGATCAAAGGAATGAAACGGTTATTTAATATTAACATAGAAAAGGAGAGGTCTTATTCATAATTTATTTATTTATTTTCACATCTGCAGTCAGTACGTTTAAACTCATTCTGCTTAAGCAAACCATTTTTAATAAAATCATTAAATCAATTATCGGGAAAAACGATAGGACTTCAAAGAAGATTGTCCAATTAAAAAAAAAGCAGCTTAAAATATTAGTTTTGAAATATTCGAGTTCGTATTTGTCTCAAAAGTACTTATATGGACAACTGTCTTTAAAATTTAACCCAGAAGCGTTAAAATACTGACATTGATGAGCATAAGTCCAGTTATATAGTTACGATTACCAAAGAAACGCTTTTTTCTTTCAAGTTTTTTTTGCTTTCCAACAAGCATGCTTTCAAAGGTACGTATCCGTATGTACTCCATACCAAATTCATGTTGCCGAGAAACATAAATCTACAGTATCACATTTCATCACGTCATCTCCGTAAGTGGTTTTCTACAAAATTTAATAACACAAAGAATATGTCAAAAGCATGATGGCAGGAAATTGGCGGTTCGTTGAAGGGCCGCAGAAAATCAACCAATTATCGAACAAAGGACATCGATCACTTGCAGCTGTTTCTACGAAAACCGCGAAACAATGTCAAACTGTCGTCATCGCTAACCAAATTTTCCCTTTAAAACTTCAAACGTCTCGCATTTACCGTCAGTCGACTATGAAAGCACTCATTTTACATCACCTACCTTCAGTTGGGACGCTCGCCCAGGCTCTATTAATAGTATTGATTCACTCTCAAGGATGTCATCTTCAGTTTCAATTTTACGAAGTTGGTTAATGAGAAATCGTGACCTTATTTGACGACTGTGGCGTGTAGACTGTGGCGGGGACTTTTAAACTGCCCTTATAATTTCTTTATTGCAGCACTTCCCGCCGTTATGGGGAGTATTAGTTTTATGATACCGACGCCCGCGATATTTCCGCAGGATGTAAATGGACAGCTTATGTACTTTGGAAAATGAAATATTGATTTCAATTTTATGGTTCGGATTTGATTGGCTGTGATTCATGAGGGCGGTTGGGCTTTAAATCGGGGAAATAAAAAGTTCTACGGCTTTTTTTTGTGGGAAATTTATTGACCGAGTGACCAAGTGTACGGAGTTTACTTGTTGACTGGGATTCTTTTTAATGACTTCGATGGTGTAGGACAAGTACGTTTACGCAATTTATTTTAAATCAAATAAAATGAAGTGTAAAATGACAACATTGTTGTTGAATGTTGGGGCGTTTTTAATCAGAGGTTACAGCTAAAGACTCGTTTGTTTCCGTCTTTTTCAAAGCCCTCCTTCCAAAAGTGGTTTTGTGCTCATATTGGAATCTGTGAAATGTCCCTCTGAATTCGTGCTTTTGCTGTTTATGGTGTTTAATATTTGAGTTTCAAATTTATGCTAATGCATTACCTTAACTCATAAAAGCACTCAATTATTTCGTATAGCAAAGCGTTGCGTTGTCTTTGTCTGCGTCTAATCTGAATCAGATCATCTCATGGAGAACCATTGCCTTAGCATCTCTATCAACTCCTCATGCCTTGCGTGCTATAGCTAAAAACCATAAATTTCGGTTTGTGCAAATTTACATTTGTAAACTTTGGAAAGAGAGTCATTATCCTCTTTGAATATAATGAGACGGTGATTGTATACAAGATGAGTTTTAGTCAAACGATGCAATCGAACAAGTTGTAAACCAAGCAGCGTCGGACCACGATAAATTATAATGCTATTTTATAGAAATAAACGAAACATTATTAAAGCTTCACTTTAAATGCCTCGGCTGGAAACGTTATGGTTTCACTTTGGTGTTTGTGTATTTCTTCAACAGTTTGATTGCTCCGTAACTTTAGAACTCTTTTAAAATGAGACAGAAAAATTGGGTTAGGGGTTTACAGTGTTGGCCAAAGCTAAAGCAACTCGGGCTTTTTCAATTTTCTTCGCTCCCCTATTCCGGATCTTAAAAAATGTATGTCTTAAACTGTAAAAAAAACATACAGTGAAACTTCTCTTTACGGACACCCCTCTATAGGGGACACCCTTATACGGGCAATTCCTCATGGTCCCGGCATTAGGATAGGGCTATTCGTGTATTTTGACCCCTTTACAATTGACCCCCTTTGTACCGAACAGGGACATTAATTTCTACGTATATTGAGCAGTTGTACCCCTCATAACGGACACACGAAGTAAAAATGGAGATGGAAGAGACGGAAAAATATTGTATGTAGGTATGCATGTAAAGCAAGGGAATACATACAGTTCTTGTAGAGACAAACGTTCTCTGTTTATACAAACGTATTCTCTTTCTACAATACATCACAAAATGTCTAAACCGTTAGAAACAGTGAGTGTGAGTAATCGACTCGTATGTGTTTAGGAACTGAATTAGCGCTATGTATTTGAGTGTTGCGCTGTTCATTTCATTTTATTAAATTGAATAAGTACAGTATACACATATTATTTATAAAAATGCACAGATATAAATACAAAAGTACTCGTATATGTCATATGTGAAATGGAATACGTGTGTATAATAAATTTAACTTATTTTTTCAAAATTTTGAAATTTAACTTCCACAAATAATTTACAAGTGAGCGCCATGGCCGTGTGGGTTCGTGCGTCGACCCATGCGCACTTGACTTTCACAGTCTAGGTTCGAATCCAAGTTCAGACAAACAATTAAAAAAAAATTGTTCGCCGCTCCACCTCATTCGAGTCACTGACAATGCTCAAAGAGTATAACTCTTTAGAAAAAGCTTCTCAATCTCGCCGTTCGGAATCGGCATTAAACTGTAGGTCCCCTCCACTCGTGAGAGAACAATAGCACGCACAACACGAGTGGTTGCTGAGAAGCTAGACCCAGGTCCACCCGGACTGTAGCGCCGCCATTATTATTATTGTTATAAATAATTTACGTTACCTCCCTAGAACGGACACACCTTCATTACGGACAATCTTAATGGTCCCGCTCGTGTCCGCTATAGAGAAGTTTAACTATAATAATATAACCTTCTGTTGGGCGATGTAAAAAAAATCGAACTCAATTAATTTAACCTTCGTTTTCGGTTTGCCAAAACTAAAGCAACTAAACGTACAAATTTAAAAAAAATTTAAAAATAAATGGTACTTAGACCCAAAACAGCTGCAGCGCATCTTCTTGGGATGTTTCTAAAAGGTTTGAAGTTTGAATGACTTCGGAATGCTGTTCTAAGCTTCCTTAACATTTTGGAAAGCATAGACTTAGTTTTGTAACTCCGATGTCCAATTCTCCTGTCTACAATCGCCCAATTGTTTCAATAGGATTGAGATCTGGAGATTGTGCAGTCCATTCCATAACATCAATCTTGTGTACCCTAAACCACTCCTTGACGACTTGTGCGGTATGCCTTGGGTCATTGTCCTGCTGAAATGTTCGTTTTAGAAGCATATCTTCCTCAGCGTTATTAAACATGACACTTTCAAGAACGTCCTCTCGAACAACCGAATCTTTTCCATTAAGCGTGCCCCCACGTTGAACCACACGGGACAGCTATGAACGATCATTGGCCGGATCAGGGCCATGTAACAAATTACCTTCACCCTCGCATTGAGTTGGCTGTTATAAAACAGTCAAGGGCAAAAGCTCCTCGGGCTCTGGCCAGAGCAGCATCAATATGTTTGTTAAAATGCAAATGCTGATCTAGCCAGATCCCCAGGTATTTGACTACATTTCGGTTCACCAGTGGTTGTCCATGTGGCCCAATAACTGAGAACTTGCGCCAATTCCTTTTTGTATCCGCCGAAGCCCTGGACAACGGCGTCCTGAATAGAATGGTTTCTGACTTTTGGTAATTGATAACCAACTTCCAGTTATCACAAAATCTTTGAATCAAATCGAAGTCATGCTGCAGGAGGGTGACAATTTTCTCGATTTTTGAACCTGATCTGTATGCAACCAAGTCATCTGCGTACGCAATTGCATGACAAAGTGAACTTGCTAGATCATTTGTGAAAATGTTGAATAGGACTGGAGAATTAACAACACCCTGTTGGAGACCATTTTTTATTTGAAAAATACCAGCAGAAGTTTGACGACGAACCGTCTGCCTGTAATCATATTACACAGCAGGTACAGTAGTGATTTGTTGATGCCTAGGCTCTTGAGTTTGTAGAAAAGTCCTTCTAACCATACGGTGTCGAAGGCCTTTTCCAAGTCAATCAGTAAGGCATCCGTGCATTGTTTCCTGCTCTTGTTCCATTGGATATCCGACACCAGTTCTGACGCGGCATTAATAGTGTCATGTTCCCCCTTGAAACTGAATTGGTTATCCGGAATTATATGAATATATATTACCCACATGAGCAGAGCTCTATTAACTACCTTCTCGAATACCTTGCTGATGTTCGGGAGTAGACTAATTGAGCGAAGGTTGCTAGGATCAGAGGAATCTTTTCCCCTTTTTGCGATGGAGTTCATCCCATCCGCAGTTTTCCAATACTCTGGATAGTGAGCATTATTCAGAACATTGTTAAACAGTACGGTGTAGGTGCTTACCACTTCCAGAGGAAGGTGTCGCAGAACAATGTTTGGGATCCCGTCGATCCCAGTTGACTTCTTCTTCTTTAGGGATTCAAAGACCGCTTGGAGTTCGGTCCTCGATATGAACGGAGGTTGCCCTTCGTCACTGGCGATGACATTATCTGCCACTAGGTAGTTTCTAGAGTGGTCACCGTGGCCGTGTAGTTTTGTGCGTCGATTCTCAAATCTCAAATCCAAGTTCAGACAAACCATTTGTCAAAAAAATTGTTCGCGGCTTCACCTCCTGCCAGTCACTGACAATACTCAAAGAGTCTAACTGTATAGAGAAAGCGTTTACATCCCGTCGGTGTTGGCATTAAAATGTAGGTCCCCACACTCGTGAGACAACAATGACTTCTCGAAAGCATTTGACCGTGTTGACTCAACGATACTCTGTCATAAGCTGTCCACCCAATTCAACTCCTGTAATCCCACTAATAAATTAATTCTCTCGTATCTTACTAATCGCGTCCAAGCTACTTTCCATAACTCAAGACTGTCATCTTTTTGTGATGTACGCAATGGCGTTCCTCAAGGTTCCGTTCTCGGTCCGTTATTATTTTCGATCCGTGCTCAATCCTAACAAGAGGAGGCGGCTTGAAAAATACTATTATCTTCTGCTTTAGAGCAGTAGCCTTTCAAAATTAAGTGAAAATTACTGTGAAAATATTCACTTTAGCTTTCTAGACTTATAAGTCTTCCATTATAATCCATTATAATAACGCCAAAATACTTTTCTAATTTTTGTAAGGAATTAAAAGAGCCCCCAAAACAATGACCCTTTCTTTTTGCAATCAGGTTTATGCACCAACTCAGAGTACAAATAAGATCTTGTGAACCATTTGCGATATGGAATTTTCACTTATCCTTTATTAGTAGACTCACCTGATGCCACATGTCAGCACTTTAGGGGTTGACATATGCTCATTAAAATTGTTACAGGTCTTATGGTCATACATAGCAATGGTTTGTCATCAAAAATCATGACTGCCATTCAGACCATTTCTCTCACAAATCTCCACTTCGAGCGCTTACAAAAATATGAACGTAAGTATTGACCGAGAATTCAATGAACCGACTCGCCATATCTACCAAATCGCCAAAAGAAATACTTTGTGCCTGCTCCTTCATTTATCATGCCATTTACTTTCAATTTACTTTTGTCCAGACCATTGGACACCACCCTTCAAATCACCGTCAGAGATTTGTACTTAAAGAAGAATTACGTATCCAATGCATTCACTCACAACCGCAAGCTGTGTTTTTATCCTGCCCACAAGGGACTGTCTACACACAAGTACGTACACTTATTTCTGTTTGCTGTCTCATAAATTGATAATCTTACTTAAATGTGAGTAACTTGAAATGAGAAAGCGCAACATCTAGCAAATGAAAAGTATTTAAAAAGTCCGTAAGTGCTAACAGTTTGGGGGGTTGCTTTGCGAAAAGGGTGGCATGATTAAAACGGGTAACAAAAGGTCAAATGGTTCGAAGGCGGCTACCTCAATATATTCGCATCTGGAACACAGGACGAATGATATGCGAAGAAAGGGTTGGGGTTTATTTGGGAAACTGCTGTGAACCTTAGGTCGTGTTTTGACCTTTCCAGGTTTCGTTCCTGGAGAACTGAAATATTTTAGGCTGCTTATAAGCCACATAATCATTTCGTATTACGGTTAAGAATTCCAATATGAGATACCTTGATAGGGGTATTTCTGAAATTTGTTTATTAAAATTCCCTTACTGGTGGTGGACAAAAAAGAAAGTTCTGAGGGAAATCATACATTTTTTCGGAAGTGAAAGCCAAATGTGGTATCACTTTCTTGATAAGAGTTATGCTCTATTGTTGCATTGTCAACAATAATGGGCATAGAAAACGTTGGCATCAATTTGCTGGGCTTCGCAGACGACATTGACATCATAGATCGCTCCCAGCGAGCCGTCATAGAAGCTTTCACGGCCATTGAAGAAGAGGCGAAACGAGTTGGTCTTCCGGTGAATGAGTGCAAAACCAAGTATTTGCTGTCAACAAACAAAGAATTATCGGTCCACCGCCTAGAACAAAATGTCACTGTTGGGAGCAATAACTTCGAGGTGGTTAAGGAGTTTACATACCTCGGAGTAAATATCAACACGCATGACACTCTAGTGGAGATTCGGCGATGACTTACTCTAGGAACCGCTGCTACTTCAGTTTAGCGAAACAAATGGGTTCAAAACTCCTAACTCAAAAGACAAAATGCATGCTCTATAAAACACAAATCCTGCCAGTTCTACTATATGGAGCCGAGTGTTGGACGATAAGTAGGAAAGCAGAGCACATTTTGGGTAAAGAGAAAAATTCTCCATCGAATTTTCACTCCCGTATGCGAGGAGGGCGAATGGAGAAGAGATACAACCGCGAACTCTACGAGCTGTACCAAGATGAGGATGTAGTCCAAAAAGCCAAAAAACGACGACTACACTGGTTCGGCCACATCGAGCGAATGGACAATAATGCTCCAGCAATGATGATCTTCGAATCACAGCCTACAGGTTCGAGAAGAAAAGGAAGACCGAACCTCCGTGTTTAAGACCAAGCTATCGAGGATGCCAGAGCGCTTGGTCTGGATAACTGGAAGCAGCGTGCCCGGGATAGCAGGGCATGGAATGCTGCTGTGTCTCAGGCAGAGATCCTTCACAGGTCGGGAGCTCGTTAAGTAAATCTGGAAAAAAATACGTTCAAACATTCTTCTTCTTCATGTTGCGCTACAGTTTAGGGTGGACCTGTGCATCAACGAACAAACCTCTCCATTTACCAAAATCTTTTGCTAGCTATAGCCAAATCCGCACGCCAAGATGGTTGAGGTTCCTCTCCACTTGGGTGGTACCTTAGATGTGGACGTCCTCTGTTACGTTGTCCCAATTCTACAGTGCCGAAGATTCAAATTTATGAATCTTTGTATGTCTGAACTTGGGTTACGAATAAAATACGGAATACGCGATGCATTCTTTATACCAACGGTTGGATAGATAACTGACCATGGTACTGATATTGTATGGTCACTTGCATTTGAGTGTACAACCGCTGTCACACTTACCTAAATTAGGTTAGGTAAATGGCTGCCCTTGCTGCCATAAGAACATGTCAACGGCTTGGACCACTATGAGTCCATTGTGCCTAGCAAATTTTAAACCGTGGAAAACTTAAAACTTTAATGTATCGACAGCTAAGTTAAACCACCAAGCTATAGATATGTATCTCAGAAGTTTGCTTAGCTCTATTTTCCCTAGATCATCCAGCTCCGAAAAGAAGAATCTTCCTAGGGTTTCCTTCCTCCTAACGGCTAGTGCAGGACTGTCACACAGTACGTGGCGAATAGATTCTATTTCTTCTTCGTCTCCACTGCTTCTACAAGAGTCGTTATTGGTGATTTCCTATCGCGCAGTGCCCTGTCGACGACCCCAACGGCTGTTCGTATATCCCTTCGACTTAGTTTATATGAGATCGGAAAATGTCCTCTTGCCATTGACTGGCCATAACGATTTAGCTGTAGCGCATGTGTCAAATCGACAACACCGTTTATCAGCTGCCTCGTTAGACTCAATGTCTATTTCCTTGTGCAAGGTGCTAAGCGATGTGCTGGCCTCAGGTAGGACCCGCGAAGAGCGTAGATGTGACCCAACCCTGGTCAGTTCATCCGCCCTTGTGTTACCGGAGATTCCCATATGACCGGGCACCCCAACAGAGGGTCACTGGCTACTGAAATATCCTCCAGTCTTTTGATGCACATTTTTACGAGCTTGGATCTTAGCGATGTTGACTGTAAGGCTTTAATGGCTATCAACATACGAGTAGATACTGATTGATTGTCCTGAAATATTTTCCTCAACAATCATATCTGCAGCTTGTTTTATTGCAGAAACTTTCGCTTGAAAAACGCTACAACTGTCCTCAAGTTTGAAAGACCAATTTGTATTTCGAGACTCACAGTAGACCCCAGCACCAGGACCAACATCCATCTTGGATCAGTCAGTATAGATGGTAAGTTCTTTTTCGGTATAGACTTTTCCCATATCCCATTCTTCCCTGCTGGGAATTCTGATAGAGTCCGCTCCGCTCACAGTTTAAACGTGGTATGGTATAGTCGATATATTTTATCTGTCCTGAATTGAGGCATAGGGCTTGGCTATCCATAGGCCAGATTCCCTTAGTCTTACTGCAGTCTTAGCTGCCAAGATAATGCGGTGAATATCAAGCGGAAGAAGATTCAATAGTGTTTCCAGAGCTGCTTTTGGCGTTGATAAGGTTGATGGGGTAGGTCACTGTTTCAAAATCCATGGCAACGTCATATACATATACATACCACTTTTTCAATTTGCGTGCATGAGCAATGATTTCTTAGTCGAAAGTACCTAGATCAAAAATTCCATGCCAACATTATGAAGAACATCGAAGATAAAAAAGTGTGACGGCTAGACGGTCGGACACACCGAAATTATAAAGGTTTTTGTAGACAGAATCTTAAAAATATTGTTCACTGTTCCAGTTGTTAAATCTGTGCTATTGTATGACAGACGGAAGTGTCTGCAATTATTGCAATCTCCTTAGTCTCGTACAAAGATGTTGGACTTGAAATAGAATCCCATGGACCATGGACTTTTCCATAACTTTCCACAAGATTTCCACTGATAACTGTTCGCATTCCTGTCGAATATTCTCCTTAAGGGCTCCGATTGTCTGAGGCTTATTTGACATAAACCAGCGACTTCAAGTAGCCCCAAAGAAAGGAGTCTGAGATGGTTAAATCGGGAAATCTTGCTGGTCACGTCAAATCAGCAAAACGGTAGATTACGCGACCAGGAAACGCTTCCTTCACCATATCCATTGTGGCTCCTGCTGTGTGTGCGGTTGCACTGTCTTGTTGAAACCACATGTTCACCAAGCACGGCTTATCTGATTCCGGCAGTAAGAAGTCGTTTACCATGGCCCTGTAATATTCGCTAGAAACATTGATCGTATTGTCGATGGCGTCCACATGAAAAAAACGGACCAATCACTATTCCCGCGTGAACGCTGCACCACACAGTGGCTTTCAGTGGCTCTTCGTGCATCACACGCGGATATTCAGTGCCCCAGAACGAAGGTTTTGTTTATTGACGTAACCGCTTAAGTGGAAATTCGCCTCGTCGCTTAAGATGACTTTCGACACAAAATCGTCAACTCCGTTGTTGAGATTGAGGATGGCTTGACAGTAATTCAGACGCGACTGAGGCATAAACTGATGCACTGTTTGAACTTTGAATGGGAACATGTGTAAGTCTTTCACTAAAATTCGCTGTCCGTCTGATGATGCCCAATTGCGTGGCCCGTCGTCTGGTTGATGTTTCTCCGTTCTCAGCGACATCGACAACCACAGCCGCGATATTCTCGGCCGAACGATCCAGTCTGGTGGCAGCCACGCCCTGTATGGTCTCCTGTGTTTCCAGTCTGTTTGAGTCGAGTAGCTAAGCGCCGGAATGTTTGCCCAGTTGACGCGAATCGACGTTGAAATTCACGCTGCGCTAACACCACCGACCGATTATAATAATAATAATATAATAATAATAATGGCGGCGCTACAATCCGAGATTGACTTGGGCCTAGCTTCTCAGCAACCACTCGTGTTGTGCGTGCTATTGTTCTCTCACGAGTGGAGGGGAACTACAGTTTAATGCCGACTCCAAGCGCTAAGATTGAGGAGCTTTTTTAGACAGTTATACTTTCTGAGAATCGTCAGTGGCTCAAAAGAGGTGAAGCCGTGAAAAAATGTTAGGTGTTTTTTCGAGATTCGAACCTTAGACCACGATGTTAGGTGTTTTTTCGAGATTCGAACCTTAGACCACGAGTGTATCGACGCACCTACCCACTACGCTACAGTGCTCACACCAGCAATCGATTATTGTTCAAAAAAATCGACACAATTATTTATTCATGGTCTTGCGGAGTATAGCACTCCATTACTTTTCTGTTTATATACTGCAGCTTTCTAGTTCACAAATGTCAGATATGATTGACGTACGACGCCATTTGCACAAATTATTACATCTTCCGATAGGACTACTCACACGAGGAAAACGAAAAAAGGATAAAGATTTGCTCATCACTTCAAAGAAAACTTTTGATACAAATAAAAATAAAACCCAAATAAAGACATAAATTCAATAAAATCAAATCGAACGTCCCTATTGCTCGAGGACAATGCTCAGGATTACGCTTCAATGAGTCCAATAATCAAATTTATTTAGAATATTTTACTTCTGATCCCTTTTTAAGCCGAATATAGAAACATCCTGTACCCATGACGGTTAAAAATAAAATCATCCTTCCATCGCCTACGAGCGTTTTTAAACACATGTGCGTTTCGGCTTTGCAATTTTAAATGTATGAACGGGATTCATACGCAATGAGACATTTGAAAGCGAGTGTTGAACGGAACCGGGTCGTTGACTTGATTATAAGCAATTTGCTTTCATTCTCCATCGCATTTTAAATAAATGTGTTTCTTGATTGATATGAGAAAACTGGGTTTGGTTTTACCCAAATCAATAAACTTTGCTTGATAACTGCGGAAAATAGAATGTTTTCAATTAATCAGTACAGGGTAGGTAGGTAGGTAGGTAAAAGTGGCGGTGGACATACAGATCCTGCTGATCCTTCTGTATGTCCACCGCTGATGGCAATACATGCGTAGTTGTAGTTTAGCTTTTATGTATGTCAATTGTAGGTCTTATACTCATCATGCCATCGTTGTAAATTCTTTATTCTTTATAGGCACTTTATGGGCGACGGCGTGGCGTAGTAGGTTTGTGCGTCGACTCCTATGCTCGAAGTCTGGATTCGATTCCTTTGATATTTCCATGGTCCCATCACTTTCTTCTTCTTCTTCTTCTTCTTCTTCTTCTTCTTCTTCTTCTTAGGGCGCTACAGTCCGAGGTGGACCTGGGCCTCACTTAACATGCCTCTCCAGCCAGCACGATCTTTCGCCAGCTGTCTCCAGTTTCGCACACCAAGCCGGCCGAGGTCCTCCTCGACTTGTGTGCGCCACCTTGTACGTGGACGTCCTCTGTTGCGTTGTCCCACAGGCTTAGAGTCGACGACTCTTCGGGCTGGAGCTGAGTTGTCCATACGCTCTACATGGCCTAGCCATCTTAGGCGTTGGATCCGTAAACGCATGGCTAGACTCATGTCACTGTACAGCCCATACAGTTCGTGGTTGAACCTTCTCCTCCAAAAGCCATCAACGCAAACAGGACCAAAGATCGCGCGCAGAACTTTTCTCTCGAAAAGACCAAGAGACTGTTCATCCGCTTGGGATATTGTCTGAATTCTGAATCAGGCTGAATTCGACCGATGGCATATGTTATGTTGGCTTTGAGGGCCGCTGTGGTTTAGGCCTTTTTCGCATAGACCTACGACTTCAGAAAATCTCACAAGAAAAAGGCTAACGGGTTTAAATCTCACGATCTCGGTCACATCGCCAGTTCACATCTCCTTCACGTGAGATGGCCATCCTCTTGAATCGCTCGTGCAGAATTTCCACTGCGGCGTGTGCTGTGTGGAACGTAACACCGTCCTGTTGAAACCACATACCGTTGGTGTCCAAATCATCCAATTCGGGCCAGAAAAAGTTGGCAATCATCGATCTTTACCGCTCGACATTGACAGTGATGGCCTGGCCAACGTCGTTCTGAAAGAAATATGGACCGATGACTCCGCCAGCTCAAAACCCACACCAAACAGTGACGTTTTCGGATGCATTGGATGCTCTTGGATCACATGTGGATTGGTATCGTCCCAAATTAAACAGTTTTGTTTGTTGACGTACTCATCCATCCATCATCCAGAAATGGGCTGAAGATGATGTTTCGATGAAAATTAGGGTCAGTTTCCAATTGCTCCAGGGAAATGCTCTATGGTCGTTTACCTTCAACTTCTGGGTCTGTTGAATTTTGTACGGATGAAGGCCTAATTCACAACGCAAAATTCTACAAGTTGTGGTCTGCGAAACGTCGAGTTCTTATGAGCGACGCGAAAACGACTGCCTCGGATTTTCCTGCACACTCTCACAGACAGCGGGGATGTTTTCGACAGATCATGCGTTTCGTCGACGTACGAATACGGTTGCAGGCTTATCGTTTACTTAACCAGTGGACTTAAATTTATCTACCACACTGCGAATAGTCCTCTCGGTATGACGATTATGGCGACCGTAGAATAGACAAAGCGTGCGGAACGATGTACGAACAGAACACCAATTTTGATAACACAGTTTTATCATTATGGCAGAACAGACTGAATAAATGACAGACAATTTGACAGATGTAGCTTCAACAATAAAGCCGCTATCATATGTCAAAGTTCAGAAGTCCCTATTGACGACTTGAAGCACATCTGGCGAATTTTTTCGGAACTACTGGGGACTACAGAATTTTGACAGATCCTAAGACGGAATAAAATTGCATTGAATTTTTCAATTCCGCTGTGAATGTTTTTTTCGGAGGATTTTTGAACATAACTGGAGCACTCAGACTCAAAACTGGTCCATTGTACTGCCAGGTAGCAACCTACTCCAGTGTCGTTCATTTGATCCCATCGGCAAATGGTGACTGGACCAGATTCGAACATGAGACCCTTCGAACTTGAAGCAGGCACTTAACCATCTGCGCCATACAGTCGCTTGATACTAATAAGGTCCATTGTTGTGACCATAGACGTTCTATTGTTGGGAACACAACGCTTTGTCACAGTTCATAGAACGTTGCATCGTCATCCAAAATTTAATTGCTGTATGTGCAACTTTTTGATGTAGTGTATGCTCATTTTTTCTTCTCATTTCTTTTTATTAAGAAAGGCTTTTCTGTGTTAACCCAAATGGAAATAATGTAGAAGTGTCACATATCTAGCTAGAATCATTTATCTTCCCTGGCCAACTAACTCCTGCCCAAGCCATGAGCAAGTTCATATTGTGAAAATAAAAAGACACACAAATTTGCGACACTAAATCTCTGCAACTGTGGTGTTTGGGTATTAGCTTGTTCGTGCAAGTCATGTAATTGGGAAAATGACAAAGATAAAAGAAGGATTAGGAAGCAATTGAAACCCTGATTTACATAATTCGTTACACTTCAAAAATGACTTAAGGCATCATCTTTGGACTGTTCCTAAATAATTAGCAGGACCAACGGAATGTTTAAATTTAGTTAAATACACAGCTTTTGAGAGCTTTCCCAATCCAAGCGAAATTAAACTTTATCGACCAAATTTATTTCCAACCAAGAAAGTTCTCAAAAACCTGGGTGCATGTCCCAAATGAATAGCTCTGCCGACAGCAATTAAGAACATGATCTTTTATTCGTCAACGTTTAGCAACACGCAATATGATATGCCATCCAATTGTGGGTGATGGACAGGCTAATTATCATGAGCGATGCAAATAGGCGTGAGCAAGTGGCTCATGTTAAGGTACAAGAGTGATGGCATGCAGTAAACGCCAGTAAAAATGATGAACGAAGTAATAAAACGAATGAAGTCTGAGATGTGCTTCTACATTAAAAATATCTCACCCGTAATGAGAGTCGGCTTACATTAATATTTTAGGTACATGAGTGGGAGTATTTCATCCAGAAGAATATCTCAATTTTATAAGACATCGCACAGTAAATGTTGAATGGTATGTTGAATGACCTGTTAAAGGTTGCTCGTTATTTGTTCACCAAGAATTTAAGGGAGGCACGTAGAAAAGCGTCAGTGGGAAAGACCACGTGCTCCTGACAATTTTTGTCAAAGAAAGACTCATTCACGATATTTTTTCAGCCCCGGGAAGCCCACCATCGATCAAATTTTCACACTGCGGCAGATCCTGGAGAAGACCCAGGAAATGCAGATCGACACACACCATCTATTTGTCGATTTCAAGGCCGCATATGACAGCGTGTATAGAGACGAGCTATACAGCGCCATGTCTAGTTTTGACATTCCTGCTAAACTCGTCAGACTGAGCAGGATGACGATGGAGAATTCTCGCTGCTCCATCAAGGTCGGTAACGAACTCACCGAGACCTTCAATGTCAAAAAAGGTTTTAGACAAGGCGACGCGCTGTCATGTCATTTCTTTAACATCATTCTTGAGAAGATCGTGCAAAACTCACTGGCCAACACAAGAGGCACGATCTTCCAAAAGTCCGTATAATTGCCTGCTTACGCGGATGACATTCACGTGATTGGGCGAACACAGCGAGCCGTCAATGATGCGTTTGCTGGTATTGAAACGGAAGCGGCTAAAATGGGTCTGGGGGTAAACAAGGGCAAAACCAAGTATACGATTATGCTGTCATGGAGAAAGGACGCACAACATCGATGACTTTGCCAGAACGTCACCATAGGCAGCTGTAACTTTGAGGTAGTTGAGGACTTCGTCTACTTCGGCTCCGCGGTAAGTAATACAAACAACATCAGTACTGAGATCAAATGCAGAATAACTCTTGCCAACCGCTGTTTTTTTGGGCTCAAAAGGCAATTGAGTAGTAGAGCCTTCTTTCGGAAGAACAAGCTGACTCTATACAAGACCTTGATCATCCCAGTCCTGCTGTACGGCGCAGAGGCATGGACAATATCCCAAGCGGATGAAGAGTGTATTGGTCTTTTCGAGAGAAAAGTTCTGCGCGGTATCTTTGGTCAACTACGAACTATATGGGCTGTACAGCGACATGAGTCTAGCCAGGCGTCTACGGATCCAACGCCTAAGTTGGCTAGGCCATGTAGAGCGTATGAACAACTTAGCTCCGGCCCGAAGAGTCTTCGACTCTGAGCCTGTGGGACAACGCAACAGAGGACGTCCACGAACAAGGTAGCGCACACAAATTGAGGGGGACCTCGGCCGGGTTGGTGTGCGAAACTGGAGACAGCTGGGAAAAGATCGTACTGGCTGGAGAGGCATGTTGAGTGAGGCCCAAGTCCACCTCGGACTGTAGCGCCCTAAGTAGAAGAAGAATAAGTCTTTGCTAGTACGAACGTGGTTGTTATACAACTGTCCCAAAGTGATGGAAACACCTCACAGTCCAGATATTCATTTATGGGAGTATCTGGACAAACAAATTAGTTCGAATAACCAAACACGGACCAAAAGCCAATTATGTCGTATGAAATTGAATGATTCTATATTTTTGTTCTTTCTATCCTATTTTTTTTATTTTATTGTAATTATTCATTTTTTTTTTATTTTTTTTTCCTTATTTAGTATCTAAATATTTTAAGAAGTAATTAAAAAATATTAAAATTTGTTTGACTTCCAAGGCCTTCATTTAAATCAAGTTTATTATTCAAAATTGCAATCGAGCGCGTATTCTGTTGAATAATGCATTTGGTTAAATGTAAAATTAACAACTTTTCTCAAAACCATGATCATAACCAACGGGCTATTGAAAGCAACGATAGTGATCTATCACACTGAAGAAATGCTGCATAGGATGCAGATATTGACTAGTCTTAAACTGATTCCATTTTAGCATGGTTGAAAAACATGACCATGGAAAGAAAGTCCTTCGTAACAAATGGAGTCCATAGCCATGCACGCCAATTTACATACCCATGGTAGGGCTAGTTCAGTCAACGGATCTTTGCCTTCTAAACTGCGTCTATATCTTTGTACAGATTTGTAGAGTTTGTCTGCATGTATTCTTCTGTATTCACTGTCTAAAGAGACAAGATCAAAAGTTCTGCGCAGAATTTTTCTTTCGAAGGCCCAAAGAATAAGCTCTATCTTCTATTTGCCATCCAGCTTCCGACTCCTGATAGCTAGAATGTCAGAAGAAGGATTTTGAAGAGCATGAGCAATTATTCGAGTAATGAGTAAATACCAAAGTTGTATGAACAAGCCGAACTTTTTTGCCAAAGAGCGAGTTTTTTGCCCCGAGGTAAACACTGTCCACAGCTGCCTTAAAGTTTTGGGTGTCTGTTGGGACGTCTTACCCCACGCATCAATTGTTTGAATTTTGAGCGCAAAAGATCGATTGTGGCATGGGTTGTGTGGCATGGCAGGCCGTCCTGCATGAACTAGATGTCGTCCACATCCATGATTTCTCATTTTCGAAGAAATATGGTCCAATGATGCCACCACTCCACAATCCACACCAAACTGTCACTCTATGTGAATGCATTGGCTTCTGGACAATAACGTGCGGGTTTTACGAGTCCCAGATACACCAGGGGCAATTTTGTTTGCTAACATAGCCACCAAGATGAAAAAGCGCCTCGTCAACCTAAAAAAATATGATTTTTCGCCCAAAATCGTTGTCCAATTCAAGCTGCTCAAGCCTAAACTGCGAAGCGACAACGAAACGGATGATCGTGCGCCTTCAATTGGTGAATGCAATCAATTGTACCTGGAAGCAAATATTCCGAGATGTTTGACGACGGGGACCCTGAGTGTTGACCACTAGCGTACCAGTCTCACGAACTTTTTGCACAAACTTGCGTACAGCAGTCACGGTGGGTGCCACATTTCGGCCAAAACTTATTTTCAAAAAACGCACTGTTTGGGCTACACAGCACTCACTTTAGAAATAAGTTTTCCATATTTCCCAGTGTTGTTAAAGCATTCACATCATCCGCGGAGGTATTATACTGAATTTCTGTTAAGATTTCGAGCGGGAAACTGCTGTCAGTGTCAAAATAATCAATGATTAAAAACAAACCAGTAGATGGCCCACCCTTTACACTGTATTTTCGTCAATTTGAAGACTTATGACAATATCCCAAGTCCAATTTTGACGTACCAGCCAAACTTGCTAGGTTGTAATGACTACATATTTGACAAATAGAAAACAAAAGACAAAAGTTAACAACAGTGTTTCTGAGACGGTTGATGTAAGCATGGGTGTACCGCAAGGGTCAATATTAGGTGCGGTATTATTCACTATATATATAAATGACATGCCAAATATATTACAGAATAGCAAAATAGTACTATATGCTGACGATACACTGATTTACGCCGAAGACGATGACGAATATAATTGCAAAAATAAACTCATGAATGACATTCATCGAATAGATAATTGGTTAAAGATGAACAAATTAAAACTCAACGAGAAAAAAACCAAATGGATGGAAGTGAATTTCGAAAGTGACAATACAATGATAGTTAATGGAGAAACAATCGAGAAAGTGACATCGATAAGATATTTGGGTACGATAGTTGACAAACAAATAAACTTTGAAGAGCACGTAGAGTATATTTGTAAAAAAATTGGAAAGAAATTGGGTTATTTTAGGAGAATAAGAAAAAAATTGGACTTCTCAAACGCGATAATGGTGTATAACACTATTGTCAAACCCCATTTCGAATATTGCTCCACAATTTTGTATCTATGTTGCAATGAAGGACAATTCAATAGGCTGCAAAAACTACAGAACAAAGGAATGAGAGCGATATTGAACTGCGATAGATTAACACACATAAATAGTATGCTAGAAAGACTGAAATGGCTAAATATAACACAAAGACTGAAGCTAAGTACACTGATAGCAATATTTAAAATAAAGAATGGGACAGCACCAACCTACTTGACGCAAATTGTCAGGGAAGTGAGAGAAGTACAACCGTATCAGCTACGAAACATGGACGACTTTAGAGTGGAGATAGTAAGGACAACGGCAGAGCAGAAAACAATAATGATAAAGGGACTTCAACTATTTAATAACCTACCAAATGAAATAAAAGACGAAAGAAATATTAGAATATTTAAAAAAAAAGTTATTGAATTATTAAGAAGAAACATTTTTTAATTAAGATATATAGTGAAATGATGAAGAATAATGTCAAATAGGTAATAATGTGAAATATGTAACCAAATGTAAATATATGTATGGAGTATTAAAAGTACTTGTAATACTAATAAAAAAAAAAAAAAAAAATTTGCAGAATTATTATTGCCCCCACCGGGACCTTCAATGTTTTTAAAAGGCTTCAGGCATGATGACGGGCTATCATGTTATTTCTTCAACTGTCTTCGAAACAAAGTGGGCGCGACTTGGACAGAACTTAGCAATAGGCGGTTGTGAGAGAAAGTAATCCATTGCATTGATTTATTTTCGGGCTTTGGGATAATTGCGAAACTCAACTATTTATCAGAAAGCTTTGGGTGGAAGCTGATGCAAATAAAAACATTTTATAAGCCCCTGCTGCTACGGTAATGAGGTAATTTTTTGCTCTTGTCCTTAAAACTTTGGGTCACAGATTGATACCTTCTCTTAAAAATCAAAGTGCTGCTCTACTGCTTTCCTTATAATTCACCTCTTGATGAAGCTCAAAATTGGGTTTTTTTTTTCTAAGTAAACCTGCCACTCTTCTCTATTCAAAATGTTCCCCACGTTTTTCTTCGACATCAATAAAGCACATATTTTCTTGCTTGTCACTTTTCCGCCCTAATACTCTCTCAGCCGTCTTCAATCAAATACGAATTCCATCCGAGCCAATCAACTGTGAAATTGGGTGTGTCTCCGGAAAATCAGAGTTTTACTTCTCCTTTGCGACCGATTTACCCAGGAGCACCTGTTGGCCACAGGTCTTGTTCATCTCGACAATATATCCTTCAATGTGAAAGGCCTGCTCGCCATAAAACGGATCAATGACGAGAGATTCATTATTCTCTCTTAAGGTGATGAATTAGAAAATCACAAGAAGGACGTATATTCCTGCACGGACATGGTGTGTATCTTGTTGACTTGCCTGCATCCCCTCAACGCAAGGGTCGAACTTCGGATGTGTTGCAAATCTGAGCAACAACGGCAGCAAATTGTAATTAAAAGACTTCAAATGACCTATCCTGTGGTCATTCAGGGGAAGCATGCGAACATATTGTATGTGACCATGAAAAAATCACAAGGCCACTTTGCTTCTCTCGGATACACAATACGCCACAGGATATGTCCAGATAGTGGTCGGATCTGTGTTCATTCACATTCCCAACGTCGCATCGGTTTTATTACATTCTGTGCATGTCGACTGCGGCCGAGGAGACAAAATGAATCTCACGCTACACTGCTGAATCACAGGCTTTACGCCTTCGAAGAGGTTGTCGTTAGCAGGATGCCTACATTTGATCAGAGGGTAGGAGGAATTCGCACAGAGGCGTATTATTTTCAAGTGCGTGGTTGCAATACTCATGAGAAGCTATTGTCTCATGTGGTTGCCCGACTGTCGTGGGATGGTTAACGAGCGTGGGCTGTGACCTAGACTTAAGTGAAGTGGTAAACTGTGTTAATAAATTTGACAAAGAAATCAGCATCGCATCCGGAATGAATAAAATGTTTTGTATCTTCTTTTGCGTCAAACACAACCTTTTCAATTGAAACAAACAATTTCAGGGTAAGTGGAGATGAGATAATTAATTTATTTATTTAATTAAATATTTTGCTTCATAACATTTTCCTGTGTGCGGTGTTGTTTATACTAATCAGGTATTAACAGCCTGGAGCTGTGGGTGCTCACGAGAAAAAGGAAAAACTTCAAGGGGAAATTGGGAAGCATCTAATACTTTGATGATATTTATACTCTTGAGGTACAGAACAGTGATGCGTCATACGATCTTATGGCAACAGAGGAATGACGAGAAACTGAGGATGCTTATAAAAGCAATTGTAACGTATTGTAACTTGTGGGCGCCGTAGCGTTGTGGGTATGTGAGTCGAATATAAGATCAAGCTACAATTTAAAACAAAATGTTCACACTCCACATCCTTTCAGTCACTGACAATGCTCAAAGAGTATAACTGCCTAGAAAAGCTTCTTAATTTCGCTGTTCAAAGTTGGCATTAAACTGGATCTCATCTCGTAAGAGAAGAATAGCACGCACAACACGGATAGTTGCAAAGAAGCTAGGCCCATTTACCTCGGACGGTAGCACCACCATTGTTATTATTAACTTTTTTTTTATATAATTTGCGCCTGCAAAATGGATTACGACTACCCTTAAGTGTCTGGAATCAAGACACAGCACGGGCCGAAGGTATAGAGGGAGAAAGGGAAATGATGTACCTGTGCACATTGGTCTTAAATGTCTGCGGATTGCAATGAGTGGGAAATATTGGGCTGGAAAGAGCATTCCATATTCGTATGGTGCGGCTAAAAAACGACTCTCTAAACTTAAATGTATGTCCGAAAGCAGGCTTAAGGGTGAACTGGTGAGCATTCCTGGCGAGACGATTATTGCGGGTGAATTCATGGAAGGGAGGAATGTAATTCGTTTGAGCATCGTTTGTTAAGATAGCGATAAAACAGTGATAAGGATGAAACGTTACGGCTATCTATCGACTTCGCGATATTACTGCCTTCTATAAGTTTTATCGCTCGCTGTTGTATTCTATCAAGAAGGTGCAGAGAGGTCTTAGGAGCACCAGACCAGATATGAGCGTTATACTCAAGCTTGGTGGGAATGAAGGCCTTGTAAATTGAAGCCAAATCAGAGGGGGTGAAGTATTTCTTGCATCGCTTTAGGAAACCTAGAAATTTCGCAGCATTTTTGGCGACCTCGAATATGTGATCATTCCAACTAAGGGTTGAGTTGATACACATACCGAGGATGGAAAGTTTTCCGGTTTCTTCGATGCAAGTGCCATTCAGGGATAATGGCTGATTACTTTGGGATCGCTTGAGTGACAGTAGACAGCATTGACTTTTGGAAGCATTAAATTCCACTCAATTGTTTTTACCCCATTTAAATATGTTGTCAAGGTCGGAATTTAATGTGCTTAACATACGCTGCCGCTCCAATTCTACGGCCGAAAGACAGGAACGTGAGTCTTGGAACGAATATGAAAAGCTGAGAGTACTGTCATCAGCGAAGGAGTGGATTAGATTAGAAGTAGCAAACATTTATAAAAATGAGAAAGACAGTCAGAGACAAAACAGAGCCTTGGGGAACACCAGCATTAATTTGGTGAATATCAGATTTGAACCCATCCAAAACAACTTGAATTGAACGGTTCGAAAGGTAGTTTTTAATCCATAGAAGAAGAGACTCATAGATGCCATTAGCAAGCATTTTCGACAAAAGAGCCTGATGGCAGACTCTGTCAAATGCCTTTGAAATATCAAGTGCAACGATCTTGCTTTCTCCAGCATTGTACAAGGATTGCTTCCACTTTTCAGTGAGATATGCCATCAGATCACCAGTGGACGTATTGCTGCGGAAACCTTACTGCCGGTCATTAAGAAGCTTCCGCGATTCAACATATTTCATAAGCTGACGGTTTATCAGCGTATCTTGGAAAAAAGGGACGTTAGTGCTATGGGTCGTTAGCAGGAGGGTGACGAATATTTGCTCTTTTTAGGGACGGGCTAGACAAATACTGTTTTCCATCCACTCGGAAAGTGACCAGAAGAGTAGGACAGATGAAAAAGCTTACGGAGTGGTTTTGCCAGCTCAGAAGAACACGCCTTCAGAAGTATCGGGGGTATACCATCCGGGCCAGCGGATTTATGCACGTTGAGATCTTTAAGTACTCTTGCAACTGTACGAGTGCGGAAATGGATTTGTCCCATGGTACAATTGACGCTCTCAAGTACAGGCAGAGACAAGGTCGAATCTGGCAGCGTTGAGCTGGCCATGAAATGCGCAGCAAGCTGATTGGCCTTGTCTAAAGAGCTGACAGCTGGAATGTCATTGCAAATGAGCGTGGGAATTGAAGATGAGGCTGAATTCCTTATATTTTCAACAAATGACCAAAAGCTTTTGCTACCCTTGATATTGTTGAATCATCTGTTGAATTGCCCCTCATTTATTCAGTATGGTTTGCCAAATCACCATGAACGGACATGGCGTTCAAAAGCACGTGCAAGTGATAATATTGTTTTATCAAATTCAGTGTTCCGTTTGGGCAACGTCCCGCGCGCTTCGCCCATTTTGCGGTTGATATAATCGTCCTTCCGAAGGGACTACTCGCAGTGTGGTGAACAAATTTAAGTCCACTTGTTTGGTAAACGATAAACCAACATACGCACGCCGACGAAACGCAAGATCTGCAGAAAACATCGCCGCTGTCCGTGAGAGTGTGCAGGAGAATCCGAGGCAGTCGATTTCGCGTCGGTGATAAGAACTCAGCATTTCGCAGACCACAACTTGGTGAATTTTCCGTCGTGACTTGGGCCTGCATCCGTACAAAGTTCAACTGACACGGGAGCTGAAGGTAAGCGACCATAGACAATGACGTGTGTTTACTGAATGGTCTCTGGAGCAGTTGGAAATTGGCCCTAATTTTCATCGAAAAATCATCTCCAGCGATGAGGTCCATTTTTGGATGAATGGGTGCTTGAACAAACAAAGTTGTTGAATTTGGGACGACACGAATCCACATAAGTTTCAAGAGCGTCCAATGCATCCCGAAAAAATCACCATTTTGTGTGGATTTTTGGCTGGTGGCTGCCGTCATCGGTTCACATTTCTTTGAGAACGACGTTGGCCTGACCAGGCGACAGACAATCACCGTCAACGGTGAGCGCTATAGGTCGATGATTAGCAACTTATTTTGGCCTGAATTGGATGATATGGACACGAACGACATGTGGCTTGAATAGGATGACGCTACGTGCCACACAGCTCAGGCCACATCGGAATTCTGCGAGAGCGATTAGAGGGCATGGTAATCTCACGAGGAGATGATGTGACTTGGCGATGTGACCGAGACTGTGTGACTTGACCCGTTAGACCTTTTCTTGTAGGGTTTTCTGAAGTCGCAGGTCTATGCGAATAAGCCACAAACCACAGCGAGCTGGAAAGGATAGGCATTCGTGGTCGAATACTAGACTGGTTTGCGAGCTGTCTTCGGACTAGATGTTTCATGGTAAGATTATCGTCCAGTTGTAGTAATCTGCAAAATGTTGAGTTCGGTGTACCTCAAGGATCAATCCTGGGGCCTCTTCTTTTCATCTCTCTTTCTATTAATTTCTATATGTGAAGGATATGCTATCTGTGTTGCAAAATAGCGTCGGCTTCCAATATGCGGATGATACTGCCATAGTTTTGAGCAACAAAGATATTGGCATTGCTACTCAGACAATTCAAACCGAATTCAACAATATCCTACGTCACGACAATGACCTTATTATTAAATCGAAAAAAAAAAAATTGATGCATATCCGACCTAACCACGTAATAAGAACTTGAATAAAAATACAGGTGCATAATTTTGAGTGCCTGTACAAGTCTCATCAAACACCTGAGACAGATGACTGCGCAGAGTATATTGACACAGTGAATGTGTATCGATATCTTGACGTCGAAGTTGACCCCAACTTTATATTTAATACGTAGGCAAGCGACTTCGGCAGTCGACATACGCTCTTTACCATCTGAGCAACTACGCGTCGTTCGAATTACTGAAGCAAGTGTACTACTGTAGGAAAAGAAAATCAAACACTTAGACGAAATGAAACACAACGTCCTCGCTCCAGCAAATCACTTTTAACACTCATCTTTATTTTTCATATGTTACATTAAGTGATATTCGCTTTACAGAAGTGGAGACTTATCGGATAGATCATCCGATCAGATGGACCGATACTTCAGCTGCAAATGTACTTTGTGTGCGTTACAATACAGTCGCTTCAAAAAGTAATACGCGACTTTTAATTGATTCTCGTACAGTTCGGCCAACCTGATCGCATAATCGCCCCGATTACAATAGCTCCGTATCATTAAAATGTTCATTATTCAATTAAAATACAATACAATCTCATAGATATTTTAACAATTCAATGGTAATTCAATAATTCAAAAATTACAATACAATTGGACAAATTTAGTAAACATATCTATCATAATCTACCATTAGATTAAAGTGTGCTTAAATCTTGAAAAACAGGTCTGGCTTCGAAGGGTTCTGTAATGAAATTGATCAGATTGTTAGTAAAAATAAATATCAAGACTTAATTCAATCCAACGAATCAAAATCCTCAGCACATTCTCCGGCCATCCCCGCTTCTTCACCTGTGAGCTGGTTTGAATCTACGTGATATGGTTTCATATTACTAGGTGAAGAAATACCTTTGTACGGTAAACGAGTCAATTGAAAACCCTCAATGTCCCCGATGACGTACCGATCATTGGGTAACACTTTCTTAACTTCGTATGGGCCACGATATTTAGCGACAAGTTTTTTATTAACACCCGGTGTTGTAATCACATTCTTGATCATTATATAATCACCCTTTTCATACTTCTTCGGCTTTTTGTGATGGCCGTCGTAGTAAGCCTTGTTTCCAGCTTGGCCCTTTAGAATTTTATCACTTGCCCTAGTCCTCAGTTCGCTGACATCGAGTTGGTTGTTCTCGAAACAATTTTCAAGAAACTCCCGCACACGATCGCATAACTCACCCTTTTGGTTCCTACCAAACACCAGAACGCTCGGCGTGAAACCAGTACTTCGATTCACTGTGTTATTGATTGCGACTTCAATTTTAATCAATTTTTTCTCCCAACCACTTCTCGTATCTGCTTCGCATTCCTTGGCCAACATTGGAATGAGTATTCTATTTACGCGCTCAGCTTGACCATTGGATTGTGGCGAATGTGTCGCAATTTTCACATGTGTTATATCGTTTTCCTGCAAGAAGCTTGTGAACTCCTTAGAAGTGAAACACGATCCACGATCTGATATAATTTTATTCGGCCTCGAATAATTTTCAAAGAAAGCTTTTAAACACTCTATGGCTTCTTTACTTTGGGTCGTTTTGACCGAATAGAGTTTGGTGAATTTCGTAAAGCCGTCTACAATTACCAAAATGTGTTTCTTCCTTGTATGGGAATTTGGTAAGGGGCCAAGATGGTCTATGTGTATTACATCGAATTGGGTGTTGCCTTTTGGAATAGGGTGTAAAGTTCCTTCCGATTTACCCGACTGGGGAGAAAAGAAGATGCATTTCAGACACCTACCAATATAATTCTTAATCTTGGTTTTCATATTTGGAAACCAGTAAGTTCTCGACAAGTGCTCGAAACACTTTTCAGCTCCCAAATGGCACATGGCTTCGTGGTGCGTTCGAATAACCTGTTCTTCCATATGAGATGGAACATAAAACCGAATCGCTTCTTTACACTTGCGGTAGATAAGGCCATCTACCATTTCAAAGTGTGGACTTTCAGCCTTCTCCAAATCCGAAGCAATGGAAGTAATCCTTGGGTCCTGTTTTTGTGCAGCTGCAAGGACAAACTCGAAAGACTCGTCATCCACATGGAGAATATTAAATGAGCGACTCAACGCATCCACATGTGTCATCTGGCCACCTTTTCTGTGTTCAATCACATAATCATAACCCTGCATTTCCAAAGCCCAACGTGAACGGATTAAGAGTTTTTTTCCTTAAAGTAAGCGTTAAAGCTTGACAATCAGTTACTATTTTAAAACGTATACCAATTAGGTAAATTCGAAACCTCCTAAGAGCATAGATAATTGATAAAGTCTCCAGCTCGTAGCTGTGATACTTACTCTCAGACTCCGTTGTTCGTTTTGAAAAATAAAAAATAGGGTGAAATTTTCCATCCAACCCTTTTTGCATGAGCACTGCACCGAACCCAATGCTGCTCGCGTCGCAATGAAGCTCCGTAATGGAATGCGGACTGTAAATTGCTAACACCGGTGACGCAACTAACTTTTCTTTTAAGGACTCGAAAGTGTCCATTTCCTTAGGACCAAAAGTAAATGGTTTATCACCTTTTAAAAGGTCATAAAGGGGTTTAGCAATGTTCGCAAAGTTTTTTATAAATTTCCGAAAATACGAACAAAGTCCGAGGAAGCTTTGAACGTCCTTGACGTTGGAAGATATCGGAAAACCTTGAATCGCATTCAAATTGTTGTCGTTCGGCCTAATCCCAACTTTGGCAATTTTGTACCCCAAGTACACGACTTCTTGCTGCAAAAACTTGCATTTATCAAATCTGAGCCTCAAACCCTTTTTTATTATTACATCCACAACTTCCTTTAAGATATCCAGATGTTCATCTATAGTATTCGTCGCGATAAGAATGTCATCAAGATATGTTAGGATTTTTCCCGCTGAAATCAACCCTCCAAAGACATACTTCATATATCTTTCGAAAACGGAAGGGGCATTTTTCAGCCCAAATGGCATCCTTGTGTATTCGTACTGCCCCAAAGGGGTTATAAATGAAGTAAACTTTATAGATTCTTCAGCCAAAGGGACGTGGTAAAAACCATTTTTCAGGTCTAGAGTTGAAAAAAAAACTCTTTATTTCTAAGACGGTCGATGTGGTCCTCAATCAAGGGCAACGGATAATTATCACGAACCGTCAGTTTATTTAATTCGCGAAAATCAACGCACAGTCTTAACTCTTTATTCCGTTTTTGCACCAACACAATTGGTGAAACGTATGGTGAATTTGATTCCCGAATAATGCCTTGAGCAAGTAAATTATCAATAATCTTCTGGAGCTCCACTTTATGCACATAAGGGAGTCTCCTGGGTGGGCAATAAAAACGTGCTTCTTTCTTCAAAACAATTTTCATTTTGAAATCATTTTCTTCACTAAGGGGTTTATCACTTGAAAAGTATGCCTGTGACACGATTCCCTTAACTTTTTCTTTTATCACTTCTGACAGGGATTTGTTTACATTGATTTCAAACTCACCTGTGACTTCCCTAGTGTCGATATTCAGGATTTCTTGGAAAAAATCTAGTGCTGCAGTCTCATCAGGATTATCCGAAGATTGCAGGAGATCGTTAGACGTTGTATGAGGATTTTGATCGATGTTGATTTTGCACTGTTCCATCCTTTGAAGCGACAGACCCGTCTCTTTGAAGAAATCCCGACCTAACACGATTGGATAATTCATTGAAAAATTTTTAACAATTAACAAATTTAAATCAATTGACACATTTTCAAAAATTATTTTAGTCACTATACTTCCCAACACATTAAGTTGACTGGCGTTAACTCCATAGTACGTTGAATCGTGGTTACTTAATTGCGATATTACTATGGTTAAACAAAACTTCGGCAAACTAATAGCACACTTTATCCCACTTCTGAGAATTGTAGGAAAAGAAAATCAAACACTTAGACGAAATGAAACACAACGTCCTCGCTCCAGCAAATCACTTTTAACACTCATCTTTATTTTTCATATGTTACATTAAGTGATATTCGCTTTACAGAAGTGGAGACTTATCGGATAGATCATCCGATCAGATGGACCGATACTTCAGCTGCAAATGTACTTTGTGTGCGTTACAATACAGTCGCTTCAAAAAGTAATACGCGACTTTTAATTGATTCTCCTACACTACTCTTTGGTGAAGTCAGTACATCAGTATGGTATAACAGCGTTTCGTTTAGTAGCAAAAGTACGTTCAGAAGTGACAGTTTATGTATGTATGAATGTATACAATGCAAATTCTAATAGTAATGCAGCGCATTACAGAATTATGGAACTACAAAGGGCTCAAAACCGAATTTTTAAGATTTTCTTGCGAGCTAAATATGGTAGTCGCTATGTTGAAAATTTGTATTGTCCTAGTGAAGATTTGAATGTACTAACAGTCCAAAAACTTTTTCTTTTTAATTTAATTAATGAAACCTACGACGACTAACAATTTAAACAACCCATTGATCACTGCGTCAACACAAGACAAAGGGCACATGGACTCCTGATGATTCCGAGAATACACAACGCGTATGGAAGAAAGCAGCTTTCTTTTGCGGTACCAACAACATTCAACCAACTCCCACGCTCTTTATGGAGTGTACAGCCGGTGCACAGAAAAAAAAGGACTGAAGAAATATATACTTTTAAACAATATAAGCTTTTAAATATTATAATGTTTAATCTTTATTGAAAATGAAAATGAGAAAATGAGAGATCTAAATAATCTTCTGCAGAAAAGTCCCTAGGCTTCGCAGATTCTGTATTGTCTTCAATGTAATATAAGAATAATCGCTTAAAAATAATATTGTAAGGCCAACGGATGTCTCACATGGACTCTCCTCTACAGCTTCAAGGTATTAACCAACATTGAAGAGATAACTCCATGGAGATGTTCGAAGGCATACATACTTAATATATTATATATTTTGTACTGTGAATTATATTGAGACAATAAAAAACTCAAACTCAAACTCAAACTCATTCGATAGGCCTTTCAAGCAAAAAAGGTATTTGATAAGTCGCACACACTTTGTGTTATTTAAATTTGAAGATAGGAAATGCTTAATAAAGCACCCTTTACATATTAAATCGATTTTAATGTGCAAAAAAATGATTGGATGGATAATGAAAATTAGAGAAAGAGACCGAAAGCAAGTACACATTCTTATGAAATTCCACATATAGAAAAGGAAAATGATAAGTTTCCTTAAGTTGACTTAGGTCCAAGTGGCATAAATATTTAAGAGATGGTATCTAAACATGTTGAAAGCTGAACAAGGTAGACGAGCAAATTCTGGGTACCTCCTAAATGAGAGGATAATAAATGGAGGAGCAATTCTACGAACAATAAAGTAATCTGAATATTGTTCGAAGGAAAAGGTCTGACGGATGAGTAACAGCTTCAACACAACCAATTCAAAGTAAGTCGAATTAAGAAAATAAAAATAAATGTACAGAATTGTTTACTCTTTTTGTAAACTCAACCAGGACACGTGTGGAGTTCTTCAATGAATTGGTATAAAAAATATAAAAATAATTCGCTTTTGGTGGTGCTACAGTCAAGATTATGACTATTCTTTAACAAAAACCTTTCTCTAGGCTAGCAACTTGTAAGACAATTTTGAAGATTTTGCCTCTCGTGTTGGCTAGTGAACATGATTTTCTCAATTATGGTTCAATAAACATTAGGCGATGAAGCCACACCTCGCGTAGAAAATGTTTGCATTAGAGATCTTAGGGAGTTCGTTACCGAACCACAACAGAACTAAGTATACATTATCCTTTCTGTGCAAATGTCCGGCTCTAGCTAGAGTCAGACAACGCACTCTGAGCAAAGCCTTCTTTAACTCCCCTTATAACCTCTCGGATGCAACCATTCATAGTCTGCTAGCCTTCACAAATTCCACAAAGTGGTTTTAAGAAAATTTTGGCAAATCTGAGTGAATACACACTCCTTTTCACCCCCTTCTCACAAATTAGGTATCCCATAGGATGTGGTATCAAAACGGCGCTTTCATGACGGTAATTCGGTGCGACAAACATGATCTGTATGTAGGGATGCAAACGATACATCGATGTTTTGCAAACATCGATGTTTCGTTCATAAACACTAACCGATATATCGCCGATACATCGACGGCAAAATTGTCAAACATCGACATCGTTCATTCATTTCGTTAAACATTCCCAAAATGTGTTATATATAAAATGTGCTTGTATTCTTGTAATAATAATGGGGTGTAAAAGCGCTAGAGATGCGTAATACAATGTAACTTTTTGCATATCTTAGCCTCTCCTTTTTTAATATCCTACTCCGAACCTCCAAGTGGTTTACTTTGGGCATCGAGCAACCCTCAAGGAGACCGGGTATACAACTCCTATGGAACTGTGGGATAATCGGAGAGGGCTCATGTTTCGTCATGTATTGGCTGGATGCGTAAGCATGGCAGACCTTGTGTCAACAGCCAAACTAGCGCCTGTTCACCAACGGGGTGCGGCTGGGAACGGGTGTCGGTCTTTGAGCAAGCGACTCGCTATATAAACGTGAATGAAGGGCCCGCTCTGGTACCCTAATCCCGAATCGTAGAATCCTCCAACGTTACTTTGGGTTTTTCGTTGGCCCGATAAGCCACAAAGTAAAAATTCAATCATCAACGAAACGGAAGACGTAGAAGGTTTTTGGGTTGAAACTGGTACGACTAGTATGTTTTGTTGTTTAGGTATAGTACATCGTAAATATAGCCAACAATTCGTGTGATGGAGAAGATAAATAAAACATCGGAAAAACATCGATGTATCGTTGTTGATACCGATGTTTTTTTAACATCGATGTTTGTCCTGGAACTATCGATGTTTCAAACATCGATGTTTTTAAGAACGATGTTGCGTCCCTATCTGTATGTCCACCGCCATTTTTACCTACCTAGCTATACATTATCCTGTATATCCTTATGTAGGCGGGAGTCAAGGAATTTATAATTTATATATGTGGTTGGTCAACTAGGGTCTGTTTCTTAAATCATCGGTTATTTTGACCCTGACAGCTATTTCCCCCTCGAAATCTTGACCGAAAGTTAGTATCATACCTCCACGAAATACGAGTAAGTCACATTGCACATGAACAACGTTGGCAAATATTGAAAACTTATTTCCAACGTGAGTGCTGTGTAGCCCAACCAGTGAGTTTTTGAAAAGAAGTGGCCGAAACCCACTGCGACTGTTGTACACAAGCTTGTGCAAAAAGTTCGTTAGACTGGTATGCTAGTGGACATCACCCCGCCGTCGTACGGTGCGCACAGATGAGAATGTGGCTGCTGTGGCCGAGAGTGTGAGATTCAATTCACGAACATCAACTCGCCATCGATCTCACCAGCTCAACATTTCACGCACTAGCCTGAGGAGAATTCTGCACAAATATCTCCGATTATTCGCCAACAAGGTCCAATTGACTCAGCAATTGAAGGCGCGCTATCATCCGCTTCGTTATCGCTTCGCAGTTTAGGCCTTAGAGCAGCTTGAATTGGACAACGATTTTTGGCGAAAAATCATCTTTTCTGACGAGGCGCATTTTCATATCGGCGGCTACGTTAACAAAAAAGATTGTCCCTTCTAGGGCTCGGAAAACGGAAGACCCTCACATTATTGTCGAGAAGTAAATGCACCCACAGAGAGTGACAGATTGGTGCGGATTGTTGTGCTGGCATCATTGGACTATTTTTCTTCGAATATGAAGCTGGGAACAACTATTCGGCCAATGGTGGCGGTTACAGTCAATCGAATTTTTTTCTGAAATTGAATACTGAAATTGAAGACATGGACTTGGAGGACCTCTGGTTCATGCAGGATGGTGCGCCATGCTACACAGGACATGCCACAATCCATTTTTTTCTTTGCAATCTTTCAAATTCCCTAATCTTGTTATAAGCCGTCTTGGCGATGTCAATTGATCGCCTGGGAGCTGCGATTTGACCCCTTTGGACTTTTTTTTTATATGGGAACATTAAGGACCGATGTTATGCCAATAATCCGGAAACGATTCAAGCACTTAAGGCCAATATCAACCACGCAATCCGTGAGCTACAGCCCGAAACCATCAACAAGGTCTTGGAAAATTGGGGTGATATATGGCAATTGGCGCTACAGTGAAGCCAGCCAATGCAACCACTTGAACTTGAACTTGTATTTCATAATTAATGGGAATGTTTTTTTTTTATGGCGGCGTTGCAGTCCGATGTGGACCTGGGCTTAACTTCTCAGCAACCACTCGTCTACAACCGTATACAAAAACGGAACCTTTATAATTTCGGTGTGTACGTCCGTCCGTCCGTTCGTCCATCGTGTCTATCACACTTTTTTATCTCCGAAGTTTGTAAAGATATCGGCATGAAATTTTTGAATTAGGTACTTCAGGCCTAGATGTTATTGCCCATGCACCCAAATTTAAAAAGTGGGGACATTTGGGGGTCGTTCCAGTATAGGTGAAGTTGCCATTAATAAAAAAAATTGTCGCACCCCATCGGCATAAATATCAATCGACAGATCTTTTGAAATGAGGTAAAGGTTTGCTTCAACAGTTTTTGATCCAAAGTACCGTTTGGATAATATGGAACTCCAAAGTTTTTTTCAATGCGTCCCTCCCCTTGCCATTTCTAAACCAATGTGTTTAAAAATCTGAAAAAAATCACAAAAACTTCGCTTCATTGAGTACTTTCTTTTAAAATAATTTCTAGCATTCTGGCCTTAATAGTTTTCGAGATATTGGCCAAAAATCGTCAACCATCGACATGCGAATTTTGAAGATCTGTAAACGCTGTGAGCATTAAGAAATGATAAATTTCAAAATATCAATTTATGTTGAAATTTTGAGATATCTAAGATAACTATTTTCATTTTTACACATAAATTTCATGCTGTATTCGACCACTCTATGCGTTGATACTCATAAGTGTTATCTATTAGTACGATCTAAATGCCCAACAGTAATGTACACACTTATTGCATATGGATGGAAGGAATTTTATGTGTTGGATAAACTTGAATAGATATATATGTATGGGTGGATGCTTGTTTGTTTGGATGTATGAATGAAGTAATGAATAGTTGATTTGGGTTGTAGTTAGAAGAAAATTCAACTGAAATAGTTTGGAAACGTCGTCTGATATTCAGAAATCAATATTATGCGACGGAACCTTCCCCGTGCGAGTACAACTCGCACTTGCCAGTTTATTTTATTTGATCGCACTAAATCTGCACAAGTTTCCATCCAGGACTACACTTAAATAGTACCCTTCAAAAAATTCCAAAAGGATAAGTAACACAACACATACGCCAACGACACTCCTTCAATGCCATCAAATTGCTGATGAATAGAAAAAGGATTCGATTTTCGTCCCATTCTCAGAATGGCCAATTTACGTAATTGGCATATTCATCCCTGCCATTGTCCAGAAATTGAATTTCTTGGATTGTGAGAAATATTCTTTGACAATTTTCCTTCAATCCTTCATCCTTCACAAGCAAATGACATGCGTGCCGAAATTAATAATTACTCGACCACCTACTTTCATCCCGTAATCCCAAATTAAAACTGAAACACCATCTGTCTCTCCGACGTTATTCAACCAGTACCTTGGACAGGATTCCCATCATGTCCTAATAAATTATTATTCCCAATCGGCTTAGATTCAAATTAGATATCATGATGCAAATTGATTGCTTAATTAATTGGCTACTAATTTGCAAGAGCTGATGATAATTTGATAATTTCAACAAACGGATAATTTTAGCAAATCTAGCTGAGCGTTGTTACGACAACGTTACCGGGATCTACATACACACGCATTTATACACGGGAGAAATGCAAACTTTCGTGGAATTGAATTCCTTAATGAGGCGTCCTTGAGTATTTTACAAGATTGCCTACGATATTCTTGTGGAAATGCGTGGGTCCAACAAAAGTCGAGCAATCCATCAGTTGTCACTATGGAGTGGATGGAATTTAAGATTGGATATAAGCGAAGTGAAACTCGATTTGATTTTTATTTTCAAGGATTTTCAGGGGATTTTTTTATGTAATTTGCAAACATGAGCTCACTCTTACGTCTGAGAGAAGTATGACTGGCCTGAGATTTATCTCTACTATTCATGGAAACAGAGTGTAAGCCATTTCTTTTATTTTCAAATTAAATTTGTATACTCGAGTGTCTGTGTTGGCGCGAAGGTAGAAATATTTCCTCTTGGACAGTCCTTACGGCGGAGTATGTTATTTCTGTCTGGAGTATGATAATAATATCGCACTCGGAGACGTCAGTATCACAGTTGGTGAGAACATTTTCGATTAATTGATCGAAAAGCATGATTTGTGGATACCTTGCCGAAGATTTCCGTTTGTCCCAGAAAAGTCATTCAAATCCATTTGTGAGTTTTGCCATTTTCTTATGCATTTAGGTTAGGTTAAAGCGACCCACTTGCATCCTGAATGGATCCACTATGCAGTCACTGTCCGGAGAATGATCCACTGGTTCCTCACTAACCAACACCAAAAGTTACCTGCTGGTGGCCTAGTGGTCTATCCTGTGGTGATCCACTCTCTTAACAGATTATAGCCAAAATGTTTTCCTTATGTACTTTATCTTGCTCTTGCAAGGGCTGGACTGCTTATTTCCTTCCCGTTCCTTTTAAGGAGTATGCTTGTTATTTTTGGATTTAGTGAAGGCCATGGGTAGGTAGGTACGATGGCTTCCCTTACAAGTGAAGGAATCGCTAAGACCTACAGGATACATTGTGATGCCATACGACAGCATTTATCGCAAGGAACTATTCAAAGCGATGGCCGAATTCGGGATTCCGAAAAAACTGATCAGGTTTTGTCACACCACGCACCACACATATGCGATGCACCGTGCAGTTCGGCTCGAGGACTTCCGAGCCGTTTGAAACCTGCACCGGATTTCGGCAAGGAGATGCGCAGTCGTGTGATTTTCTCAATTTGGTACTGGAGAGGATAGCGCGACGGGCTGCTGAAAACACGGAAGGCACTATCTTCTACATGTCAGTCCAACTGTTGGGATACGCAGATGACATCGACATCGTTGCGCGTTTCCAACGCGTCGTAGTGGAAGCTTTCACTGTGATTGAAGAACATGCGAAACGAGCTGGTCTTAAGGTCAATGAGGATAAGACAAAGCAATATATGCTGTCGAGCAAGAAACGATCCACCGCACACCATCGAGGACAAAACATCACAATCAACAGCTGCAATTTTGAGGTGGTGAAGTTTTTCTATCTCGAGGCAAATGTAAACTCCACGTATGACATCACAGTGGAGATCCAGTGGCAACCGATGCTACTTCAGTTTGTAAAAACAACTGAGCAACAACTTGTTTGTGGTTTGTGAGAAGTTGCTGTGTCCCTACAGTCGGAGGAGAATGAATCATGTTTTTAGTGGGTGCAAAACCCTTTTGCAGTTTTTATGATTGCTACTCAAGTCGAATCGACTTAACAGCCGTTTGACTTTAAACCTCCATTCAGTCGTGGTACTGCGAAGAATTTTGAAAGCTATTCTTGTAACTGAGGTAGTGAAGGAGTTTGTCTACCTCGGAGCAAACGTGAACTCCACGAACGACATCACAGTGGAGATCCGACGTAGAATCGCCCTTGGCAACCGATGCTATTTCGGTTTGTCAAAACAACTGGGCTTAAAACTCCTGCCTCGAAGGACTAAAATGCTCTACAAAACTTTTATTCTGCCAGTCTTGCTATATGGAGCCGAAAGCTGGACACTAAGCAAAACTGCAGAGCTGTTTCTTGGTGCCTTCGAAAGCAAAATTCTACGTCGGATATATGGTCCCGTCTGCGAGGAAGGCGAATGGAGGAGAAGACACAATAGCAAATGGCATAGGCGGAGGATCTCCACTTGTAATGTTTATGAAGATCTTACCGCTCCTGGCGAGATCATCGGCTTCACAATCCCTTGAATGTCACTGTGTCCCGGCACTCACATGAGGTGAATATTAAAATGCTCAGCCATATTGTTAAGAGATAGCCGGCAATTTAGGGAGGTCCTAAAGAGGAAAGTGACCGAGTTCAGGGATTTGATTGCTGCCTGGCTGTCTTCTATCCTTCTTGGATATCACGTTGTTCTTGAGCCAAGACAGAGCTTCTTTTATTGCCATCGTCTCAGCCTGGAATACGCTTCAATGTTCTGGAAGGTGGAGGGATATACTAAAAGAGATCTAAGGAGGATATACTAAGAGATCCTTGGAGTAGACACCTAATTCTACTCCCTCGTCCGTCTTGGATCAATCTGTGACAATACGCAGAGGACCATCCAGCGTCTGAGTATCAGACTTCCAGTCGGACCAGGAGGGTATGCTGGTAGAGAATTCTTTTCTCAAAGACGAGATGAGCCAGTAGGAGGTCGGTGTCGTGCGGTAGAAACTCGATGCAGTGTTCTGAGTCTTACCGCTGTGCAAGTTGTTACTTGTCTGGCAAATAAGTCGAGTGGAGGGAGATGCAATAAAATATTTAATGCTTCGGATGGTGTCGTCCTTAGCACCCCACTGATGCATATGTTTGCAGTTCTTTGCAAGTGGTTGACTATGGCAATGTAGTCACTTTCATTATATCCGGTTTCATAATTGATAGATTATACCTGTTGCCATAGCTTTTCGATTGTTCAATTTCTAATTTCATAGTATTGCTAGGGTTCGTCAACATCCATAGATAGTCTCCCAATTACTCGATAGCAATTACTCTCAATAGCAACGATCTTTGTTGGCTTTTCTTCCAGAGCTTCAGTCGCTGCTGCCTCTTCTGTAGTTTCACCGATATGTTGTTCACTTGTCTTCTGGTCTACGGAGTTCATTTCCTCTTATAGATGACGCGTATAATTTTCGATTAAGGCTAAAATTTCAGCATAGTATTACGTGAAGAAATAATCATGATCATCCGGAATATTGGGCAGATTCTTGATTTTCACATCTGATTCTGGAAACTTGCTCCAAAGTTCTTGAAGATGATGAAGCCGCTCCTCAAACTAGGCCCTTGTCTTCTTTTTTGGCGCGGAGTCTTTCTTGTAATTGGAGATGATACTTTGAATCTCTTGACCTGTTGCCAACTGTTCGACGTTTATGGCTTCGAGCGTTGTCATCTTGATGTTGCTTCACTGTTAAGATGAACCTGTGTGGCTGATGATGATGCTTAATGATTGATGGCGATCTCCAGTTCCGTCAGATCGCTCAACTTGATGATCAATTCCAATGACCAGACGATCACGTCGGGGTCACCAAATCTGTCTAAAGTAATATAAAGCATATAACCTTGATATTTTATTGTGAGTGGCCCACTCGATCCTCCGCTATCGACTCTAACTCATAAGGAGCTATGCCCAAGCGCTTGGACTTAATCCAACCATTTCGTCCTGGGTCTGCCAAGCGGTCGCCTAACTGATGGAATCGCATTCAAGGCACGCCTCGGAGGTCGTGATGATGGAGACATTCGTGCCACATGACCAAATCATCAAGGTACAGTCCTATCCGTTGGAAGAAGCATCTGCCCAACAATGAGTTCCTCGTGCACTGCAGTGTTTATCACTCTATTCCGACGAGTAATTCTCACAACATCACGAAGAAATCTCATCTCGGCCGCAATCTTAGTTTCTGAAACGTTAAAAGTTAAAAATATTGCGTATAATATAATAACTATACAAATTCTACAGGCCAGAGACTGTATATATTAACTGTAGTTCCGCATTACTACGAGAGTCCAGGAAAAATGATGCCTTCATCATCAATTTATGACTGATTCAACTTTCTACTGTCCTGTGCGGATCCAAAATATAATCAATTAGTTTAAGTTATTTTTAAAATCAACGTCCTAGCAATTTTAATTATAATCAGGTAATGCTTTTATACAACGAAACAAATTACATTTCTACAGTTTTCGTTCATCCCTCAAACAGAATGCAAATGACATGAACTTAAATTGCACTCTAAACGACTTTGTTGGATTCCTGCCTTTTAAAAATGACAAACTTAAATTGCACTCTCAAATCTTTTGTTGAATTTTTGCTTTTAAAAACTGCATACTTTCTCACCCGCCGGCAAAAGAAAATGAACAAACGCTTTTGTAAAAAAAAAAGAATCTTAAAAGTTCCTTGCCTAGTTGCATGCAAATGACGAAACCATGGACACGTCAAAGTGAATAGTTTATGAATCCCCTTACACGTCAACAAACGAAAAATGTATCAGAGTCTGAGGTAACAAAAAACAGAGGGAAACATTTTTGAATGGAATTAAAAAAATTTTAAACATGGTAAAGGCTGACCGAATCTTGGATACGACACCAATGCGTGTCGAAAACCGGAATAGTAAAAGGAATTCCAAATGTGGGGTTAACCCACAATTCAATTTAACTGCTGCGGACATATTTAAGCGGACCCTTGTTCAGTTGGGGATTTATTCAGCGGGATTTTTGGGTATTCGCAACTAATCGACCGTGACATGACATCTGTGCAAATGAAAATCTTTTTTTATTGTGTGATGAAACGTGTTGAAAGAATTTTAAGGGTAGTCAAGTTGAATTTTTTCCTATTTTATTTAAATTTAAACAAACAGCGCGACTATTGCACAATTTTCTGACTACAGTATCATGTCTGTTTTGCCCATACTTGCAAGAGAAATGCAGTTTTTCGCAACCAGCTGCAATCTATTTATTTTCATGGCATCGTTGGTGGAGCATTGGCATGTAGATGTTGTTTATTCAACATAGCCCCAAATTTTAATGCTGTTAAATCGTGCGATCTTTTCGAAGTCCTAAGATATCCATCTTGAGAAATCAGAGGTCCATGATGTATCAGGTGTGGCATATGGCTGCATCCCGCGAGAAATAAACTTCGCCCGAGTTGTTGATTACAAGAGCCAAATTCCTTCCGAGCTGCTGAAATGGAGACATTAGTTGACGAAAAAACGTTGGACTAGGTGTCTGCCTTGAAGGCAGACAAGGTCGGAAACGAACTCACCGAGACCTTCAATGTCAAAAAAGGTTTTAGAAAAGCCAACGCGCTGTCATGTGATTTCTTTAACATCGTTCTTGAGAAGATCGTGCAAAACTCACTGGCCAACACAAGAGGCACGATCTTTCAAAACTACGAACAACTGCTGCCATACGCGGATGACATTCACGTGATTGGGCGAACACAGCGAGCCGTCAATGATGTGTTTGCTGGCATTAAAACGGAAGCGGCTTAAATGGGTCTGGCGGTAAATGAGGGCAAAACCAAGTATACGAATATGTTGTCATCGAGAAAGGACGCACAACATCGATGACTTTGCCAGAACGTCACCATAGGCAGCTATAACTTTGAGGTAGTTAAGGACTTCGTCTACCTCAGCTCCGCGGTAAGTAGTGCAAACAACATCAGTACCGAGATCAAACGCAGAATAACTCTTGCCAACCGCTGCTTTTTTTAGGTTCAAAAGGTAATTGAGTAATAGAGCCCTCTCTCGGAAGACCAAGCTGATTCTATACAAGACCTTGATCATCCCAGTCCTGCTTTACGGCGCGATGGCATGGACAATATCCCAAGCGGATGAACACTCTCTTGGTCTTTTTGAGAAAAAAGTTCTGCGAGAGATCTTTGGTCCTGTTTGCGTTGATGGCATTTGGAGGAGAAGGTTCAACCACGAACTGTATGGGCTGTACAGTGACATGAGTCTAGCCAGGTGTCTGCGGATCCAACGCCTAAGATGACTAGGCCATGTAGAGCGTATGGACTTCGACTCTGAGTCTGTGGGACAACGCAACAGAAGTTTGACCGCCCCTCCCATACAAATTGAACCACTGTGCGTCGTACGTCAATCATATTTGACATTTGAGAACTAGACAGCTGCAGTATACAAACAGACAAGCAATGGAGCGCTATACTCCGCAAGAGCGTAGAATAATTTTCTCGATTTTTTTGACCAATAATCTGTCGGTGGTGCTACGGCGGCGTGAGTCTCGACGTCGAATTCCTGGGCGAACATTCCGGCGCTTAGCTACTTGACTCAAACGGCATGGACACCACCGGACTGGTCGTTCGGGCGAGAATATCGCGGCTTTGGCTGCCGATGTCACTGAGAACGAAGAAACATATACCAAACGACGGGCCACGCAATTGGGCATCACCAGATGGACCTTACAGCGACTTCCTACACCCGACGTTGAGACGGATGAGAGGTGCTTGATGAACATGTGATTTCAACAATGCGGTGCAGCTGCATACACAGCACTAGCCACAGTGGATATTGTGAAGGAAGCGTTTCCTGTTCGTGTAATTTCCCGTTTTGACGATTTGACAAGGCCAACAAGATCGCGCGATTTAACCATCCCAGACTTCATTCTTTGGAGCTACTTGAAGTCGCGGGTTTGCGGGTTTATGCCAACAATTCACAGACAATCGCTGCCCTTAAGGAGAATACTCGACAGGAATGCGAACAGTCAGCACCGGAAATCTTGCGGAAAGTCATGGAAAATTCGATAAAATGGGCACAAATGTGTATCAACACTGGATGCAGCCACTTGGCGGATATCATCTTTTCCACTTAGCAGAAGAAAATGTTAAGCTCCAAATAAAGATTTCCATCACTCAAAATCATTTTTTTTTAAACTTAGTAAAAAAATAATTCAGAAACAATATTGGATGATTAATTTTGCGCCACCATGTATAACGTCACATTCACTAACCCCGGATAAACTGAAATACATTTCCACTGTCCAAGGGATCAGATGGTGTGGGACTGGGAGATGATGTGTCAACTGACGTTCCTTCAGAGGCAAGGTAGGGGCAGGTAGGTAGGTAGGGTCCCCTTGCGACTGGGTCGGTATTTGTGCCCTGAAGATACAAACGACAGATTCAGCTGTATAGTTGAAAGGCAGCTTGCTGTTGTGAATCACAGCACCCATACAGTAAGTAGCCTAAGTTTCTGCCAGCATGTTTTCTCTTCGGCCAGATTAAGTTTTTTTGTCAAAAAAAGCGAGCTTAACTGCTCTTATTTTTGAAATAACTTAATTTCTCAAAACACGGTAGCTTGAGTAGAAAAAAACTTTCGTCTGAGTTTTTTTTGTATGAAATTAAGATGATGCGCATTTAAAAAAAAAGCCTTCTATTGAAGGAGTTGGATTGCCAAACTTCATTATTTGGCGCCACCTTGTGGAAACAATGCTTCAAAGGATTCAGATCCGACTCTTCAATGGACTTTACTGTTCGCGAAGAACGGTTGCATTAGCTTCAATACGAAAATATTCCGTACCCTTTTAGTTAAACTTACTACGTACTTTCTTCCATGAGGAACACTGACATCCAAAAAATGTTTGTCACGTCTTGCTGGTACCTATAAGATTACACGCTGTTTTTGCAGGTAACCTAGTTTAACGGAAGAGTCCGGTTAGTTTTATTTATTCAATACAGTGTTTTGTTTTTCCCTAAAATAACATCTAATAATAATAATAATAATAATAATAATAATGGATGCGCTACAGTCCGAGGTGGACCTGGGCCTAGCTTCTCAGCAACCACTCGTGTTGTGCGTGCTATTGTTCTGTCACGAGCGGAGGGGACCTACTGTTAAATGCCGACTCCGAACGGCGAGATTGAGAAGCGATTGTACTCTTTGAGTATTGTCAGTGACTCGAAAGAGGTGGAGCCGTGAAGAAATGTTTGGTGCTTTTTCAGGAATCGAACCGAGAACATCGAGCGTAGGAGTCGACGCACCTATCCACAACGCCACGGCGCCCACTCTAAATAAAATAACATCTAAGGTGAATAATATGAAAATCGCATTTTCAACTTGGTCTCCATTTTTAGCTTGGCTTAAAATATGTTTCCCTTCACTTATGCATTCAGCGGGCAAATTGAACTATTCTGTAACTCATTAAAGTTGTTTCTTCATCCCTATTCATTCTCTGGCGCCCATCACACTTTTGCTTATTAAATTCCTTTAAAACTGGTGAAGAATACCTCGTCCTTCAGTATCGTGTTGAATATCACACGTCTACTCATTTCTATTTTCTGAGTTCCAAGAATATTTCCAAATTAATTTAAGTCCCCATGCTCTCGCCCTTAACTTAAACTTTGCGACATTGTAACGCTCGTCGGTATTAATATTTAAGGGAAGTGAGAAAATTCACAACTAGATTCTTGTCAATATAGAACTTTACTCGTTGACAAGGAATTCAGTAGGGCATTTTAATCAGCACTTAGCTGAAGTGGAGCGGAAGGGCGGTGTTGCTATGAATTTTAAATTAAAAAGTGTTATTTTTGCGTCCGTAGCAGAGATTTTCCTGCCATCCTCCTCGTTGTGATTGAACAATTTTTTTTTTCTGTTGCATTAACCAGCCAAGCGCTTCCAGGCAAAAGGTGAATTTGTAGAATGCATTGATTATATGTGGTGCGTTCCGTCTTTAAATAAACAACTAAAAAAATGGATAGCGAAGAGAAAGAAGATACAAGAAAAGTTATATGGAAAATACAGCCTTGGCCAAATGTATAAGGCACCCTTACGTTTTTGTCTTTGCTGCCAAATCACTTATCGGAAGTAATTAGTTTGAATTTTTTGGTTTCGGCTACTAGGGTTGTCTGTGTCCCCCTCGTTTCATTAATTTTTTTGGTTTTTAAAGATATAACGAATCTTAAAGAGTGTCTAAAATATTTGGCCAAGGCTATATATTAAAGGTCTGTGCCTTAACCACAAAATTATATATCAAGACGGCTCGAGAAGCTAAGTTTCTCAATCTAATCCAAGCCTAAACTCTCATAACAACTCCAGTTTCGACCTTAACTTTTTAACGACAATTGCCTACTCCTGCAAGATAGGCACCTTGGCGTGGTCCGGGGCCTTGAGCCGACCCGCAAGTCTGCTGAAGGGGTGACTCGGCCTGACACTGGTGCAAGACAACAGCTTCGAGCGGATGTGCTTCAATCAGATGGGCTGATCGGCGAACTAAGTCTATCAACCCGCTAATCCAAGGAGACAACCGACCCGTGCCCCAGAGTTGTAAAAGAACTAAATCTTTTGGGACGGCGTGCCCATTGGATGGTTCGCTGCCACGGGGCAATACCGCCTGTGTGTTAACGAAGCCTCTCCAACACCGGGCCACCTTGGGGAGTAACAATTGCCTTACCGTGCTATTGCGAGACTAGCGCTGCTGTGAGACTAGCACAACTCCGAGGCTCTGGTGCTGCTGACCACCTTCTCCTCAATTATTGGTAGAAACAAAATAAATGGAAATAAAAATAAAACCATGGAAGGCGAGCTGACTGCGGGGGATAACCGCAACTAATGCAGTAAGTCGTGTAAGTCTGAGGCAAGCCGCTGGTGTAGCCACTGGCCGGTTCAACCCAGTACCAACCGGAAAGCTGCGAAAAACCCACGACAATCTATAGGTCAGAGCACACAGACTGCCAAAAATCCAAGCAGGGGCCAAGCTCTAAATTCCTGACCTCTAGCTGAGGTAATAGGGAAAAAAGAGGAAGCGGAGGTGAACCAAGTTTAGGACTCTGTGATACCTCAATCCTCTATGACTAAAGTGACGAGGAAAAGGCGCAACAGCCCACAGATACCCAGTCCGGGACAAGCCAACGGAATGGATGAACCATTCCGAAAACGGCTCAGTGGTGCTGGCAGCAGGTGGTACTTTTTTCTTCTTCTTCTTATCGCCCTACAGTCCACGGTGGACCCGGGCACCATCTCTCGCCAGCTGTCTCCAGTTTCGCACACCAAGCCGGCCGAGGTTCCCCTCGACTTGTGTGCGCCACTTTGTACGTGGACGTCCTCTGTTGCATTATCCCACAGGCTCAAAGTCGAAGACTCTTTGGGCTGGAGCTACGAGGGGAGTTCAATATATTCTCGGTATCGGGGTGAAGCTGTGGTTGTATATATAAATTGACTTATTTATCAAGTAATACTATTATTTTAGTGCATTCATGTAAAATTTCATATAAATGCGATTATTAATTCGCGTTTTATTTAAATTAAATTCGCATTTTCCTTCATATCGATATCGAGAATATATTGAACGCCCCTCGTAAGTTGTCCATACGCTCTACATGGCCTTCCGAGAGGGCTCTATTACTCAATTGCCTTTTGAGCCCATAAAAGCAGCACTTGGCAAGAGTTATTCTGCGTTTGATCTTGGTACTGATATTGTTTGTATTGTTTACCGCGGAGCCAAGGTAGACGAAGTCCTTTACTACCTCAAAGTTATAGCTGCCTATGGTGACGTTCTGGCCAAGTCGTCGATGTTGTGCGTCCTTTCCCGATGACAGCAGACTCGTATACTTGGTTTTGCCCTCGTTTACCCCCAGACCCATTTTAGCCGCTTCCGTTTCAATGCCAGCAAACGCATCATTGACGCCTCGCTGTGTTCGCCCAATCACGTCAATGTGATCCGCGTAAGCTGGCCGTTGAACGGACTTTTGGAAGATCGTGCCTCTTGTGTTGATCAGTGAGGTTTGCACGATCTTCTCAAGAACGATGTTAAAGAAATCACATTACAGCGCGTCGCCTTGTCTAAAACCCTTTTTGACATTAAAGGTCTCGATTAGTTCGTTACCGACCTTGATGGAGCAGCGAGAGTTCTCCATCGTCATCCTGCCCAGTCTGATGAGTTTGGCAGGAATGTCAAACCTAGACATGGCGCTGTATAGCTCGTCTCTACGCAGGCTGTCATGTGCGGACTTGAAATCGATGGATAGGTGGTGTGTGTCGATCTGCATTTCATGGGTCTTCTCCAGGATCCTTGTAGGTCATGGCTTCTATTTTAATTTATAGTTTTAATTATAAGGTAGGCTTTTTTAAAGAAATAAATAAACTTTACCAAATAGCACTTACATCTGGTGTCTGATATGGGATAGAAGTAGAAAATGTTAGTGAATATTGCCATTAACCATTTATTTTTTATGTCAAAGATTCTAAGGGCTGATTTCTTTCTCATGAAACAGTTTATAACCCATAGTCCTTAATAAAAATGCAAATATGTGCATTTAATTCAACATGCAGATTCGACACATCTACAGACAATCAAACGTCGAGTCAAGTCAAGTATGTCCTCGAAATACTCGTACTGTGTGCATAGATTTTTGGGCTTAGCTCCCATTTCAAATTGTCAATATCCGGCTGACAGAGTCTTCATCTGATTTCATACAACCCTAACATCTGCAACCACAATTCCTTGTTTCAACGGAAAACCAAATTTTATGGTGGATATACTGCACCGTGTCTTATTTTGAAGTCAGTAAGTACCTAATATACTCTGCTTTCCAGGACAGCTCCATAAAACGTTACCCGACTATAAATTCTGCAGAACCCTTACCCACCTCAGCTAAGACAAGATATGCCCTTCCTGAATCCCATCCACACCACGTGCTTTTGTGTGGAAATCTCCATTCTTCTGTCTCATTGAAACGAGGACAAGACCTTTTTCTGTGCTGAAATATGAAATCCCAAAAGTTTCGGGGGATGACAATCTAAAAATGGATGTCAATCGATTAATTTGATGGGTTGGCTGCTAATGTCCTCTAATGTTTCACGAGTATACGTTTTCGTAAGCGTTTTCAATTAACTTGCCCTCCAGCTGGGTTTACTTTTCATAATGGGCCTTTCGGGGTTATACACCAACACGAGATGGCATCAAATTCTCTTCTGTTTAAGGTGGAATTTGTGTAAAATGTTTAAAGGGTTGCTTTGGTCGGATGATTGTATCCGCTTGTCATAAAAAAGTAGGACAGAGTAGACGAATATCATGTCGGGAGTCTTAGCAAGACTTAAATTCAGAGAGAGAGGGATCAGATAAAATAACCAAAGATTCATGTTGAAGTGTAATTTAGCTGATGTCAATATAAGAGAAAAACTTCTTTGGAAACATGGACTTCATGAAGAAAATCCTTTCAGCACTTTTTGCTTGAGTTTACATGCAATGCAATAAATCAGACATTCGCTACTTCCTTTTTCTCCAAAAGAAACTTCTGTTCGCATGATGGATTGCCTGACAATGACCAATCTGCACCAGATTACTGGACACGTGTCCCACAAATGGTTTCAAAACAAAATCAAAAACTTTGCTCGGTGCAAACAGTTCATTTGTGGAAATATTGGATTCATGTGGACATTCATGTTGCAGATTAATTGTGGCAAAGTGACACAAGCACGTTTCAGATAATTCCGTTTCTGTTTAACCACGTGTTAAATTTGGCGCACATTAATGAGAGCGTACTTGACAATAATCGGTCAAGTGCGAATTATAATCCCGCACATAAATACTTTTTCGAATGTTACGGATGTTTGAAAGAGGCAATCTAAATGTGCACCAAACGGGAAACTTTAAGACTTTTGTGGTTAGTTGGCAACAAACAAACATTGGAACAACGATTTTAGGGTAATAAGTACACATTAAAGGCAGAAATCTCTTTATGTCACTAAATCATAAATAAAGAGTCCAGGTAAACAAAGTCATTCACTGCCTCATGTGACAGCTGTCCATTGTGACGTTCTGGGCAAGTCGCCGATGTTGTGCGTCCACTCTGACGCAGTACTTCGTATTGTCCTCGTTTACCACCAAACCCATTTTAGACGTGAGTTTTGCACAATATTCTCAAGAACGATGTTAAAGTAATCACATGACATCGCGTCGCCTTGTCAAGTACCCTTTTTGACGTTGAAGGAATGTCAAAAGTATACATTGTGCTGTATACCTCGTCTCTACGCACAATTTCATGTGCAGCAAACTGACATAAAATTATTGAAATTCCAGAAGCACAAATGTCTTTTGAAATAATAAAGCCACCAGTTCTGTACCATTTGTCCAACATTCTCGTCGGATCCTGAAGTCAAGAGTCATAATTTTGACCTAAATTTAGGGGCACTCTAAAGCTGCGTTATATACCCTTCGAGTTTAAAGAACTTTCCTTGCAAAACACAAATTGATCATCGAATTGGCCTAAGACTTTACTTTTTAGTTTCTCATCTCTACTCGAATTTAATTCTGAGTAAATATTTCGAGTAATAATTTCCAGAAAAAACAACAAACACTTTTTTTTCACGGCTACACCTCTTTCGAGTCACTGACAATGCTCAAAGAGTATAACCGTCTAGAAAAAGCTTCTCAATCTCGCCGTTCGAAGTCGGCATTAAAACTGTAGGTCCTCTCGTCAGAGAACAATAGCACGCACAACACCAGTGGTTGCTGAGAAGCTAGGCCCAGGTTCACCTCGGACTGTAGCGCCGCCATTATTAAGGTTCCGTCTACAAAAACGAAAACTTTATAATTTCGGTGTGTCCGTCCGTCCGTCCGTCCGTCCGTCGTGTCTGTCACACTTTTTTATCTCCGAAGTTTATGAAGATATCGGCATGAAATTTTGGAATTAGGTACTTCAGACCTAGATGTCATTGCCTATGCAGCAATTTTAAAAGGTAGGGCCATTTGGGGGTGGCTCCAGTACAGGTAAAGTTGCCATTAATTTTGAAAAATAGTCGCACCCCATCGAATTATATCAATCAATCGACAGATCTTTTGAAATGAAGTAGAGGTTTGCATCAACAGTTTTTGATCCAAGGTACCGTTTGGAAAATATGGAGCCAAAGTTTTTTTTAATGCATCCCCCTCTGCCATTTCTAAATCAAAGTGTTTAAAAATCTGAAAAAAATACAAAAACTTGGCTTCATTGTGTACTTTCATTTAAAACCATTTCTAGCCTTAATAGTTTTCGAGATATTGGCCAAAAACGGTCAATCATCGACATGCGAATTTTGAAGATCTGAAAACGCAGTTTTGATGACCTCAGCGTAAGCATTAAGAAATGGTAAATTTCAAAATATCAATTCATGTTGAAATTTTGAGATATCTAAGATTTAAAATGATAACAATTTTCATTTTCACACATAAATTTCATGCTGTGTTCGACCACTCTATTCTTGATATTCGCTAATGAGTGTTAAATTTTGGATCTAACTCCTAAATGCCGAACAGATATGAACACACACACCGCAGGCATGAGCAGTGATTAGGTAGGTATGTGCTCGTATGTACATGTATGTACTCGTATGATGGAAGGGATTTTCTGTGTTGGATAAACTTGGATAGAGGTATGTATGGATGATGTTTGTTTGTTTGGATATATGAATGCATGAATGAAGGGTTGATTTGGGTTGAAGTTAGAAGAAAATTCAACTGAAATAGTTTGGAAACGTCGTTTGATATTCGGAACCTTCCCCGCGCGAGTACAACTCGCACTTGCCCAGTTTATTTGTTTATTCGTTTAATTGCATTATTAAACACTGACAAAGCTCAAAGAGTATGTCTAGAAAAAGCTTTTTAATTTTGCCGTTTGGAGTCGGCATTAAACTGTAGGTCCCCTCCAGTCGTGAAAGAACAATAGCATGCACAGCACGAGTGGTTGCTGAGAGGCAAGGCCCAGGTCCACCTCGGACTAGCGTCGCCATTATTATTATATTATTAATAATTTCGTTCAACAGAGTGCCAAAAATTCAAAACATACAAGGTGGCACAAAATAAATCATTCAATTTTGTTTTTAAATCACTTTTTTACTAAACAAAAAAAAAGATTTTGAGGGATGTCTTTATCTGGACCTTTATAATTTTTCCTGCTAAGTGGAAAAGATCCGCCAAGTGGTTGCCGCCTGTGTTGATAAACATTTTTTCCGCATTTTCCATGACTTTCCACAAGATTTCCGAGGATAACTGTTCGCATTCCTGTCGAATATTCTCGTTAAAGTCTGCGATTGTCTGAGGCTTGTTGGCATAAACCCGCAAATCCGCGACTTTAAGTAGCCCCAAAAAAATAAGTCTGAGATGGTTAAATCGGGCGATCTTGCTGGCCATGTCAAATCGCCAAAGCGGGAGATTACGCGACCAGCAAACGCTTTCTTCACAATATCCATTGTGGCTCATGCTGTGTGTACGGTTGCACCAACTTGTTGTAACCACATGTTCACCAAGCACCGCTCATCCAATCCCGGCAGTAAGAAGTCACGTCCCTGTAGCATGCGCTAGTAACAGTGACCTTATTGCCAATGGGGACCCGGACATAACGCAAAAACATAAAGCCGATTGGCCTGATGTCGCTTTGTGAAAGTGACATAAGCCCAAAACAAAAAATTGGCCTTATGTCGCTTGGCGTTATGTCATGGCACCTTGCCAATGACGCCCTCATAAAATATGGCTCAATCACTCCTCCCGCGTGAACGCCGCACCCCACAGTGGCTTTGAGTGGCTCTTCGTGCATCACACGCGGATTTTCAGTGTCCCAAAACCGAAGATTTTGTTTATTGACGTAACCGCTTAAGTGGAAATACGCCTCGTCGCCCATGATATCTTTCGATTTCGACACAAAAACGTCCTCTCCGTTGTTGAGATTGAGGATGGCTTGACAGTAATTCACACGCGACTGACGGTCAGGAGGCATTAACTGATGTACTGCTTGCACTTTGTATGGAAACATGTGCAAGTCTTTCACTAAAATTCGCTGTAGGGTCCGTCTGGTGATGACCAATTGCGTGGCCCGTCGTCTCGTTGATGTTTCTTCGGTCTCAGCGACATCGGCAGCCACTGCTGCGATTTTCTCAGCCGAACGACCAGTCCGGTGGCAGCCACGCCCTACATGGTCTTCTGTGGTTCCAATCTGTTCGAGTTGAGTAGCTAAGCGCCGAAATATTTGCCCAGTTGGCGCGACACAATTAGGAAATCGACTGGATGGCACAGTTGGTTAAGTGCCTGCCCCAAGTTAGAGGGATCCCAGGTTCGAATCCCAGTGAAATCGAATCTGGTCTAGTAACCATTTATCGTTGGGATCAAATTAATGGCACTGGTTGCTACCTGGCAGTACAATGGACCAATTTTGAGTTTTAAGTCTGAGTGCTCCAGTAGTGTTTCAAAAATCCTCCGAAAAAAAAGGAAAAAAAAAATCGACATCGAAATTGACGCCGCGCCAACACCACCGATCGCTTACTGGTCAAAAAATCGACGCAATTATTCCATGCTCTTGCGGAGTAGAGCTCTCCATTGATTGTCTGTTTGTATACTGCAGCTGTCTAGTTCGCAAATGTCAAATATGATTGACGTACGAAGCCATTTGCAAAAATTATGACATCTTTCGATAGGATGATTCATTTTGCGCCACCTTGTACAAAAGCCAACCCCAAATACGTCCACATTTATACATTTTTATGCATAGAATTTGAAATCTAGGTCTAAAGCAAATAATTCTCTTTTTATGCCGAAATTTTCTTCAATGCAGGAGCAGCCGATAGTGTGATAGACGGATGAACAGGACAGACAGACATACCAAAATTATGAAGGTTCCGATTTTGAAAAAGAAACCTTTTATAAAAATCCTATTGTGCCCAGCTCGATATGCAAAACCTTTTCGAAAGCAGAGAGGTAATCAAATAAAATGAAAAAGTAAATTCCAATAAATCCTCATAAATAAGGTAGCATTTGCCGCAACAGCATGCGGTCAACAGTTAAATTTGTCCCTCCTGCTTACCTTTCACCTTTTTCATGAAGTGCAAACGGTACAAATTTCAAAATTATTCCCACCGGTGAAAATAGAAGCAAATTCACATTCCATTATTGGCGCACTTACCCGAACGTGCTGTGTTTGGTAATGGCAGAGAATAGGAGCATTTGTTGGCCGTTGCGATTCCAAACGTGAGAGTATGTGCGGCGCCCCTTAGGATATACAAATTATAAATGTTTTATCGTGCTTTCTGCGATGTGCTCGTATAACCCATTATATTCCTCCTACGTTTCTTATTTCCGGTGAACATTAGGAAGGGACAATTTCACGAGGAATGTACATACTCGTATTAAAGCCAACAGCACGCACAACAGGAGTGTTTGCTGTAGACGCCAGGCCCAAGTTCACCCCGAATTGTAGCGAAACCCAAAGAAGATGAAGTATTAAAGTGGGGGAGAAGTTCGGATGGCTTAAATTTGGAGTCCTTCCCGTTTACGGGAAAGTGATAAAATAACTTTTTCGAAGTGTATTTGACATCTCGACATTTGCCCATTAAGTTGGCGGAAGTAATATTGCAAAAGTTTGGTAACATATGATCACAAATGTTACGAATTCAGGTGCGACTGGATGGAATCAAACTCTTTAATTTGACACATTGATGTCCGAACTTTTGGAAAGTTTCTGAACATGTGTACATGTGGGTTGTGATTACCACTTGAGGTAAACGATAGCCGCTAAGGGAGGACAGCATGGGTAAAGTTGGTGTTTCCGTAGGGATAAATGTGGCGGGAGGTTAGGAGTCAGGAATTCAAAAACTTCAATCGTTCAATATTGGGTTACATACGCTGGGGTAGGAGATTCCGGTTTCCAGCTGTGCGTAGATAGTACCACATGAATGACAAGGTCATGTCCCCCTTTCGCCAGAAATAGTGCCCTTTGGTGTGTGTTTGGAATGGAGCGAAAAAAATAATCAGCGTTTAAGTGGTGGTGATGAAACCTGTATGCATGCCTTGTTCATATTTCTGGTTCAGGTGTTCCCTTTTTGGTGTCAACGTGTGGTGTGTGAAAAGCCAATACATTTTTGAAAGTCAACAATTGATTCGAATTTATCGTCAAATGGGCATCATTATGGGTTTCGGTTTCAGATAATATACCTGAGATTCAAAAGAAATGGGATCTCCTTTTACTGTGCCAATTACCGGAGGCGCGTATAAGATCTTCTCTGTGGAACACATCAGAAAACTTGTATGTTAACTCATGGGTAGCTTTGGTCTGGTCACTGTGAGTGTGGAATGGCTTTAAAATTGCTTCAAATTAGCCGCACCCAACGTTTCTCATTGAAAATTGAAGTAGAAGTTTGTTTGTAAGAAATTAAAATCAAACAAGAAAGCAAATATGTACATTAGGGGTTTCGTTTATAATATTTTGTCACAGAATCCTTAAAAAAACAGAATCGGTTGTTTATCCAGTGAGGTTTCTATGTCCAGTGAGTGAAATTGAATTGTTTTTCGCGTTTACTGCAATTTTCTCAGAAATATGCGCCGTAGTGGAAGATTTCACGGCGATTGAAGAACAGGCGAAACGAGTTGGTGTTAAGGTCAATGAGGATAAGACAAAAATATATGCTGTCGAGCAAGAAACGATCCTCCGCACAGCACCCAGGGCAAAACATTACAGTCGACAGTCACAATTTTGAGGTAATGAAGGAGTTTGTCTACCTCGGGGCAAATGTAAACTCCACGAACGAGATCAGAGTGAAGATCCGACGTAGAATCGCCCTTGGCATTGCTACTTGGGTCATCAAAATAACTGGGCTCAAAACTCATGACTCGAAGCACCGAAATTATGCTCTACAAAACTCTTATTCTTCCAGTCTTGCTATATGGAGCCGAAAGCTGGACACTAAGCAAAACTGCAGAGCTGATTCTTGGTGCCTTCGAAAGAAAAATTCTACGTCGGATATATGGTCCCGTCTGTGAGGAAGGCGAATGGAGGAGAAGACACAACCGCGAACACTATGAGCTGTACCAGAATGTGGATGTAGTCCGGAAGGCAAACATCTGTCGACTGCACTGGTTCGGCCACATCGAGCGCATGGACAACAACGCTCCAGCTAAGAGGGTCTTCGAATCCGAGCCTCTTTGTTCGAGAAGGAGAACCTCCGGTACAAAGACTAAATTCATCGCGGACGTAAGACAGCTTGGTTTTGATGACTGGAAGGCAGCGATATCCCAGGCTCGGACCCTCCATGGGCCTGTTAAGTAGAAGTATTTGTTTTTGTGACAGCATTTTTAGACAGAAATCTACGACACTTAACTTCCTTTATTTGACGAATTTTCTAACTATGCAAGGTTTTGTTTACGAAAAGGTGTGCATTAGATTTGTTGCAGGAAGGCAGGGCCTGCACATACAGGGTAAAGTTGTTGACCGCACCTAACTTGGCGGGATGCCAGCAATGATACCTGTTATTGCGCAGGTCAAGTTGACATACAGCCTCCAAGCGGCGCCCTCTGGATAGACGAAGTTAGAAGATGTTATGGAAGATAATCCTGCCTCGGATCAACGGACGGACAGTCAACATCGACGACACGGAACGAAGGAGGACTTCTTCTTCTTCTTCTTAGGGCGCTACAGTCCGAGGTGGACCTGGGCCTCACTCAACATGCCTCTCCAGCCAGCACCATCTCTCGCCAGCTGTCTCCAGTTTTGCATACCAAGCCGGCCGAGGTCCCCCTCGACTTGTGTGCGACACCTTGTACGTGGGCGTCCTCTGTTGCGTTGTCCCACAGGCTCAGAGTCAAGGACTCTTCGGGCCAGAGCTAAGTTGTCCATACGCTCTACATGGCCCAGCCATCTTAGGCGTTGGATCCGTAGACGCCTGGCCAGACTCATGTCGCTGTATAGCCCATACAGTTCGTGGTTGAACCTTCTCCTCCAAATGCCATCAACGCAAACAGGACCAAAGATCGCGCGCAGAACTTTTCTCTCGAAAAGACCAAGAGACTGTTCATCCGCTTGGGATATTGTCCATGCCTCTGCACCGTAAAGCAGGACTGGGATGATCAAGGTCTTATACAAAGTCAACTTGGTCTTCCGAGAGAGGGCTCTACTACTCAATTGCCTTTTGAGCCCGTAAAAACAGCGGTTGGCAAGAGTAATTCTGCGTTTGATCTCGGTACTGATGTTGTTTGTACTGTTAACCGCGGAGCCAAAGTAGACGAAGTCCTTTACTACCTCAAAGTTATAGCTGCCTATGGTGACGTTCTGGCCAAGTCGTCGATGTTGTGCGTCCTTTCTCGATGACAGCATATACTTTGTTTTACCCTCGTTTACCGCCAGACCCATTTTAGCCGCTTCCATTTCAATGCCAGTAAACGCATCATTGATGGCTGGCTGTGTTCTCCCAATCACGTCAATGTCATCCGCGTAAGCTAGCAGTTTAACAGACTTTTGGAAGATCGTGCCTCTTGTTGTGACAGCGCGTCGCCTTGTCTAAAACCTTTTTTGACATTGAAGGTCTCGGTGAGTTCGTTACCGACCTTGATGGAGCAGCGAGAGTTCTCCATCGTCATCCTGCTCAGTCTGACGAGTTTAGCAGGAATGTCAAAACTAGACATGGCGCTGTATAGCTCGTCTCTATACACGCTGTCATATGCGGCCTTGAAATCGACAAATAGATGGTGTGTGTCGATCTGCATTTCCTGGGTCTTCTCCAGGATCTGCCGCAGTGTGAACGAAGGGGGACTACTATATATATATATATGGGTCGTAGGCCTGCTAAGCAAGTAAGTAAGATATGTTGCAGGAGGCGGCAACTTGCACCAGTTCATCTGAAAATGAAATAAGAATATTTGGGTTAAAAATCCTTATGTTAGTATGTAACTTACCAGACAAATTCCCGCCTCCCCGCGATTCCTTCCAGTCCAGTCCTTTGTGTAGAATGTTTTTTTTTATATACAAATATAATTTATGTGATTGATACTTACCCCGAATCAGGTTAAATTAATATTATTAATTTTAATACAGATAAAAACAAACTTGTTTTGATATGCATTTGTTGAGAATTGTCAAAATGACAAGGACGGACATATGTTAGATTTTCATACTGACAAGAACAGACATACAGGTTCGGTTCGGATACCTCAACCTCATAACCAACCTCATAATCGTCCATCTACTCGAGGGAGTGCCGCCAAACTCCCGCCTAAATTTCCTTTGGACATAAATGAAGTACTACACAGTATTGTACCGCTGAGCTATCCAAATCCCCTTTTCGGTATCCCAAGCAATCATTTTAAAAAATCTAAATAGTAAACTGCCAAATAAAAAAAATAAGTCGATTACTCACGCAGAAAAAAGTTATAAGGTTTTGTTTTCGTAGCACGATTCGTGCGCCACCCTGTATATTCCGCGCATTCTTCTTCTTCTTCTTCTTAGGGCGCTACAGTCCGAGGTGGACCTGGGCCTCAACCAACATATGTACCTCTCCAGCCAGCACGATCTTTCGCCAGCTGTCTCCAGTTTCGCACACCAAGCCGGCCGAGGTCCCCCTCGACTTGTGTGCGCCATCTTGTACGTGGACGTCCTCTGTTGCGTTGTCCCACAGGCTCAGAGTCGAAGACTCTTCGGGCCGGAGTTAAGTTGTCATTACGCTCTACATGGCCTTGCCATCTTAGGCGTTGGATCCGTAGACGCTTGGCTAGACTCATGTCGCTGTACAGCCCATATAGTTCGTGGTTGAACGTTCTCCTCCAAATGCCATCACCAACTTTTCTCTCGAAAAGACCAAGAGACTGTTCATCCGCTTGGGATATTGTCCATGCCTCTGCACCGTAAAGCAGGAGTGGGATGATCAAGGTCTTATACAGAATATACTTGGTCTTCCGAGAGAGGGCTCTACTACTCAATTGCCTTTTGAGCCCAAAAAAACAGTGGTTGGCAAGAGTTATTCTGCATTTGATCTCGCTACTGAAGTTGTTTGTTTACCGCGGAGCCAAGGTTGACGAAGTCCTTAACTACCCCAAAGCTATAGCTGCCTATGGTGACGTTCTGGCCAAGTCGTGGTTGTTGTGCGTCCTTTCTCGATGACAGCATATACTTTGTTTTGCCCTCGTTTATCGCCAGACCCATTTTAGCCGCTTCTGTTTCAATGCCAGCAAACGCATCATTGACGGCTCGCTGTGTTCGCCCAATCACGTCAATGTCATCCGCGTAAGCTAGCAGTTGAACTGACTTTTGAAGATCGTGCCTCTTTTCTTAAACGTTCAAATATGAGAATTTCAATGAGGAAATTATCAGACGTCATGAGCATAGCACATCTGACTATATCAAATTTAGAGTCCGACTATATAAAATTTAGAGCTTCGGCCGAAAAACTGACCTTCGGTCGGACTCTTATCAAATTAAATGCCCTAAACGTCTGACAATAGTACAATTGTGTGTTCAGACGATTGCAAAATAACTGACAGTTTCTGATCTGACAATGAGTTTTCTGGAAATGATGATACTAATGGTGGCGCTACAGTCCGAGGTGGACCTGGGCCTAGCTTCTCAGCAACCACTCGTGTTGTGCGTGATATTGTTCTCTCACGAATGTAGGGGACCTACAGTTTAATGCCGATCCTGAACGGCGAGATTGAGAAGCGATTGTACTCTTTAAGTATTGTCAGTGACTCGAAAGAGGTGGAGCCGTGAAAGTATCAAAGATGTTTTTTTCGGGAATACAATACAGTCTCTGGCCATATTATAAGACGCGCTATGGATTTTATGTGAAAATACGACTGAAAGAAGTCATTGACATTATGCATGTGTAATGCAACTTATCAAAATAAAAACATAAACAAAATAAAAAAAACAAAATAAATGACCTGCATGTTCCACTAAAGGGATCGCGGGAGCAACGCACTCCACTCGATCCTCCGCCATCGACTTTAACTCATCAAGAGCTATGCCCAAGCGCAACCAGTGGAGTTTTTGGACTTGGTCCAACCATCTCGTCCTGGGTCTGCAAAGCGGTCACCTACTTGATGGAATCGCATTCAAGGCACGCCCCGGAAGCCGTGATGATGGAGATATTCGTGCCACGTGACCAAGCCATCGAAGTACAGCCTTTTTCGTTCAAAGAAGCAGCTGCTCAACATTGAGTTCCTCGCACACTGCCGTGTTTCTCACCCTATCCCGGCGAGTAATTCCTACAACATCACGAAGAAATCTCATCTCGGCAGTGATCTTAGTTTCTGTAACGTTAAGAGTTCAAAATATTGTGTATAATTTAATAATTATAAAAATTCTACAGTGCGTCTAATAATATGGCCAGGGACTGTACACGGCACAGAGTACAGAATGAACAAAAAAATTTTCTGACACTGCCTGTCAACGGATCCGCCAATTTAACGTTTAACGTTGTCAGGTAGTTCGCTATTGACAGCCCACTTGCAGCTCTTTGTAAGAACTCAATGGGAGACTTCATACCTAAAGATTCTGATGTCAGATTCGACTTATCTACACCGATATCGCAATGTCTAAGAATTAACGTCGGAACACTCGTAAAAATTGCTTTTGTTAAGTAACAAACATTTGTGGCAAAACGTTATCGTAAATTTCGGTCAATAACCTCATTATGCCCTTACGCACATGGCGTTTATTACAGACATTGTTTGACAAAAATAATTTCAGTAGGTCTGAGTACCTATTAACGTAATAGGAACTTTGATTTTATGGGGAACTCCCAAACAACATAAATTCCTCTTTTGTTGGATATGGGGTAGTAAGTTAATTACAAATCCAGACAGTGATTAGTATGCCCATCCTTCTAAATGCGGGTATAATCGTATTGCGAATGATATATTAACGTAAGTCGATAAATCTGTAGACGTAAATCAGACGCCTTGCTAAGGACAGTAACTTCAAAAAATCAAATGACAAGATCACGATAAAAGCGACAGAAACACTTTTGTCACTATAAGCCTAACGGTGTTATAATAAGTAGTTTGACAGTCAAGGACTTTAAATTGAAGCCTCTTTAATACAATACATATTCGTTCGTCTTCTATTTTACTTCAGTTTTCTGCTAACTGCCAAATGTATTCGCATGTATTTTTCCGTAAATGTTATCGCCTTCTCAATTCTAATTACTCCCCTGGGCGTAATGAAGTAACATAAGATGCAGAATGCTAACGATTCCCAACGTATGGACTGTTTATTTGCATCTATTTGGGAAGGCAGATATTTATAAACAATGACATCTGACTTGGGATAAAATTAATGGTCGTAGGGTATTTTCAAAACCGTAGTGGAGATGAGGTTAAGGAGGAAAGCCATGTCACATGTCAGTAGTCCTAACGTATCACTAAGTGTAATAAATGAGCGAAACTGAAGTGAAAGAAAGCAAATCATGTAGACTTCATTATTCGCACTATCATCATAATATTTTTTTTCATTGATTTTCTCTGCATCGAAAGACATTATCGGAATGATGCTGATGTCATTGTGATTTATTGAGTCGCCAAATGTGTGAATGTACGAGTAGTGAATGTATTACACGGAAAGCTCCTTATGCTTTATTCTATGCTATGCCATAGATACATTGATTAGATACAGAGTTAGGAACATATCATAAATAAATGCTTCTGTCTCAAAGTCAAAGGATCTTTCATTAATCGCTTCCTATCTTTAAATTTAAATAAAATAAAGTGTGTGTCAAATATCACAAATTTTGTATTCCTTTGAAAGGTATATCGATGTGTGGGATATAACATCGTTCCAATGTCCGTCGCGTCTTCTGTGGGTGGCGCACATCCGAAATGTCAAATTTTCCATGATGATGGCGCACAGATCTGTACTTATTAGGACAGCCCACCAGACCTTTCTATGAAGCAAATTAATGATTGGGTGTCTCTCACTCATGTATGCCGTTTACCGAAATTATCAAAGAAATATGCTCCTAAGTGGATGCATCTTTATGACGCCAGAGTCGGATAGGAGGCAGAGGACGTCATAGTCTTCCTCTTAATCTAAACAGCTATTGCAAAAATTATTGAAGACCATTTCAAGCATTTTTTTTGTGCGCACTTATGAGCACAATTGTTCATATCTTGAGAAAGAAAAGCCTTTTGGAATGTTTGTGATCTAGTCTAGACCCTATCAATCCAAAGGGTTTGACACGTAACGCCTTTTGTCTATGTCAGTCTTTCGAGTTTTTTTTAGCAACATTTTCAGAACCGGAATCCTTAACACTTCCTGTGCACTTTTCCAGTGCTTGCTAGAGCAAGGCAACGCCGCACGATGGTTCTGAAGGCACATCAAACTTTCAACTTTCGGAGCTGTGGCTTCAAAACGGCACTCAGTGCTAATTGGGTTCTCAAAAGACCACGACCACACACAATCGCATAACTAAACTGACAAGTTCTTTATGTAAAGGCAAAAAAAGAACTGGATGGCGCAGTTGGTTAATTGCCTGCCCCAAGTAAGAAGAGGGGTCCCAGGTTCGAATCCCAGTGAAATCGAATCTGGTCCAGTCACCATTTGCCGTTGCCGGGATCAAATTAACGGCACTGGAGTAGGTTGCTACCTGGCAGTACAATCGACCAGTTTTGAGTCTGTACTGCTTCAAAAACACTCCAAAAAAAAAGGTTACTTCATTAACCGCTTCTTATCTTTAGTTTTAAATAAAACAACATGTGTTTCAATTATCATCGATATTTTTTATTCGTTTGAAAGGCCCATTGATGTCATTACTATTGAATAATGGAATACAACATCGTTCCAATGTCCGCCGCGGTTTCTGTAGTTGGCGCGCATCCGAAAAATCAAATTTTGCATAACTCTGGCGCATAAATCAGGCTGAATTTGACCGATGGAATGGCTTATTTTTTATTTTCCTTGTGAGGGGTTCTTTTACATGAAGGCTTCCTCGAATCTTCGAACTTCGAATTCTGTCATGTTTTGTTACTCCTGCTGTCATGCGAAGCATCTTCATCTCAGCTGCCGTTAATTTGCTGTCATACTTTTTGTACATTGTCCAACATTGTGCACCATATATGAGCGCCGGACGTACAAATGCGGTGTAAACCTTTCCTTTCAGCTTAGGGGACATTTTTCGATCGCAAAAGATAGCGGAGTTTTCCCCCCACCTCATCCACCCTACGCTTACGCGATGATTGATGTCATCATCACAAGTTGCTTCGTTATTGATCATAGTTCCCAAATATTTAAACTTTTCCCACTTGGGAAGCACTTTTCCATTCAAGTAGATGTCTGGAATAGGGCGGTGTGGATCAGAGAATGGGCCCAAAACATCCACCCGTACATCAAGTCCTAGTTGCAGGGACGTTTGATCTTCACTTATGATGGCTCCATCATCGGCAAAGAATAAATGATGCACTTTGGGGTCCGTCACTTTTCCTTTAAGCAGGAAGGACAGCAATAAACAGCAAAGGACTGAGAACGCTTCCCTGTTGTACACCGACTTTAATTGGGAACTCTTCAGTGACTCCTGCGGGACACCTTACTCTTGTTATTGCTCCCTCATACATATCCATGATCATACGCACTTAAGGTTCTGGAACTCCTTTTTGTCTTAGCGCCACCCATAAGAGATCTCTTGGTTGTCTATCAAAGGCTATCAAAGGCTCAACTAACACCATATGCAAGTCCTTTAAGGCATCCCGATATTTTTCTGTTATGATCCGTATACTTTAGATTGCATCTGTTGTTGATTTACCTGAGACAAACCCGCACAGGTCATCCGTATTATTTTCCCCAACTTCAAGGAGTGTGACATCAGCTCGACAGAACGGTAGTTATCGCAGTTTCGCGTATCGCCCTTTCCTTTGTGCAAAGGAAGAAGAATACTTTCATTCCACTGATTTGGCATTGGATCACCGCTCATAAGTTTGGAGATAAGAATCATGAGGCATCTGGACCCGATTTCTCACTTCTTTTTCCAGAACTCAGAGGGGATCTCGCTACGCCAGACATTGGTACCAGAAATAAAGGCTCTAAACTCAGAGCCACTTGCCATCTTAATCAAATTTCAAGAAAGCCTTTATTTTATTTAACGTACCGGTAAATATGAAGCAGTTTTAAGTAAAAAGAAGTAAAAAAAGAACAAAAAATAGTGAAAACCTATCTTTGAAAATAATTATTACATTCCCCTTTATTTTATAACTTGGTATCCCCTGGCTTTCCTATTCGTCTTAGTTGTCCAATATCGTTATTCTCGGAATACTCCATAATTCAACAAAAACTAGAAAAGGTAGGTACCTGGAAGCTTCTACCACAGCACGCCAAGCTCGGCAGAAAATTTTATTGGAGTAGTTTTCCCTTTGAATCCGTACGCATGTACTTGTATCTTCTTCATCTTCTCCAATGAATTAAATATCAGTTTCTCCTTTCATCCTTTAATCACTGTATGGGTTTTCAAGCAGACACCTGTCTTGTCCTGGCTTAAGTGGAGTGTAATATTCGCATGTGATATTTGAATTTTCATCAAAAGTCAGGATGCCATAAAATTCCTGGAAGTGGTCTCAATGAAATCGAAAATGGTGACATGCTATCGCTCATGTTATTGTCAAGAGTACAGAACAACATTCGCCTGTACTGGGTGCCTGCCCGTAGAGATATTCCAGGAAATTATAATTGTAATTTCGTCTTACCCGACATCCTTTCCACACTGCCTTGGTGGCGGGAGTATGTTTTTAGCCACTTGCAAACTGTTGGTCAGAGATGTTGCAATTCAAAAGACAAACAATAGAGCTGTTATTAGCACTATGTGTCGCATCTCCAAAATGATGAGGAGTTGTTTGACTGAGAAAGGAAGAATGTTGGAGAGAATATTCTCCAGTTTCTATGTATCTTTAGGACTCTTGCGTCACTCAGATGTTTGCACTTGGTAGCCCTCTTCTCGGCAAAGTACTTGCAAAATGTATACTGTGTGTCATGGAAAGTTTCAATTGCTCCTCATTGAATGGATAAGAGGATGAACGTTTTGATATTTGCGTGAGTGCCCACTGAATAATTTTTCAGGTAGGTTAGGTTTTTGTGTGTTAAGCTTTCGAGGAATATACTCAGAACATTGAAGGTACAGCCACCTTGGTTCTAAATAATAAGGAAGACTATATTACAATAGCTGTGGACGCCGTGGTGTAGTGGGTAGGTCGACTCCTACACTCGATGTTGTCGATTCCCGAAAAACACCAAACATTTTTTCACGGCCCCACCTCCCCATGCTCAAAGAGTATAACTGTCTAGAAAAAATCTTTTCCAAATCGCCGTTCGGAGTCGACATTAAACTGTGCTGTTGTTGAATGGAGGGGACATTCGTGAAAGAACAGCAGCACGCACAACGCGAGTGGTTGCTGAGAAGCTACGAGGGGCGTTCAGTATAATCTCGGTATCGGGGTGAAGCTGTGGTTGTATATATAAATTGACTTATTTATCAAGTAATACTATTATTTTAGTTCATTCATGTAAAATTTCATATGAATGTTATTATTGATTCGCGTTTTATCTCTAGTCAAGCAGAATCATAATGGCAACTGAGACGATGATGGTGAAAATTGAGCATCGCGCTGTAATTAAATTTCTCACTAAGCAAGGAAAAAGTCAAAAAACTATTCATGAAGAGATGGTGGCTGTTTACCAGGGTTCCGCACCTTCATTATCAACTGTGCAAAAGTGGTCAAGTGAGTTCAAGAGAGGCAGAGAGAGCATTGAAGACGACCCCCGCTCCGGCGCCCCGGCTTCTGCTTGTACGGGAGAAAGAAAGTGAGAATCGCATGCTGTAGAGAGCTTTTGGAGATGTGTAGTGAGAACGCGGACGGTGTTATGGATCGAATTGTTACTGGTGACGAAACATGGGTCCACCACTATGACCCTGAAAGCGAACAAGAGTCCATGCAGTGGCATAAAAAAGGAACAGACCCCCCGAAGAAGTTCAAAGTCACTCCGTCTGCCGGGAAGCTCATGGCCACAGTTTTTTGGGACTCAAATGATGCCCGACTCGAATATATTCCCTGGAAAGTCTCTATAGCCTGATATTCAAAGCAGGCTACCTACGGCCCGTATCGAAGAAGACTCAGAAGTGTCAATTGGTTGCCGATCAGTTGAACTTTACATAAGGGAATTTCGTTTCTCATAAGCGGTCACATATACCATATACTGGGTGGGCCAAATAAAAGTTTCTTTTTAAAAATGAAATAAAAGGAGCAAAATTAAATTGTTTCAATGTATTATGGCTTTATTAGTACGAACAAACCAAGTGGATGCCTTGGTTGACTTCGCAGTAGCGCATTCTGTCACCCAAATTTTCCAAGACCTTGTTGATGGTTTCGGGCTGTATCTGTAACTCACGGATTGCTTGGATGATATTGGCCTTAAATGCTTGAATCGTTTCCGGATTATTGGCACAACATCGGTCCTTCACGGTTCCCCACAAAAAAAATTCCAAAGGGGTCAAATCGCATCTCCGAGACGGCCTCGGCCAATTGACATCGCCAAGACGCCTGATTTCACGATTTGGATATTTGCTGCGCAAAAGATCGATTGTGCCATGGGCTGTGTGGCATGGCGCGCCATTCTGCATGAACCAGACGTCGTCCAAATCCATGTCTTTAATTTTAGTAAAAAAGAAGGACAGTAAGCCCCCCCGGCAGCTGACCTCCTCGTGGTGGGGGGCGGGCAACAGGTTTGTTGTGTGCATATTGTACGCCACAAGCCTGGCTAACGAAGCGCAACCCCCTCGGATGACAAGAAGACCTAAGACAGCCTCGGATACCGCCTACCCTGGTGTGCCAGGGCCCCATTCGGAGTCAGGCCTGAATGGTGGCAGTATGCGAGCGTCTGGTGGCCGGCCTGTCCCGCTCGGCAGCCGGTCGGGCTCAGCCCGAAGCAGTTACGAGCAACCCGGCAGTGGCCTCGTGAGCCACTACGGGGGTGGGAGGGGGATCACGCCATGCACTAACCAGTGCGTGCGAGGGTTAAAAGGTAACGGACAACGGCATCGGCTTAGGATAGGCACATGGAACGTCTCATCGCTCACAGGAAAGGATCTCGAGCTGGTTGGAGAAGCTGCCAGATATCGGTTAGATATCGTAGGCATTTCTTCGACCAAGCAAAGAGGATCTAGAACTGTGGATCTTTCGGACGGGTGGAAACTCTTCCTGTCGGGAGTGGCACCTCAAATGTCTGCACAGGCGGGAGTGGGGATACTCACAAGTCCCAGGCTGGCAGACAGGGTATTGGAGTGGATACCGTTAGGAGGGAGAGTCGGGATCTTAAGGCTCAAGCTTGAAAGATCAACTTTGGCTCTAGTGCAGGTGTATGCACCGAATCTAGAGTCAGAGTATGCGACTTTCCTGGATGAAATTGATGCTGCCCTTGACAGGGTGGCTGAGATGGATTCCTTTATTCTGATGGGTGACTTCAATGCTCACGTTGGTGTGGATGTAACGACATGGGGAAGTGTGATTGGGAGGAACGGTGATCCTCATCAGAACATGAACGGAGAGAAGATGTTGGATTTTTGCTGTGCAAATGGCATGTCCATTATGAACACCTTCTTTCCATACAAAGACATCCATAAATACACATGGTACCGTCGGAGTCTTCAACAGAAATCGTTGATAGATTTCTTTGTGGTACCATCGTGTGTGAAACGGATGGTTTGTGACGTTCGTGTGTTGAGAGGGGCTGAACTGTCAACTGATCATCACCTGGTGTTGTGTACGCTGTATCTTTCTGATAAAGTACCTCTTCTGCCAAGGCGGAAACCAATAGTGGTTACACGCATACGGTGGGAGAAACTACAGAACAGTGAGGTGCAGCAACATTTTGCACCGCGCATATCCGAAGGGTTTGAGCAAATTCCAACTGTTCCATCGCATGTAGAGGACGAATGGCGACTGTTTTCAACAGCTGTCATTGCTTCTGCACGTGATGTTTGTGGGGTGAAGCGGCTTGGTGTGGCGGCTGGTGGTGAGAAAAGAACTGCGTGGTTTAAAACACCCGGAGTTCAAGAAGCCATCAGAGAGAAGAAGAAGACCTACAGAGACTGGATTCTCTTGGGGAACTCTGATTCTCGTGACCGGTACACTGAGGCACGAAGAACTTGCAAATTGGCTGTGCGAGCAGCTAAAGAGCAGACTTAGAAGGAGTTCGGCGAGAAGTTGGAAAGCGACCATAGATCTGCGAAAAAGGTGTTCTGGCAAACCATTCGCCGGCTCAGAGGGAGGAAATACAACACCATCGAAGGAGTCAAATCCAAAGATGGTGTGTTGCTTTCCAATGAGGTGGACATCTTGCGCAGATGGAGCGAGCACTTTTCGGAGCTGCTCAATCCCGAACAGGGCACTGAGGGTGACAGACCTGTAGTCTTGAGTAGGGCGGAGAATAGTCCAACGGTGGAGGAAGTCATTTTGGCGATTGAATCGCTAAAAGTTGGCAAATCCGCCGGTGTGGATGAAATCCGGCCAGAAATGCTTAAGGCTATGGGTAAAGAGGGAGTTTTATGGCTCTCTCGTGTCATTAAGGTGGCTTGGGAACGCGGTGAAATACCTGGTGATTGGCAGACTGGGGTGATTGTCCCTCTCTTCAAAAAGGGGGACAAGAAAGAGTGCTCCAACTACAGGGGCATATCTCTTTTAAGTCTCCCAGGTAAAGTCTACGCTAAGAATGGTACTTGAGAAGGCTTGGGAGTACACCAAACCGATCTACAGTTGTTTTGTAGATTTGGAAAAGGCATACGACCGAGTTCCTCGAGGTAAACTCTGCAGGAGTATGGGATTGATTGTTCTTTGTTGAGGGCCATTCAATCTCTATACACAAACTGTAGCAGCTGTGTTCGGGTTAACGGTAGTAAATCAACACCTTTCACCGTGGGCGTTGGACTTCGCCAAGGGACTTCGTTTTGTCACCTCTCCTTTTCATTATATATATGGACTGGATGTTACAGCGCAGTCGAGGCGAGGAATGTTTCACATTGGGAGAGTTGAGGGTAAGTCATCTTCTTTTTGCAGATGACTTAGTCATCCTCACATCCTCCCAGATAGAACTCCAGCGCGCGCTAGATAGGTTTGTGGCCGTATGTGCTGATGCTGGGATGAGGGTTAACGTGGACAAATCCGAGGTTATGGTTATTTCCAGAACTCCTGTTCAATGCACTCTACATGTTAGTGGAGGAATAATGCTGAGCTTTCCTGTAGGATTGGTCAAGCTGGGTCAATTTTGAAACAGCTTGGTCGATCTGTAATCAGGAAGGACGAGCTTGGTGTCAAAGCCAAGTTAGCGGTTTTTAACGCAGTATTTGTTCCAACTCTCACCTATGGTCATGAAATTTGGGTAATGACCGAAAGAATAAGATCGCGAATACAAGCTGCCGAGATGAGATTTCTTCGTGCTGTTGTGGGAATTACTCGCCGGGATAGGGTGAGAAACACGACAGTGCGCGGGGAACTCAATGTTGGGCAGCTGCTTCTTCGAACGGAAAGGGCGCTACTTCGTTGGTTTGGTCACGTGGCACGAATGTCCCCATCATCACGACTTCCGAGGCGTGCCTTGAATGCGATTCCGTCAGGTAGGCGACCGCTTGGCAAACCTAGGATGAGATGGTTGGACCAAATCCAAACACTCGCCTGGTTGCGCTTGGGCATAGCTCCTGATGAGTTAGAGTCGATGGCGGAGGATCGAGTGGCCTGGAGATCTCTGGTGAGTGGATTGCCCCCGCGACCCCTTTAGTGGAACATGCGGGTCATTGAAAATGAGATGAGATGAGATGAGAAGGACAGTAAGCATGGCTCTGTAACACCCACCGTTGACCGAAACATATTTCCCAGCCTCATATGAATGGTTCAATGATGCCACCACTCCACACCACAATCCGCACCAAACCGTCACTCTCTGTGGATACACTGGCTTCTTAACAAAAACGTACGGGTTTTCAAAGCAACCAAATGTAAACTTTAGCATGCGACATTCCGGCAAACCCTTTCTGTAAACAGTACATAGTTTGCGTACAGCTGCTAGCATATTCACTAAGATCGACATGCTCCTTTGGCCAAGACTTGGCTAATTTTTCAGACTTTCCAGTTGTATTCCCACCTTCTGTCTATAGTTTCAAAAACTTTTCAAGCGAAAACTATAGCGTTTTTTTCTCTCCTTCTAAATGTCGTACACTAAGGATGGCGATGTAAAGTTGAGGAGAAGCTATCTCCATCTCTGACTGTAGCGCCGCCATTATTATTATTATTATTAAGGGTGAACCTCGGCCTCAACCAAATGCCTTCCGCTCTGAATGGCGAGTAAGTTAAATGTGCCCTCAACATATGCACGTTACCTTAGTCCTAGTCACCTTCTATTGCACTGTTCCAGAGGTTTAGGGTTTTTGAACTTGGCCTTGCCAGATGATTTGATTTTCAAGGCTACTGGCGATGTCCTGGTAGGAAAGGTGCACCAAGCCATCCATAGAATTTGAAAAGCCGAAAGCATGTCTGAGGACTGGAATATCAGCTCAATATGACCCATCCACAGAAAAGGTGATCCCATCTCATGGAACAACCTTACGTAAGCACGTAAGGCACGCACGATGACATAGACATAGTCACACCCAGATGCGGCAACTTTATTTGTTAACGTACTCGCCGAAATGAAAATGCGCCTCGTCAGAAAAGGATGATTTTGCACCAGAAATCGTTGTCCAATTCAAGCTGCTCTAAGGCCCAAACTGTTAAACGATTACGAAGTGGATGGACGCGTTGCTGAGTCAATTGGACCATGCAAGCGAATAATCGGAGATCTTTGTACAGAATTTTCCTCAGGCTAGTGCGTGAAATGTTGAGCTGTTGGGATCGATGACGAGTTAATGTTTGTGAACTAAGTCTCACACTCTGGGCCACAGCAGCCACATTCTCAACTGTGCGCTCCGAACGAGGGGGGATCATGAGTGTTGTCTTGTTGTTGTTGTTGTTTTTTCACAAACTTGCGTACAGCAGTCGAGGTGGGTGCTTCATTTCGGCCAAAACTTCTTTTCAAAAAAGTCCTGTTTGGGCTATACAGCACTCACTTTGGAAATAAGTTTTCAATATTTCATAGCGGGAAACAGCTGTCAGTGTCAAAATAACCTATGATTTAAAAAAACACTAGATGGCCCTCTCTATATATGTGCTTCCGTTGCCCAGTCTTCTCTTACATAGCGTTGTAATATTTGCTTTTCACTTTATTTTCTTGAGTCCGGGTGGGCGGACAGGTTCAACGATTGCAATATTTAGACCCTAAAACTGTTTCACTGTGGACATATGCGATGGTCCAGTAGTTGGCTGTCAATATGTCAAAGCTCTCCGCTACACCTTATTTAAGGCTTAGATTTAAATGCACTCAAAAGTATGAAGTTTTGACACTTAGCAAAGTATTCAACTTAATATTATTTTAATACTCAGTTTAAAAGGAATCTTGAAATTAACTATATGCAAAATAAATAATAAAAATAATGGCGGCGCTACAGTCCGAGGTGGACCTGGGCCTAGATCCTCAGCAACCACTCGTGTTGTGTGTGCTATTGTTCTTTCACGAGTTGAGGGGACCTACAATTTAACGGCGAACGGCGAGATTGAGAAGCTTTTTATGGACAGTTATACTCTATGAGCATTGTCAGTGACTCGAGACAGGTGGAGCCGTGAGCAATTTTTTTTTAAAAAATTCGTACCTGACTGAAAGTCTAATGCGCATGGGTCGACGCACGAGCCCACGCGGCCACGGCACCCAAAAAATAAATATCTGTTCGAATATAAGAAGTTTACTAGCCTTTTTCTTGGATTACCTTTAATATCTGCTCTCCTGAGTAACACAAAAGATGTCTATAAATTTCCCAAATTCAGAACAAATAAAACCAAATGTTTTGTAGTTAATTTAAAATGTATAATTATTATATATTAAATCTTGAAATCTTACTCACTAACATTTATACACTTTTTTTTCATAGAGTACTCGTATTTACAAAGATTACATACATGTACATATCTTCTTGAATTGTTTCTTTTGAGAATGAGCAGAAGAGAACTTAAATCACTAAATCCTTACAACTAGGCGAAATGTAGCAGTCTCTCGGAGGAACGTTTTTCGACCACGATACCCGTAGTCTTTCGCGTCAAAGATCCTTGTTCGAGTTTAGCATTGGAGTAGTAGCTGAGTGTCCATTGCCACAGTTTTCAACGAATGTCGTTTGCATTGTCTAAAAATAGGAAAAATTATAGTAATTCTGAGATTAAAAGCGTCGGAGGTTTTTGAAACTCTACACTGGAGCACTCAGACTCAAAAACTGGTCCATTGTACTGCCAGGTCGTAACCTACTACAACCTAAAAGTGGTTTGGCGCACATACCTGTCTTGAGAGATCTCTTGTGATGGTCATGTCTCTTACACTTGTGAGATTGTAATTGCTTCTTGTACTCGGACTGATGTTGTGTAGTCTGGATGTGGGGTTGCTTTGATTGAAGGAACGATCCTCAACACGAACACGACCGCATCGGCACTTTTCAAATGCGTTACGGAACTCTCGACGAAATTTTCCTATAAAGAAATTAATTATTATTAATTAAAGTAATTATTAGTAATTACATTTAAATGATAATATAGATATATATCTTTAGTAGTGTAATTTAAATTTAAACGTAATTAATCAGTTTAAATTTAGATTAAGGTCGAAAAACAATAGTTTTTATTATTTTCTGGAAAGCCAAAGTCGGACATTATTTTTAAGGCTTCCCCAGGATTCTATCCAGGGTAATATTCTTTATCTAATTCACATACCAGACAGATAACATCATGCGTGATTTTTACATACTGCAAACCACATTCACCAGAAATCATATAGTAATTTTGTATTTAGCTTCGGCCGGAAGTATCTTCGACTCTGAGCCTGTGGGACAACGCAAAAGAAGACGTCCATGTACAAGGTGGCGCACACAAGTCGAAAGGGACCTCGGCCGGCTTGGTGTGCGAAACTGGAGACAGCTGGCGAAAGATCGTGCTGGCTGGAGAGGCATGTTGAGTGAGGCCGAGTTCGAGGTATGGATTGGATTTTACAGTGCAGTCGAGACGAGGAATGATTCATATATGCTTTTTGCAGATGACTTAGTCATTCTCACATCCTCCCAGATGGAACCTCAGCGCGCGCTAGATAGGTTTGTGGCCGTTTGTGCTAAAGCTGGGATGAAGCTTAACGTGGACAAATCCGAGGTTATGGTTATTTTCAGAACGCCTGTTCAATGCACTCTACATGTTAGTAGCACTCTACATGTTAGTCCCATTGAAACAGGTGGAGAAGTTTAGGTATCTCGGGGTCTTTTTCACGAGTGATGGGTGGAATAATGCTGAGCTTTCCTGTAGGATTGGCTGGGTCAATTTTGAAACAGCTTGGTTGATCTGTTATCAGGCCGAGCTTGGTGTCAAAGCCAAGCTAGCGGTTTTTAATGCAGTATTTGTTTCAACTCTCACCTGTGGTCATGAAATTTGGGTAATAACCGAAAGAGTAAGTTCGCGAATACAAGGTACTGAGATGAGATTTTTTCGTGCTGTTGTGGGAATTACACGTCGTGATAGGGTGAGAAACACGACTGTATGCGAGGAACTCAGCTGCTTCTTCGGAGGGAAAGGGTTGTACTTCGACGGTAACGTGGCACGAATGTCCCCATCATCACGACTTCCGAGGCGTGCTTTGAATGCGATTCCACCAGGTAGGCGACTGCTTGACAGACCCAGGACGATATGGTTGGATCAAGTCCAAAAACTCGCCTGGTTGCGCTTGGTCGCGCAACAGTCGATGGCGGAGGATCGAGTGGCCTGGAGATGTGGCTATAAGAGTCACTCGAAAGGGCCAATTGGAGCAACATCATAGGCTTATCCCTGCTCAAACGCAGTTCCTGTCCGGTTCAAAGCATTCCAAAATGTAACGAAGTAAAAATGCTGGTAGACACTGTCAAAATAGATATGTCTGGATATTCGTAAAAACAATCGCAGACTCCCTCAAAAAATAATTTCTATCTGACGTTGATGACATCATTCTAAAGGACTCTGTTTTTTGTGAACTTTTTCTATAAAAAGTCTATAGCACACAACGAAACAACATAAAATAGGATAACTTCACTAACCTTTTGGATATCAACTACAAAGCAGTTCAAAGCATCGAACGAGTTATAAATATTGGCTGACAAATAAACGAGGCTGTGCAGAATATCTGTACAAAATATAAAATGATACCAAACAACTGACTGGAATGTTGTCAAAGAAAACACTCGATTGAAATTGAAAACAAACAAGAGAGCAGAAGATACTCATATGCGCTCATGCAGCAAGCGAACCAATCATAGTTTCTTTTAGATTCGTTATTGATTTCAATTGAACTGCAAGTCTTTCGGAGTGTGTGCAAAAGCCTTCCACTGTGTATTCATTTTGATTTTTCCTAAATGGTTAACGAGTGGCATTTTAAATTGTTTTCATCGATCCGAAAAGAGTTCGTACGGATAGTGGAGGCACTGTAAATTACATGCTAGGATTGAATGTGTGGTAAGCGTGTGTTGGCGGAACATCGAAAATATATTCAGAAACATTGGCATAGGGAATCCATTTGAATCCATCCATTCAACTGCATATGAAAAATATTCGGTTTTAAAAAGGTGTAGGTAATCTGAAAGACAAGCTGGATGTGAAGTTTAAGGTATTGTTTCAACTGTAGGGTATGTAGGTAGGTAGGGTACCCTTGCGACTGGGTCGCGGCTCACTGAGACCAACAGTTGCTACGCTACGGCGGCACCAATTTTAGCTTTGCAACGTCAAATTAATGTGATCTTGCACTACCGCTGTGTTTACCGATGACTCTAGCAAGATGTCCTCTATCAAATCAGCTTTGCGTTGAAATCTCTAAGAACAATTTTGGTGTCATAGCTGGGACGTTCTTCGTACGTTCTTTCTAGGTGATCATTAGTATCATGTTTTCCTTCGTTAGGGCGTGCGCGCTGATTAGGCTGATGTTGCCGAATTTAGCCCATTTTTTTCTTCGGAGGGTTTTTGAAATTTTACTGGAGCACTCAGATTCAAAACTGGTCAATTGTTAATTTGATCCCAACGGGAAATGGTAAGTGGACCAGATTCGATTTCACTGGGATTCGAACCTGGGACCCCTCTAACTTGGCGCAGGTACTTAACCAACTGCGCCATCCATTCGTGTTGCGTATCGGCTTACTATTCTGGTGTATTTCAATCAGAAAACTTTGACATTAAGAAAGCTGCGCAGATTGTACAGCAAATGAACCTTACAATCTTATGTTAAAAAGAGCCTCTTCAATTCTTGCTTATTTTCCCTAATCTGGGAAAGGTTTGTTATGCTATGACTAAAAGCTACAATTTCCCAACCATTATACCGTTCAGGAGTAGACTGCGGCAATCAACTCGTGCCTGAAATACAATGCTTAAAAGGGACATCATCGTTTGCAGGGAGAGTCAAGCAGCAATTAAATCCTTGTATTCTGTCGCATTCTAACAAAAGATAGCCCTTAAATCCCACAAGCCCTTCAATGAAAAGACCAACCATGCCACCATTCACCTCATGCCGAAACACAGTGACAGACATCATAACACTTCACTCTTGCCCAGCGGCTAGCCGTGGTACATGACTCTGGCTACAACTTAACATTCAATAAAGTTTAATGCGATTAATTCAGTCGCAGGTAAACTGAGGGCACGATGTGCCTTTCTAGAATGTAAATTTAACCTCCAGATATTCGCTCTGCATAATCAGTATGAACAGCCCAGCACTTAGGATATTCATCGGGATTATAATAAGGGAAGCATGCCAAATTGGACGGTCTCCCATTTAGCAACTTCGGTAGAAGTTGCAGAATGGGGAAGAGAAGGAAGCTGTTAATCATCTTCTCTACAGATGAAATACCCTCTCAAAGGAAAACTCGCTTGGGGGTAACTGCCATTCCATGCTATAACAGCGACGTGAAGAACATCAGCATCGACCAACTTAACCGCTTCATCAAATGCTCAGAGTGGCTCAATGGATCATGCGATCCCCGTGGTATCACAATTGCCCTAGACTGGTCAAAGTCTGCTGCATGCTATTCTTGAGAGGATTTACTGATAATGGTTTTTGAGTGTAATGTTCATGGTTCGATACTCGAAATTATGCGCACGTCATGATCTCTTGTTGTTCATTGAGTATAACTTGTTGCTTGTGTATAACTTGTTGTGTGTATAGACTTGTACATACAGTCTATACTCTCAAAAACTTAATACTTTTAAGTTATTAATTTTTTATTATTAATAAAGCGTGTAACTTGGGAAGTACTTACGCCGTTTAAACCAAAAATACATAAAATAAAAGGAAATATGCTATCCATTCTTAACGCTTCTTATGCGACACCCTGTACCTGCCTACATGCAAGACAAACGCGGTCATAAATGAACAGAAAACACAGCCACCCTCAGCTTAAGCAGGAAAAATTTGGGCAACGTAATAGGAGTCCTCACAGAGCACTGTGCATCACATGAAGTGTCGGATTTTTCACTTAGTCCTCAATTAGAAGCTGTCGAGTGAACATCTGTAGAACACAGTGAATTTTTTTTTATAGTTGCAAGTACAGTTATTTTTTTCTAGGAGTTTTTATATCATGCTGTCGACGGTTCAAACTCGTACTCTTTTCCTTTACGAATTCAAACTAGGACATAACGCGTCTTTGGCAGCCAAAAACATAACTGGCGCATTTGAGAGTATGGCGGTAAACGAACACACCATTTAGCGTTGGTTTGGTAAGTTCCCTTCGGGAGATCTAAGCCTCGAAAACGAACCGCGTGGGAAACCGGAAACGGTAATTGACGAGGCCATTTTATGAGAAACGGTGGATGCAGACCCAACAAAAACGGTGCGGAGCATTGTATACAACATGGGAGTGTCCCTCATGTCGACACCTATCTCAAATAGGAAAAGTGAAAAAACTCGACCCCATGAATTGAACGAGGCCCAAAAACTACGCCGCTTAGAAATCTTTGCATCGCTGAGTCAAAGACATCGATATGCATCGTTTTTGCACCATATAATAACATGTGATGAAAAGTAGACTTTGTATGCCAATCGTAAAAGATCTGGGCAGTGGTTGAATGCAGACGAAAACCCAAAGCACACCCCCAAAAGGTTATGGTGACAATCTGGTGGACATTGAAAGGACCAATCCGCTTTTCATTTCTTCAACCAGGGGAAACGATAAATGCAGTCAAGCGTTGTGAGTAAATCGACATAATGCATACGAAATTGGCTGAAAAGCAGACAGCGACGGCAAATAGGCATTGTCCAATCCTGTTGCATGACAATGCCAGACCCACACCTCGCACGTAACGGTACAAAAGCTGCTTCAGTTGGGATTCGAAATTCTTCCGCATCCACCGTACTCTCCACATATTTCTTCAACGAATTACCACCTTTTCCGCAGTCTGGTGTCATTTTGTCGGCAAAAGGAAAATGAGCAGAGGTCAGAAGCCTTTGAAAACTTTTTATCGTCAAAAAATAAAGGCTTCTATAAAAAGGGAATAATGGACCTTGAATCACGGTGGAAGAAGGTTATAGAAGTCAATGGTTCATATTTTGACAAAATAAAATTTTATAAAAAGCAAATATTGACTTTTAATTTTTTGAAAAAAAAAAAAATCCGACATTTCATGTGGTTGTATCATATATCATATACACCCGATGAAAATAATAGATGCAACTCCAAATACCTTACATTTTACGTTTTTAGCGTAGCACAATGAAAGAAATAGTTAAAGTTCGCAAAACAAGTTAATATATTTGAATTCTATACACTTTTTATTTTCAATATTTTCAATATTAACGATAATAATTTTTTATGAAGATAAAATTGTGTGAAAATCGTGTGATCAAAAGAATAGATACACTTCAGATTGTGATTGAAACTCAATTATATCATAATTTTGCCAGTTTTTTGACAAAAAGGTTTAAAATATTTTATTGTGATTACTTGGTATCAAATAAGAAAAAGGAAATAAACATTTTAGGTTTACCATGGCTCGAAATAGTCAATGTAATACAAAAGAGTAAGTTTTGCTTCTTTCGCACATAAATACAAGGAAAATCTCTGCGTGAGATCGAGAAATGTGAAACTTTATTTAGCGCAAAATGTTTTAAAAGCTGCATCCCAAAAATAAATTCATGGCAGATCGAAAAACGATTGCGGATGATCGCAATATAATAATGCTATCAAAAAGTGACCCTTTTAAGTCATCAAAGGCAATTTCCGCAGAAATTGACAACACCGTTAGTGATCCAACAGTTCGTGGTCGCTTACAAAAAGACAAACTTCTCGAACGAATAGCTACGAAAGTTCCGCTAGTGAAAAAAAAATATTGGGCATGTTGCTACAGTTTGCCATGACACATGCAAATTGGACGAGTGATATCGGTGAAGAAAAATGGCGAAATATTTTGCTGTGCGACGAAACAAAGATTAGTCAATTTGGGAATAACTGTGAAAAGAATGAAGGGCTTCTCAAGTCAAGGAATTCCATAACTGTTGCAAAAAAAAATGCAGTGAAAAATGGAGGCGCCAACATAATGGTCTGGGGATGTTTTTCTTAGAATGATGTTCGTCCAATATTGCAGACTACGAACAATATGACGGCAGCCGAGCACAAAGACATTTTGCAAATGGTAATGCTATCATACACCAAGAAAATCATGCCTCTGCGTTGGGTCTTTCGGCAGGATAACGACCCAAAGCATACTTCCACACTAGTAAAAAAATGCTTTGCTCACTACAAAATCAACCTACCAGCTTGGCCAAGTCAATCTCTAAGCTTAAACTCTATTGAAAACTTGTGGGAGCATCTAAAGAAGAAATTGTTTGAGCAAATGTTTACCAATATAGACAAACAGTGATAATTTGTTCAAAAAACTTGTTATGAAATACCAGTAGAGACATGTCAAGCATTCATCAGCAGTATGCCGTAAAGGATGGCAAAAAATATAATGCAAAGGGGTAACTTCACAGGGTATTAGTGGTAATTGGTTTTGCAACTGAAATAAATAAGCATTTTAGCTCTTCATTTAAATATTTTGGAAAAAATTACAATGTATCTATTTTTTTTGATCACACGATTTTTATGTGCTAACACAATTTAATCTTCATAAAAAAAAAAAAATCAGGTCAGATCAGGTGTGTATTTCTCCAACGAATTATCACGTCTTCCGCAGTCTGGCGTCATTTTGTCCGCGAAAGGTTTTCCGAAGCCGAGCAGAGGTCGTAGAAGCCTTTATCGTCAAAAAATCAAGGCTTCTATAAAAAGGGAATAATGGACCTTGCATCACGGTGGACGGTCAATGGTTCATATTTTGACAAAATAAAATTTTATAAAAAAGAAATATTGACATTCTAAATTTTTTTAAGTATACGGATTATTGTCTGAGCTCATACAAAGAACAGTTTTCATCTTACTTGCATTTTTTGTTTAAATCAGGTAAGCACTTTCCAAGTTATACGCTTTTGACTTAATAACTTAAATGTCAGTCAGGAAGAGGAGCTCTATGTGCATCAATTTTGCTTCTTAAGACAAAAGCAATCCAGAAAATGTTTGCGAATAATGATTAATTAATGAGTCTTCGGAGCAATTGATTTTTGGTCCATTAACAAAATATACGATGCAGTCAGTTATCGAACATCTTTTATTCATTCAAATGGAAAATCGAATAGCCAATTAAAAAATAAATCCTTGTAAAAGATTCCGTACATATATTACTCTCGTTTCAGTATGCATTTTGCTCTTCAATTGAAAGAAGCAATCACCAAAAAATGAAGAAATCGTACTCACCAAGCTGTACATCCCCTTTGCATTCCCCAGTAATAACTACCTACCCCAAGGGTCGTTGTAATACTTTCCTCTTGTTTTTCTCATTCCAATCCTTCAAGCAACGAGTGCTACCATGACTTCATCAGATTCATGTCTAAAAAAAAGCACTTTCCCCCTAAGGAATCGTAATAGCTTTCCTGAATATGGCAGACGCAGGCAGCATATGAATGGATCACACTGAACGTTCGCCGTATGCGAGTTGAGGTATGAATTTAACATTAGACCCACTGACATGCATCCATTCGAAATATCCTGCAGACACAGTTCTTGCATAAATCACGAATGAACACCTCTGCTGTTTAGAAAGAGGCAACAAAAAAAACTGTCTCACTACGCGAACAGATTCAAACACACGTACTCGCCTGCAAGTGCTTCGATGCTCTTTCTGCGTTAGCGTTCGCATGTGGGACTTAAATTTTACGAGAAAGAATGGGAAATATTGTTCGCACATCAGACGAACAAGTTTCGTCCTCGTCATGAAAGAACACATCAAAATAATTTGAACGGGTGATGGGCGCCCGGGAACGAAACACACAAATTCATGTAGACACTAGAGCATGCCTTCAGGACAGAGGGGGTGGTGTTGAAAGTGTTCTTTTATGAAAATGGCGATGCAGTAAACAGGCACCAGTTCTGTTCAACGAAATGACGATATACAGTAGCTAATTAAAATGACAACGACTTCCGGTTTCCTTCAGCACATTGCTCTCGATATAAGGTTTGAAAATGGTTCAAGGATTCCATCGGTGGTGGCACTCAGTGCTCATTTCTAGTGCAGATTGGGAGATTATGCAAGAGTTTATGGCAAAAGTTCTGCCAGCATAAATGGGGGTGGTGTGCGAACACTGAAACAACAGACAATTAAGTAATGGCCCATTCTGCATTTCCATTGAGAGCACAAACAATGGCCGTCGCCACAAACAGCTGGTATCGGGTTAGAGAAGCACCATATTGCCACAATATGAGGTCGGGGAAGGGGCGGATACCCAGATACACGACAGCACATCCGGCTAGCTGAAATGAATGCAGAATGCCAGGCTTTGTTGTGGAATCAATGATGTTTTGCTTGAAATTTAATTGTTTGTTTCGGTGGTTTTTCTGGAAAATGTGACTAATGTGTGGGAGAATGACACAATCGAGATATTTTTGGAAATTGATTGCTGATGTCACTGCAATTAAGAAAACGGGGGCATCACAAACAACAATCGCATTCAATTATCTAGAATATTCAACTCTGATCATGTCCAGTGATATGTATCTCAATCCATCTCATTAAAGTCCCTGGATACCAGAGCATTCAAAAATAGTCATTCTTTTTTTGTTTTTCTCCTACCTATCAGTCGATTCAGGGTCCTTATGGAATACACACAAATGTAGGCACTCTAATAAATTGATTTCAAGAGTTTATTAAGAACATGTCATAAATGTGTTATTAAAAGGTCTTCCAATAAGAACTTCCGAACTTTGACAGTTGATAGGGGCTATATCGTTGAAGGCACATCAGTCATTTATTCAGTCCGTTTTGCCAAATCATCATGGACGGACATAGCGTTCAAAAACACGTACAAATGACAGAATAGTTTTTCGAGATGGGTGTTCTGTTCGGGCAACTTCCCGCGCGACTCGCCGCAATCGTCCTTAAATTTTATTCATAAACTTAATACAAGCAGTAATAGACTAAAACTATTTACAATTGATTTGACTTCCTTTATTAAACTACTCAAAACAACTAGAAATATGCAATTTTCTAGGACGAGGAAAAGAGGGCATGTCTAAGAGTGCTCTTGTTAGTATGAAAATCAAATGTATTTTGGATTTAATTTGTTATCCGTAACATTCGCGTCATAGGTTCGTTAAGACCGTAATTGGTACGATGGAACTTGAGATGGAAGAGAGGTTTTTTTTTTTTTTTTTTTGTCGTAAGTTTTTGTCACACTACACTGGAGCACTCAGACTCAAGACTGGTCCATTGTACTACCAGGCAGCAACCTACTTTTACTGAAATTTCAGGCGCTTCTGTGATGAGAAGCCTACATCATCAGCTTTCACCTCATCAGCGCCGAATAACTGCCACCTGATCCGAGCAAAGGCGGGACAATGGCAGAGGAAGTGCTCTGCAGTGTCATCGTCTTCTCCACAGGCGTCACAGAGGGTTTCGTCACTTAGGCCAAGAACACTTCTGTGTTTGGCGAAGGTGTAGTGCCTCGTTAGTACCCCAATAAGTTGTCTGCAGTCTTTTCTGTTAAGAGATAACAAGAAAGCCGCGGATTTCTTACAGAGCATTATTTTTAACATTTTTAATGTGGGCTCGAAAATTAAGTTCCTTATCGCAAATGACACCTAAATCGCGCAGTAGAGTATATGGGAAGGCGCTTGCGGAAATATGTAATAGATTGGCACTTGATAACATTTAGCGCAAGAAAATTCTTTGTCGAAAAAGTGTTCAAATCCATTTGAAGTCCCAGAGAGTCAGCAGGGAATAGAAATTGCCTTACAAATTTGTATCTTGTCCGCGTAAACTAATAGACGAGAGTATTTTATTAAGTTGTCAACGTACAACGTACGTTGTCTGGGTACAATAGATCTTTATGGTCGCAGTACTAGTGTTACATACATGACACACCCCGTGCTCTTCAAGTTGTCAACTTCATTAATTGACCGGATGAAAATCAGAGGACCAAGGTGGCTACTCTGGAGGATTCCAGATGTGGCTATAAAAGGATTAGATACAGAGGATCAAAAAATGACTTTATACTGACGCTCTTCAAGGTACGATTTGATCCACGCGATAAATCCAGACTAGAAACCAAGGGCTTTGAGTTTCAATAACACAATCGCGTGCGAGATTTTATCAAAAGCTTTGGTAAAATTAGTAGCAACAAAATCGCCATCTTTGACATCTTCCAATGCACACAAAGTTCAACCTAGAAGACCATTCGGAGTGTGGTGGATAAGTTTGAGTCCACTGGTTCAGTAAACGATAAACCAACACCCGTACATCGACGAATCCCAAGTTCTGCCGAAAACATCGCCGCTTACCGTGAGAGTGTGCAGGAGAAACCGAATCAGTCGATTTCGCGTCGCTCACAAAAACTCGGCCTTTCACAGACCACAACTTGGCGAGTTTTATGTCGTGACTTGGTTCTGCATCCGTACAAAATTCAACTGACCCAGGAGCTGAAGGTAAACGACCATTTTTTTTTCTTCTCCACATGCGTCGTGGAGGGTTTCATCGCTGAGGCCAACCACACTTAGCTGTTTGGCGAAGGTGTAGTGCCCCGGTACTACGCCGGTGAGTTGTCTGCAAGCTTTTCTGTTAAGAGACAACAAGAAAGCCGCGGATTTCTTACAGACATTGGGGAGCATCCGCTTGGTCTGTACACATCCTGGAGAGTCATGCCAACCATCGATACAAGCCCTAACCAAGGACGCAGGTAGTCTCAGCGTAGGTTCAGGTCTTGAGAATGCCTCATCTGATCCTCGCCTAGCAAGTTCATCGGCGATATCATTTCTTGTGATCCCGTGGTACCCCGGGACCCAGACAAGTCTTAGCGAATTTAAGCAACCGATCAAATTCAGAGAAGACTTGCATTCCTGAACTATCCTGGAAGTTGTTGAGCAAGGCCTTAAGCACAGCCTGGCTGTCGCTACAGACGCAAATACTTCTCCCCTTCCACCTATTCTTCATAATATAGCTCGTGGCTATTAGGATCGCATAGGTTTCCGCTTGGAAAAACGACGCAAATTTACCGAACGAGGTGTGCAGTCTAAAGTTGTCGTTCTCCACGAAGGCACCAGCACCGGATCCTTCATTGGTCTTGGAGCCGTCCGTGAAGATTCGACTACATTCCTTTCCTGGCTCAGATTCTGGCCAGAGCCAGTCCCGAGTGCAGGGAAAGTCGACTTTGTATGTTCGTAGCAGCTGGACGAACGACCATACACAACGACGTGTGTGTGCTGAATGGGCTCTGCAGCAATTGAAAACTGACACCAATTTACACCGAAAAGCCATCTTTAGTGATGAAGTCCATTTCTGGATGAACGGGTACGTCAAGAATCAAAATTGTAGAATTTGGGACGATACCAATCCACATGACATCCAAGAGTGTCCAATGCATCCCGAAAAAATCACGGTTTGGTGTGGAATGTGGATTTTGGGCTTGCGGCATCATCACGTTGGTCAGGCCTTCACCATCAACGGCGATCGCTACAGGTCGTTGATTACCAACTTCTATTAGCCTGAATTCGATGATATGGACACCAACGAGTTGTGGTTTCAATAGGACGGCATTACGTGCAACACAGCACACGCGTTATTTGAAATTCTGCACGAGCGATTCGAGGCCATGGTGATCTCACGCGGAGGTGATGTGAAATGGCCACAGAGATCATGCGACTTAAACCCGTTAGAATTTTTCTTGTGGGGTTTTCTGAAGTCGCAGGTCTATGCGAATAAGCCACAAAACACAGCGACCCTTAAAGCCAACATAATACATGACATCGCATGGATCAAATTCAATCTGATTTATGCGGTAGAGTCATGGTAAATTGGACATTTCGGATACGTGCTAACCTGAAAAGCCGCAGCGCACATTTGAAAGACTTTGTATTCCGTACATAATGGCATCGATAAATCTTTCAAACGAATAAACAATTCCAACAATGTCTCATACGCACATTGTTTTATTTATATTTAAAGATATGAAACATTTAACGAAATAACCTTAATATTTTTTACACACTCTCTCAGATTAAAAAGTAAATTTTATTGTACTTACCACTCATGAAGTTGTAAATTACAGGATTAACCGCACTATTTGCATAACACAACCAATGGGAGCACAAGGAAAAGATCGTAGTTATTTCTCCCCCTTGCAGATTTCCAGTATATCTGTAAAAAAAAAAACATAAAAATCAATGCATGTCTATTTCAAATTTATGTTTTCAGCAAAATTAAAAAAGAACTGCCCGACAAACATGAAATTCCCTGAAGTGTCTCTAATTTGTGTGGATTTTATCATTGCAAAACTTCACCGTAGACAACATAAGTGCGGACAACTATCCACCATTTAGTCAAAATCTAATTAGTTTTATGCAGCATTTTGAAGTGGCTTCGACTAGACACTGGATACACAGACCATTTTCACAGATTGTTCACCGCAGAGTTGTGAGTATATTCCAATGGTTTCCCGCTCTCATCCAATTAAAATGGGATTAATGGAATGGGAAAAGTTTGCTCAACATGTCTCGGGGATAAGTTGAATCGTCCTTTGAATTAGATAATTATATCCTCTAGGGTATACTTCCGTTGCAGATGCCGACAATTTTGATGAAAAGCCAACTGATTGGGGTTTCATGGAAATTCAAATAAACTTTATTCCTAAAACAATTATTTCTGAAGAAAGGGGCAGAGCAGTCTATGTCTGGTTCAATAATCTAATATTTTCATTGAAACTCCGATGAAACATAACTATTGGTTTCTTCCTTTGAAATACCAAAATATGCCTTAAGCTCAAGTTTTGCTAGTTATCGAACTTTCGAGTGTCACTTATAGAATTCAGATTCGATATTTGAATCAGAACCTCAGGCTCAGAAATTCTGATAAAATTTCGGTCAAATTCGATTTAATTCATTAACAAAGTCTCCCTCAAAAGCGATACAATCATTCCAGCACCTGTCTAACTTTTGAAAAAAAATCTGAAAAAAATCATCTCTTATTGTCGAATATTTTTAGGAGGGAAACAAGTGCTCCTCTCTTGAGAAAACAACAGAACGTACAACTCGAGTGGTTACTGAGGTAGCTAGCCTTAAGTCCGATTACTATATATTCCGACAGCCATAGCGTAAAATATTATAAAGTCGAAAATAGTTAAGCCACACTGCTATCTGCAGTCGGCCACCTAACCTAACCTAACATCCCGTACTAACACGGTGACACTCTGTTGGGTACAGGGAGACAGAAGAGTTCAAGGAAGTGGGAGGGCGGACGTACTGACAGTTGAAGGGAACCGGAACTGGATAAATTTCTAGGACTACCTTATGCCAAAAACGACTGGATGACGCAGTTGGTTAAGTGCCTGCACCAAGTTCGAGGGGTCCCAGGTTCGATTCCCAGTGAAATCGAATCTGGTCCAGTCACCATTTGCCGTTGGGATCAAATTAACGGCACTGGAGTAGGTTGCTACCTGGCAGTACAATGGAGTGTTTCCATGAGGGACTTCCAAACTCTCACAGTTGATAGCTGCCATATTGCTGAAAGTACATCTGTTAACTTAGCTGCCATTTATTCAGCCTGTTTTGCCAAATCACCACGGACAAGCACAGCACAACACGTGCTAATGTTTTAACAAAATGAGTGATCTTTCCGGGCAACATTCCGCGCGATTCGCCCATTTTACGGTCACCATAATCGACCTCTCGAGAGGACTATTCGCACACGTACGTCGACGAAACGCAAGATCTGCCAAAAACATTGCCGCTGTCCGTGAGAGTGTGTCGATCTCCTATCCGAGGCAGTCGATTTCGCGTCAGCACAAGAACTCGGCTTTTCGCAAACCACAACTTTCATCGTGACTTGGACTTGCACCCGTACGAAATTCAACTGACACAGGAGCTGAAGGTAAACGACCATAGACAACGACGTGTGTTCGCTGAATAGACTATTGAGCAGTTGGAAACAGACTCTAATTTTCATCGAAAAATCGTCTTCAGCGATGAGGCCCCTTTCTGTGTGTAAAGAAACAAAATTTCGAATTTGGGACGATACGAATCCACATGAGATCGAAAAGCGTTCAATGCATCCCGAAAAAATCACTGTTTGGGGTGTATATCGGGCTGGCGGCAGCGTTATAGGTCCATATTTTTTAGAGAACGATGTTGGCCAGGGCATCACCTAATCATCGAAGATTATCGAAGATATTTTGGCCTGAATTAGATAATATGGACGCTAACGACTTGTGGTTTCAAAAGGACGGGATTACGTGCCACACAGCTCACGCCACATTGAAAATTCTACACGAGCGATTCGAGGGGATGGTCATCTCATATGGAGATGATGTTAACTGGTTACCGAGATCGTACGATTTGAGCAAATTAGGTTTTTCTTGTGGGGTTTTCTGAAGTCGCAAGTTTATGCGAACAAGCCGCAAACCACAGCGGTTCATAACCCATGCCAACGGTCAAATTCAATCTGATTTATGTGCCGGAGTCATGGAAAATTTTACATTTTGGATGCGCTCCATCCACGGAAGTCGCGGCACAGACTTGAAAGATGGTACATTTCATTCATAATGGCATCGACAGGTCTCTTAAACGAATAAAAACCTTCCATGATATCATCTCACACACACTTTGTTTTATTTGAATTTAAAGATAGGAAGCTCTAAATGAATTACCCTTTTTAAATTATTTGAATATATAGACCTTGGAATATAAGACCTTGGAGGCAAGCAATAACAGAAAAATATCCGGAGTACTAATAAACAAGGAAGGGAAGTCAAATAATATGGGGCTGTATATGAGCACCTGGTACTGGCAATTTGCATTTACTTGATGAAATTCGTGGATAAAAGTTTTTATTTGAACATCTTCAAACAAAATGTAAAGATAATGAACCAAGGCATAAATCCCATATTTGTATGACTTTGAAGATTTATAATTGCTCTAAGGTCATTGCAGCACCTCTTCAAAGTCCTGATTTGAATCAAGTATAAAATCTCCACTAATAATGGCGGCACTAAAGTCCGAGGCGGACCTGGGCTTAACTTCTCAACAACCACTGGTGCTGTGCATGCTATCGGTCTCTCACAAGTGGAGGGGGCATACAGTTTAATACCGACGACTCCGAACGGCGAGATTGAGAATCTATTTCTAGACAGTTATACCCTTTGAGCATTGTAAGTGACTCGAAAGAGGTGGAGCTGTGAAAACATTTGTAGGCGATTTTTCGGAAATCGAACCGAGAACATCGAGCGAAGGAGTCGCCGCGCTTACCCACTACGCCACGGCCACCTTAAACACAAATTATCCCTCTTATTTATCTTGACTCCTAGGTCGTCGGTTCGAATCTCGAAAAAAACATCAAATATTTTTTCACGGCTCCACCTCTTTCGAGTCACTGAATAACTGTCTAGAAAAAGCTTCTCAATCTCGCCGTTCGGAGTCGGCATTAAACTGTAGGTCCCCTCCACTCGTTAGAGAACAATAGCACGCACAACACGAGTGGTTGCTGAGAAGCTAGGCCCAGGTCCACCTCGGACTGTAGCGCCGCCATTATTATTATTATTATTTATCTTAACACTCCTCCTATTTATCTGGATGAAAAAGATAAATTTAAAAAATTCTTGACGATAACTTAAAAAAGTACAACTGCTTTTTGGAAGTCGGCAGAAATGCCACCATCGACCATTTCTTCGAGTTCAGTTATTTCGGAAATATTTTTTAACATATTTTCTAAAACACCACAAAAACCTTTACAAACTATGAGTATGTCCTAAAAGGGGATAACTGGAAAGAGTTATCACGTACATGGGATATTTCACCAGAAGGCATTCAGTTTCAAAATTGGTGGTCACACTCACATTCTCCTCTCCGTACAACTGTAGGTAGTTCATTTTCAAGAATGTGAGATAAACCACAAACACTTTCTGCTCAGACATTCCGAATAAATGGAATATGGGAATATGAGCTTCACTTTAGAATGCAAACCAGTAATTTTCCAGCATCGTGCAGTAATCTCTGTGGATTATTCGACCATGACAGGGGCATGCCAGTTTGCCAAAAACGCTATGTGCTTACCACCGAAACTTGCAGCAGTTGGTATGCATATTCCCCATGGTAGTTTATTGCTTTGTCTAAGATGAAATTTATAGCCTCCCAACTTTTCGACCTTCGGCAATTTTGATGCATTTATGTGCATTAACAGAAATGTGATTGTACATCCTATACTGGTCGGTGGTTTTGCAGCAACGGTACATATTCCCTTAAAAATGCATGTTATTAACAAAAGGCCCATCATCGACATACCGCAGAAAATGCGAATGCGCCATAATTCTAATCTCTGCGATTGTTCAATGCCATTGAATAGTGCTGTCGTGCAACGGATTGTGATTAGTTTGTAAAATAATGAAATTTGACAATCCTACTCCTTCAATAGAAGACTTTCTTTAAAAAAAATGCGCGTCATTTTAATTTCATACAAAATAAAAAAACGCTCGGATGAAAGTTTTTTTCTTTCTACTCCAGCTACCGTGTTTTGAGAAAAAAAGTTGTTTCAAAAATAAGAGCTTAAGCTCGCTTTTGTAAAAAAAAAAAACTAAATCTGTCGGATGGAAAAACATGCTGGCGCAAAATTAATCATCCAATTTCGTTCCTGAATAACTTTTTTATTAAATGAAAAAAATTATTTTGAGTGATGGAAATCTTTACATGGAGCTTTACAATTTTTTCTGCTAAGTGGAAAAGATGATATCCGCCAAGTGGCTGCCACCAGTATTGATACACATTTGTGCCCGTTTTATCCCATTTTCCATGACTTTCCACAAGATTTCCGGTGATAACTGTTCGCATTCCTGTCGAATAAGGGCTGCGATTGTTTAAGGCGTATTGGCATAAACCCGCGACTTCAAGTAGCCCCAAAGAAAGAGAGAGAGAGAGACATGGTTAAATATGGCGATCTCGCTGGCCATGTCAAATCGCCGAAACGGGAGACTACGCGACCAGGAAACGCTTCCATCACAATACCTATTGTGGTTCGTACTGCGTGTGCGGTTGCACCGTCTTGTTGAAAGCACATGTTCAGCAAGGACCGCTCATTCAATTCCGCCAGTAAGAAGTCGTTCATCATGTAGCGTGCACTAGTAACAGTGACGGTGTTGCCGCTGTCGTCCTCGAAAAATGCGGCTCAATCACTCCTCCCGCCTGAACGGCGCACCACACAGTGACTTTGAATGAGTGTAATGGCTATTTCTGCATCACACGCGGATTTTCAGAGCCCCAAAAACGAAGGTTTTGTTTAACGTAACCCCTTAAGTGGAAATGCGCCTCGTCGCACATGATGATTTTCGCCACAAAAACGTCCTCTCCGTTGTTGAGATTGAGGATGGTTTGACAGTAATTCACAAGCGACTGAGGCATAAACTGATGCACTGTTTGCACTTTGTATGGGAACATGTGTAAGTCCTTCACTAAAATTCGGTTTAGAGTTCATCTGGTGGTGCCCAATTGTGTGGTCCGTCGTTTGGTTGATGTTTCTTCATTCTCAGCGACATCGGCAGTCACAGTCGCGATATTTGTGGCCGAACTAGCAGTCTGGTGGCAGCCACGCTCTGCATGATCTCCTGTGGTTCCAGTCTGTTGGAGTCAAGTAGCTAAGCGCCGGAATGTTTGTCCAGTTGACGCGAAACGATAATGAAATCGACGTTGAAATTCACGCTGCACTAACACCACCATCTTTACAACTGGATGGCGCAGTTGGTTAAGTGCCTGCCCCAAGTTCGAGGGGTCTCAGGTTCGAATCCCAGTAAAATCGAATCTGGTCCAGTCACCATTTACCGTTGAGATCAAGTTAACGGCACTGAAGTATGTTGCTACCTGGCACTACAATGAACCAGTTTTGAGTCTGAGTGCACCAGTAGTGTTTCAAAAATACTCCGAAAAAAAACAAACACCACCGACCGATTATAATAATAATAACATAATAATAATAATGGCGACGCTACAGTCCGAGGTGGACTTGGGCCTAGCTTCTCAGCAACCACTCCTGTTGTGCATACTATTGTTCTCTCACGAGCGGAGGGGACCTACAGTTTAATGCCGACTCCGAACGGCGAGATTGAGAAGCTTTTTCTAGGCAGTTATACTCTTTGAGCATCGTCAATGTTTCGATGGAGGTGAGGCCATGAAAAAATGTTAGGTGTTTGTTCGAGATTCGAACCTTAGACCTCGAGCGTAGATATCGACGCATCTACCTACTACGCTACGGCGCCCACACCACCGACCGACTATTGCTAAAAAAAATCGACGCTCTTGCTTGATTGTCTGTTTGTATACTGCAGCTGTCTAGTTCGCAAATGTCAAATATGATTGACGTACGACGCCATTTGCAAAAATTACACCATCTTCCGATCGGATGACAGATTTTGCGCCACCTTATATAAAAAAAGAGACACGTTTTTAGTTTCGTACAAAGTAATTCAGAAAATAACTGGGATGGGATGCGAATCAGATTGGATGTCGAGCTGGAGATGAACTTTTCAAATTACAATCATTTTTCATTTCAACGTGCTTGCTGTCTACTACTTTCTATATCCCGAGAAATGATTCCATATCTTTCATTCAAAGTTCACTCATTCAGTTGGCTTTCAGAAAATTTAATCTAAAATGTGTCATAACCACTTAACGTGATCTGTTGAATTTGCTCCTTCAAATCACTACACATCTCCTATGGATGACTATTTTTTTCCATGCATTTAACGAAAATCGTTTCCTTCCCCATCCTACACCCGTTCGAACTTCAATTTCTCAAATACAAAGTACTTCTCCAATAGGGTGAACATTTATGATGGTATCTTTTGTGAAAGGGATTTAAATACTTTCGTGTATACATACCTCAGCAAATTGAAAACATGCACCGGGAAGTAGCACGTGGCGAACATAACAACGACTGCAACCAACATTTTAGCGGCTTTTCTTCTCGCCCTTAATTGGCCCATGGTGCTTGTGTTAACCATTGTGCTGGATCCTCTCAGGTCTAAGAATGAGATAAAAAAAACCAAAAGAAATAAATTTAAAGTCTATACGTATTTATTGTGCACAACATTGCTAGGATGGCCCTGCCACAGAGGTGTGGAGCACGCAAATTTAATTGGATACACAAGGTGATTATGGAAATAAATTTGCCCTAAACACGCCATTGTATGGCAAATATGTATCTGGAATATAATGTGTTAGGCGTTAAATCTAATGGAATGAGTTTTAGTGATTCGGGGAGCACAATGGATGTAGGTTACACCAAAAGTTTATTTATTGATTTTCGACACGAGTTTGTATTTTTGGTGAAAAACGACTGACCTTGGGAACTATTAAGGAACAGCACATGACGTGATTGAGGATAGTGTTTTTCTGCGATTGTGTCCTAAATTTAGAGTCTTAGTAAGTGGGGCTGTGGGGGTGGCGTAAAACAACGCCGTGAGAAATAACGCAGACGTCAAAGTATCTAAATCCAGGCGCCAGCAAACTGTGGTGAAGTACGAAGAACCATTCACGTATTTAATTTACTTCAACTCCGCCCGCCGGGGAGGTTCAACTAATTACGAGCCACAAAGGTCCTATGTTGGCTTGAGACTGTGATTGGGATTCAGCCACTTGAACCGGAGCTGCCAGTATTTTTAGGTAAAATTTACCACACTGGAGAAATAAAATTACTAAATCACTCAAAATGTCTTCTTCTTCTTCTTAGGGTGCTACAGTCGGAGGTGGACCAGGGCCTCACTCAACATGCCTCTTCAGCCAGCACGATCTTTCACCAGCTGCCTCCAGTTTCGCACACCAAGCCGGCCTAGGCCTCCCTCAACTTGTGTGCGCCACCTTGTACGTGGACGTCCTCTGTTGCGTTGTCCCACAGGCTCAGAGTCGAAGACTCTTCGGGCCGCAGGTAACTTGTCCATACGCTCTACATGGCCTAGCCATTTTAGGCGTTGGATCCGTAGAAGCCTGGCTAGACTCATGTCGCTGTACAGCCCTTACAGTTCGTGGTTGAACCTTCTCCTCCAAATGCCATCAACGCAAACTGGACCAAGGATCGCGCGCAGAACTTTTCTCCCGAAAAGACCAAGAGACTGTTCATCCGCTTGGGACATTTTCCATGCCTCTGCGCCGCACAGCAAGACTGGGATGATCAAGGTCTTGTATAGAGTCAACTTGGTCTTCCGAGAGAGGGCTCTACTACTCAATTGCCTTTTGAGCCCAAAAAAATAGCGGTTGGCAAGAGTTATTCTGCGTTTGATCTCGATACTGATGTTGTTTGTACTGTTTACTGCGGAGCCAAGGTAGATGAAGTCATTAACTACCTCAAAGTTATAGCTGCCTATGCTGACGTTCTGGCCAAGTCGTCGATGTTGTGCGTCCTCGATGACAGCATATACTTGGTTTTGCTCTCGTTTACCCCCAGACCCATTTTAGCCGCTTCCGTTTCAATGCCAGCAAACGCATCATTGACGGCTCGCTGTGTTCGCCCAATCACGTCACTGTCATCCGCGTAAACTAGCAGTTGAATGTACTCTTGGAAGATCGTGCCTCTTGTGTTGGCCAGTGAGTTTTGCATGATTCTTTCAAGAACGATGTTGAAGAAATCACATAACAGCGCGTCGCCTTGTCTAAAACCTTTTTTGAGACTGAAGGTCTCGTTGAGTTCATTACCGACCTTGATGGAGCAGCGAGAGTTCTCCATCGTCATCCTGCTCAGTCTGACGAGTTCGGCAGGAATGCCAAAACTAGACATGGCGCTGTATAGCTCGTCTCTATACACGCTGTCATATGCGGCCTTGAAATAGGTGGTGTGTGTCGATGTGCATTTCTTGTGTCTTCTCCAGGATCTGCCGTAGTGTGAAGATTTGATCGATGGTGGTCTTCCCTGGCCTGAAACCACACTGATAAGGACCTATCAGTTTGTTCACAAATGGTTTTAGGCGTTCACACAAAACAGCAGAGAAGATCTTATAGGCGATGTTGAGGAGACTTATCCCTCGATAGTTGGCGCAGTCAAAGGGGTCTCCTTTCTTGTGGATCGGGCAAACGATATTGAGATTTCACTCATCGGGCATGGATTCCCCTGATCATATCTTACAGATAAGCTGGTGCATGCACCCTACCAGATCATCTCCAGCTGCTTTAAACATTTCAGCGGGCAGACTATCTGCACCAGCAGCTTTATTTGACTTCATTCTCGATATCGCTATCTTGACTTCGTCTAGATCGGGCGGGGAAAGCTAAATTCCTCGTATTTTAGTGATTTTTCGATCGTACCTATGCGGGTGTGTAGAGCTGACTCCACTGACTTAACCTTATTACAAGCATGTTGAGCATGCGAGAGTCTGCCAGACGCAATACTGCTTCTGAAGTGGTGATCTATCAGCTTCTCGAATGTCTTTAGGAGAAAAGAAGAGAGACTAATAGGTCTTAGGTCGTTAGGTTTGCTGTGTGACGATTTTCCGGCCTTTGGAATGAAGATTACTGTAACCTCCTTCCAAGACCTGGGGACATGTTCTAAATCTAAACAAGCTTGGAAGATACTTTTTAGCCAGGGGAGAATAAGGTCTGCAACTGCTTGGAGTAGGCTCGATAGGCCTTTCAAATAAATAAAAAAAATTAAGCACTGAATGGAAGATCCCCCCAATATTTCAAAATTACCCAAATCGTCCAGCTTTCGTTTTTGTGTACGGAACCTTAAAAAATCCTGCACAAAAGAGATCACGTGTTACGCGGTACACTGTGGTCAACTCTGCTTGCAGCGGTATGAAATTGTATCACCGCAATACCACAATGACTCTGACGGTTAACCTCCCCGCCTGCAGCGTCAAAACCGTTAAAACTGACTTAAATGTGGTAAAAGGGCCGATAGTGGTATCAGTAAGTTCTCAGAAGCAACAACATTTTTCCTTCAAGGCTATTGTTTAACTTTCATTATAAATCCATACACGTGCAGTGTTTGTATATTTTAGCATCCAACAAAGTCTGGGTTGCGTAACTTGTAACTCCATGTCACGAAAACACAATCAAGTCACCGCTTTCTAAAAAAAAACCCTAAAACAGATTCTTCTTGTTAAAAATCTATTATTCGCTGACTTATACAATTTTGTTTGCACTGGGGACAACGGTCCCTTTTCTCAAAATAGGTGACATTTTACCCAATCTGAGGTTATTGCTGCTTAAGTATCATTTGTCACTAAGGTTATTATGTCCGGTCAGTCAATGGGGGACGGAAGTTGATGAAATTAAAAATTAAACATAAAATCGATTTAGTTTTATTGGCGATGAGGGACCTTCAGCAGTCATTTTAATTTGAGTTGGGTTGAAGAAAAGAAATAAAACAGTGAATTTAGTTCTTTTCTTTCCTGGGACAACTGGAATTGGAACTGAAGCATGTTTAATGAATTTAGTTGGCATTAGGGGAGGAAGTCATTGGTTTCTGAAGTAAGGGCAATTTAAGAGAGATTAGCAGTAATCACACAAGTCCGCATTGATGAGAATATGACGTAGCAAAAAATAAGTTTGAATGTCCCTGAGGAGGTAACTGGGAGAAAAATATTTATCTGAAACCAAAAAAAAGGTAGGGAAGGGGGCTCTGTGTTGGCTTTGGCACATTGTGGCGTTTCCCACTGCGGATCGAAGAATCGCAGTCGCTCGACCGTTTCGACTACACAGCAAATGAGAGGTAATAGTGATTGTTACGATAGTAATTGCAAATCGGTAGCCACTCGTGTTATGTGTGCTTTTGTCCTCCGAACCGGCCACCTCCGAACGGCGAAATTGAGAAGCTTTTTCTAGATGTTTATACTCGTTGACTAGAAAGGGAGGAGCCGTGAAATTAAAAAAAAAGTGTTGCCTGTGCTTAGACTTAAATCTAGGCTGAAAGTCTAGTGCGTCTAGTACCCATTATGACACCACACTCATACCTCAATTAGATCTTCAAAAAAAGACCGGGATGTTCACCCCCGGCAGCTGACCTCCTGTTGCTCGCAGGTTTATAACGTGCATATTGTCCGGTCCAAACCTGGCTAACGAAGCGCAACCTCCTAAATGACAGAAAAAAGTAGAACAGCCTCGGATACCGCCTATCATGGTGTGCCAGGCCACCATTCGGAGCCAGGTCTAAATAGTGGCAGTATGCGATGGTCTGGTAGCTGGCCTGTCCCACTCAGCAGCTGGTCGGGCCTAGCCCGAAAAAATTACAACCAACCCGGCAGTGGCCTCGTGAGCCACTACGGTGGTGGGAGAGGGGTCACGCCATGCACTAACCAGTGCGTGCGGGGATCAAAAGGCGACGGACACCTGCATCGGCTTAGGACAGGCACAGGAAACGTCTCATCGGTCACAGGAAAGGATCTCTAGCTAGTTGAGAAAGCTACCGGGTATAGGTTAGATATCGTAGGTATCTCTTCGAAGAAGCAAAGAGGATCTAGAACTGTGCATCATTCGGGTGGGCAGAAACTCTTACTGCCGGGAGTGGCACCTCAAAAGCCAGCACAGGCGGGAGTGGGGATTTTTTTTTTGTCGGAGGTTTTTGTAACGCTACACTGGAGCACTCAAAAACTGGTCCATTGTACTACCAGGCAGCAACCTACTTTTGCTGAGTGGGGATACTCACAAGTCCCAGGGTGGCAGACAGGGTATTGGAGTGGGTACCGTAAGAAGGGGGAGTCGGGATCTTGAAGTTCAAGCTATGCGGCTTTCCTGGATAAAGTTGATGCTGTCCTTGACATGATGGCTCAGATGGATTCCTACATTTCGATGGGTGACTTCAACGCTCACGTGGGTGTGGATGGAGTGTGATTGGGAGTAACGGTGATCCTCATCAAAACACGAACGGAGAGAAGATGTTGGATTTTTGCTGTGCAAACGGAATGTCCATTATGAACGCCTTCTTTTCACACAAAGGCATCCATAAATAACAGAAATCGTTGAGTCTTCAAAAAAAAAGAAATCCCTGCAAAATTTGATGGGTGGAAATATTGTTTAATATCATTATCCTCTCTAATTTAACCTGATATTTAAGGCGTATCTAAAATTCTAGCGTAATCATCTTTTATGCAGGATAAATTACAAGTCTTAGGCCGATGTTTTTTACGTTTTTTGAATGACCGTCTTGGTACCCTCCCCTCGAGAGAAAGCTAGGCCCAAGACTGTAGCACCACCGATGTGCGTGATGTGCGTTGTCTTATGCAACTGTTAAATATTAATCTCTACTTATTCTGACAAACACTAAATTCTGTTTCATTTGAAAGGAACCAAAACGATGTTCGTAAACTCCATTATTCCACACTCAAGTGCAGCACCAATTCCCAACTTGCGATGCACTATAATAATTCCAGTGAATCTTCTGCAGAGAAAACGTACAAATCAAAGTGTTGTGCCAACAGATTTGTAAATGAACATGTCTACAAGTATCCTGCCTTGTGCAGGCACACGAAGTAATTTCCCTAAATTGCACTGATTAAACGCTCTACTCTAATCCCATTTGGCTTAAGTTGTTTCCCTCACTTTACCAAGTTTGCTCTCATTAATATCACATACACCGCTCTTGATTCAGTCCCTTGATATGAAAAGCCCCAATTCCGAACAAAGCACCTACGTTCTGAAGTCTCTACGAAAATTGGCAAAGTAACACCAAAGGACGAGAACCGCAAGACCTACTTGAAGGCATTACCCACAGCTTCCACTTTGAGATACACGTACGCCCCACCTCAAGACAATCTAGGATGTTCTTGTTTTGAGGAATCCAATCACATTTTCCTCTATGGGCTCACGCTCTTAAAGGACCTGACATCTCTTTGACATGAGTGGAATCACATGTCGTGCTATGGGCTCATAATGGATGCGTTAGTCCCAAAAGTCAATCCGAAACCTGTTCGAGGTATTCTCTTCGTTTCTTCCTCACGTGTGCTTAGATGAAAACCGCAAAGGAGTGCATTAATTCCCGTCTAAGGAACATTTTTCTTTGCCGAATCCTTTTAAACAGATTAGGTTTTAATTTGCATTTTCGGGGTTTGCGAATGGATTGGATGATTTAATTTCGTTTCTCCCAAAACGTTGCCCTTCAGCGCACACCGCACAGGCTCCTTTGAGATCAACCTGAAAAATGTACCTACACCATCTGCGTGCTACATGCGAATTTTAAAATTTGTCTGTTTCAAGGCGATACGCGTATTGTTGTCTACTTACATCCACATGAGTACTGGTGATGGGTGCGGGACTCCCTGTGCCCGGGTATTGTATCCGACTTCCAAAGGATTCTCACGATTTTGAAGTAAGCAATCATCATCAGGAGCAATGGCAGTCTGCAAAGTACAAACAACGTTAATGTCAAATGAAGTGAAAATATAATTAAGGAATTTAATGCTTTGAATCAACCCCCTCGAGCCGAAGAAGTTGGCAGCCGATTGCTTGTGGGATTAACGGATCAGGCACTGAGTTCAACGAATTTTCGATGTCGGAAATGGGGAACAATGTAGGGCTTGGGCGAAAGACTGATTGGGTTAGATTAGGACAAAGGAGAGCAAATTTCAGTGTAAATTACTCCTGGAGGAGTGCGAATGATTCTGCTCGAGATTTGGTGTAATTTCGCTGGGGCGCGTCTGAAGTGGCTCCGTTAATTCAATCAAATAAATGTGCGATATAATTCACTCCGAATTTTTATGAATTATTACGTACATTCCTGCGAAGGAATGACTGTCTTTCCTGCCTGCTGTTTAGAGTCGAGATAGACGGTGCTACCGACTGTGGGATTGAAGGAAGGAATGTTTTATGAACGCACGCAAAGTGCGTTCGTCAGCATAAATGATAATCTGATAAATCACAGAGACAGTGTGAGGATTTTCTGGTATCCTTTGGCAGGAAAATAAGGCGTATGGCGCTTAACATTTATGTAAATCCAGGGTGTGCCAAACACAAGTTTCTTTTAAAAAATGCAATAAAATGTATTATGGCTTTATTTGTAACAACAAACATTCCTATTAATTATGAAATACAACGTCGTTCAAGTGGCTGCCGCGGTTGGTTTCGCAGAAGCGCATTCTGTCACACCAATTTTCCAAGACCTTGTTGATGGTTTCAGGCTGTAGCTCACGGATTGCTTGGATGATATTGGCCTTAAGTGCTTGAATCATTTCCGGATGGGCCTCCACGGTTCTCCACAAAAAAAAATCCAAAGGGGGTCAAATCGCAGCTCCGGGGCGGGCGGCCAATCGACATCGTCACGACGGCTGATAACACGCATTGGGAATTTGGTGCGCAAAAGATCGATTGTGGCATGGACTGTGTGACATGGCAGATTATCCTGCATGAACCTTCCAAATCCATGTCTTCCATTTCAGTTAAATGTCTCTGTAACACCAACAGTTGACCGAAACGTTGTTTCCAGCATCATTTTCGAAGAAAAATGGTCCAATGACGCAACCGCTCCACAATCCGCACCAAACTGTCACTCTCTGTGGATGCTTTTCGACAATAACGTGCGGGTTTTCCGAGCTCCAGATGCGGCCATTTTGTTTGTTAACGTAGCCGCCGAGGTAAAAAAGCGCCTGTTCAGAAAAGATGATTTTTCGCTCAAATCGTTGTACAATTCAAGCTGCGCTAAGGCCCAAACTGCGAAGCGATAACGAAGCGGATGGTCGCGCGCCTTCAATTACTGAGTCAATTGGACCTTGTAAGCGAAGAATCTGAGATCTTTGTGTAGAACTCGAATTTTCCTCAGTCTAGTACGTGAAATGTTGAGCTGTTGAGATCGATGACGAGTTGATGTTCGTGAATTAAGTCTCACACTCTCGGCCACAGCAGCTACATTTTCATCTGTGCGCACCATACGACGACGATGGCGAGGACCATGAGTGTTGTCCACTAGCATACCAGTCTCACGAACTTTTTGCATAAACAGCAGTGGCGGTGGGTGCTCCATTTCGGCCAAAACTTCTTTTCAAAAAACGCACTGTTGAGGATACACAGCATTCACTTTGGAAATAAGTTTTCAATATGTCCTAATTTTGTTCGAGCGTAAAACGACTCATTTCATTCCGCGGAGGTATGACACTGAAGTCAAAATAAACTATGATTTAAAAAGAAAAATCACTACATGGCCCACACTGTATAAGGTTGTGCTGGCGTAAGAAATGAAGCCGGACGAACAAAACCATCTTTTCGGACGGGGCACATTTTTGTCAACAAGTAAAATGGTCGTTATTGGAGTGATGAGAGACAATGCACAAGTGTTCGACCAAGAAACGGTGCATCCACAAAGATTGACTAATTGGTGCGGTTCATGCTATGGCGGTACCATTGTACCTTATTTCTTAATGACGAAGGAGCCCTCGTTATTGTCAATGGTCTCAGATTTAGAGCGCTGTATCGTTCTGTAGCCAGAACTCGACAAAGTCAGAAAACTAAACAAGGTACAAAGAACTGCAAGTATAGGATTCACTGGCGCCCTAAAAACCACTGCTACAGATGCGCTTACAGTTATTTTGCACCTTCTACCCCAGATCTACACGCAATGCACTTAGACTCAGAGAGTTAAACTGCTGGAACTACAGACTTTATGGACATTGTACCATCCTTAACTCACTACCACAACAGGCGATACTGAGCCAGACTGACTACCTTATCCCAAAGCTAAATTTCAATAGAAACTATAGGGAATAATTTCCAACTAGAACTGAGTAGAAAAGCGATAGAGTTACACAAACCCTTGACATAGCCATCTTCACAGACGGTTCGAAGATACACTCTGGCGTTGGCGTTGGAATTTTCTCCGAAGCCCTCAAGATATCAAAGTCACTCAAGCACTAAGCTTTGCAAGCATTTTCCTAGCAATATACGATGCATGTCTTGAAACTTGTAACAGAACCGAACCAGCACAGCGGATAGCAATTTTTTCAGACAGTTAAGCTGCTGTCAAGGCTCTAACATGCATAGCAACAACGTTAAAACGAGTTGATTGTTGCTGCAAGGAACTATCCATTATAGGTGAACGGAGTTCGATCTCCTTGATGTGGGTTCGCACGGGTACAAGTGGAAACGATGCAGCAGACGAGCTAGCCAGGCAAGGATCCAAACTTGATCGTCTCGTTGTGGAATAAGTCCAGGCTCCACTAGGCTTTGTGAAAAATAATATCTACAATCACCTCCTCAAGATCTCCAACGAAAGATAGATCAAGCTGGAAACCTGTGTTCTATCCAGAAGCTTATGGCCTAACTACAACCAAAATAGAACAACAGGCCTACTAAACAACAGTAGAAGAAACATATCAAGGGTCATAGCGGTCTGTACTAGACACTGGGCTGTTGACAGGCATGCTGAAAGACTAGGCATACCATTTAACTGGCACTGCGGCAGCTGCCGGGAGGAAATCGAGCCAGAAACCCCCGAGCACTTCCTGTGCAAATGTCCGGCTCTGGCTAGAGTCGGACAACGCACTCTCGACAAAGTCTTCTTTAACACCCCTAAAAACCTCTCGGAGGCAAAGATTCATAGTTTGCTAGCCTTCACAAATTCTACAAAGTGGTTTTAAAAAAAATTTTGCAAATCTGAGTGAATACACACTCCTGCTTTCAAGGCGCTAAGTGGGTGTGACAAACAGGATCTGTCTGTCCGCCGCTACTTTTATCTACCTATCTACTAATATCCGAGATGTGGTTCCAACAAGAATACCCTACATGCCATACAAGCGACGCAACGCTCGAAGTTGTGAAGAAGAAATTTGGCACCTGGGTCATCTCATGGCGAGCCTTCATCAACTGGTGCCACTCGATTATTTTCTACCTTCGTCAAGCCCTTATAATAATAATAAGGGCGGCGCTACAGTCCGAAGTGGACCTGGGCCTAGCTTCTCAGCAACCACTCGTGTTCTGCGTGCTATTGTTCTCTCACGAGTGAAGGGGACCTACAGTTTAATGCCGACTCCGAACGGCGAGATTGAGAAGCTTTTTTCTAGACTCTTTGAGCATTGTCAGTGACTCAAAAGAGGTGGAGCCGTGAAAAAATGTTTGGTGTTTTTTTCGGGAATCGAACCGAGAACATCGAGCGTAGGAGTCGACGCACCTAACCACTACGCCACGGCGCCCGTCAAGCCCTTAGTCTACGCTAACAATTCGACCACTTCGGCCGAGCTAGAGGCCAAGGCGAACATTCGAGACGCTAAATGCCAGAATAACTCCGCACATATTGGATTGAGTCGTCAAAAATTGGTCGGTTCACCTTTTTTTTGAAGCACTGCCAGCGTACACTTGGGCGCCATTTGATTTGTGTGCTATTTCATACATAATATCATAAATGTGGCCAAAATAATAAAAGAATAATAAAATAAAATAAAATAAAATAAATAAATAAATAAATAAATAGGTGCGTCGATTCCTACGCTCGATGTTCTCGGTTCGATTCCCGAAAAAACACCAAACATTTTTTCACGGCTCCACCTCTTACGAGTCACTGACAATGCTCAAAGAGTATAACTGTCAAGAAAAAGCTTCTCAATCTCACCGTTCGGAGTCGGCATTAAATTCTAGGTCCCCTCAATTCGTGAGAGAACAATAGCACGCATAACACGAGTGGTTGCCGAGAAGCTAGGTCCAGTTCCACCTCGAAATACAGCGGCGCAATTATTGTAATTATTATAGTTTCATCCCGACTCCGAATATGCAGAGATCAGAGAAGCTTTCCAAAACAGTTCATATACTGAAGGAGAATAGCCGGTGGTTCGCAAAATTATTGATGACTGATATACACTTAGGCAGTGTGCCACGGAGATCGTCTACGTTTTTAACTCCTGACTACAAATGGAATGAATCCATTTATTGTTAGTGGGACATTTGTAATTTGCAATACAATACAGAAAACTTAAAAAAAGGGTCGTTTAAAATTACATTTAAAATGTAAATGTGTACAAAACACAGTTTCTCTAGGTATTCGTTATGCAATTGTAGAAATCTCAACCGGCACCCTTACTGCACCTCTGCTGCATTGAACTATGCAAACAAAATAATTCCAAGCATATCAAAGTACAGCGTGACTAAACCCTAAGGCAGCTAGTTCACAATGTTCCGTGGGTGCAATTATGTTCTACCTTTACCGCTAAGGATTCGTTTATTTGCCCACCGACTACGTGACTGACGTTTTATTATAAAACTTTGCCGTTGAATAAAAAAGGGGGAAAATCGATTAACCATTTACACCCGTAAGACTTTTTTCAGACGGAACTGCTGGTAACCATTAAAGCGTGTCGCTGACTAGGGAGTAATGTATCACAAAACCTCAAAGGATAATTCATTTTAATTTTCTTTGGTAACAATTATAGTTACAAACGCAATCGGAACATTAAAACTGGTAATGCTTTGCGCTAATTGGGGTTTGCTTTACATCTTTTGATAGAGTGTCAAACGGAACAAACTGTTTGTTTCTTTATTTTGAACGAAAAAAAAACTACTGGCATTTGCCCTTATTCCTTGGTATCACTAGTCGATTAAGTGCATCTTGTTTCGGTTGTATTTGGGAAATTTTAAAATGTAGTAAAAAATTAACTGCTGCCTAAGAACTTACTTAAAAGTAGGTACAGTTGTGCATTTGAATTCACGGAGTCGCGAGAGAGTCATGAGAGTCTACGAGTCTTAGTGTATTACGATTTGTATTCACAATTTGTTTCAGGACGTCAACTGCTTTCTCCACTCGATTTGTTTGAAAAACATGCAGAAGTTAGCACTGCGGTAAGACTGAAAACATTTCATTTGTGAAACAATTACCACTCACTACCGTTCTCGAAAATTTGAAATTCCTTCCTTACGATACTGACCTTCAACTACCTCAATCCATTTTTGAGAAGAATTTATATACCACCATCCCCTCTTGGACGTGTGATCATCTCACAGATGGATCCAAGACTGATGAGGGAGTGGGATTAGGTGTTTGCTGGATCTTAACATAAACATATTCCACTATCTTTCGAAATATTGTACCGTCCTTCAGGCGGAGACCATGGCAATAAAAGAGGTTTTGGCTTGGCTTAAGAATAATGTTGTATCCAGGAGGGACATAATCATACTTTTGTTCGGACAGCCTAGCAGCAATCCCTTTCATATTTCACTCCAAGACATCCCTGAATTTCCGTCGGTTTCTTGACGTGATAGCTCAGCATATTATTCGTCTCATGTGGATGCTGAGACACAGTGACATTTTAGCGAATTACGAAGCCTATGAACTCACCAGCCGTGGAATGGTCTCATCACATGTACCCATCGTGGCTAAAGAAAAACATCTACTAAAAGAAAACTCTACTAGAACCACTCATCGTATAGGCTCCGAAGACGTCCCTCATTACAATTCAAATCTGCCCCTACCTTTGTTTTTTCGGAGAACTTTTTTGCACACTACTGGAGAACTCAGACTCAAAACTGCCAATTAGCAACCTACCCAGTGCCGATAATTTGATCCCAAAGGCAAATGGTGACTGGACCAGATTCGATTTCACTGGGATTCGAACCTGGGACCCCTCTTCTTACTGGGGGCAGGCACTTAACCAACTGCACCATCCAGTCGTTTTTCTCCTATCCTTTATATTGCCTTTACATAAAAAACTTGTCAGTTTAGGTATGCGATTGTGTGTGGTGGTGGTTTTTTGAGAACCTAATTGGGACTGAGTGCCGTTTTGAAGCCACAGCTCCGAAAGTTGAAAGTTTGATGTGCCTTTAGGATCATCGTGCGGCGTTCATGATCATTATCAATTCTTTGATGTTCATTGGGGATACCTCGACAAGAGATTCAAGGATGGGTTTGCCTAGAGTCTGTTGCCTTGCTCTAGCAAGCATTGGAAAAGTGCACAGGATTGAGTCAAGGATTCTGGTTCTGCAAATGCTGCTAGAAAAACTCGAAAGACTGACATAAAATAGGCAAAATGCGTAACGTGTCAAACCCTTTGGATTGATAGGGTCTAGACTAGATCATAAACGTTCCAAAAGGCTGATCTCTCTCAAGATAGGAACAATTGTGCTCATAAGTGCGAACGCCGAAAAACCTGGAATCTTCTTCAATGATTTCTGTAGAAGCTGCTTAGATTAAGAGGAAGAGTATAACCTCCACCACCTCGTATCCATCTCTGGCGTCATAAAGACGCCATCACTTAGGAGCATATTTCTTTGATAATTTCGGTGTGCGGCATACATGAGTGAGAGACACAAATCAGTAATTTGCTTCATAGAAAGGTCTGGTAAGCTGCCCTAATAAGTACGATTAATAGGTTCATCCCCCGCAAAAGGGAAGCCAAATTAACCTAACCTAACCCTGTGATGGCCCAAAAACTCAAACTGCTTAAAATCCCTTTCATCCGTATGCTCCCATCCGAATGCTGTTAACCATTTCTGTTTCTGCATAGGAAATCGTTCTTTGAAATCCCATTTAATTTTGATCAAGGCATCTCTCAGGGAGCCACAAATCTTGTGTGCACGTCGCCATGTATCAAAAGGGGATATCCAAGGACATCCTCCATAGTTAGCACATTAAACATTTAGGGCACGCACATGAAAGAAGAAATTCGTTTTTTTTCATTTCCATGCAGCCCACTTCTTTGGCAAGTCAACTTGTACTTATAAATATGTTTCGGAGACAGTTACAACATGACAACTGGGGCGATGGTTAATGGCAAGAAATCACCCCGCAGTTGTTTCCGATGCTCGAACCGATTCCCATCACTTGCAGCCCTGAAAACCCTCATAAATACAACCACCACAACAAAGACGGCAATTTATGATTTCTCCGGCTGGATGTTGCAGCCAACACTACACAGAACATGCAGTTACATCATCCTCCCCCACAAGCAAGCCCCATACTTACATATAAAGGAGCACAAGTTGAGTCAAGTAAAAGTTCATCTCAGTTTTTAGGTCCCATGTGGTGCCGCATTGGGTGAACAGAACCGACTCGTAGCGTAGCTTTGGCTTCTTCAACTGCAGCGCCAGGAACTCGGGCACGTCTGAAAGATAGAAACACAGTCACCCACTTGAAACCGCATTTGATTGCCATCTACTTACCAGATGCAAGCGCAACAATCCATATGAACGATACTGATGCAATCGCTCGACTGATTTTCGTCCTGTAGCGAAGCGGGAAGCATATAGCATACCATCGGTCCACCGATATGAATGTGAGCGTGAGAACCGAAACAGTAACCGATACAGTCTGTGGAAGATAAAACGCACAATACACAAATAAAAATTGAATCGCTTTCTGCAAAACTAGGTCAAAACTGTTAAGGATTCTTCATCATCTTAGCACTGCCAAAGCGATTGAGAATAACGACGTCTTTATTTCATTACACTGGGCACATTCGTGGATGCGACTAGGACGTGTCGAAACTGTCGCATTCTTTGGCATTTCCCTCGCGTTTGAAGTGTCATGGGGAATAGAAAGGCGGCACTTGGGGTTATTTGAATTCTCGTCTCATCCCTCCCTGTGCCAACGCCCAGGGACGAAATGAGTGAAATGTCCCAGGAGTAATAAAAACTGCTAACAAGAACACGTCATTATCAGCAAAGCAAAGTCGTGAACGCTTTCCCAAAGTGTGTCTTGAAAGCGATTGTTGCGGAATTATGGCAGGAGGTGTCGTTATCTAGTCACTTGGGGTGTGCAGTCATCTCGGCAAGAAGTCAATGTCAAGGACTTTTTTTTATTTGCAAAAGTATTTAGTGTCAGCGAAAGGTTTAACTTAAGGTTGAGATGATAGGAGGGGGAAGATCTTTCTTTTTTTGTCCGCAGGCAGAGCAAACAATTGACGCTCGTCAAGTGGATATGTTTTTATGTGCAAGTGTAATGCCTTGGGGTCTTTCAAGAGGCTCAGATGGAGGGGAAACGAGAGGCGGGTTATGTCAACAAAGGGAATGTATTGTCTTTCAAAATTGGGGCGATGATTTAAACGTAATTTTTCAAGAGGACGCTACATTTAGCCTGTTCTCGAAACCAACAAGCCTACTCAACAAAAAAAAAATGTTCTCGATTGTCTAAGCAAGAGTTAAAAATACGTGCATTCATTAATTTTTATGCCGAATTTCTCAAGTCTACGGGGTCATATTTTCCATGCTCCAATTGAAGTAGTCACTAACTCTTGTATGCACTCCCGGAGAACCCTCTAATCCACATAGATTTGATCCAAACGAAACTACACCAGGGATGTAGTAGTTCGCAACAAGATCTGTCGTTTCCAAACCAATAAGTGGCCTGCCGGAGTCACCACGGCACGACTTTCACGACCCGCAGATAATTGCTATTTGGCTAAATACATTTTGACAAGAAGTACTATCTACCACAGCCACACCGGTTTTTAATTTCTTGTCGCTCTTCATGCCGTTTTCAATCCTTCTCCAACCAGCCACGTCCATGACGATGCCCAAAAAATTGACTTTTCTAAATTCGTCCCAAATCGGCAGACAGATTGGTTTGATGAAACTTGTGAAGGGTACGTTGCGACTCAAACGAAGGAGGGCGATGTCTGCGTATTGAGTCTTAGAATCCGCCACGTAGTTGGGATGGACAATTGTTTTTTCGATTTCAACATCAACGTGAGGATCGGAACAGTCTTTGTTACCACGGAAATCTATATCACAATCGACGTCAATTGAGGTATCCTATTTGCCTCAGCGAATGCGGAATGGTTTCCAGGTTGGAGGTATGACATTAATGCAATGTGCTGCTGTTAGACTTCCTTCGCATTGATGACCTCTCAAATCATTGCCCTCTCTGTACTCGATTAGAGCGATCCATGCGTTTTCGTCAATTTTTGCCTCTGTGGCGCCAATGATACGGTCCAGGAACACTGGGCCACACGCCCCACCAGGTGTTGGCAAAGGCCATTTACTCTGCTTAAAAGTTCCAACTGGAACAACTTACCCTCTGATCTGTTTTGTATCACAACATCCAACATTTTTTTCTGTGCCGAATCGCACTGGCTTAAGGTAGCCCTAAACGACGAACATGCTCGCCGAACTTGCTCGTTTGCTATCCCCTACACGGGGAACATTAATTTCGTGTTGTTTCTTCAAACCGTCAACACGTGTGATACGGAAGCGCGAGTGGAGAATTCCTCGATAAAATCGTGGCTGACTGTTGACATTGTGTTTAATCCGCATGCACTCGGCGACGTTCACAGCAAAAATGAGGTTCTCACGAATATGGCCCTACACGGCGAACATCAAAGCCAACGAACACGCCAAAATCGAAATTTTTAGCCAACAGCAAGGGCCTCGCGAACCAGCCCATACATGAGGAAAATGAAGGAAAAGTCCAAAGGTATTATCGTCATCGTAGCTCCTAATGCGGCCAATTGACATCGTCAAGACGGCTGATAACACGATTTGGGAATTTGGTGCGCAAAAGATTGATTGTGGCATGGGCTGTGTGGTATGGAGCGCAATCCTGCATGAACCAGAGGTCGTCCAAATCCGTGTCTTCAATTTCAGTAAAAAAAAAGTCAGTTGACATGGCTCTGTAACGCCCACCGTTGACCGAAACGTTGTTCCCAGCCTCATTCTCGACGAAAAATAGTCCAATGATGCCACCACTCCGCACCACAATCCTAACCAAACTGTCACTCTCTGTGAATGCATTGGCTTCTTGACAAAAACGTCCGGGTTTTCAAATCAAACAAATGTCAACTTTAACATGCGACATTCCGGCAAACCCTTTCTCTAAACAGTACATAGCTTGCATACAGCTGCTAGCATATTCACTACGTTTAACATGCTCCTTTGGCCAAGACTTAGGCTAATGCTTCAGGCCTTCCATTTGTATTCCTTCTGCCTATTTCTTTTTTTTTGTCGGAGGTTTTTGTATCGCTACACTGGAGCACTCAAACTCAAAAACGGGTCCAGTTTCAAAAACGTTTCAAGCGAAAACTGTTGCGTTTTTTTCTCTCCTTCTTAATGGCGTACACTAAGGATGAACCTCGGTCTCAACCAAATGCTTTCCGCTCTGAATGACTAGTAATTGAAATGTGCACTCAACGTATGCACGTTACCTTAGTCCTAATCACCTTCTATTGCACTGTTCCAGAGGTTTAAAGTTCTTGAACTTGCCCTTGCCGGCTGATTTCATTTTCAAGGTTGCTGGCGATGTCCTGGTGGGGAACGTGCACCAAACCATCCACAGAATTTGGAAAGACGAAAGCATGTCTGAGGACTAGAATATCAGCTCAATATGACCCATCCACAAAAAAGGTGATCCCATCTCATGCAACAACCTTACGTAAGGACGGAAAGCACGCAGGTGACGTAGACATTGTCACGCCCAGATACGGCAACTTTGTTTGTTAATGTAGTCGCCGAGATGAAAATGCGCCTCGTCAGGAAAGATAATTTTGCGGCCATCAGATGTCGCTGTCCAATTCAAGCTGCTCTAAGGCCCAAACTGCGAAACAATAACGAAGCGGATGGTCGCGCGCTTTCAATTGCTGAGTCAATTGGATCTTGTAAGCGAATAATCCGAGATCTTTGTGCAGAATTCGAATTCTCCTCAGGCTAGTTCGTGAAATGTTGAGCTGTTGAGATCGATGGTGAGTTGATGTTCCTGAATTGAGTCTCACACTCTCGGCTACAGCAGCCACATTCTCATCTGTGTGCACCGTACGATGACGGCGACAGTGAGTGCTGTCCACTAACATACCAGTCTCACTAACTTTTTGCACAAACTTGCGTACAGCAGTCGCTTCTTCTTTTTAAAAAACACACGTACTGTTTGGGCTACACAGCACTCACTTTGGAAATAAGTTTTCAATATTTCTGAACGTTGTTCAAGCGTAAAGCAACTCATTTCGTTCCGCGGAGGAATGATACTGACTTTCTATCAAGATTTCGAGCGGGAAACAGCTGTCAGTGTCAATATAATGATTTAAAAGAACCACTAGATGGCCCACCCTGTACTTTTGTGATATTCTGCAAATTTAAACAAAATTTAAATGCTTTAAATCGCACAGCTAAGAATGCAAAGTGTTCGTAGCAGAAGAAGGTTTCGTTTTCAAATGAAGATGCAGAAGTCGATTTCCTGTTTGCTGTGAAGACTAACTTTTGAATTGGAAAAGAAGCTAAGAGGATTCACCAAGAAAAAGAAAATAATCCTGCGGTCGATAAAAGCGTGGTTTCCTGGATAAAAAACGGGTTTCAATATGAGGTTTGGTAGCTTTCAACGCTATTTCGCAATGACAGACATAGAGTGCCAACGCACTGTCATATATACTCGTATACTGGTAATCATCATCATACTGGCAGTCACTACCCTACGTAACATAGTTGGCATGTTTAGTGATTGTGTTGGATGCAATTTGCCGCAAGCCAGAGATGTTGGCATGCCCAGAACTTGGCATGTAACTGGAGTTCACTGTGCGCCGGCACCCAAATAATACGATTGTTAAAATGTTTGTCCAAAAATAATGCTAAGTCACCGTTGATCGTTTACAGCACCATTTGAAAATGTGACATGACTATCTGTACAATTTATATCTCTATTGGATAAGACCTTGTATTTGCGCCATGACCGTGCGTCTTTAATCGACATTATTTTTATCTTTCAAATGCCATAACTGTAAGGAAGATGAAAAAACAATGTTAAGGTTAAAGGGGTAGACGCCAAAAGAAGGATATGTCAAAAAAGGAATGCTTTGATATTATTTTATATTTATTACATTCCATTAAAACCATTACCTTTCTGAGAAACCTGTAAGTCAAAGGACCACAGACTTTACTTACATTTCTCAATCAAGCACAAAGCGCCAGCATTTTTGAACCAACAACACGTTACGAAACCCATTTTTTTTTATGTGAAGAACATACTCGGTGTCATGCATCAACAATTTTTTTGACAGTGAAAGACATCGTACGCATCTTTATTTTACGAATCATCTTTGAACCACATTTGAAAAGCATACTTGTCTTAAGTGCTTCTTACAGGTATCGTAGAAAATTATTCAGTTATTCTTGGAAACAAAAACAACGTTCTTTGAGATATTTTTGTTGAGATTTATCCAAGGATATTCTGAAGCATAGAGGATGGTACTCTTAGATGGTCATCGTACTATGAGTGAGGCTTCAAATACAATCGAGAAAATTACAAACAGGTGGATTCTGGTTTAGTTTGACCAAAAAAAATTACGTTCTGTTTTAAACCGCATATTTCAAGAATATTGTTCATTAAAGATGTCTACTTTACTTAAATCTTAAATCAGGCTAAAAAAACAGAAGTTGTTTTTTTCTATTGTCCGGGGTGAATTTGGTCTTAGTTTCTTCAGCAACCACTCGGTTTGAATGTACTTTTTCTGTCTTACGAGTGGAGAGAACCTACTATTTTATGCCGAATCCGATCGGCTAAGGTTGGGAAGATGTTGTTGGCTGTTAAATTTTGTGATCATGAAGACACAAAGGAGGTGGTAGCGTGCACATGAAAGTTGGTGTGTCGGTGTTCGAAGTAAGGACCTTCAGCATAGGAGTCGACATACTTATTCAATACGCTATACATGACAAAGTGTGAGGAAACCTTAGTTTCAACAATAGTTACTGTCCAAGGTTCCTAGGTTGAACATGTTGTCGGCTTAACTACATTTAAAGGCCAATTCATTTCGGTCAATTATTAAGTGCGAGTTATACTCTCACATTGAGGGTTTCGTAACGTTATTAATTTTCAAAAAAAACAATTCTGATTATATTATGCTAGATACACACGAGGCAACTGTTGCAGCAAAACCGCGATGTTGAAGCAGGCGTTGCTTTGTGTGTAGCTGTGCTTATTGATTTTCGTGTTGCCGCAAACGTTGCCAATAAATGTTGATATTTTCGGTCGGTTGCCGCAACCGTTGCTTTCTGTGCATCATTATTTAATGCATTTATGTACTCGTTCAGTTCGTCGGAAACAAACGAGTAAGAAAGTTCGTGTGGAGTAAAATTAATTGCAAAAAAAGGAAAATGGCAGTTGAAACTATTGAAAATTATGTTAATTTTATTAACGAATATAAAAATTTGAGAGAGCTATGTGATAATTTTCTTTCAGTTCTTTCAGCAGCATTTCGTTCGAAAATTCGTTTCTTTTTAAAAGCCAGTTCTTCGACCAAAATTTCGTTTTATTTTTTGGTTGCAAAAGTTCGTCAATTATAATAATTGCAGTGATCTCACGAATTATGTCACTCATTCCAAAAATTTAATTTTACTTTTCTTCCGCTTGTGTCTTTTCTGTGCCACAGCTACATACAGTACTGAGGTTGCGGCGGCAGTCGCCACGTGTGTAGCGAACAAACAATACATGTTGCTGCAACACGTTGCTTCGACGGTTGCCTCGTGTGTATCTAGCTTTTTATTGGATTTCGAAGCGTTAACAGGCGAACCATGCAGACACAAGTATCTGCACCTAGCCTCTATTAACGAACTCCTACTCTCAACTCCCCGTGGTGAAATCCGGGTGCCGAGAAGATCGAGTAACCAATCCTCGTGGGACGTCTGGACGGCTGCAATCGAGAGAGGGGGGAGTGTGAGTCTACCAGGGCTCATCACTCTTTTTAGGATGGCGCCAGAAGAGCTAATCAACTGATTGACCAACGGTGGCATCCACAAGTCCAGTCAGCAGGAGCTAACTGGTTTCCACGGTAAGTTCGGGACCCTGGAATAGAGATGGCGGCGGATGAGCCCTTCTCTTAGGGCCAACGGCGGCGCTCACAGCTTGCAAGAGGCTACCGAAACCGGATCCTTCCATACCCCTTTGTCAGGGGCTAAACAAATGGACCTGTCCTCCCAGTTGGAAATTTTGCGTGGGGTTAACTTCTTCACCACGTAAGAAATCGACGAATTCAGAAACAACAACCTGCCTCGGATATAGACGGATTTACTGTAGATGACCTCAGCAATCATAAAAAGGACAATGACCTTCGGTTCTGCACGTGGAATGTGAGGTCACTGAATAGACCCTGACAGATATCTCAGAATTTGCACATAGACCGATATTTTGATATTTATCCTTTCTTAATGCTTTCGCTGAGGTTTACAAACCTGCGTTTTCAGATCTTCAAAATTCGCATTTCGATGATTTACCGTTTTTGCCCAATATCTCCAAAACTATTTGGGCTAGAATTCTCCAAATGCATAAATTAAGGTATTCAATGAAGTCAAGTTTTTGTGATTTTTAAACACTTTGGGTTAGAAAAATGGAGAGGGGAATCCGACTTTGGAGCGCCATATTGTTCAAACGATACTCTGAATCAGAAAGTCTTTAAGCAAACCTCCACCTCATTTCAAAAGATCTGTCGATTGATATATAGCATCCCATCCATAGCAACTTCACCTATTGCTACCCCCAAATTTATGGGTACCTGCGAAACGATTTCTAGACCTAAAGTAAATACATATAGTCAAAAACGGTTATAACGACATTCACAGGACTGACGAATTTGGTCGTTGTAAGCGATATGTCGTTGTAAACGATTTATTATTGGATTATATACAATGGAGCTCAAGAGGGATCTAGGAATTTTGTCGTTATAACCGATGTCATTGTAAGCGATTTTGACTGTAATTCCAAAATTTCCTGCCGATATCTTTATAAATGTAGCTCATACGTTCACTTACAGTGACATTCCTGCTTTACTTGCTCCCCACTTTAAACTCAATTCTTTACTCCATGAATACACCTTATGTCCACTTAAGAGAGTCGAGTTCTTCTTGGGTTGTCACACCCACGTCCTCACTCGTATAGTGGCAGTAGTTCTTAGAGATCTCAACATACACAAATACGCTGGTTCAGGTGGTATTTCATCCCAAGTTTCGAAGAGGTGTTCTTCAACGCTGCCAAAGCCGTTGTGTACGCTTTTCCACTTACCCTACTTTTGCAACACTTCGAGTAAATGAAAAACAGTATTTGTATAGCCCGTCCCTCCAAAATGGCAATTCCTATCCTTGTACCAACTACCGACCCATTGCAATTACTCCGTGCTTTCTAAAGTCATGGGAACTCTGATGAACAATGTTAATAAGTTGTGGAAATATCTTGAGACACTAAAACTTATTGATGCTAGAGACCTGGTCTACCGATTTGATGGTATATCTCACCGAAAAGTGGAAGCATTCTTAAAATAACTCTGGCAAAAACAAGGTTATTGCACTTGATATTTTAAAGGCATTTGACAGAGCCTGACATCCGGCCATTTTGTCGAAAATGCTTAAATTCGATGAGTCTCTTCTTCTTTACATTATTAATTACTTTTTGAATCGAACAATTCAATCGGCCCAGGACGAATTCAAGTCTGATATCTTCAAAATAAATGCTGATGTACCCCAGGGCTCAGTTGTTTCTCCAACTCTTTTTCTCCTTTTCTTTGTATTTAGCGCCTTATCCAATTCACCCCTTCTGAAAACCCAACCACCCCTAATAAATGGCACTTGCATTGCTCACACTGGAAAACTTTCCTTTCTCAGTACGGGCATCCACGACAACCATCGTTGGAACGAATATTCCAAATCGCTAAAAACAATGCGAAATCATTAAGTTTTCTCAAGAAATTGAAGATATATTTTTTCCCCTCCAATCTCTAAAACCAATTCTATGGGTTTACATTTTAGATCAATCATCATTTAAAAATTAAGGTAAACAAAATGGTGGGCACCGTGGCATAGTGGGTAGGTGCGTCGACTCCTACGCTCGCGATCTAAGGTTCGAATCTCGAAAAAAAAAGCACCTAACATTATTTTTGAATCACTGACAATGCTCAAAGAGTATAACTGTCTAGAAAACGCTTCTCAATCTCGCCGTTCGGAGTCGGCATTAAACTGTAGGTCCCCTCCACTCGTGAGAGAACAATAGCACGCACAACACGAGTGGTTGCTGAGAAACTAGGCCCAGGTCCACCTCGGACTGTAGCACCGTAATTCTTATTATATTATTAAACGGTAATTTATTATACAAGTGCAATAACAATCTGATGACATGTTGTAAACTGCTACCGAATCATCTGTTTCCAGTTCAATTATTTCTCACTAAACCGTATTGAAAATTGGCAAAAGAAACGGAAAAACAAATCACTTAAGCTCTCCTCACGAGGCGGCTTTACTGCAAATCCTGATTGCAAACCAAACACCCAATCGATGCGAATGCCTACCTGCGGCTTTCAATCTGAATACATCAAAATGATTCGCTTTTACGTTATGCAACCCCTGTGCCATTAAATCTCTGAGAATCCATTTAAATGGAGAAAATTAAAACTGCTTCATGTTTTTAAAAGAAAATACAAAAATACCATTCTTCGTTGAACTTACGCGTGAAAGTTATAGTGATTGGATGCTTTTATCCGTTTCCTCACAAAAGCGTCCTTGGGGAGAGGATTTATGAATCCTTTCATTTGTATAACCACAGACGCTTAAAGGGTAGGCGGCAAACAGCCTCAAAGACCATCCAGTTGGCAGCTTTTGTTGGTTTGTTTGATGTGTTGGGTGCACTTGGGCGTACTCGGCTGTGCCTAGCTACTTGTAATTTGCGATGATAGTGGGAACAAAGCCCTGCAAGAACTTTCGTTGGCTATTCTTGTTCACTCTTCTTTGATGCATCCGTTGGAAGACATTTTACTTTAAAGTCAACTCTTGTTTCATTACCGCAAATTAAAATTTGTAGAGGCAATTTAAGGAGGTAATTAAAGTTGACTTTGATGTAAAGGACGGCAAACAATTACAAAATTACACAGATGCAATCAAACGATGAAACGATATTAATTAGAGACGACCCAATGTGTCTATGTGTGACCGCTCACGCTATTCTTCCCCTTCTTGCAGCAATAAACATTTATAAAGCTCAAATACGCTGTACTCATTCTTGAAAGAATTGTGCAAAACTCGCACGCCAACACCAGAGGCACAATCTTTCAGAAGTCCGTTGAAATACTTGCATATGCCGACGATATGCATAATCGGAAGAACACAGCGTGATGTCAATGGAGTATTGCGACGGAGGCCGCGAAGATGGGTTTAACGGTAAATGAGGGCAAGACCAAGTATATGCTGTCAACCAGAAAGGACACCCAACACCGACGTCTCGGACAGAACGTCACACTAGACAGATATAGCTTTGAGGTAGTCAAAGAGTTGCTGCACAATTAATCAATTCTGGTCTAAGTGCACACCTAATCCACTTTTACCTAGTCAAAGATCTTGTCTACCTAGAGACCGCTATTAATTCAGACAATGACATCAGCGCTGAAATCAAACGGAGAATAACTCTTGCCAATCGATGCTTCTTTGGGCTAAGAAAGCAGTTGATAAACAAAGCCCTCTCTCGAACAACCGAGGTAACCCTGTACAAGACCCTAATCGTCCCAGTCCTGCTATATGACACAGGAGCATGGACATTGTCAAAAGCGGATGAGGTTGCTCTTGGCTGCTTTGAGAGGAAAATTCTTTGGGTGATTTTCGGTCCCGTCTGCATAAAGGGTGAGTGAAGGAGAAGATATAACAACGAACTGTACGAGTTGTTCAGCGACATCGACTTAAGGTAGCCCTGTTGGCGAAAAATTTCGATTTTGTCGTGTTCGTTGGCTTTGATGTTCGCCGTGTAGGGCCATTTTCGCGAGCAAAACTCATTTTTGCTGTGAACGTCGCCGAGTGCATATCACGGATTAAGCACAATGTCAACAGTCAGCCACGATTTTATCGAGGAATTCACCACTTGCGCTTCCCTATCACACATGTTTGAAGAAACAACACGAAATGAATGTTCGCCAAATATGTTCGCCGTGTAGCGTGTAACGCAAACGAGCAAGTTCGGCGATCATGTTCATCGTTTAGGGCTACCTTTATCCAGAAGGGTGAAGATCGGACGGTTAAGATGGCTAGGTCATGTAGAGCGAATGAAAACCGGCATTGAAAGTCTTCGAATCCACCCCCGAGGAGCGGCGCCATAGAGGAAGACCGCGAGTCAGGTGGCGTCTGTAAGTGGAAAGGGATCTCAACCCACTGTGCGTGTGAAACTAGACGCAGCTAGCTAAAGATCGAGCTGGCTGGAGATGCTTGTTGGTTGAGGCCCAAATCCACCCCGGATTGTAGCTAGGGATGCAACATCGTTCTTAAAAACATCGATGGTTCCACGACAAAAATCGATGTTAAAAAACATCGGCATTAACAACGATACATCGATGGGTTTTCGATGTTTTATTTATCTTCTCTATCACACAAATTGTTGACTATATTTACGACGTACTGTACCCAAGCAACAAAATATACAAGTCTTACCAGTCTCACCCATAAACCTTCACAGTCTTCCGTTTCGTTGATGATTGGATTTTTACTTTGTGGCTTATCGGGCCAACGAAAAACTCAAAGTGACGTTGCAGGATCCTACATTTCGGGATTGGGGTTCCCAAGCGGGCCCCAATGCACGTTTATAGTTCAATATTCAGTCTACTTAAGGGTTTCTCGATGCCTAAGGTTCCGAGTAAGATGTTACACTAGGAGAGGCTAAGATATAACAAACTTACGTTGTATTGCGCATCTCCAGCTCTTTTACACCCCATTATTATTACACAAATGCAAACGCATATATAACACATCTTGGCAATGTTTAACGAAAGAATGAACGCTGTCGATGTTGGAAAGTTTTGCCGTTCCTCGTGCACTGCCGTGTTTCTCACCCTATCCCGGGGAGTAATTCCCACAACATCACGAAGAAATCTCATCTCGGCAGCGATCTTAGTTCCTGTAGTGTTAAAAATCAAAAATATTGCGTATAATCTAATAATTATGAAAATTCTACAGTGCGTCTAATAATATGGCCAGGGACTGTATAAGTATCCGCCCGTGTATAAAAAAAGTCTGCTTCGCTATTTTTTAAAAATCTGTTTCTTAAAAGTCTATTGTACAAAACACAGTCCGGTTTCAGAGCTAGCCACAGAGCCCTTTCACTGTTATGGTTGAAGACACGTTACAGTTCTTTGTGTCTTTGCCTGATTTCTAATGCTTTTGAAAAAGTCAGTCACAAGATTCTTTGCTGGAAATTAAAAAATCTCTTCTCGTTCAGTGGCAGTGTTTAATTAATAGTTTTCTGTCTGATTTCAGAGAGCTTTTGTTGACTCTTACATCTTTTTTGAATATTTACAAGCGAAACAAGGCGTACCACAAGGTTATATCGTGGGTCCTATTCTGTTTATTCTGTCTGTATCCAAAACGAAAGGCCATATTTTAGAAATTGTATGGAATGGGAATGGAAGTAAATCTTTATGATGATACCAAGGCAGCGGTTTGTAATGGAGAGTCGCTATCTGATTGGTTTCAGGTGTAAGACAAGGATAATAATCATAATAATGGTGGCGCTACAGTCCGAGGTGAACCTGGGCCTAGCTTCGCAGCAACCACTCGTGTTATGCGTGCTATTGTTCACGAGTGGAGGGGACCTACAGTTTAATGCCGACTCCGAACGGCGAGATGAGAAGCTTTTTCTAGACAGTTATACTCTTTGAGCATTGTCAGTGATTCGAAAGAGGTGGTGCCATAAAAAATGTTTGGTAAGACAGGGATGTCCACTTTAATATGTTAGACTTTGCACATAAATCGATAATTTGATATTTACCATTTCCTAATGCTTACATTAGATTACATACAAACCTGAGTCTTCAGATCTTCAAAATTCACACGTCGATGGTCTAAAGTTTTTGGCCAATATCTCCAAAAATATTTGGGTTAGAATGCTTGAAATTATTTTAAATAAAAGTACTCAATGAAGACACGTTTTTGTGATGTTTCCAGATTTTTTAACACTTTGGTTTATAAGTAGCAGGGGAGACTTATTAAAACTGACTTTTGAGCTCGATGTTTTTCAAATGGTACACTGGATTGAAAAGTGTTTAAGCAAACCTTAACCTCAAGAAGAGAACCCACCTCCAGTCAATGAAGAAGGGGGGATGTCTCACAGTTTTGAAGAGGTCAGCTCGGCCATCAAAAAGCTGAAGAACAACAAATCCGCCGGCTCTGATGGCCTCCCAACGGAACTTTTCAAACATGCTGGAGATGTTTTAGTAGAGTGCATGCACCAAATCATCAACCAAGTATGGGTGGATGGAGCCATGCCCGATGACTAGACTATAAGCTCTGTATGCCCCATCTTCAAGAAAGGCGATCCTGCAAGAACTACCGAGGCATAGCCCTGCTGAATGTCGCATAGAAGATTCTATCCAACGTACTGTGTGAACGTCTGAAACCTAACACACTAATCGGAACGTACCAGTGTGGGTTCCGTCTCGGCAGATCGACAATCGACCAAATTCTCACACTGAGACAAATCCTGGAAAAGACCAACGAGTTTCAAGTCGAGACTTGTCATCTATTTATCGAATTCAAAGCCGCATACGACAGCATCCGTCGTCTTGAGCTCTACAAGGCGATGGCCGAATTCGGGATCCCGGGAAAACTGATCCAACTGTGCCGTGTCACGCTGGAAAACACGCGGTGCAATGTGCAATTTGGGAACAGTTCCACCGGATTTTTCCAAACATGCACTTGGCAAGGAGATGCGCTGTCGTGTGACTTCTTCAACCTTGTATTGGAACAGATAGTTCGCAAGGCAGGCGTCAATACAGAAGGCACTGTCTTCAACAAATCCGTGCAGTTGCTGGGCTACGCAGACGACATTTATATCATAGGTCGCTCCCAGCGAGCCGTCATAGAAGCTTTCACGGCCATTGAAGAAGAGACGAAACGAGTTGGTCTTGAAGTAAATGAGGACAAGACCAAGTATTTGCTGTCACCAAACAAAGAATTCTCGGTCCACCGCCTAGGACGAAACGTCACTGTTGGCAGCAATAACTACGAGGTGGTTAAGGAGTTTACCTACCTCGGAGTAAATATCAACCCCACGAATGACACCCTAGTGGAGATTCGACGAAGGCTTACTCTAGGAAACCACTGCTGCTTCGGTTTGGCGAAACAAATGGGTTCAAAACTCGAAAGACAAAATGCATGCTCTACAAAAAGCCAGTTCTGCTATATGGAGCCGAGTGTTGGACGATAAGCAGGAAAGCAGAGCACATTTTGGGAACTACTGAGAGAAAAATTCTCCGTCGAATTTTCGGTCCCGTATGTGAGGAGGGGAAATGGAGGAGAAGATACAACCGCGAACTCTACGAGCTGTACCAAGATGAGGATGTAGTTCAAAAAGCCAAAAAACGACGACTACACTGGTTAGGCCACATCGAGCGAATGGACAAGAACGCAAAGAGCAGCAAAGAAGATCATCGAATCACAGGCCACAGGTTCGAGAAGAAAAGTAAGACCGAACCCCCGTTTCAAGGACCAAGCTTTCGCGGATGCTGGAGCGCTAGGTCTGGATAACTGGAAGCAGCGTTCCCGGGACCGCGGGGCATGGAAGGCTGCCGTGTCTCAGGCAGAGACCTTCACGGGTCGGGAGCCCGCTAAGTAAGTAAGTAAGCCGGTTGAACTACCACACGAAGGGGCGAGTCAATTTTTAAAAATCGATGGCTACTTCATCTTTATAGGAGCCACCCACTTTCCAGACTTTCGTACATAGGCAATGATACCTAGGCCTAAACTTTCTTTATAAAATTCGGAGATAAAAAAGTGTAACAGACGGATAGACGGACGGATGAACGGACGGACGGACACACCGAACTTATAAAGATTCCGTTTTTGGTTCAACGAAACCTTAAAAAGGGAGCGATAGCTCCTTTTCAGTATACTCGTATGTTAAAAAATAATTGGTCTTCGGCTTTTATGCTAAGCTTATCTGTCTGTAATTAAATTTTAACCTCAGTCACAACCGCTGACATACTTTCTCCAACCGCCCCCACGTATTTATACACACTATACTATTTTTCTTCTTTTCCGAATTAATGTTCATTTCGTATTCGCTTCAGTGATTGTTTGCATTGCGAAAAACAAAATCCAGGGCACCTTAACATTTGTCACACCTAATCCGCTTGAACATCAATTTTCTGATAAAACAGTCGCTGCACATAGAGGTAGAGCCCAGGAAATCGCTTTACGAACTGTGCAATCTAAACATTTGTCTCTCCTTTTCTGGAAATACAAGAGAATCACTTTATTCGCCGTTTGCCACATGGCGTGATGACTAAGCTCTGTAGAATTCAACTGCACTCACGAGTGCACATTCTTACTCCCATGTCCGTGTTTCTTGTCGATTCCTCGCACGGATGCAATGAAATGTATGTGCTCAACATCAGCTTAGCTGACACCATCGTTTCAACAACCCTTTTGCATTATTTACATTTAACAGTGAATTTCAACTCACCTGAAAATAGAGGACAATCTTGCACATCGATTGCCCCAAGAACCATGTTTCAGTGACGTCCCACACAACGGATGGTGGCAGGCAAACTAGTATCACTAAAAAATCAGCAACTGCCAGGTTGACAATAAAAACATTTGTGACCGTCCTCATGGAATAGTTCGTGTAAACAGCAACGCAAACGAGTGCATTTCCCACCTGGAAAAATAAAAAAAGAACAAGAAGTAACAATGAAAAACCAGGGTTGTAAAGTTTATTTTTTTAGTTATGTACACACGTGTCCTAGGTGCAAGGGGCGTCAAATTGAATATGAAATTTGTTAGTTTATGCAACTTTAAGCGGGTTACTTCGAGAAGTTCTATGAAGACAAGACGTGCACAGATTTTTAAATAAACTTGTCCTCAGCGGATTAAAAATTAATTTTACAGTAGTGGTTTCTATTTACTATCTTACTGGTCCTATGCGGACAGTCTAAGTCAATATAAAGGTTTATAATTTTATTTCCATCTTTTATGAATATTTGTTCACTCTTAAATAAAATAAGAAATATTTTATCAAAAACTAATTTATCTACTTTTTTTTATTTACATTCATAACATAATTTAACATTATTCTACCTAAATTAAACTAACCCAAAACTGACCTAAACTAACCTAACTAACATTTTTTTAACTCTTTATTTATTTATTTTTTTTCGTTTTTACGATTTTGTGTATATTTTTTTCTGGATTTAAAAAATGTTTTTTCTTAAAATTACTCTAATCTAATGCCCTAACCTAAATGTAAGTTGGCCTTAAGGGACCAACAGTCGTTGGTTAAGTTGGTTAAGTGGCTGCCGTAAGTTAGAGGGTTCCCAGGTTCGAGTCCCAGTGAAATTGAATCTGGTCCAGTCACCATTTGCCGTTGGGATCAAATTAACGGCACAGCAGTAAATTGCTACCTGGCAGTACAATGGACCAGTTTTGAGTCTGAGTGTTCCACTAGTGTTTCAAAAATCCTCCAAAAAAATAGGGACCAACAGTTAGGTGATTAAAACAACAGCTGAGGCATCTGATGGGGCTGCAACTACCAGTAGAACTCGCGATCCTTTTCACTCTCCGTTCTGTGGGATGGATCTAATAAACCGGAGATTATCCGGACTAACTCTTGCGACCTCGTAGAGGAGTCGCCTATCCACCGTCCTTCGCACCACATGGTATATCAATGGACATCCCTCTCCATCTTGGATTAAGCCAATCTGGTCAAAGTACAAGAACGCTTCCAGTGGAATGAATCCACTTCGACAAGCGCTCCCGCGATATGCTTCATTGCGGTTGTAGGCTCCCCAAGCTCTCTTTGGGAGGTCATCGTGCAACGTATCTTCGAATCAGATTAATAATAAAACTATTCACCCCGTTCACGTTTGCTTCGTTATACAAAAAATAGTTGGAATAAAATTGCGTGCACTTAAATTCTGGGGCTCTGTACTTCTTGAGACAAGCCCGGACAAGCTCGAATAGCCTCGTCTTTTCCATCTGGGAAGGACTCATGTTGAACCACAGTGGACTGGCCGGATGAAGGCCATGTAGTATGTATTACCTACACCCTGGTATCAAGTTATGTAATAATAATTATAATGGCAGCGCTGCAATCCGAGGTGGACCTGGGCCTAGCTTCTCAGCAACCACTCGTGTTGTGCGTGCTATTGTTTTTTCACGAGTTGACGGGACCACAGTTTAATGCCGACTGCGAACGGCGAGATTGAGAAGCTTTTTCTAGACTTTTTTGAGCATTGTCAATGACTCGAAAGAGGTGAAGCTATAAAACATATTTTTTTTGAAAATTGTTTGTCTGAACTGTGGTCTGAACCTAGACTGTGAAAGTCTGGTGCGTATGGGTCGAAGCACAAGCCCACACGGCCACGGTGCCCCTTATCTCAAGTTGGCTGCTATAAAACAACCCTCATGCCACAGCAAAGGCTTTTATGGCTTTCGTCAGAGCAGTAGCTACATGTCTGTCGAAATACAGATCGACATCAACTGATCCAGCCAAATACCTATTTCACTACGAACGGCTCCCCCTGCGAGTCAACTATGCCGACCTTGCGACAGTTTCTTTTCGTATTCCTTTAGAAGTTGTATAAGGAAATTCGGAAAGGATGATGTCGCACTTCTGGCAGTTAGTTTTCAACTTCCATCGCTGAATCTTCTCAAAGTCACGTTGCAGGAGGATGTTGATGACCTCAACCGTCTGCGCTGTCCTGTACGCCACCAAGTCATCGGCGTATGCGATCAAGTGCTGCATGGAGCCAATCAGTTCGCTAGCGAAAATAGCGAAGAGGATTGGTGAGTTAACAGCACCCTGCTGGAGCCCATTTTTTATGTGGAAAACATTGGTTGGTCATGTTGGTCATGTTGCCACTTTTAACAACCAAACTTCTACATGTTATCATGTGATAAGTCGTGTAAAGCTTTGACTTGTTTTTACCCATCCTCGTCAACTTAAAGAAGACACCTTCTTACCAGAGGGTGTAGAATGGTCAACGAGGCAGGTCCGGTTCACTGGGTTTTTGCTTTGTTCTACTGAATATATCATCATGCCTCGACCTAAATTCAAATTTGTTTTTTTGATATTATTTGTCTGCCCACTGCATCAGAACTCTATTGACAATCTTCTCGAAAACTTTGTTTATGCGTGGAGGTGAACTTTTATAGACCAAGAATGGACAGTTGTGCAGAACAAGGTGTAAGTGTTTAAACAAAGAACTGTCAATATGAATATTTTTTGACAATCCTTAGATGTGTATGGAACCTACCAAAAGTAAGTCCTATTAGAGGAACTCAGACCTGTCTGTCTCTTTTTTTTGAGACGCTACTGGAGCACTCAGACTCAAAACTGATCCATTGTACTGCCAGGTAGAAACCTACTCCAGTGCCGTTAATTTGATCCCAACGGCAAATGGTGACTGGACCAGATTTGATTTCACTGGGATTTGAACCTGGGGCCCCTCTAACTTGGGGAAGGCACTTAACCAACTGCGACATCCAGTCATGGAGACCTGTCTGTGCTGCGAAAAACAAGAAGGAAGTGCTTCAACCGAACAAACGTTTCTAAGGAAGCTAAAGACTGGTATCTTTATAAACAAAGCCTTAGGATCTACGAAAAGGACTTTGGGACACCCTTTACAATTGAAGATGTCAACGATAGATCAACCAAAATATGGGGATTACTCCATTTCCACCGACTTGACCTGTAGTAATAACCGCCGAACGGAGCAAAAATGCACACACAACAGACAAGACAGCTTTACTAGACCTCTTTAATTTTCTTAAATTAATCAGCAATTATGTTACATGCCTTGCGAAGTATGAACATTGTGCATCCTTCGTTTGGAACGTACGCACATCTTTCCACTAAATTAACCCCTTAACCACAAGAAAATCCAAACTTTCTGCGGCATGTTACACGAAAATTAGGTATTCACTTAAAGTTCGGGAAAATCTGAAACTTTTGGAAAACAATTTGATTTCAGCACAAGAGTGGTTGATGAGCGAGCACACCAAGCAATACATCACTGAATAAAATGTTTTGACGAATTTAATGGCCTACACCACAGCGTTTCAATAAATTTACCATAACGAGGAGACCTTGAATGTGAAGAGTTTTGACGGCGGTTGGGATGCTTTTCTACAGACTACCGCAGGTGTTGAAGGTGAACTTGTGTTATATTTGAAAAAATGTTCTGTCTAGCCAAGATCATCGGATATTTTTGTGACTAACAGTTTAGCTACTACTAATTTTGCATTCACTCAGTTACTAATGTTCTCTTACGAGTAGAAGAACCTACAGTTTTATGCCGACTCCGAATGGCGAATATTGATAAATCAGAGATTCAAGAGAGCTGGTGTCGTGAAAGTTGTTGTGCCCGCTATGGAACCATAGACGTTCACTTACTGAATATGCTACGACTGCCATTCTGTTACTTCTGCAAAATATGCATTCCTTAGTTCACAGTGCAAGCACCAATGGGAGTAGTTTCCCTTTAATTAAATCGGTTAATTATTCTTCTTGCGCGTTTGTCAAATTTTACAGAGATTTTTAGAAAGCAGACGATTAAAATTTCAACTGCGAACTTTATTGCATCCCGGGTAAAGTCAACGCTACGCGTATCCTAACAGGCTTCCTAACGGGGCACTGTAGACTCAGGGAGCATCCAAGGAAACTAGGGGTCTCAGAAGAATGTCTCTGCAGATTTTGTGGAGAATTTAATGAAATTCCAGAACATATACTGGGATTTTGTGAGGCACTAGACCACAAAAGAAAAAGAAGTCTTGGCAAGTACCTACTATCAGAAGAAGAAATGCAATCACTGGAACCATCTCTCATTCTCAGATTCCTGAAGGAAACTGGCTTAGAGAGAATACTCTAAAACAAATTCCTTCACCTATGCGCAATAGGAGTCCATTACCCTCAATACAACTCTGAAAAGAACTGCCTTTGAGGGGAACTCGTAATTGTGCTAAGGTATTGAAAGGGGGCACAATAGATCTTAAAGGTCGCGGTGCAATATACCCTCAACCATAATAATAATAAAGTCTACCCTAAGGTGTTGGAGGCAGAAGTACAACCGATCAGCTTTTCACTCTAAGAATGGTACTTGAGAAGGCTTGGGAGTACGCCAAACCGATCTACAGTTGTTTTGTAGATTTGGAAAAGTCATACGACCTAGTTCCTCTGGAGTAAACTCTGGAGTGTTCTGCAGGAGTATGTGATTGGTGGGTCTTTGTTGGAGGCCATTCAGTCTCTATACACAAACTGTAGCAGCTGTGTTCGGGTAAACGGTAGTAAATCAACACCTTTCACTGTGGGCGTTGAACTTCGCCAAGGGTGCGTCTTGTCACCTGTCCTTTTCATTATATCGAGTGGATGTTGCAGCGCAGTCGAGGCGAGGAATGTTTCACATTGGGAGAGTTGAGGGTAAGTCATCTTCTTTTTGCAGATGACTTAGTCATACTCACAACCTCCCAGATGGAACGCCAGCGCGCACTAGATAGGTTTGTGGCCGTATGTACTGATGCTGGGATGAAGGTTAACGTGGACAAATTCGTTTAGTTATGGTTATTTCCAGAACTCCTGTTCAATGCACTCTACATGTTAGTGGAGTCCCATTGAAACAGGTGGAGAAGTTTAAGTATCTCGGGGTCTTCTTCACGAGTAATGGGAGGAATAATGCTGAGTTTTCCTGTAGGATTGGTCAAACTGGGTCAATTTTGAAACAGCTTGGTCGATCTGTAATCAGGAAGGCCGAGTTTGGTGGCAAGGCCAACTTAGCGGTACTTGTTCCAACTCTCATCTATGGTCATGAAATTTGGGTAATGACCGAAAGAATAAGATCGCGAATTCAAGCTGCTGAGAGGAGATTTCTTCGTGTCGTGCTGTTGTGGGAATTACTCGCCGGGATAGGGTGAGAAACACGGAAGTGTGCGAGGAAATCAACGTTGGGCAGCTGCTTCTTCGTACGGTAAGGGCTGTACTTCGTTGGTTTGGTCACGTGGCACGAATGTCCCCATCATCACGACTTCGGAGGCGTGCCTTGAATGCGATTCCATCAGATTGGCGACCGCTTGCCAGACCCAGGACGAGATGGTTGGACCAAGTCCAAACACTCGCCTGGTTGGGCTTGGGGATAGCTCCTGATGAGTTAGAGTCGATGGCGGAGGATCGAGTGGCCTGGAGATCTCTCGTGCATGCATTGCCCCCGCGACCCCTTTAGTGGAACATGCGGATCACTGAAAATGATGATGATGATGATGACCCTTATACACAAAGCTCAAAATAAATACACTAAAATCTCTATTTGGTGAAAATCCGCAAAAATAAGTGTCATATGTCTTTCTTGATAAACTGTTTTGACATATCGAAATTAATTTAATTTTGCTTGCAGCAAATGTACTCGTGCAGCTTTTAAACATCTCCACCTAATAAGTTAAGAGAATATCTTATTACAGAGCATCAACATTGCAGTAGCGATTCAACACTATTTAATTGAAATCGATTATGAACTACAATGAACAACCAACAGTTCCAACAGAGGAATACTTCCTGCAAAACTTTCTGACAGAACTGCAATAACACAGAAATAAAATACATTTTTATATCCATTCGCAATCCAAAGTGTACTGTAACATAATACTCGGTATTGTCACAGCACATTATCTAATTGGATATCATGCTCACAGATAAGGATTAATCTTGTCCGACATAATGTAGAAACTGCAGTGTATCAGATGCGGTGGAAACACCGGGACATTTTCTATGTACTTGCCCGGCATTGGTTGAAATAAGGAGACGGGCACTTGGTAAATACTTCTTCAGCTCCCATGAGCAAGTGACCAATGTCAATTTGCTCAATTCAATTAGCTTTGCAAATGCTTCAAGATAATTATGTATAAATAATACCAGTAGACCACTATTTCTGGGTTTTTCAGAGAGCTGTGTTTACAGTGCCTTTACATTGGTCTATGAGGCGTAGTCATTACCCCTAACCTTGCAAATTATTTACGATTCGGTGGGGGCATTAAGTGCAACCCTTTATCTGCCTTTTTTTCTTGTTTAAAATCTACAGAGATTAAGCGGGTTTTAGCAAATCGTAGACTTTCTTTTACGATCTTAGGAGAAATTAATCCTTTTTCTATTAAACAACACTCCTTCAGTTCAAAAGTTCTTATTTATTGACGAATTGTTTTTCAGAGTCTCCTCTAACTCTTTTCACCTAAGTCCCTGCAATTTTTGGAGATATGTATGGTATACTAGTATTGCTAGTATTGCTTTTCAACACTTAATAAACTTTTGCCATTAAAAGTCGGCATTTTTCCTTTACGTGTTTTTCTTTTGTTTACCGCAGAAGCCTTTCTCTTTTTAGAATTCCGAACCAAATGGAAAAAAAAACAGAACTTTTCATTAATGTGTCTGTCCGTCTTCACTTTAAAAGGTTCCGAAGTTAAAGAGCATTATAAGCTAAGACGTAAAATTGGGGTTAAAAAAGTATCTTCTTAGCTCAATAAATTTACTGTAGACCCCGATTAATTTCGCCCCCCTTAAGTGGGTTCCCCGATTTATTGTAGTCAAAACCAAATCGTGTCTAGAATTTTACGCAAATTAGACTAAATTTCTGTGAGAAATTTTTTTCTTGCTTCAAACATTGTGCGTGTTTGGTCGACGCAATTAATCAGAGATCACGGTTCCTATTTGAAATAAACTGGGCAAGTGCGAGTTGTACTCGCACGGGTAAGGTTCCGTCGCATAATATTGATGGATGATTTTTGAATATCATACGACGTTTCCAAACTATTTCAGTTGAATTTTCTTCTAATTTCAACCCAAATCAAGTATTCATTCATACACTCATACATCCAAACAAACATTTATCCATACCTATACCTACACCTCTATCGAAGTTTATCCAACACAGAAAATCCCTTCCTTCACACAAATACCTAATCACTGCTCATGCCTGCGGTGTGTGTGTTTATTTCTGTTGGGCATTTAGGGGTGAGATCGAAAAGATAACATTCATCAACGAATATCAAGAATAGAGTGGTCGAACGCAGCATGAAATTTATGTGTGAAAATGAAAACATTTATCATTTTAAATCTTAGATATCTCAAAATTTCAACATAAGTTGATATTTTGAAATTTATTATTTCTTAATGCTTACGCTGAGGTCTTCAAAACTGTATTTTCAGATCGTCAAAATTCTCATGTCGATGTTTGACCGTTTTTGGCCAATATCTCCAAAACCATTAAGGCCAGATTGCTCGAAATTGTTTTAAGTGAAAGTACTCAATGAAGCGATTTTTTTCAGATTTTACACTTTGGTTTAGAAATGGCATGGGGGGACGCATTTAAAACTTTGGAGCTCCATATTTTTTGGTATTTTGGATAAAAAAGTGTTGAACGAAACCTCCACCTCATTTCGAAAGACCTGTCGATTGATATATATTTCGATGGGGTGCGACAATTTTTCAAAATTAATGTCAACTTCACCTGTACTGGAGCCACCCCCAAATGGCCCCACTTTTTAAAATCGCTGCATGGGCAATGACATCTAGGTCTGAAGTACCTAATTCCAAAATTTCATGCCGATATCTTTATAAACTTCGGAGATAAAAAAGTGTGACAGACACGACGGACGGACACACCGAAATTGTAAAGGTCCCGTTTTTGTAGACGGAATCTTAAAAAATTACCATTACAGCAAATGTAAGTTCATTCCCTAGCTCCTACAATAATTACTCGTGCTGAGTGTGCTGAGACGAAGGGATCTATCCTGACTAAGAACGGCCAATACGACTGAATGGCGCAGTTGGTTAAGTGCCTGCTCCAAGTTCGAAGGGTCCCAGGTTCGAATCCCAGTTAAATCGAATCTGGTCCAGTCACCATTTGCCGTTGGAATCAAATTAACGGCACTGGAGTAGGTTGCTATCTGGCGGTACAATGGTCGAGTTTTGAGTCTGAGTGCTCCAGTATAGTGTTTCAAAAATAATCCGAAAAAAAAGGAACGGCCAGAGAGAGAAGGTTTTTAAGACATTTAATAATAATAATAATAATGGCGGCGCTACAGTCCGAAGTGCACCTGAGCCTAGCTTCCCAGCAACCACTCGTGTTGTGCGTGCCATTGTTCACTTACGAGTGGAGCGGACCTACAGTTTAATGCCAACTCCGAACGGCGAGATTGAGAAGCTTTTGTTAGTGACTCGAAAGAGGTGGAGCCGAGAAAAAATTGTAGGTGTTTTTTTTCGAGATTCGAACCTTAGACCTCAAGCGACTCAAAAAAAGGCGAAGACTTGAAATTTTTTTTTGTTGAAAAAGTTGTTTGTCTGGTTTGGGATTTGGACCTAGACTTGAGAGCCTAGTGCGTATGGATCGACGCACAAACCCACACGGTCACGGCGCCCACATGGCAGTTTTTTCCTCCAAATATTGTTAGTGGCACACACACATATCAAGCCTAATGATCTCTGATTAGATATCAGTCTCTCTGCTTTTTTTTTTAAAACCATCGAAAAACTTATAGATTATCATATCAGAAGCACTGTCGCTTCTGGAAGATTTTCGCCTGCCCAGCATGCGTACAACAAAGGCAATTCTTTTATAGGCACGATTGAAAAATCCTTAAAATAGAATAAACAACAATAAACATTCACTCTATCTAATCCAAATGTACAGATCATGCCTCAGGACTCTCATGTCTCTTATCGGAATCTGTGCCATTGGCACAGACCACACGCCTCAAGATTGGGACTCCCTCACAACGACTTCTCCAAAAGCTGCTGAGACGAGAAAGATGAGGAGACTGTATAACATCTCCTCTGCATGTCTAAAAAAATGAATTTTTGTACTGTCTACACAACAAATTAATAAGTTCCATAAAAACTAAAAACGTTATTTAACCGTACGTATTAAAATTTGACTTAGTTCCTGCATGAATTCATATGGTATATGGCGATGAATTATGTTGTAATATTTATCAGTTTGACGCTGATGCCCTTATACAGTACCCTTTAAACGGAGATAAAAGAAATAATCGTTACAGCTGGAGTGCGAATGACCATTTCCATGGCTACTTACAATGAAAACCTTTCACGTTTACCAAATTTCACTTTAAATTGACGCCAGCATTCAACAGAAGTTCGTCAGATTTAAATCCGGAATAGAGACCACATAAACAAATTAAACTGCCAGCAGCAGACTTGCAAGCGAGTTGTTTTCGAAAATTATCGTTAGTTTTGTTCTGCAAGTGATTTCAGTTCTTTACGAGCTGCTGGACACTAAATTCGTTTTCGTTAGAAAATGTCAAATTTTGCAGCAGAGCGGGTGCTTGTAGTTTTTGAGTATTTAATTGTTTTCCACTCCATATTCGGTTGAGCTACTGTTGAATCGTGCTCATTTTGTATGTCTCCTTTACATATTTGTGCCAAATATGTTTAGATTTTTAACCATTGTTACTGCTTTTTGACTTAGATTTCTTTAGAACGATGTATTGGCATATGCTTGGAAGTGGTTGGCTCGACTTGCAGTAGTTCGTCAAAAAAGTGGAAATTGAGATTTAGAAACAATTCGACGCACACAGAATTGGCACTTGAAGCCTACATCCGTTTACATCCACGCGGTCTACTTCCTGAGACCGCATCTTTAAGTCCAATAAATTCAAAACTGTGAGATTTATTTGAATGGAACACAATAAGATGGATCCACGTGCGTCCGAAAGCCACAGCCCAATGTCTGAAATCGTTGCATTTAATTACATAAATGTGGTTTGCGGTGCAAACCTTTGGAGCGTGCCAATCTATTATTTCGGACCACAGATTTAGAATGAACGCTTTCTGGAGTGAAATATGAATGTAAACCCGAAATCTCAAGTGCTGGGAATCGCAGTACACACTCCCTACGGATGGTATGGCCGGTCCATATCTTATTCGAACAAATCTTAAACACTGCACTTACCCAAGAGTCTAGTGGTTTGCGGTTTCGACTCCTACAAAAGGATTGTGTGCATTGTTTCAGAAAATATGCCAATTATGCTGCTTTCTATTTTGTAGACTTTGTAATCTGTCTGTATCCTGCTCTGTCTAAGCACCCACCATGACCTTTCGGCTCGGGTGTATGCCATGCTTTTGAGTAGCAATTCGAAAGGAGGGTGCGACGACTCGTGTTCCCAAAGTCTCTGCAACCCCTATTTAATAAATCGTGTAATGTACGGTTGATTGCGCTATACACCTTGAATGTGGGCTCAGAATCGTGTGGGGTTCAAGTGCGGGAAAGGTGAATGTTAATGAAAGAGACTAGAACGCAATATTTCGAAATTACGTCGCAGTACACTTCGAATGCGGGAGTCGGGGTAGGTTTGTGTGCGACGAGCGTAAATACCGGGATCTATTAACTTTTGCAAAAGGATTCGTTTATTTTTGGAGAGAAGCCATTAGATGGTATAAAACGGTGAAGGGCAAGTACGGATGCATTGTGGGGAATTTATGAACACGGTGGGATTCTTTTTAATCTATTTGATGATGGGTTGTCAAACAAACAGAGGGATGATATCCATTGAACAACTGGAGTAACCTTATTCCATGCTGAGGTTATTAATGTGATTCATTTATGCGCTTTGCGATTTTAAATTGTGTAAAAATTAAAATTCAGTCAATTCAACGCCTCAAAGTTTGGCCTTAATTTTGACAGACATAAGTTAGGAGTCACCATTTTAAGTAAGATAATAAAACGAAAGCATTTTAGATGACAAAATTTTGGTGAACATTAGTTGACACCGTGGCGTTGTGGGTATTTCTGTCGACCCCTACGCAATGGACACAATTTGCGGCTACAGCTCTTTCGAACTGACTAGGAGAAGACAGTCTCAATCTCGCCGATCAGAGTCGACATTAAACTGTAGGTCCCCCACTCGTGGAAGAACAATTAAAATTCAATCTGTTCATACGTATGAGATCAAATTAATTAATTTACTTATTTCTTCTTAATGCAAGCAACTTAGACAATCTAACTTAATAAACTAAACTTAAGAACTGAAACTTAACTTAGGGGAAAGAAGAGCGAGTCTTAAGACTATTTCGGAGGGATGATTTTGAGAGGTGGAAGTCGAAGAATGAGCGATTAGCGATGTTAGATAAAGGTAACGTTCTGGAGACAGAGGAGTTTAAGCCATAATTAGTACGGTGTGAACTAACGCGGAATAGAAAAGTAGACCTTAGGTAGTGGGAATTGGTGCTAAAGGAGACGAGTTCGAGTAGCTGGGGGCAATCTGTGTGACCAGTAAGTAGTTGGTGGAGGAAGAGTAAGTCTGCAATTTCATGACGGTTTTCAAGAGATTCGAGACGTATAACTTTTAGGCGATCCGAATAAGGGGGCAAGTTAATTCTGTCAGCCCAGTTGAGATCGCGAAGGGAAAAACGTAAGAATCTGCGCTGGACGGCTTCTATACGTTGAATGTGAACAAGATAGTATGGGGACCAGACCGGACTGGCATATTCAAGAATAGGTCTAACGAAAGTGACATACAGAGATTTAGTGACATAGCGGTTTGAAAATTCTTTTGACCAACGTTTAAAAAAGCCTAGTGCAAAGTTAGCTCTATTAATTATGTTATCGATATGGGAACGGAAGTTAAGCTCCCGATCGCAGATTACACTGAGGTCATGCAGAGAACAGACGGAAAGAATTAATTCATTGAATAGGAAGTAATTTCTACCCGGATGCAGTCGTTTTCGGGAGAATTTAATAGATTGACACTTGCTGACATTTAACTGGAGAAAGTTCTTCTTACACCAAACAGAGAATCTATTGAGATCACATTGAAGGGGTTCAGAGTCGAAGGGAGAAGAGTTGTAATTAAAGATTTTCATGTCATCGGCGTAAACAGAAAGTTGAGAGTTCTTAATGATGTAGACATCATTCGTAGTTAGGTCGATGATTAAAGGACCCAGGTGGCTACCCTGTGGAACACCGGGTGTAGCGTTAAAAGGCTTAGAGACAAAAGATTTAAATAAAACTTCATATTTTCTTTCCTCCAAATAAGAATTTAGAATTTAGAGCGATTAGTTAGAACAAAATAATATCGTGTGATATTTTATCAAATGCTTTACTGAAGTTGGTAGCTATCACATCCACTTCTTTCATATGTTCAAATGCGCGTAGTGCTTCAGAGACAAATTACGTGAGGTTCGTCATGGTCGACCTGCCCTTGAGAAAACCGTGTTGTGAAGAAGAAAACAAAGATCTGGAGTGGAAATACATTAAATCATAAACGATGCTTTCAAAAACTTTAGGAATGCAGGAAAGTTTGGCTATAGTTATTTATCGCATTTCTTGAACCATTCTTATGTATAGGAACAATGCAGTAGGTAGGATCCTTGCGAGGTGGGCATAAGGAAGAGAGACGTCAGAGGTTGGACCAAGAGTTATGCGCATTTTTTGAGAACTATTGCTGGTAACCCATTGGGACCAGAAGTATAATCGTTCTTTAGGCTATTCAACTTCTGTTCAACAATAGGGACGGTGATGTTGTGGAATAGTCGGAGTATGACTGACTGAAAAAGTCCGCGAACAGGTTTCCAATGGTTTGCGGGTCGGACGAAGCTGTATCTTCGAATTTAAGAGTTGCAGGGCAATTATCACATTTCCGTTTGGTATTAACAAAATAATACATCGGTTGATGTACTCTTGATAAAGACGTTCATTTTTTTCATCAAATTATAAATGGAATCGCTGGTATATCCAGTAGTCAAGTTCAGACCGAGATTTTAAATAGGTTTCTCAGAGTTTGTTTCTCTTGTTGTGAAGCGGGCGTAAAATCACTGCAGCACCTCCCTCGTCGTTGTCAAAATATGCTTCTCAAACTTTTTGATTCGGAGTCGGCATTAAACTATAGGTCCCCTCTACTCGTGGGAGAAAACAGTACGAGTGATTGCTACAGAAGTTATTGAGACCCGACACTACCTTGGACTCTAGCGCCACACAAAGAAGAGGAAGACTTCGATGTTTTCAAAGCTTGAAGGAAGCTATTTATGGAATCATTCGGAGCAAGAACAGTACGCTTAGCACTTTTTTGAAACACGAAGGCACGCTACTTTATTGCTCATAAGAATCTTTTGTGAATGTGGAAAATACGTGGGTAAAATAATTTCTGTCTCTGCCTTCCAAATGTTGTTTTGTATAATTAACTCATTTCTACCAGCATTTCACTAATGTTTCTGGGTTGTTGGCGTAAGCCAAAAGGCGGTTAAATCCGCGAGACGACATACATTCGAATGCAGTTAAATCCACGAAACGACATACTAATATTCCGCTCTACGAAATTCCTTCGTAATTCCACTGCAAGATTGATTGCATACGCCGCTGCATCGCTTCTTCAATGTCATATGTACCACACATGGAAAAAACCAAACTGGAAGCATCCAATATTGGTATTAAAACTTAATCAATCATGCTACGACAAAGCCCTCCAGCAACATTAAAATTAAAGCCATGTATTCTCCATAGTAAGCTCTACTTACCCTCACTTTTTAAGGGTGCAAGGATGGCTAATTATATTGCTTCTTACGTATACATTTATGTGAAATGCAACTCATTATTCATAAAGGTTTGCAAGAAGATGGGTTATAATGATTAAACTACAAAATTTACGCGCTCAGTCCAATTTTTGATTATGATATGCAGTGGAGGTTGATGAATAGTTTCCCGGGACAGCAACAACATTTCCAGTTGATTTTGTTTTATATGAAAGCAAGGACTTGTTTTTTTTTCTAATTTTTCTTTGAAATTTTCGGTTTTTGATTGAAAATAATTTCGAATTCAGCATTACCAGTTTTTTTTCGGAGTATTATTTGAAACACTACTGGAGCACTCAGACTCAAAACTGGTCCATTGCACTGCCAGGTAGCAAACTACTCCACTGCCGTTAATTTGATCCCAACGGCAGATGGTGACTGGACCAGATTCGATTTCACTGGGATTCGAACCTGTGACACCCCCAGTAAGATCCAAAGTACATGGCTCGTACGGTGAAGCATGGTGGCGGATCAGTAATGGTTTGAGGGTGTATGGCGGCATCTGATGTTGGCAATTTAGTATTTATTGAGACAGCAATGAGTAGGTACGATTACCTCAGTATACTGAAAAACAATTTAAATCACCGAATTTAAATATTATCGAGCATTTGTTTGATCATCTCGATCATCAAATCCTAAACCATTACATTAGGACCAAATCCGAGCTTAAGGCTATTATACAGGAAGAATGGGAAAAAAATAAGTCTGGAAGTGACTCAAAAGCTTGTTACCTCCATGGGATCGAGAATAAAGGCAGTTATTACTGCTTAAGGATATCCAACTAGGAATAAGTTTGAGTAATTTGCGATAAATCCCTCTTTTTTAATAGTGTATACTTACTTCTGTAAGATGAAATTTTAACAGTATCTTACTTTGTTTCTTAATATTTTTGTTAATGTTAGTCCCATTTATTTTATTGTTTGTTTTTTGAAAAGAGCATGTTTATGTTTGTTTTTGTATAACATGTTACCTAAAGTTTATGCAGTTTCGCTTTTTAGTTAATGATTCGGTCAAGATTCGTTATTTTTTAAGGTGTATACTTTCTTTTGTGATTGTGTGTGCATCCAAACAAACAAGCATCCTCCCATACATATACCTATATCTCTATCCAAGTTTTTCTAACACAGAAAATCCCTGCCTTCCATACCCAATCAGTGTTCATGCCTGCGGTGCGTGTGTCACACTGCTGTTGGGTATTTAAGGGTTGAGCTCTATCTAAGAGATAACACTCATGAACGCATAGAGTGGTCGAACACAGCATGAAATTTATGTGTGAAAATGAAAATGGTTATCATTTTAAATATTAGATATCTTAAAATTTCAACATAAACCGATATTTTGAAATCTATCATTTCTTATTGCTTACATTGATGTCTTTAAAACCGCTTTTTTAGATCTTCAAAATTCGCATGGCGATGATAGACCGTTTTTAGCCAATATCTTCAAAACTATTAGGGTCAGAATGCTCGAAATTGTTTTAAATGAAAGTACTCAATGAAGCGAAGTTTTTTTTTGATTTTTTCAGTTTTTTAAACACTTTGGTTTTTAGACAAGGCGACGCGCTGTCATGTGACTTCTTTAACATCGTTCTTGAGAAGATCGTGCAAAACTCACTGGCCAACACAAGAGGCACGATCTTCCAAAAGTCCGTTCAACTGCTAGCTTACGCGGATGACATTGAAGTGATTGGGCGAACATAGAGAACCTTCAGTGATGCGTTTGCTGACATTGAAACGGAAGCGGCTAAAATGGGTCTGGCGGTAAACGAGGGCAAAAACAAGTATGCGAGTATGCTGTCATCGAGAAAGGACGCACAACATCGACGACTTGGCCAGAACGTCACCATAGGCAGCTATAACTTTGAGGTAGTAAAGGACTTCGTCTACCTCGGCTCCGCGGTTAACAGTACAAACAACATCAGTACCGAGATTAAACGCAGAATAATTCTTGCCAACAGCTGTTTTTTGGGCTCAAAAGGCAATTGAGTAGTAGAGCCCTCTCTCGGAAGACCAAGTTGACTTTGTATAAGACCTTGATCATCCCAGTCCTGCTGTACGGCACAGAGGCATGGACAATATCCCAAGTGGATGAACAGTCTCTTGGTCTTTTCGAGAAAAAAGTTCTGCGCGCGATCTTTGGTCCTGTTTGCGTTGGCATCTGGAGGAGAAGATTCAACCATATGGGCTGTACAGCGTCATGAGTCTGGCCAGGCGTCTACGGATCCAACGCCTATGATGGCTAGGCCATGTAGAGCGTATGGACAACTTGGCTCCGGCCCGAAGAGTCTTCGACTCTGAGCCTGTGGGACAACGCAACAGAGGACGTCCACGTACAAGGTGGCGCACACAAGTCGAGGGTGACCTCGGCCGGCTTGGTGTGCGAAACTGGAGACAGCTGGCGAGGGATGTTGCTGGCTGGAGAGGCATGTTGAGTGAGGCCCAGGTCCACCTCGGACTGTAGCACCCTAAGAAGAAGAAGAAACACTTTGGTTTATGGCATGAGGGAGCCATTTTCCAAACTGTACATTGGATCAAAAACTTTCATCATTTCAAAAAATCTGTCGATTGATATATAACTCGAGGGTGTTTCAAAATCAAAGGGAACTTCACCTCTGCGGGAGCCACCCCAAATGGCCCCACTTTTTAAATATTGGTCCATGGGCAATAACATCTAAGCCTGAAGTACCTAATTCCAAAATTTCATGCCGATATCTTTATAAGCTTCGGAAATAAAAATGTGTGACAGACATGACGCACGGACACACCGAAATTATAAAGGTTCCGTTTTTATAGACGGAACCTTCAAAAGTGCATCCAGTCTCAACGAATGACAGCCTTAGAATTTGAAAAGCCTTAGAATTGTGAAGAAAAGGCACCTTTACTGCGACTTGACACAAAGACTTCTTGTGTTCGGTATGTATTAGCTGCCATACATGCGTAGGCCCTCGCGTTTCTAAATAACATACAGGACAGAATGAAAAGAAAACTAAGAGAGAAAAGTTGTTCTCTAATTAGTCCATTCCACAACCCTCTTCTGTCAAACAATTTTCCACAAAGATACATTGCAACCTTTCGTTGCAAAGAAAGACTGGAAGGAATAATGAGCTACAGTTGAAAAAGACTATAAATTTCATCACATTCAACATCAATCCATAGTTGCAGCAACACAATAAGAATTAAGGAACAAACATTGGCATGTCAGATTCATACTCACCAAGCCCGTAATGAAGACAATTCCATGGACGAAAATTAAAATCCATTCAGCCGTCTTCGGGTACATGTAGTCATACAAGAACTGCATGTACTCCTCCCTAGTTGCGTTGCACGGAAGATTGTCATTGAAACACGTCTGGTTGGATACAGTGCAGTTTTCATTGTTCTCGTCTCCCTCGGCACAGAGCATAGGTGCATCCTCGCCAGGACTTGCCTCAAATTGATCATCATTGTTGTTCACGTCCTCGCCGGATGCACTTCCTTCGCTGCCTGTCAAAGCAAAACTGTCTGACGCATTCACATCGGGAACGAATGTTTCATTAATACTGTATGCAGCCTCCTTATTCTTATCAGGCGACGACTCCAATCTATTATCATCCTCTTGTGGATCAATGTACGCAGCGCGCCTACTAATTGTGCCTCCCGGCCTGAGTATCTTTTGTTTGTTTTCCGTTAAACTCGAATACAACGAAAAGGCTGCATCCGTTCTTCGATGAATACTGTGATGGGGGGTTCTCACTTGGTTCAGAGTGCCAGCAGTTAAGTGCGTTTCCCCATGACACACCGAACTTTGTAGCTTAAAGTAAATTATCACAAGGTACAGGATGTTCTGATGTCGAAGCGACATTTTTCACAGCTTCCGTAGCGCGATGGCTTTGCGTGTTTAATTTAATAAAGCGTCAATCCTGTTTCGGAAATCCTCTTTTCCCGAATTTATGTGTCTATCATTTGCTTCCCGGCGCTGTCGCGTTCGACTGAGTGGGACACTTTTGCTTTTAAGCAATTACATTGAAAGGGGCTCTGTCCCAAGAGCATTACTTGATTAGCTGCTTATTTGTCTGAAGTGTCGATCTGAAAGACAGAAGAATTACGAAACATGAGACAAGTGACAAGACAAATTTTCAAAAAGTATTTGAGGTGAAAAATAATGGACGTAATGGATAGCAGACAATTTTGCATGAAGTTCTTCCGAGAACCGTGACGAAATTTCGAGTTTAGAGGTAAATTTGGTGAGACTGGGGCACCAGTTTACGGGGTGATTTCCCTGTTTTCGGTATTTATTTGGATTACTTTACGAAAGTGAGGTCTATCGGGAGGTTGATACTGAAAGGATATGACTTGGTGATGGTTTATGCGAAATTGTAGCGTTTTTTGATGAACTACTAATTCCGTACTATAACTGGACTGAATGGCGCAGTTGGTTAAGTGCCTGCCCCAAGTTCGAAGGGTCCCAGGTTCGAATCCCAGCGAAATCGAATCTGGTCCAGTCACTATTTGCCGTTGGGATAAAAAAAACTGCACTGGAGTAGGTTGCTTTCTAGCAGTACAATGAATCAGTTGAGTCTGAGTGCTCTAGTAGAGTTTCAAAAATCCTCCGAAAAAAAAATGTCTGGATTGGAATGCTGTGGAAGCTGGGACACCGAGTAAAACAAAATAACAAAGTTTAAAAAATTGTTCTTTTTCAATGTGGTTCCAAATTTACCAAAAATACATTTTTGACATTTTTAGAAAAGACTCTTCACCTTTTCGATGCCAGGAACACCTTTCGGTACCAGGCCCTATTGTGATTCCTTTACGAAGATAAAGCCTTGTAACTCAGCAATAAAATCTAGTTATTCAATAAATTTACGAACTTCTTTTGCAGAACAAAATGCTATGTCCAATGATTCCGGCTGTCCCAGTACAGAATGTAATAGCTGTTAGTTCCCCAGTCCATTTCAGTGGCTGAGGATACGTTCAGCAAGATCACCTCATATTTTGCAAGTGGTTTCTTTACTCTATGTGGTTGTTTCCTTAGTCGACAGTGACGCAAAGTGAACCGTGTCAGACTTGATGCTATTTCACAATAGAACCATTTTATTTATACAGCCGTCGTTAGACCCATTCTTTTGTATGGAGTGCATGTATGGTGGCCCATACTAGACAAAGCCATATACAACAATTTCCACAGGAAGGTTCAACGTCAAGCCTGCATATGCATTAGAGGTGCTCTGAGAACCACACCTTCAGATGCTCTGGACGTTATCATGAACCTATCCTCCTTTGACATTTTTGGCCGACTACTAGCAAAAAACACTGCTATTCGTGTTATGGCCTCCGCCCAGTGGACTAATAATCCCTTTGGTCACTCCTCTATACTAAGTTCTCTAAACCTCCCGACGAGAATTCTGGACCATGCCACACCCCAAAACTTCCCTGACAGACACTTTGAAACCCTGATTCCAGATAGAGGCTTTTGGAATGATAATCCTAAACCTTTTGCAGGTTCCCTGCACTTCTTTAAGGATGGATCAAAGACTCAGGATGGGGTTGGCAGTGGTGTTTTCTCCCATTTCGCTTACCCGATCACTGTAGCGTGTTTCAGGCGGAAATAATGGTGGTTAGTGAAGCTCTGTCCTGTCTCAAATGGAATGTAACATCCGCACGTGATATTTGCACTATCACGCACAGCCAGGAAGCCATCAGGGCTCTGGATTTGGTTTCTATAAACTCGAAAGTTGTAATCAACTGTCGCTCATCTGTAGACAAGATGGCCGATCAATTTAACATTCGCCTATGTTGGGTACCAGGCCACAGAGACATTCCAGGCAACTGCAAAGCGGATGAGCTTGCCGCAAACACAGCACTTGGGTATGCCCCTCACAACTTGTAAATTGTTGCTTTTAATAGAGGCAACTCATAAAACAAATAACACATGGGCGAGAGGCACTACGTGCCACACTTCCAGAATAATCTGGCCCAAGCTAGATCTCAGAAGATCTTAAGAAATAATCTCTTTCGATAGATCGCACATAAGTATAATCGTCGGTGTCATTAGAGGACACTGCCTCATTGGTGATCACACCAAAAGAGTACGAACTCCGGCTAATGATTTCTGTAGAAACTGCCTAGACGAGGAGGAAGTGGAGAGCGATTCGCATCTCTTCTGCTCCTGTCCGGCCCTGGCGTCTTCATCTAGGGGCCTACTTCTTTGAGAGCTTATGCGAACTTCCAATAAGCAATCTACTACACTACATCCTAGGTTCCAAATGGTTTTTCGGATATATTCAATTGGTTTGACCTCAGTCAATCCGTGTGGCAGCACAATGGATCAACACTGGTCTAAGTGCATACTCCAGCCACCTCAATCTAACCTAAGTTTGCTCACGAGACTATTGGCCATATTAAGTTGAGTATATATAGAACATTTAAACTAAGGAATCCTCAATGAACAATCTAATGCACCCTTACCCAAAGAAAGGCCTCGAAAACTGTCTTCAAAACTTACAGACTAAGACTTCTTCTCAAAAAGAACGAGAAGGATGTGGATTCAAATGGAGACAGGATCTACTTAGGAATTCTTTATCTGTATTGTAACAAAGGATATACCCTCATTATTATTTTGAAACAATTTAGAAAACCGTCATGAGTGAATGGAAGAATTAAATGTTCTTCAACAGCACTAACGAAAATTTATAATCACTTTTTATGCATTGAAACCGTGATCACATTTTTTAAGCAAATTTCCAAATAAATTTCCAAATGAAAAATGTTTTAAGAAATGCAATTAATTATGTCCAGGCGCGTGATACTTGACAAAATTGTTGAGGGTCCTGGAAAACATTTAATACAAGTGCTATAAACATTTTCATCACGTCGCGTCGTAATGCATCCACCACGCATAAAAGGACTCAAATCCATAATGTTCGCTGTGCAGATTCAAAAATGTTGATGGCGAATGCGTTTAATGGTGTATTTTTGCGAATATGTAGATTAGAAATTCGTTCAGGGAATATTTTTGTATATGCATCCATTAAACACGTGAGTTCACACGCGTATCTGCAATGCAGAGATACATTTTCACATTTCCTTCTGCAGTATTTCATGGAAAATTACAACAGGATGTAGAGGTATAGACATTTACGCTGACAAATGGAAGTATAGTAATTTAGATCATAAATTCTATTCTAATGCATTCCGTTGCGATATAAGGGCGATAAGATTCCCACAGAAAAAAGGGGTGCGCAGAGGGTGAAAACATGTTTGAATATGTATGTATTTTAGGAAATAAGGCCGCAATGGATATTAAATGGGCTTGACTTTTTTTTTTTGGTTTTTTGAAACACTAGACTGGAGCACTCAGACTCAAAACTGGTCCATTGTACTGTCAGGTAGCAACCTACTCCAGTGCTGTTGGTTTGATCCCAACGACAAATGGTGACTGGACCAGATTCGGTTTCACTGGGATTCGAATCGGGATCCCCCTAACTTGGGGGAGGCACTTAACCAACTCCGCCATGAAGTCCCATGCCCCATGTTAGAGGGGTCCCAGGTTTGAATCCCAGTGAAATCGGAGTATGTTGCTACCTGGCAGTACAATGGATCTGTTTTGAGTCTAAATCCTCTAGTAGTGTTTCAAAAATCCTCCGACAAAAAAGAAGCGTCTAAGGGAGGTAACAGTAACATGAAAGTAAAAGGTATTCCAAACATTGTTGGGGTGACGCAACATTCGGGAAATGGACCAAAAATTGCCACAGATATTACGGTGGATGCAAATAAGCGGTATCAATTTGAAGGAATGTAGGAGTTTAGTGTATAGATAGACCTTTTTCACAGCAGCAGGGTATGTCGTTTAATTTAGGAGCTGCTGCATAAAGGTAATATCTGAAACTAATCACCAGTTTTCAAGAGTTTGTCTTTTTATCAGTTGTAGTTCAACTTCGTCTGGGTTAAGTTGTGTTGACCTCGTAAATCGAAACGAATAAACCTGCGGAATAGCGATTCTTCCTTAAATGAATGGGTAGTGTAATAGATTGACTACCCAATACAATGGATGACGATAGAAAATAATTTCGTCCCCTCGAACTAGACAAGGTTATAGCGATATCGAGACAAAAGATAAATAAAGCTGCTGGTGCAGGCGGAGTATGTGCAGAACTTTTCAAAGCAGCTAGAGATGAGCTGGTGGGCCGCATGGGCCCAAATCATCGGTTAGATATGTTCGAAAGAAAGCATGCCAGATGTTTGGAATCTCAGTAGCGTTTGCCCGATTCGCAAGAAAGGAGATCCCTTCGACTGCGCCAGATATAGAGGCATAAGTCTCCTAAACATCGCCTCTGAGGTCTTCTCTGCCATATTGTGTGAGCGCCTGAAATGATTCGTGAGTGATCTGTTTAATCCTTATCCTGGAAAAAACCCAAGAAATGCAGATCGACACTTACTACCCATGAGTCGATTTCAAGATCACAAATGAAAGTGTGAATCAGGACGAGCAAAACAGCGCAATAGATCTGATATTCCTGTCCAACTCGTCATGTTATGCAAGATAAGTTAGGTTAGCTAAGGAGGCTGCTAGTGAATTCACCAGCACACTTAGACCAAGTTGGTCCATTGTGATACCCACGGTCAGACTACTATCACTGATCGACCGCTCCAGTGATAGTGCCGTTAATTTGATCCCACCGGCAAATGTTGACTGGATCAGATTTGAAAAACCGGATAAAAGCGTATTAACTTTGCTTTTACAGGGACTCGAACCTGGGGCTCCTCTAACTTAGGGCAGGCACTTAACCAACTGCGCCATCCAATCCTTTTGTGCAGGATAATAATGAAGAATTCTTGCAGCTCCATCAACGTCAGTTAGGAACACACCGAGACCTTCAATGTAAAAAAAAGGATTTGGTTAAGGCGACATGTTTTCATGTAACTGTCTTCAAGGAAGGACACCCAACATACATCATAATAAGCATCGAGGTTGTGAAGGGCTTTGTCTACCTCGGCACCCAAGTCAACAGTAGGAATATCACCACCAACAATATTAAACGTTGAAAATGGTGCAGAGGCATAGAAAATCTTAAAATCAGATAAAAAACCTCTTGGTCCTATCGAGAGAGAAGTTCTGCGTTCAATCTTTGGTCCTAATTGTGTTGATGGCTTTTGGAGAAGAAGATACTACCAAGAACTGCAAAGGCTGTTCAGCGATATGAGTCTAGCCACGCCGAAAGTTTTGGCCGAAATGGAGCGCCCACTGCGACTGATCTACGCAGATTTGTGCAAAAAGTTCGTGAGACTGATATGCTAGTGGACAACACTCATGGTCCCCGTCGTCGTATGTCGTTCGCTGCGCACAGATGAGAATGTGGCTGCTGTGGCCGAGAGTGTGCGCCTCAATTCAATGATGTCATATTTCAGCAATTTCACTTGTCAGCAATTTCACTTGGTTCAGTCGAGGTCGATTGCAGCAAAGCGAATGAAATCGGGCAGTCCTTTCCGAGGAGTAGAATAATAAAGACCTTTAATATAACACATGTTGTTTTAATCAACACAACTAGCGCGACATGCCTCACTGCCTATGCCACAATCGTTCTTTTGCACACCAAATTCGCAAATCATGTTATCAGCCGTCTTGGCGATGCCAATTGTCCGCCTCGGAGCTACGATTTGACCCCTTTGGACGTTTTTTTGTGGGAAACCGTGAAGTAGTGATGTAAGGCCAATAATCCGGAAACCACTTAAACATTTAAGGCCAATATCATCCAAGCAATCCGTGAGCTACAGCCCGCAAACATCAACAAGGTCTTGAAAAATTGGGGTGACAGAATGCGATGCGCTTTGGCGAAGTCAGCCGAGGCAGCCACTTGAACGACGTTGCATTTCATAATTAATGGGAATGTTTGTTGTTACTAATAATACATGGAAAACAATTAATTTTGTTCATTTCATTGCATTTTTAAAAAGAAACTTGACCCACCCTTTATAATGGTAGTTAGACACATGGCCCTTATATGAATCAATTGCTTTGAAAAAAATGACTTGGATGAGTAAGACAGGGAACTGAGTTGTAAGGGCAAAAAAGACGTTTAAACATAATTATAACAATAACAATAGCGGCGCTACAGTCCGAGGTGGACCTGTGTCTATCTTCTCAGCGTGCTATTGTTCTCTCACGAGTGGAGGGGATCGACAGTTTTATGCCGACTCCGAACGGCGAGATTGAGAAGCTATTCCTAGACAGTTATACTCTTTGAGCATTGTCAGTGACTCGAAAGAGGTGGAGCCGTGAAAAAAATGTTAGATGTTTGTTTTGAGTTACGAACCTTAGACCTCGAGCGTAGGAGTCGATGTTAGACAAAACTGCATTTTTAGATCTTCAAAACTCTTTTGTTTTACCATTTTTGGTCTGAATGCACGAACTAATTTTAAACTATTGTATTCATTGCTGATTTTTTTCAAATTTATAGGCACTTTTGGTGTGGGTAGGTGCGTCGACTCCTACGCTCGAGGTCGTCGGTTCGAATCTCGAAAAAAACATCAAACATTTTTTCACGGCTCCACCTCTTCCGAGTCACTGACAATGCTCAAAGAGTATAACTGTCTAGGAAAAGCTTCTCAATCTCGCCGTTCGGAGTCGGCAAAACTGTAGGTCCCCTCCACTCGTGACAGAACAATAGCACGCACAACACGAGTGGTTGCTAAGAAGCTGGGCCCAGGTCCACCTCGGACTGTAGCGCCGCCATTATATATTATTATTATTAGAGGAAGGGAGGACACACTTTGGAGCATTATGTTTCTTAAACAGGACTCTGAGTCAATAGTGAACCTACTCTTCATTTAGAAAGATCTATCGATTGGTATATCACTCGATGTATGCTTGTAAAGAATATATTCTTAAATTGTTTCGGAATTTATAAACAAATAAATAAATAAATGTCCCAACATTTTAAATGTTAACGCATAGAAAGTGAAATCAGGGTCTAAAGCCACTCTTTCCAATAAATTTAGGAGCTGAAGATAATGTGGCAGACACCCGGACAAACTAACATTTTTGGTTTCCGGTTTCTGGTTCCAATTCTCCGAATTGAAACTTAGAATTGAGCTCCATGTACATACGATTCAAAGTACCTCTTTTGTTAAGATTATGAGTTATAAGACGAGTGCACCTGACGTATCTACAAATAACTCGTCCCTTTCATCGTTTTTTGTCTGATTCCACAAGAATTATGTTACAAACTGACACTCAATTAACTAAAAATTGTAAATATAAATGTGGACTTTATGGCAGTTTTTAAATTTCCAGGAAATGCTTCATGCATAAACCGTTTGGACAAATACATTCTGTGTACACATCTATTTTGTGTTTAAGCTTTTCCGCACTTTACTGTTCTATCATTATTTCACACGCTCTAAGTAAGCAAATCTCGTAACTTTGTTTAATGATGTCGTTGGAAAACCTTAAATTTTATTGCATTAAAATACCCTATTTCGAGTTGAGGATCTAATAGCATTTTGCGATGGTGGGTGTCGTAAAATGTAATGCTCTGCCATTAATAAAAAAGTTCCTTGGTCGTGGCCAAAAGTTTTAGGGTTTTGAGGTCTTGACAAGGGCGAGGTTGTGAATTGCCATTAATTGAAAATAGACAGTGTTTGGTTTGCAATAAAAGTCGAATTTATTTGTTAAACATCATCTGTTTTGAGAGGTTCTTATTTTTGTATCAACAACACGATTAAAGTTGAATACAATTTTATTCGACTGAAGGCTATTTAAGTAAGGTTGTCGCGCTCACAATAAAAATTTCAATCTAGTAAATAAATGGTCTTCCAATAAGGATTTCCAAATTTTGACAGTTGACAGGGGGACATCTGTTGAAGCTTCATCTGTCATTTGCAAATGGCGGTACACTCCTTTTGACGGCTCGCTATGTTCGACCAATCACGCCTATTCTATTAGTTGTACGGACTTTTGAAAGATTATGCCTGTAGTGTTGGTCTGTGAGTCGTCGCTTGCCAACTTCATGAAACATCAAAAATTCTCTATCGTTATCCTACACAACCTGACAAGTTTGGCAGAAATGCCACAACTTGACATTGCGTTGTATAGCTTGTCTCTGGGGGCGCTATCATATGCGGCCGTGAGATGGGTAAGCCGAGGACTATGTGCTGGGTATCGGTCCGCATTTTCTGGGTCTTTTTAAAGATTTATCGTAGCGTAAGAATATATCGAAGAGTCTTCGACTCTGAGCATGTGGGACAAGGCAACAGAGGACGTCCACGTACAGGGTGGCGCACACAAGTCGAGGGGGACCTCGGCCGGCTTGGTGTGAGAAACTGGAGACAGCTGGCGAGAGATCGTGCCGGCTGGAGAGGTACATATGTTGGTTGAGCCCAGGTCCACCTCGGACTGTAGCACCCTAAGAAGAAAAAGAAGAATTTTGTCTCTTGTGGACTTCCCCGACCTGAAACCACTCTGAGTTCCAAACATTCCTTGCAGTTTGCACAATTTTTGCAGTAATGTATAAAAGTCATTATTTATATCAGCTGAGAACGTACACCCTCATAATAAATAGCTCCATTGAGTAATGGTTAAGGGTTGGGTCGATTTATGTAAGCGGCCGTATAACGCACTTAGAACAAAGCATATCCATTGTTCTGCATGGTTGAGGGCTGCTGAGAGCTATAAATACTTTATCGAGGCGTTTGCATAAATTTTCCGGAGATAATACGAGATACTTCACCAAAAACACCTTCATCATCACAATTTCATAAGCTGCCTACACCCAGAGTCCTTTAAAACGCCAATTCATTCATTTCGAAACGAAGTGAAAACGTTATCATTGCAGAATTCTCTTCCATCACGTTGCAATGAATTTATTCGCCCACATCGTTAGTCAAACCCGAACCCAGCCTACGTTTCACAATAAATACATGCTTGCCTTTGCAATAAAATTCAGCCAACCTTTGACGCAGATTAGAACACGGAAATCCTTTTCAGAACTTGATTTATGATAAGAGGAATTTTAGTGCGTTGCCTCTTTCCATGGAATTGTGTGCTCGTATATTGTCCTTGTGCGCGCATGTAGGACACAAGTAGGACATGTCCGACAAAAGCGTTGTCACCCTCCATATGCTTTGATGGCTTGGTTCTATTTTCGTGACTGACGTGACATCCGCGTATAAGTACATAAAATATACACACTTCACCATTTAATGAAATGCCGGCACGGTACTCTGAGTACATTAGATAAACTTCAGCTTCAGCTGTGTGAAACCAAAATCCCTTGAGTTGTTTTCTGTTAACTTCGTTAAATGCGGTCTAGACATCAAACAAAGGAATTGTCAACACCACACGTTGCAATTACCTTATTTTGAGATTTCTGCTCTGTAATGTGGGTGCTTTAAAATTGCTCTTATAGGCTCCATGGTTTCGTAAGAAGGAGTATAAAAATAGCGCAGATTTAGATTTCACTTTGAGTGCATGGTTGTCTAGTGAACAGACATGTTATATGGCAATTGAACATGAACCTTCACTACAATTCTTTCGGTAATCGACTCAAAGCACGTGTAACAATCAACTTTTGTCAGTGAATTTGTGGGATAAAAGCGTTCGCACAAATACGGTTCAAACGTAAGATAATGAAGAAACAACTGAATTTAGACTAATCCACAGATCTTCAATTTTTTTTTTCGTTTTGTGAACGATCATGATATCTTACTCGGAATTAAGCTCCCTATGATCGATCCATAACTTCTCGGCTAGTTCATCAAATGATTAGGCTAAGTTCAATTGGCTGGCTGTAGGCTAATAGTTTCACTTAAGACAACTTTGGCCCCTTGTGGTCCCAAGCGGATCGCGTACCTCTTATCCATAAAACCATTTGGTGCTTGCGTCTAAATTGGTGCGTCTAAATTGACTGATGTTCATTCAAGTCGTCAAAAAATAGGCTGCCAGATATAATTTTGCTGACGTTTACGAATTCATCCTCTTCCTCCTTTCAAAAGATCTATCGATTGATATATCACTTGAAGGTGTGCGTCAATGTTTCAAAATCCATGGCAACTTCACCTATACGGGAGCCACTCCTAAATGGCCCGCCTTTTCAAATTTGCGTGCAAGGAAAATTATTTTTAGCTCTAAAGTATTTATTTAATTTCAAAATTTCACGCCGATATCTTAATAATCGTCAAAGATAAAAAAGTGTGACAGACAGACGGACGAACGGACACACCGAAGTTATAAAGGTTCCGTTTTTGTAGACGTGACTTCAACACACTTGATTCAGCGTTGCTCCAACATCAGTATTCCTTCCCAGAGCTGAGAGTCTGGAAGACTATGAAAATACATCATCTACGGTGCTTTCAACATCATCATTGGAAGGATTTCCCAGAAATGAATGTCCTTTAACTTGGGAACAGATGTAAGTCTGAGGGTGACAGATAAGGAGAATAGGAGGAAACTAAACCACTGGTTGGAAACTTGTCATAAAAACTAACGACACGTGCACACAGGGCAGGAAACATTCATTTTTCTGATTGGAATGTTGTCTCTGTGTCAGGCGAAGAATTTTTCACCTTACCCTCCTACGTCTGCTTTGCAACTCAAGCAAAAAAAATTTTTAGATGAAGACCTAAATATTGGATGACAAATTTCGGTTTACTTTAAGTTATTCCCTTAAGTAGAGACGACACTTTAAACTTTAAACACTTTATCAGACTGCCTTGGCCCGATAGTCATGGCTGTAGTTTAATTTTGTAGCGAAAAATGTAGATAATTCAAATTCAGCCAGTTTCACTTGTCATCAAAGAAATTTTGTATACGTATGAATGACAGCAAATTGGGCATGTGAGCAATATACAGGTGGGCCATCTAGTGTTTTTTTTTTTAAAACATAGGTTATTTTGACACTGACAGCTGTTTCCCGCTCCAGATCTTGACAGAAAGTCAGTATCATACCTCCGCGGAACGAAATTAGTCCCTTTACACTTACACGGTCGCCGTCATCGCACACACGGTCGCCGTCATCGTACGGTGTGCACAGATGAAAATGTGACTGTTGAGGCTGAAATTGTGAGACGCATTTCACGAACATCAACTTGCCATCGATCACAGCACTAGCCAACATTTCACGCCTGAGGAGAATTTTGCACAAAGATCTCGGATTATTCGCTAACAAGGTCCAACTGACTCAGCAATTGAAGGCGTGTGATCATCCGCTTCGCTGTGTGAGCCTTAGAGCAGCTTAAATGTATGGACAACGAATTTGGGCGAAAAATTATCTTTTCTGACGAGGCGCATTTTTATCTCGACGGCTAAGTTAGCAAACAAAATTGCCGCATCTGGGGCTCGGAAAACCCGCATGTTATTGCATCCACAGAGAGTGACAGTTTGGTGGATTGTGGTGTGGAGTGGTGTCATAATTTTTCTTCAAAAATGAGGCTGGGAACCACGTTTCGGTCAACGGTGGACGTTACAGAGCCATGTTAACCGACCTTTTTTAAATAAAATTGATGACATGGACTTGGACGACCTTTGGTTCATGCAAGATGGCGCGTCATGCCACACAGCCCATGCCACTATCGATATTTTGCGTACCAAATTCGTGCACACCAAATCGTGTTTGGTATGTCAATTGGCCGCCTAAGAACTGCGATTTGACCCCTTCGGACTTTTGTTGTGGGGAACCGTGAAGGACCGATGTTACGCCATCAATGCGGAAACGATTGCAGCACTTAAGGCCAATATCATCCAAGCAATCCGTGAGCTACAGCCCGAAACCATCAACAAGGACTTGGAAAATTGGGGTGGGGTGACAGAATGTACTGCTGTGAAGCCAGCAGAGGCAGCCACTTGAACGAGGTTGTATTTCATGATTAATGGAAATATTTGTTCTTACTTACTAAAGCCATAATGCATGGTAACAATTTAATTTTGTTCATTTTATTGCATTTTTAAAAAAAGTATTTGGCCCACCCTGTATGTATGCATTATTAAAATAATTAAATATTAATTTTTGAAGAAATAATTCATTCTGTTGAGTCCTTAGCCAATGAATACAGTATGTGACACGTTACCATCTGTCGGACACACGATAAAAAGTCAAAAGAGAATGCGTGTCGCTTAGCCTTTAAAAAAGCGTATCAGGTGCCATGCCATGATTCATTTCTCCACAGTTCGGCTGAAACATGCTCTGCACATTTACCCCACTATCTGTCATCAGTCCTGTGGAAAGTGTAATTTTCCATCCATCTACCATCTGTTTCTCGTTAGCATTCATCACTTTTTCCACTGGACCAACTTGTTGGGATGCACTATTTGCTCGGTGGATGTGAGGATGAATGTGTCTACTCATTAAATTTGCACGACATCCTTCTTTGGTAAGCGCCATCACCGAAATGCTATTTGCTTTCTTTTCAGCCATACATGCCACTCATTCATCGCAAGAAACTCTAATCTAGGTCAACACTAATCCATCATCGATCTCCGGCAACCTGTCACAACATTGCTCTGAGGGCACGTTAAAGTGATGAAACAGAAAATATCAGAAAAATCCATTTGCACAACCCTTCGCTACTTTCGTAACGTTCGTTCAGTTGGATAGAGAGCCTTTTCGGGTTTCTGTTTCGCCCATTGCCGTGGCATTTTTGTTATGAAATACCTGCGAGGCCACAGAGTAACTCTGCAATGTACTTCATTCCGAACAGAATTTAATGGAAAAATATCTTTTAAAGAGTTTCAAAACGAAGGATTTGAGAATGAATATTCAGAAATGTATTCTTGCGTTTGCCGAACAAAGGAGAGCATCGAAGCCTTGTGAACTTAAACTTTTTGCGAATCCTTGGAAAAACTAGATTTCAAGTATTTTATACAACAACTGGATGGATGATGGTGTGGGTGGGGAGTATTTAAAATAAACTAAAACTTTGCTTATACAGATTGAAGCACTATGAACTTGGAACAAAGTACTACCGATGTAAAAATCTTATTACTACAAAAAAGTTTGCAGGCGCTTATGATGCCAACATATTGAGGGGTTATTCAATCAGAAAACGTTGCATAGTGCAAGGCATTTTTTTCAGCCAACTAAAGATGAAAATCTGATTCAATTCACAAGTTGAAAATGGAAGTAAGAAGGCATAGCAAATTGCAAACTGGTGGAAATGCATGGGTCTGTGCACCTTGTGGAAATACAGCACCAACAGGAGACTATGTCTAAATATTGGGTCATATAAAAAGTCTCCGTGGTTTTTTGTCACTAGATGGTGTAGGTGACTATACAGCCTTGGCCAATTGTATTAGGCACCCTTATCTTTTTTTTTTGCTGCCAAATCAATTATCAAAAGTAATTAGTTTCAATATTATGGTTTTCGGCGGCACTATCTGATAGGTCCCTATCAGTGTGGTTTCAGGCCAGGAAAATTCACCATCGATCAAATCTTCACACTGCGCCAGATCCTGGAGAAGACCCAAGAAATGCAGATCGACACACACCACCTATTTGTCGATTTCAAGTCCGCATATGACAGCGTGCATAGTGACGAGCTATACAGCGCCATGTCTAGTTTTGACATTCCTGCCAAACTCTTCATACTGAGCAGAATGACGATGGAGAACTCCCGCTGCTCCATCAAGGTCGATAGCGCACTCACCAAGACCTTTAATGTGAAAAAAAAGTTTTAGACAAGACGACGCGTTGTCATGTGATTCCTTAAACATCGGCATGGACAATATCCCAAGCGGATGAACAGTCTCTTGGTCTTTTCGAAAGAAAAGTTCTGCGCGTGACCTTTGGTCCTGTTTGCGTTGATGGCATTTCAAGCAAAAGTTCTAACCACAAACTATTTAGGCTGCACAGCGACATGATTCTAGCCAGGCGTCTACGGATCCAACGCCTAAGATGGCTAGGCCATGTAGAGCGTATTATTATTATTATTATTATGGTTGAGGGTGTATTGCACCGCGACCTTTAAGATCTATTGGTCGCGGTGCAATATAGACAACTTAACGTGTGGACAATTTAACTCCTGCCCGAAGAGTCATCGACTCTGACCCTGTGGGTCAACGCAAACAACGTCCACGTACATGGTGGCGCACACAAGTCGAGGGGCATTGCTGGTTTGGTGTGCGAAATTGGAGACAGCTGAGCTGGTGAGAGTACGTGCTGGCTGGAGAGGTGCAGGTCCACCTCGGACTGTAGCGTCCAAAGAAGAAGAAGAAGAATCAAAATATTCAAACAAAATTGGATAAATTTGAGCAAGGTCGTGAAAAATGCTGTGGTACGTGCCCGAAAGTGCATCATTTCTGGCTTAATAAACGGAAATCTAAATAACGCACAGCTAACTGAGATTCCATCGATCCCATTATTCAATCCAATATTTTGTTATGAAACCATGATTAATTTGACATACACTCGTGTATAGCATTGTGCTAGAACAACACTGCCGCTATAACGATTTCAGAAATCCCCCAATTAAATCATGAACAATGCTGATCTCTTCTACTCTGCTCCCCTCGCAGATTACTGCGAGAACACTAATTAATTCTTCAATACCCCATAGTCAATAGATGGCATGAATAGATATGAAATATTCGTGATTTCATGATTCATATTTTGGGCAAAAGAAGAAGTAAGGCATTTTCCGAATTTTTGTGCAGTTGTGCATTGTGAGCTAATCAAATTGCTCCAATCGAAAACGTGACTTTTGTTGAAAGAAATTCACTCTCACGATTTTACTGCACTTTAAAGTGCATGAATTATAGGACAGATCGAGCGTAAATTGCTAAATAATCGCACGAGTCGTTCTGCGAAATGTGTTATTGCTGCAGATGCGATAATTGCCGCAACCACAATCCAGATATTTTCGCGTTGTTTACTCTTCAGTTGTAAACAAACAAAGAGCGCTATGTGGTGCGTTTATTTGTTTGAATACAACTTTTTTCACGCTCTGCGAAAGAGGTGCATAAATATGGGAGAGGGCGTGGGTGGGGCGGCATTTTAAATTATGAAATATTTAATTGGTGTTCGACTCGACAAGTGACTGTACCAGCAGACATGTAGACCTTGTGCTTCTATTTAAGTGACGTCGAGCATACGAAGCTAATTATATCCGGAATATTAAGTGAGGGTAATCGGAATTTATAATTAGAAAGAAACACTGCACTTCCATAATGGGCACATGACTATGAGCATAGGGGGAAACTGAACAGTTACATAAGGAAGAACGCCCCATGGATTTATTTATTTAATCTTTAAAGAGGCAGAACATATTTGCTTTTCTGTGGTTTGTACAGAAGTCAGACGTTGGTGAGGACGCACTTAGACCATTCGTGCTGTAGCTCATGGATTGCTTGGTGGTAGTTCACTTGACCTTAAGTGCTTACATCGTTTCCGGATTGTTAGCATAACATCGCTCCTTCACGGTTTCCCACAAAAAAAATCCAAAGGGGTCAAATCGCAGCCCCGAGGCGGCCAGTTGACATCGCCAAGACGGCTGATAACACAATTTGGGAATGTAGTGCGCAAAAGATCGATTGTGGCACTGGCTGTGTGGCATGAAGGGCCATCGTGAACCAGAGGTCGTTCAAGTCCATGTCTTCAATTTCAGTAAAGGAAAAGACGGTTAACATGGCTCTGTAACGCCCACCGTTGACCGAAACGTTGTTCTCAGCCAAATTTTCGAAGAAAAATGGTCCAATGATGCCACCACTCCACACCACAATCCGCACCAAACTGTCACACTCTGCGGATGCATTGGCTTCTCGACAATAACGTGCGGGTTTTCCGAGCCCCAAAATGCGGCAACTTTGTCTGTCGAAGTAGGCACCGAGATGAAAATGAAAAGATGATTTTTCGCCCAAAATCGTTGTTCAATTCAAACTGCTCTAAGGCCCAAACTGCGACACGGTTACGAAGTGGACGGACGCGTACCCGTATTGCTGAGTCAATTAGACCTTGTAAACGAATAATTCGATACGTTTGTGAAGAATTCTCTCTCTCCTCAGTCTAGTGCGTGAAATGTTGCCTAGTGCTGAGATCGATGGCGAGTTGATGTTCATGAATTGAGTCTCACACTCTCGGTCACAGCAACCACATTCTCATCTGTGCGCACCGTACGCCGTACGACGACGTTGGCTGTGAGTGTTGTCCACTAGCAAACCAGTCTCACGAACTTTTTGGACAAACTTGCGTACACAGTCACGGTGGGTGTTTCATTTCGACCAAAACTCTTCACCATCATCATCATTTTCAGTGAGCATGTTCAGCATGTTCCACTAAAGGGGTCGCGGGGGCAGCGCATGCACGAGAGATCTCCACGCCACTTAAACCCCCGGCACTCAACTCTAACTTATCAGGAGCTATGCCCAAGCCCAACCAGGTGAATGTTTGGACTTGGTCGAACCATCTCGTCCTGGGTCTGCCAAGCGGTCGCCTACCTGATGGAATTGCATACAAGGCACGCTTCGGAGGTCGTGATGAAGGAAAGATACGTGCCACGTGACCAAACCATCGACCAAAACTTTTTTTCAAAAAACGCCCCGTTTGGGCTAGACAACACTCATTTTGGAAACGAGTTTTCAATATTTACCAAAGTTGTTCGAGCGTAAAGTGACTCCTTTCGTTCTGCGCAGGTATGATGCTGACTTTCTGTCAGGATTTTGAGCGAGAAATAGCTGTCAGTGTCAAAATAACCTTGATTTGAAAATAAAACCACTAGATGGCCCATTCTTTAGGTTTCACGGGGTAAACCCCATACCCAGGGCACAATGTTGATCTCAGTAATCCGCGACACTGGTCGCAAGGCCACCGTTCTACCTACCTATCTAAAGGTCCACCATACCTTAAGTAGGGACTTAAGCTACTGGAATAATTTCAAGACAAAAGGCATCATGTCATTGGCTGGTCGATGATGAATCATGTACAATAGACAGAAAACATATTCGACGTCATCCCTTTTTTGTTATTCTATTAAAAAAAATCAATCTTTTGACCCACGTTTTAACACTCACAATCCTAATTAATGTATTCATTCAGTTCGATATGATCTGATTGCGGCTACGGCTCCTAACTGACATGTGCGTCAACAAAGAGAAGCCGTGAATCTACATATAAAATTTATCGACAAACGTGCTACCAAATACCCAATAATTATCTCTGATAGAACTCGGGTGTCCGATCCCATCCAATGGAAAGATTGAAAAAATACAATTTAATTAGAAACGAAATAAGAACTAATTTGTTTGATCAGATTGCGTGTTGTGCTGTAGAAGAATACACAATCAGGATTGAATTTCTGTCAACCAAGCGTCATGTTGCGTGGAGATTTGCATTGCGCGATATGTCATCCGTGGAATATGAAATAATTAACCCTGCACTACCAACTTGCTGATTATTGCTCTGGCACAAAACGTGCATGCAAAACTCTGACGTGTTTTACGCGATGCACTGCACTGCACATTGCGGTTGTGGGGGAAAATCAATTTGAAACATCAACCTCCGTTCGTACACTTTTCGAAAGTGTTGTAAATGTTAAAAATTTCAACCCTCACTCAGTCTGAACGGGTGTAATTGATAAATCTAACCATCAGTTGACGGTGTCGGCGACGGCAGCAGCTTGTCATTTTACTGCCACATCCTCAGACGTGCTGTAAAAGTTCCATAAATAAAACCATTTTATGATGGCTCCTCAGAGGGGATTGGGATCAACATTGTCGAGAGCGTTTCAAGTGGAATCGCACAGGTTGGGAGCATTAATTTCGAAAACGTTTCAGTTCAGATTTTGAGTCACGGTTTTGACGACAACCCACAAACCCAATATCAATTTCGTTCCCTAAATGGCTCCACGGTTTGCATGAGGGCAAAAGTCTCGGGGACGTTGAATAACCGTGGGGAACGTGTTCGAAAGAGTGGCATTTGCATAACTCTGTGGGAGTTTAAGACACAATTTCACCGTTGACACGTGCCATGCCGTGAATGGCAATTTTTGTTTACAAATCTTTATAACGTTTTATTTACTCCGTGGGGGGTCTTTACGTGCATTACGGCTTGTCAGTCATACCTTCTGCGGAAAGTGAAAAGTAACCCCCTTCACTTTTCCCGCGGGTTATAATGGGTTTTAGGTAATTTTCCTTTTATCAAGTGAATAAATAGAAGCACTCAATGTCGACGAGTACACATCTCCTCCTTCGAAGTGTTGACTTAGGTTCTATTTTGGTATCGAACCGATTAACACTTATAATGAAGTCGGCAGGGCTTTGAACAAAATATTTTAATTTGCAATCAAAGATCAAACGCTCGACTGGAGACGTGCCTAAAGTCGACGTTTTGCAATTTTGAAGTGCGAAATTAAGATATTTTGGCAACGGGGGTTGGAAATATGTCCCGTTGCCATATATACAGTCAAAATGGCTTATAACGAAATCGGTTATATCAACCAAATTCTTAGGTCCCGCCTGAGCTCCATTATATGTAATCCAAAAGCATTATAAATCGTTAACAATGACATATCGCTTACAACGACCAAATTCTTTAGTCCCTTGAAGGTAGTTTTAACCGATTTTGACTGTATCTCGAAAATTTTTTTGCAATTTAGTAGTGCAAACTTTTATTTAAACAGAAATGCGTTCACAGACGGATACAGAACTTCTCCTTTTGATTGAATTCTTTCTTCATCTTGTGGCACTACAGTCCGGGGTAGAGCTGTGTCTGTGTCTGTGCCAGCTGTTGTGATTGCGCATGCCAAGTTAGTAAAGGTCCCTCTTCACTTGCGTGTGCCACCTTATGCATGGACGTTCTCTCTTGCGTTGTCCCACTAGTTCAGAGTTAAAGATGTTCGGGCCGGAGAAAAATTGTCCATGCGGTCTACATGGTTTTGCCATCTAAGCTGTCGGCAAGAGTCAGGTCAGTTCAGGTCCTAAAAATCGACAAAATCTGGGTGCCCGTGCTGACATGAAGAACATATCAACGGCTCAACGAGACCACTATGAGTCAATTGTGCCCAAAAAAGTTTAAAACTGTGGAAACCTAAAACTTCGCTGTATCAACAGCTACAAATGGAAATGGACAAAGTCAAATCACCCAGATATACGAGTAGATATGTATCTCAGGAGTTTGCTTAGCTCTATTTTCCCTCGATCATCTAGCTCTGAAGAGAAAAGAGGTTTCCTTCCTCCTAACGGCTGGTGCAGGACAATCACAGAGTAGGTGACGAAGTAGTTATGGGGTATTCCCAGCCGTGCTGCATGATTTTCTATCGCGCAGTGCCTTGTCACGACCCCAACGGCTGTTCGTATATCCTTTCGACTTAGAGATTTTATGACATCGGTAAATAAATATCCTCTTGTCGTTGACGGGCCATAACGATTTAGTTGTAGCGCATGTGTCTAATCGACACCACAGTTTATTGGCTGCCTCGCTAGACTCAATGTCTATTTCCCTGTGCGAAGAGCTGGACGACCTCGAGCGTAGGAGTCGACGCACCTACCCATTACGCCACGGCGCCCACCAGTGTAGGATTCCAGAAATCCACCGAAAAAACAAATCCTCAAGTCTGAAGTACCGATTTGTATTTCGAGACTCACAGTTGACCCCAGCACCAGTACCAACATCCAACATCGGATCCGTCAGTTCGGCACTGACTTTCCGCATACCCCATTCCTTCCTGATGGAGAATCTCCGCTCACAGTTAAAATGTGGTATGATATAGCCCGTTTCCGCCTGGATTCTCGATATATTCCATCTGTCCAGAATTAACGTGTGACCATAGGGCTTGGCTATCCATAGGTCAGATTCCCTTAGCCTTAGAGATTCGTTTATTAAACTATGCACTCATTGTATTCAGTGTACTCAGTGTTTTTTCTGCAGTCAATATTGTACTCATATGAAATCACTCAAAACATTCATTTCAACATTCAAAGTTTTAGAGAAACTGAGTAGTGCACTCATTTTGCCATCAGGTGATCAAGAAGAGTACAGTATTTGTCTCTCATGGTGTGGTATTCTATTTCAGGGTATAGCTTGTTGAAAAATGACAGTGAATCGTGTACACTGAAGTTATGCACAAGTTTAGAACGAGCGAATGAATGGATTCATGCAGCTGTCTAATTTTCAAGGAAGGACACAGGCTTGCAAATTAGCAAACTCTACAAGAAATATCAAAAACCGAGCACAATTCGAACTACGATCCACTAATTGCGAAATTGAATTGAGTTTTATCATTTCACTCGCATGAAGATGTTTTCACTGATTTGGTATAAATAATTAGGTAAATTTCTAAATCTGTTATAATTTTTCTATTGAAAACCTAAAACAATACACCATCAATTAATAATCCATTCCATTTGGAAATTGTCATCACCTCTTTTCCTGCAAAATCAGTTATGTAAATATAATGCATGAAATTATTTTCCTACAGGACACACAGGCAGGCACAAATACACAACAGAAAATACTTTCTGGATACATGTTTAAAAAAAATACATTAAATTTGCCATCCCGCTGTTATTGAAGCTCGTTTTAAAGTGTTTTGAGTTGAAGGAATCTCTCATCTCATCTCATCTCATTTTCAGTGACCCGCATGTTCCAATAAAGGGGTCGCGGGGGCAATGCATGCACGAGAGATCTCCAGGTCACTCGATCCTCCGGCATCGACTCTAACTCATCAGGAGCTATGCCCAAGCGCAACCAGGCGAGTGTTTGGACTTGATCCAACCATCTCGTCCTGGGTCTGCCAAGCGGTCGCCTACTTGATGGAATCGCATTCAAGACACGCCTCGGAAGTCCTTGACCAAACCAACGAAGTACAGCCCTTTCCGTTCGAAGAAGCAGCTGCCCAACATTGAGTTGAAAGAATTTATTGTATAAATCCATCCTTCATCCAGTCTGAACGGGTATATTTGATAAATTTTTAGCCATCAGTTGATGGTGTCAGCAGCTTGCCATTTTACTGCCACTTCCCCAGACATGCTGTAAAGGTTCCGAACCATTTAATGTGGGCTCCTTACCGAGTGTAGAGAGTACCTACTGGAAAAATGTATTTTATAAATCCGACATACCAATCTTCGCGTTTAATGTTTGCACAATATCCCTCTTCCATTCAAGACAATGGTTTTGATTTTTGAGATTGTAATACGCTTAAATGCGATCCGGACACTTCTATTTAAGGATCTCCTTTTCAATGTTGTGCTTTAAAAGCACTCCAAATCCATTTCAGCTTCGCAATTATTGTACATTTCCTCCTACCATTCAAAGGTACATACTTTCCAGTCAACAACTTTAGCTTTCATTTTCATTTTAAATTATGAATTTGAAAATGAATTTCACAACCAACGCAGAATCATTAGATTTTAGATTGCATGCCAAATGTCGAAAGAAATAATTCTTCCATGAATGAGTTTCCTCTCAAGACGGCTGTGGTGGTTTCGACGAAATGAGAATTACACTCTGTGTCTTCTACAATTGCATTCCTGGAGGATGAATGCTTTCGAAAGTAGTTTGAAGGAAAGCGAATTGCAGACGTCGGTGTTTTAAACCGTCAACTGTTTGATTTTTCTCATTTAAGAGTGAAAGCTTCACCGCATTTCATCTTGAAGAATTCTAAATAGAGTCCTATGAAGAGCTCATTATATTTGCTTAGGACTTTTATGCATTTCGCTGTTGGATATTGAAGGAATTTAGTTTTATTTGTTAAACTTAAGGAATTAAATTGAAAGAATACAATTTAATTTAAAATAATTTATAAGTGAACTTTTTGCTTCTTCTTCTTCTTCTTAGGGCGCTACATTCCAAGGTGGACCTGCACCTCTCCAACCAGCACGTACTCTCACCAGCTGTCTCCAGTTTCGCACACCAAGCCGCCCGAGGTCCCCCTCGACGTGTGTGCACCACCTTGTACATGGACGTTGTTGCGCTGTAACACAGGGTCAGAGTCGAAGACACAGCTACCTACCCGTTTTAAGACAATTTTTGGGGCAAGCAATTAAACGCATCAACTTTTGTCTTGTTATGAAATTCCATTCAGTCCTTTATGGAATTCACCTAAAACTAAAAATTCAGGTGTCTTGGACATTTTAGTCAGGAACTAGGTCTATCTGCATACACTTTCCACTGCCTAAACGCTTATAAGATTTAGTTGATGCAAGACTTGAAGTTTGAAGCTGTTTTCGTGCTGGAAATAAATGAACAAAATCTGAGTACTTGCACAAAATTATTCTGTGATGAGCCTAATTTTTTCTTGTCAGGGTATGTAAACAAACAAAACTGTCGCATCTCTTTATACCGAAGACAATTAGTGGGAAAAACTTCTTCATCTAAATACAGTGTGATCAGATAAGAACAACAGGAAAAGAAGTTAAAAAAAACAACAACGACGTGAGATACACAATCGATAATGGCTTTTTTTTTAAAGCCTCATTAATGCCATTTCGTACGTAAAAATACATCACTCAAATGACCGCCTCGGTTTTGCTGACAGTGATTTCATGATTCAGTCCAATATGTGCAGCCATTTTTTTTCAGAGGATTTTTGAAACACTACTGGAGCACTCAGACTTAAGACTGGTCCATTGTACTGCCAGGTAGCAACCTACTCCAGTGCCGTTAATTTTGTCCCAACGGCAAATGGTTACTGGACCAGATTCGAACCTGGGACCCCTCTAACTTGTGGCAGGCACTTAACCAACTGCGCCATCCAGTCGTATTACGTGCCACTTACTGTACTGTTAAAAGTTTTAGACGACCACACGCTGGACAGGATCTTATTGGCGATAATGAGCAAGCATTTCAATCATCAGACATACTTTCGTCTTATGTTTTCTCCAACAGTTTGGGTGCAGGGTCTCTTCCAGAACGTCTTCCCACATCTTCCTAATTCCTCTGCTTGACCAATATTTAACCGCAAAATCAACTGCTGACTAAAGTCGTAGTTCATGTATTTATTGCTAGAGACATCTCTTTCGGATTACCCATGAACAGAAAGTGGTAGAACATGGACGGAGAGAACCACAAAAACAACACATAATTACGCAAGAATGATAAATGCTGCTTCCGTGGCAAAGAAGACAGTTTCACTTCAAATGGAAAGTTTATGTCAACTGCTGCATTCGCAACTATAAACCAGTCCACTGACGTAATCTTTAAAGCTTTTTGGTGTCGGAAATAACTCGAAACTCCCTGGCTATGCCTTTTATGACCATTTTGTATCACACCAGACACTTTTTGTGTTTCACAATGAATCAGATACATCGTTAGAATGGAAGACGAATGTACAGTGGTAAATCCGACGAATGACATCCCTATGGCAATGGATTAACAAAAAAGACACGGCAGAGGATGCATACATCACAATGAATGCAAAGGATAGTGATTGCCCCTGAAAGAGATCGTGTTTGTCGAGGTCGTCACAATCATAAAACAATTTGAAATTTACAGTCTACTCGTGCTCTGTGCATTCGGAATATCTCTTTGTCTTGCACCAACCATGAAGTTTATGTCAGCACAGGACATCGGCACGCCCAATGAATTGATTAAATTTGCAGAGAGTTGATGCTGCAATCGGTTGCATATAGAAATAAACTCTTTAGTCTTTTATCCCCTTCTTAAAAAGAGTCACCCTCGACTTTAATCCGAATCTAAAGAGCAAAGCAATTCTCCTCGAACTCAGAGGGAATATTTTGGGTATTTGCTCCTGCCTGCGAAGAAAGGTAACGAGAAGTGTGTACACACAACTGTTCAAAAGTTCAGATGCAGATGTTGAGTTTTTGCATTTGTACAGCACATTTTTCGTCTGAATTGTCTGGATCTGAATCTCAAATGCTCCTTCAAATTGTAGGTACAAGTCGTAGTAATTGGACTAAATGGGGAGACCTAAAGTTTGCGGTAAACACATGTATACACAAACACACGTACAGACAATGTAGTTTATTCTTGTGACACTTGTTAATTTAGTCTCATGCTTCGGTTGAATTTTCTGTTTTCCTTTGACTGTCGTCTGCAGTTTTGTACAGCTCCATGGTTAAAGAGTAGCGTTATCTTGGATTCATTTGGGCTTTTGTGTAAGGGTATGCAGTAAAGTGGGTAGGAATTTCAACGTTTGAGTCATGAATTTATATAAGCTGCGATGTTTTTATGACGTCAATTAACAGCGAACACAGTGCACAGTGTTACAATACACATTTTGTTGTTTTGGAGGATATCCCTAATTTTTCTGTTACCAATGTATATTTCTGACGACTGGATGGCGCAGTTGGTTAAGTGCCTGCCCCAAGTTCGACGGGTCCCAGGTTCGAATCCCAGTAAAATCGAATCTGGTCCAGTCACCATTTGCCATTGGGATCAAATTAACGTCACTGGAATAGGTTGCTACCTGGCAGTACAATGGACCAGTTTTAAGTCTGAGTGCTCCAGTGAAGTGTTTCAAAACCTCCGAAAAAAAGTGGCACGTACCTTTGCGGCTTTCGGCATGTCAAATAGACTTAAGACCAAATCTCCACACCAGGAGAACTCTTGGAAAAGACGAGGATCTAGATTCTGTCAAAAAATATTTTCAAATTTCTTAATTTTGTTGGCATAATCCTGAAAGTCCCCTTCACTCTTGGGAGACAAATTACAAGCACAATACAAGTGGTTATTGAAATAGCTAGGTTCAACAACTGCGAACGTTAGCGCCCGCCTAGTGTCGCGATACGTGAAAAAATCATTGAGGCGTTTCAAACTTATATCAGGTTTCAGTAAATGTATACACTACCCTGTAACTTCCTCAGTCTGGTTCTAAAACAGATATTATGGCGAGAAGGTGTACACACAGATTACATTATTTTCAATCAATAATTGGTCCAGTTGGTGGGCAATGCGTATAATATTGTCCACATTATGCGTCCCGATATAGAAGATTTACGGTGATTAAATAACAGTCGAAACAAGCCAGTCCTAAGGTCAATGAGTATAAAATATTGGGTTTTTCAATAAGGACTTCTTTTTTAAAAAAACTCTTAAACTAAAAAGCGAAAACAGTTATTGGTTTAAAGTACAATCAAAACATATTATGAAATTCGACGTCGTTCGAATGACTCGGCCACACATTTTGACAACATTTTTTATTGTTCTCTCATGAGTGGAGGGGACCTACAGTTTAATGCCGACTCCGAACGGCGAGATTGAAAGGCTTTTTCTAGACAGTTATACTCTTTGAGCATTGTCAGTGACTCGAGAGAGGTGGAGCCGTGAAAAAATGTTTGATGTTTTTTTTCGAGATTCGAACCGACGACCTCGAGCGTAGGAGTCGACGCACCTACCCACTACGCCACGGCGGCAACTATGACGTGATTAAGGAGTTTATTTTGAGATCCGACGCAGAATCACCCTTGATAACCATAACACTTTCGGTTTGTCATTAAAATTGGTTGAAATCTCTTGAATCGTAGGACCAAATTCATGCCGCAAAAAACCTTTATTATGTCAGTCTTGCTATAGAAGCCGAAATCTGGATGATTGTTTGTGCCTTTTAAGAAAAATGTCTGGCTCCGATATCCAGTCCTCTCCACGCGAAAGGTGAATGGAAGAGAAGCTATAACGAAGAACTCTACCAGTTGATAAAAGATATGAATCTAGGCTGGAAAGCAAATATCCGTCGACTAAACCAGCTTAGCCACAGGAAGCAAATGAACACCAAAGTTCCAGCTAAGAGAGCCTTTGAATCTACTGCTGCAAGAAGAAAAGGCACACTCAACCTCCGGCATAAAGATCAAGCGATCGAAAGAAGGGCCACTCGGTCTTGACAACTTGAAGAGCTAGCCCGGGGCCGTAAAGGATGAAAAACCGCATTTGCTAATGTTCAGACCCTCACCGGTTGGTAATGCAAAGAACAAAGCTAAGAAGGCTCTCTCTCCTTTTCGTGGTGCGAGGGCTTCAGACGACCCGCAAGCCTGCTGAAGGAGCGACTCTGCCTGGCACTGGTGCAACGCAACAGCTTCAGACAAGGGTGCCCCTATCAGAAGGATAGTGCTATTGACGAACTATCCCCCTAATCCAGAGTGGCAAGCGACCCATGCCCATTTGATGGTTCGCTGCCAGGAGGTAATACCGGCTGTTTTTTAACATGAGGATATTGCAGTGCAAGAGCCTATACATCCAGGGTTACGTTGGTGATTGCTCTCAATCCGTCGAGATGCTAGCAAACAACCCTGTAAATGCAAAGTTTAAGTTGATATACAGTCTCCTCGTGGCGCTCTGCAGCAACTGCTTAGAGGTGAACCAATGTATGCAGTGATCCCTCTATCCAGGGGTAAAATGAGAACCTGGTCCTCCAGGATCCGGGATAACTTCTCCAACGTATAAAAACCACTTAGTTAGTTATAACAACATACGGATGATTATTTTTCGGACGATCATCGAAAAATAGGGACACCGACTTTTGGTTCTGTTATGACACCAAGATTGTTGTAGGAAATTTCAACGTCAAACGTAGCTTGCAGTCCTCTGGTCAATCTACCGCCAGACAAACTCATCACGTAATCGACGTCAGATACACTTCCAGATTTCTTGATGTTTGAACGTTCTGTGGAGTCAACATCCACTCGTATCATTTCCTTACTGTAGTCAAGGTAAGGACGCGGACATCGATAGACAACGGACTTGAGTAAGACCGCAACAGTTTGACGTCGCAAAGCTACAATCGCAATCGAATACTTGGAACTTTGCCAATCGAATCTTCCTGAAGATCTCACAGAGTCCAACTCTGACAGGTGAAGCAATCGACAAGCAGTGGAAATGTTGTCAAAACGCCATCAGAGAAGCTGCTTCTGATGAGCTGGGTCTTTAAACGCCGTCTGGAAAAAATCCTGGTTTGACAACGAATGCAGACAGGCACATTTGACGAAGCGGCGAGCAACAATGAACTAAGTTCAAAGAAACCGATTATCCAATTCTATTAAATGTAATCTTCCCTGACAATCTGAGAGGCTTAGAGAAAAATATCCTCCAAACTTATTCAAGGCCAGAAGTTTGTCTCCAAGACGTCGTTATATCGCCCTTGTCTCGTTAGCAGCCAAACAACCAAGTTAATGCTGATGTTAATAGTGCCAGCACATGATCGTCTATATCAACGCACCATTTAAAGGAAAACAAATAATTTAAGATTAAATTTGCAGAAGATCCAACGGAGTCTTCTGACTCATCTCGGTTAGAAGCACGTACCTCAATACCATGCACTCATGAAATTCACAGCAACCGCCACCCACTCAAGGACGTGGCTTGTTGCGCGGGCGAGGAGTGGATTAAATGGAAAAGTTCTCAAAACCACTGCGGTTCGCTTTTCGGCGAGTTAATGGGGAAACAAGCAAAAAACTCAAAAACTCAAAAACTTCCCTTAAAGTTTTTGTTTTCACAGAAAGCACATTAAAGGAACTAAACCCTAAAATAATGACCCACGTTATAGGCATAGCTGTTGAACTGTAATAAAACTTGAAGCACTTTCGAAACATTTTTTCATTTAGGCTGCCGATGGATGGGCACTTCACCCCGCATCTGACCTTTTCGGAAGCAATAGGCGGGGTGAGAGTGATAACTACAATATTACTTGTTCGTATCTAATGTGAATGACTATTGTTAAGTGGAATTATGATGAGCTGGCAGGACTATCATTTCCCATTTCTGCGTTCAGCAAACACTGATAGCGTGGTGGGGTGGCGGAGGGCGGTCCTATTGATACGAAACAATGACTTTATTGACTGTGGATCAAGGGCAAGGTCAGGCAAATCGAAAGTATTATTATGATATCCTCCCATGTACTGCGGAGAGAATGATTAGGGCAGAAATGAAAACGAAAGCATTATGTTGCATACGCCGCGCCGGGTGGATGATTGTAACCTCATACAACGACTTATGGCACAATAATTGAAACCGTATTATAGGTTGTAACAGATTTGTGTTGTCATATGTTCAGTGAATAGTTCTGATTGTTTGCTGTGTTGCAATAAAAGTTATCGTATTAGGTGTTGGGCTTAACGTTGGAATAAGTTTCAGTAAATCAATCATATAAAGGGTACGCCATTAAGCTCTTCCAACCTTTAAATTTAAATAACATAAAGTGTGTGTGACGCATCACGAAGTTTTTTTATTTGTTTGAGAGGCCTGATTTTGACCGATGGTATGGGTTGTATTGGCTTTGAGGGCTGCTGTGGTTTGTTGCTTTTACGCATAGACAAGATACTTCAGAAAACTCTTTTAAAAAAAGTCGAACGGGCTCAATTCGCACGTGGCCAGTTCACATCACCTCCACGTAAGATGACCATGCCCTCGAATCGCCCACATTCTCCAATGTGGCGTGAGCTATGTGGCACGCAGCGCCGTCCTGTTGAAACCTCATGTCATTGGTGTCCATATCGTCCAATTCAGGCCAGAAGAATTTGGTAATCATCGAAGTATAGCTCTCGTCGTTGACCGCTCGTCGTTGACGTTGATGGCCTGGACAACGTCGTTCTCAAAGAAATATAGACCGATGACGCCACCAGCTCAGTGTGTGGATCCATATCAAACAGTAATATTTTTAGGATTCAAGACCAAGTTCTTGTGAGCTTCTCTTCTTGTGTTTAGTCGACGTACGGGTGTTGGCTTATCGTTTACTGAACCCGTGGACTTAAATTCATCCACCACACTGCGAATAGTCCTTTCCATAGGACGAATATGGAGCCCGTAAAATGGACGGAGCGCGCGGAGCATTATCTCAACGGAAAATTTTTATCACTTGCACGTATTGTCGAACGCTATGTCCATCTATGGCAAAATATGCTGAATAAATGGCAGAAAATTTGACAGTTGTAGCTTCAACAATATGACCGCTATCATCAAAGTTCGGCAGTCCCTATTAGAAGAACAATTTGTAAGATACAAAAAGCATCAATGAGGCGTTTCCTGGGATTAGAATGTAGGAGGCTAAAATGGTTAAAGTTGGATACGAAAAAGGACGCATATTACACACGACTCGTCCAAAATGTCACAATTGATAGTTATACGAATACTTCTTTTGATCGCAACACAACAGTACACTTTCAAAGCAGCGATTGTGGCAAATAATCAGTCGGAGAATAAGAACCACTTTTTTTCATGGCTCAAAAAGCAACAAAATAATAGAGGTCTCTCTCGTCAAATGAAGTTGATTTTGATAAAAAAAACCTCTTCATACCAACACTACTAAGGGTTTCGAAGTGTAGAATCAGTCAATATTGTGTTGTAATAAAAGTTATCGTATTTAGAGGAGTGTTAGGTGTTGGGCCTAACGTTGGACCAAGTTTCAATAAATCTATCATCTGTCCAAAAATAAATCTAGTTCTGTCCAAAATACATTCGTTACAGTATCCTATGTTGTATTCAACCTTATTTTCGGAAGAAAATTGTAAACTGTGAAACTTGTCTATGGTAAGTTACCATATTAATATAAAGTCCAACAAACTATTAGCATTCAGCGAATTCAAGATGAGGGAACTTCGTGGCGTTATAATTCGGGATTTTTTATGTGGAACAAAACCAAGTCTCATTTTTCGTCGCTACAAACACTTGAGTATCAACCCAAAATTTGATTCGCGTACTATAGAGCGACACAAGAAGACTGGTTCAATTCAGGATCGTGTAAGATGCCAGATGTAATCAAGAATGCATGCGATGATATGCCATTAGATATCGTGCGTGCTGCCTGCGACGATTTTGAAAAGCGCTTGAAGCTACGGAATATATAATTGAAAAAAAAACTTCAATAATCATTTTTTAAACCACTAAGAATAATGCAATCACTTTGTTGAACAGATGATTTTTTATTTTAAAGCATATTTCATTTTGGACAGAATATATTTGTCACGGTGTACATTTCGAAAATATTTATCACATGCCACTTGTAAACAACAGCTTACTTTTTCAAAATTTCATCTTTGTACGCAGAGTTTTGTGGAGCACTGTATTTTCTGTTAGATGCATTCTGATAGAGATTTGTCATGATTAGGGATCGGATTTCCATGCAAATGCATGTTTTTCTATGAACTCCTTGGATGCAAGACAACTTATTATGCATACGTATCATGAAATTTCCTTTAAAATGGCATTTAACCGTTAATGCACATTTTTTCATATTTTACTATAAATGCATATTTTGCATATTTGTGTGCATATTTTTATAATAAATTCATATTTTTAGAGCATATTGTTAAAAAATTTAACTAGACAGTAAAAGTATATCCCTTTTATATCAGTGCAAACGAAGCTTAAAACTATTATCTTTATAGTTTATTCATTTCACAATCTTGAACGATATTCCAACATCTCCAACGATATAAACAAATCTGCATGTATGAACGTAACAAGATTATACAAATTTTCTTTTTTCTTAAACTGTTGCACGTTACTTGCTTAGCACATGCAATGCACCGAGTTGCAGAAGAAATAAGGAGTAATTTTCGGAACGTCGATGGATTAGTTTCAAACGTCAAAAAATATTTTTAAAAGCACCATCACGCGTCGAAATTTGTAAAGAAAAATATCCTTTGACTCCTCTTCCGCCTCAGCCTATTGTTACAAGATGGGGAACTTGACGGGGAGAGTCATTAACAGGGGCAGTCATTCAACAAAAAAACTTCAGTGCGTTCTGGCAAAAAATGAAGGGTTTGCAATAATGCAAAATGTAATTAAAACCTTCACATTGGACTGCAATGACGAAAATTACCCAAAAAAACTTTAGAGTCGACAAGATTTGTTCTTTCAAAAATGCTGCACTAACTGCAGTTGACGTCGAGCGATAATTTTCGTTGTATAAGGCTTAATCGGCAACATGTTGATTTCGAAAACTTTAAGAAAAATTGTATGGTCTATGCAAATAAAACTTTTCAAAATCAGAACCATTAAAGAATTAAGGATTTTATGTTATTTTGAATTATTTTTGAATTAAACAAATGGAGGTGTTTATGTTTACGTTAACGGTGTTTTTGTTTTTTTTTTATTCAATGTTAATTTCGTTGTAAGTTATTATTTTATTAAATAATAAAAATAAAAAATTTAACTTATTCTTAAAGACAAAAGAAAATGTGTTTTTAAATTGAACCGAAGTTGAGTTAATTTAATTTTAAGTGCATATTTTAAATGCATATTTTGTATTTTTAAGCGCATATTTTGAGATTTTTAGTGCATGAAAATCCGAACCCTAGTCATGATATATCGGATGATATATATTGATATAAACTTAAGTTAATAATTCAAATTCGATGCGCGATACACAGAACTATTTCTTTTAAAAATACAAAAAGCTTCAACGGGCGCTTAATCAGCTTTTTTTTGGGTAACTATTGGAGTTACCTAAAACTCTAACTATTGAGGCAGAATCTTTCGAGTCACTAAGAATGCTCAATGAGTATAACTGTCTAAAAATAGCTTCTTAATCTCGCCTTTCGGCATTAAACTGTAGGTCCCCTCCACCAATGTTATTATTATTATTATTATTATAACTTTATTGAAATAACCAATATTATTATATTAGAGCAGAATATTTATTCTAGAAGCTGAGCAAAGACGGTTTTGTTCTTTAAGTTGGCACAACTCTTTTAGCTAGTTCGTGACCAATTCGTTTGCGATTTGGATTTCTGTAAATGAGAAGAATCTAAGATCGTTTTTAATCATCTTTCTCACAGCACGATTTTATTTATCGGTTAGGGCTATTTCTTTTTGTTTGACTTCTCCAATAAGTAAAATTAACACATTTCCAGAAAACAAATTTCACAAATACCAATTACTTTAGCTGAACTGTAGGCTCATCACTTTTGATGGAGAGAAAAATTCGATAGGCGAATTTTTTTGCTTAATGAACTTGTGAATCTGCCTCCAAGAATGTGTGAATTAACACTGTTTCTTTTATATCCTGTGAAGATAATGCCACTAATTTGCGCCAGTTATTTCGAGATTTGGACTACTTTTCTGGTTATTAATGACAAGCGTAGAACAGTCAAACTTTAGCTCATGCGTCAGATTTAAAGGTTCATTTTTAATGATTTTTCAGTTTCTTAAACACTTTGGTTTAGAAATAGGAAGGGGGACACATTATAACCGCCTGTGGAGCTCAATATTTTTCTAACGGTACACTGGATCGAAAAGTGTTTGAGCAAACCTCAACCTCATTTCAACAGATCTGTCGATTGATATATCACTCGATGGGGGGCGTCTATGTTTTAAAATCCATGGCAACTTCACCTGTATTGGAACCCCAAATTTCTAGACAGAGTATAACTGTCTAGAAAAAGCTTCTCAAACTCGCCGTTCGGAGTCGGCATTAAACTGTAGGTCCCCTCCACTCGTGAGAGAACAATAGCACGCTCAACACGAGTGGTTGCTGAGAAGCTAGGCCCAGGTCCACCTCGGACTGTAGCGCCGCCATTATTATTATTACTTTCCGTACTGTTTATGTTATAGAGCTGTTCATGTTTTCGGAATCTTACTGTATATAAAAAACTTTAAGTGGTTCAAATATTTGATTAAAAATGTGGCATTAAACATTTTCCCTCTTAGTGCCCGTCTAGTCGTAAGTCTTTGTATTTCCAAATCAATTTTCCACTTGCACACCTTCACGAGAGATTCAGACTCGTTTAGCCAGATCGATGTCGCTGTACAGCCCGTACTGTTCGTTGTTCAGTCTCCTCCTCCAAAGTACCTACGGTGCCAAAGATAATAAGGACTTTCCTCTCGAAGCGACCAAGAATCTCCTCGTCCGCTTCACATTAAGCCTCCAGAATACGATATCCATTTAAATCCGTAGTCTATTCAGTTCCTTCATCGATTACGATCTGTGCGTACACACACACACTTTCAATGACTGTTTGGAATTCTCTTGAATTCGTTTAGTTAAATCAATCAACCGACCCCCTTCAAACTCGAACTGTATAATCGGTGCTATTCTGCTCCTGTCAGATGAAAGCCTAACCTCCCTAGCAATTTATGCTAAATACGAGTATTAACCCCATCGGCCCTTGTCGTGTCGGTTTTTCTGTGTGAATCCCTGGCAAGCTCTTTGACACTGTCCCCATCTATCATCAAACCAATCCCTGCAAGTGAATAATAGGGGAGCAAACCACCCCCACCCACATCCACATGCACCTCGAGGCTGAATTCAAACAGCACACACGCCAGTGGTGAAATCTGTGGGCGTGCTGTTAGTCACACAGTTCGTGTTGCGCTTGATGGAAAATGTTCACACAATCAGTATTTCCGACGCATATCCTAGACCTAATTGGTAGGCATAAACGCGCACAGTTACGCCAATACATATCAAATTACGACTGAAAAATTCGCAAAAGCATCCAGATGCACACATTCCGAATCAGAGTACGAGATAGACGACGTGAATGTGGTTGCAAGTGGGATTTTTCAATGAAATCACGTCGCGGATTCCTCTATTATTCCATTTTTCTGTAGAGGAGGCAAAAATCACTACTTTATGTGGTGCTGGCGAGCACATCAATCAACATCAAATTTGATGGAGTCCTTCAGCGCTATGGGCAGTGATGTATGCATCCCCTGATTTAACATGCCGTGCAAGCACATTTTGTCAACTTAAAAGACACATCCGTTGCCATCAATCTAAGCAAGTACCCACATTACCATACTTTACGACTTATGTCTGCTCCGCATACACCAGCCACAAAAACCGACACTCATGGGTGGCTCATAAGGATAAGAAATGGTTGTCACAGCAGATATGGAAAGATGACCTAATTTGTTACCAAGGTAAGTGCACGGACGCTGAATATGCTAAGAGCTCAGCTTGGATTTTATGAATTATTTTCGAAATATAAATTTGCATGTGGTTGCATTATGTTTGCCTGAAATATTATATGTGCTCATCTCGTTGGCTTTATTGTGCAGCATGTGCATTTTAGGAAATATCTCATAACCGGAATGTATTGTGCGAAGACCTGTAATAAAACAGACACCAGCACCGAGGAGCGCATTATGCAAGATTCCTTCAGACCCGAACAATGGGTGTATATTAACCACTAGGCCTGAGAACAACAGCAAGCTTTTGCGCCTTATGGCCTGCATGTGAATGTTTTCTAACATCTTGAGAGTGTGCATCTGGATGTGGTAACAGGTGTTCCCTGCTGAATTGAAAGTAGGTAGTTATGCAACGAGTTTAAGGTTGAAAGTTCATGAGTTAACAATGGCTCACAAGCGTGTCTATTTGAATGTGGTAACCACCTTCAAATGGTCGCTGTTAAACTTGATGGAGATACTAAAGTTTCAGTTTAAAATTCACTGCTGGGACTTTTTGCTTTTCGCAATCTGCTGAAAATGTTGCAACCTTGAGGAAGAATATGAACTCATCTCACCTTGGGGCAAATAAAAAAGTCAATAAAACGACACCCTGGAGGGTCCTACTATTGGCAGCTGAAAGTTAAGCGAAAAGGAAGAGATGCGAACTTTATTGGATATTTGGTCTTGTCTGTGAGGAAAATGAATGAAGGAGAAGACATAATCAAGAGATGTACAAATGCAAAGATACATTGATTATAATGGCTCGGCGCATGAAAACTATTGCCATAGAATTTTAGTCATGGTTCGAGAAGAAGACCGAGACCGCACCTCTGATAAAAAGTCAAGTGGTTGCGGATGTATGACAACTTGATGTTAACAAATGGAAAATGGATGTCCGAGATGGTCATGAATAAAGGCAGCATTAGCTCAGCTTCAGACTCACTTCGATCGTTGGCCAGGCAAGTAAGTAAGTAAATAAAGGTAAAAGTGCTAACAAGGAGAGCATGGTATGGTACGATGCTATGCACTAATTGTCCCTTAAAATTGCGGGTATTTAAGTCAACCTTAAATGCCTCACGACAAGTTTTTCGTGACGACAAATAGGCATCTGCCGCTTTACAAGTCGAGTCATACGGTGAAGCTCCATGTTTCGATCTCGAACACAACATTCATTCTCACTGAACCACCCCTCTCGAGAGCCCACAGAGAACATATAACAGTAAAAAAAGCTTTTCAAACTTCACCGTTCGGGGTTGGCATACAATAGTAGAGAAGTCATTTATGTCGTAAAAAAAATATTTTACAAATCACAAGTTAGAGCTTTAAAAACTATTATCTATAATTTATTGTACTTCTAATACTAGTTACACGGTTTTCTATTTCAAGCACTCTTCAGACTAAAGTTGCCAACTTTGACCGAAACAAAAAAATTACGTAAGCTTTTTTCGACATTAATCAATTTGTGGAGTATTTGGGAAAAAAACAGAGCACTAGTGATCAATCAACGAAACAAGTCTTTGACCACGTCAATTTTCAAAGGTTTTATTCCTAAATTTCTCTCCAATTCCTCAAATTCATGTGACAAAGTAGCATCCGTCGAACCTTGCCTAGAATTAATCAACAAAATCATTCTGGTAATAAAATCTCAACTTATTACGTTCCTCTGATATTTGTCGAATTATCGAGAAAATCCCTTCAGAATACATCACGTCTTCCACGATGTGAATTTCCTGCGACAGAATATGAACTTCGCTTCTAAATAGACACTCTCGTTACAGAATAGTACGTTAAGGTAGCCCTAAACGACGAACATGCTCGCCGAACTTGCTCGTGCTGCCGCATTTTCGTCGTGTATGGGCTGGTGAGCGAGCCGCTCGCTGTTGGCGAAAAATTTCAATTTTGTCTTGTTCGTCGTATAGGGGCATGTTCGCGAGCAAACCTCATTTTTGCTATGAACGTCACCGAGTGCATATCGCGGATTAAGCACAATGTCAACAGTCAGCCACGATTTTATCGAGAAATTCACCACTTGCGCTTCTCTATCACACATGTTGACGGTTTGAAGAAACAACACGAAATTAATGTTAAAAAAACTTAAAAAATTAATGGTCTCAACAAGGTAGTGTACCATGCCACAATGCAAATTTAAAACAATTCAGTTTCTGCATCGAACATTTCCCAGACGTGTGCTGTCAAAAAATGAGGAAATTCACCACTCAGACCTCCAAATTTGAACCCTTCGGACTTCTTTTAGTGGGGCTATTTGAAAAGCAAAGTCTACGCCAGTTAGTCTCAGACCATTGACGAGCTCAAGATAAACATTCGTGTCGAACTTTTAACCTAAAATGGTTCGATGGATTTACACCATTGTGCAAAATATGCAAAGCTATCATTTACATAAAATAAGTTTTAGAGGGCAGGTTGTATAGAGACTGTCGGTGTTGCCAATTCGGGTCCTACCGTTGCTCTAAACGTAATTCAACACTTTTCCTTCAAAGATATTATTTAAAGTTCACTATTTGAAGCTCTGCCTAACCGCCACGGCGGTTCGATTACTAAGGTCCATCGACTCCGTGATTACGTCGTTCCTACTTTAAACTTCGAAAACGATTGTCAAGATGACATTACATGTCCATTTGATTTCAAACTCTAGCCAGATTAACCATATAATCAAAAACGTTGAGTCCTCGAATCACCAGTGACTGGTTTTTGCCGATTTCAATAAGCTTATCAAAATAATTAGTTGGAATTAGGGGCATTTAGTTCATTGAGAAGGATTAAGGAGACTTTGTAATGCCCTGGTAACGGCCTTGGTGTCCCGACAGCCCTATTGTTCCGACAGCAACCTGAGAGAAATGTTGAAATGCTAAGCATTCTGAAATTCGATAGAATCCACTATTTATTTGCAGTTAGACTATCCGTACACATTATTGACTTACTTCTATTGACCGCATTGCACTTAAGCCATGACGGGGCTCCTTCAATCGCAATCGCCTCCGCCTGAAAGATACCACAACGATTTGTAAAGCGTAGTGGCGTACTAATAATGGGATCCTTGGAGACACCTAAATGCACCCTCTTACTTGTTTTGCATCCTCATGTGAAGATTCCTAAGTCCTGAGCACTGGGCAACATCTCTTATTAACTAGATCAACTACAATTTTCAACAAAATAGTCTAGGAAAAGAGAAGAAAGCGAATCAAAATTCCAAATTGTAATCTCTTTTCCTATGCAATAAATGCATATCATAAGTTTTTCCAAGCTTCAATGTAATAATGTTGCCACACCCATAAATTCCATCATTCCATAACTCCATGCCTCAACACAGTATCTTTCAGAAAAGTCCTCCGTTTACAATTCACTTAATCTTTACGACCGAAAAACTTTTTCATGTTTTATTAATTGCATTAAGTTTCGCTTCATGAAAAAATATCCACGAAACATGGTTGCTTCAGGGTCATTAGACTTCGGCCGAGGCAAACGTTAATCGCTCGCGAAAAAGGGTCAAAAGGAATTTGATAAACCCTGAGGAGTTTCCCTTAGCACTTATATTCATGAAGTCTGAATAGTTGAACAGACTTCAAAGGCAGTAAAATCACCGTTAAGCAAATAACTCGTAAACCGACTAATGAAGGAATCGTCTGAAACTGCGGCTCCGAAGATTATGCTGTATTTGATTATCTCGGCCATTACTTTGTCGTAACAAAGGTTGTAAACATTTTGTAAGTTCGAACAGTTGTTAATTTCGATAAGATAAAATAGTTTCAGGAAAATGTTAATCAAAGCTACCGAGGGTTAGCTGAATTAATGCACTCGTACTTTATTATTTTTGAAGGAATACGAGCTTATTTTGGCGAACTCTAACTGCAGGCGAGTGGACGGCACTGATATGGGCGAAGTTATAAACGATGTGCTTATAGGCGTTATCAGGATTGAAACTTTCACGGAAATGCTCTAATGAAACAGACAAGTTTTTCACGATATTATGAAAAACGGAGATACATATTTAAGATTAGAGCAACATTTCAAAAGATGACCATTTTTGTAAACCAGTTAAATAATTCATTTATTCATAAGCCTAACACAAGCAGTAAGAGACAATTACTATTTATTACTTAATTCTACTTGAAATAAACTATTTTTTAGGAAGGGGAAGAAAGGACATTTCGAGAAGTTCTCTTGTTAGTATGTTTTGGATTTCATTTGTTATCCGTAACATTCGCAAGGTAGGTTCATTACGTCCGTAGTTAGTACGATGGGAACGATATCAATGATGGCAATACCACCAACTGATATATTCAATTCGATACGTTTACTGATAGAGACACCAGACTTGACTAAAGTATTTAAGAATAGGTCTAACAAAAGTACAGTGGAGGGACTTCGTTGCGTAAGGATTCGACAATTCTTTCGATCAGCGTTTCCCGAAACGTAAGTCGCGGAGTAAAGTATATACCTGTGGGAACCCGCTCGTCGCCGATAAATCAGGTTCGAGGATCAACCGGAAGGCGCTTACGAGAATACTCAATAAAATATTATTGCTTTTGATGATAGGAAAGTGAATTAATCTTAAATAATGGTAGGCATCGTTGGGGGACAGGCGGGGCAAAAAATAAATAAACTGGGCAAGTGCGAGTTGTACTCGCACGTGAAAGGTTCCGTTGCATAATATTGACGGATGATTTCTGAATATCAAACGACGTTTCCAAACTATTTCAGTTGAATTTTCTTTTAACTTCAACCCAAATCAATCATTCATTCATACATCCAAGCAAACAAACATTCATCCATACATATACCTATATCTCTATCCAACTCAGAAAATCCCTTCCATTCATACCCAATCAGTGTTCATGCCTGCGGTGTGTGTGTACACTGCTGTTGGGCATTTAAGGGTTAAGATCGTTCTAAGAGATAACACTCATCAACGCATAGAGTGGTCGAATATAGCATGAAATTTATGTGTGAAAATGAAAATAGTTATCATTTTAAATCTTAGATATCTCAAAATTTCAACATAAATCGATATTTTGAAATTTATCATTTCTTAATGCTTACGCTGAGGTCTTCAAAATTGCGTTTTCAGATCTTCAAAAATCGCATGTCGATGGTTGACCGTTTTTGGCCAATATCTTTAAAACTATTAAGGCCAGAATGCTCGAAATGGTTTTAAATAAAAGTACTCAATGAAGCCAAGTTTTTGTGTTTTTTACACCCTTTGGTTTAGAAATGGCAAGGGGGATGCATTGCATGCATGCACTTTGGATCAAAAACCGTTGAAGCAAATCTCGACATCATTTCAAAAGATCTGTCGATTGATATATAAATCGATGGGGTGTGACAATGATTAACAATTAATGACAACTTCACCTGTACTGAAGCAACCCCCAAATGGCCCCACTTTTTATATTTGGATGCATGGGCAATGACACCTAGGCCTGAAGTACCTAATTCCAAAACTTCATGCCGATATCTTTATAAACTTCGGAGATAAAAAAAAGTGTGACAGACATGACGGACGGACGGACACACCGAAATTATAAAGGTTCCGTTTTTGTAGACGGAACCTTAAAAATGATGCTCCGCTTCCGAGGAAGAAAAAGAGAGAGAGAGAGCGGGCGACAAGCGCGGTCGAGAAAAGGTAGAGTTACTATCATTAAGATCATATCTGAAAGTTTTATCAGAAGATGACGCTATGTACAGTCATATATAAGGTTTGGACGAAAATCTCTTTTGATGTGGATGAACAACTGGTAGTTGACATTATGTTGATTCTGTAACGACTGGATGACGCAGTTGGTTAGGTGCCTGCCTCAAGATAGAGAGGTCCCAGGTTTGAATCCCAGTGAAATCGAATCTGGTCCAGTCACCATTTGTCGTTGCTACCTGGCAGTACAATGGACTAGTTTCGAAACTGAGTGCTCCAGTAGCGTTTCAAAAATCCTCCGAAAAAAAAATTGATTCTGTGTCGTTTTAAAAAATAAAAAATCCACTAAATGGCTGCTAGGTCCCAAATATGAAGACATTATCATGACTCGTCAAACACAATGCTAAGAAGATTAAATGCAGAATGTCTCTGGCCAATCACTGTTTTCCTGGGCTCAGGAAACTCTGTCGAAAAGTATCGAAATTAGATAAAGAAGCAGGTCATTTTGATAGAATAGTTCTGATTACGATCTTTGCTCTCTTATTTGGATAATAGATAAGATTGATTGCAGAAGATTCAGCCAGGAACTGTACGGGCTGTAAACTGACATGGCTTTAATCAGGCGTCTAATAAGAGAAAATGTGATGTTCATTATCTCCTACAATTTGTCTGTACTCGTAAGACTATTTTTTGGGAACATTTGAATGGCACACATGAACTGTGATTTTTCGGAATTATTCACTTTTCAGCAAATATCAAATATACTTTATTGTATACCAAAATACTAGTTTAAATATCGAAATGAACCATTTCGGGTTTTTTTTTCAGCAATTCAAACATTCTACTTATAGCCTTAAAGTCCGGTCGCTGCCCATACATTTGCGAAATAATAAATCGCAGATTTGCTTATCGCGAAAAATTCAAATGTGTGTGTTTTGGTGTGTAAAGGTAGCCCTAAACGAAGAACATGCTCGCCGAACTTGCTCATGCTCGCCGAATTTTCGTCGTGTATGGGCGGGTTCGCGAGCATACCTAATTTTTGCTGTGAACGTCTCCGAGTGCATATCGCGGATTAAGCACAATGTCAACAGTCAGCCACGATTTTATCGAGGAATTCACTACTTGCGCTTCCCTATCACACATGTTGAGGGTTTGAAGAAACAACACGAAATAAATGTTCGCCGTGTAGGGAATAACGCAAACGAGCAAGTTCGGCGAGCATGTTCAACATTTAGGGCTACCTTAAGGAAATTGCAGCTATATGCGATACTGAATTGTTTGTATCAGCGTATAAAACCAGCATTAAAACCCATTATTTTTTTGGATGAGTACATATTGTGGCGAAAATACACACGCCGACTGCGCCAACTACTGGTGGGTAGTGTGGCGAAAATACACTGTAACGCCGACTGCGCCATCTATTGCAAACAAATATAAACATCAATCGATCCAATTGGAACCCGCCATCTGTGATAGCGATATGGGGCATTTCCACAGACGGAATTGAGCAGCTGTCAGGCAGGAATCACTCTCAAGGGTTCGTGAAGATAATGAAATCCAGTTAATAATAATAATGGCGGCACTGCAGTCCGAGGTGGACCTGGGCCTAGCTACTCGGCAACCACTCGTGTTGTGCGTGCTATTGTTCTCTCACGAGTGGAGGGGACCTACAGTTTAATACCGACTCCTAACCGCGATTTTGAGAAGCTTTTTCCAGACAGTTATATTCTTTGAGAAGTGACTCGAAAGAGGTGGAGCCGTGAACAAATTTTAGATGTTTTTTTTTCGAGTTTCGAACCTTAGACCTTGAGACCCTCTACGCCACGGCGCCCAATATCATTGTATCAGTAATAAAGTGGTGATTATTGTAAAACGGAAAATGTAGTGTGTTTTCAGGATAGTGTTATTGGGAATATATCAGTGCATAGTTAAACAGTTGAAGTGAATTGTTTTTATTTCGTTACAATCCAGTGATCGAACTCCTAATAAAAACGGTTATTAAGATTAATTTATTAAGTTTATTTGTCAAGAACGTAACAATATGTAAATGTTCGCTTCAAAATGTTTAAATATAACCAATGTCTTAATAAATGCTAACGTACTCATCATTTTTCAATTACATCCCTTAACCATCAACACCCCGTACATGTACTTCTCAATGGGAAGTTACTTTGTCTTTGTTAGGCATTATGACGAATGTTATTCATAAAATGTCTCGGCTCGAAGAATGTTGGTTTGTCATAGAATATAATTGTCTGGTGAAATACTTGAGGTGGTTGATGTGATCATAAGTGCGTAAGACTCTTTTGTCAATTGAATCTTTTCGAAAATAATTTTCTTTTCACCATACGAATATGATAAACGGATTTTCTTTCATTGTGTCTGCTGAATTATGTATGGATTCCTTTACAAAAACCTTCTTAAGATTTGAATGGGTTTTACGAGGTGTAACCTCTGAAGATATTAGGTTTTGTCGCCAATTATGTACAGAACATCTGAGGCAAACGATTTTCACATCAGAAGCAAAGGAGCTAAGACGTGCGAGAGCACGCAGAAGTGGAACTGAAGCAACGTAATTACAATTTTGGCTTGAAATCATGTAGAGGAATATACATATTGTAATAGCATAAGATGCTGCACTGATAAGCCCCACTGACGATTGGGTCGCTGCATGCTAGATGCAGGATCGTGCTTCGAAAGTTGGCCAGTGAGTTCTGTACTATGTTTTCCAATATTGTTGAAATTGAAATAATCACAATATTTTCCGACATGTGTTAGCCGCCCATCAAAACTATACGTTTTCCTTAACATGTTTCTATAGGTAAGTTGACACGCGTACGACCGACGACCGCGCATGAACACGCTCCCAAGCAGACACGGTATCAGCAAAATGTATCACCTGCTGGGAACATGCCTCCGTCATTTCCATATTTCCACGTTTTCACGTTTTAGCGCATGAATCGCACTTACATCTCTCTATATCTAGTTGCAGTGGCTGATACGCAGCTGTCTAGTCACATTCAAAGTTAGACTGATAAACGATAGAAGAATAAAATAGACTGGGCAAGTGTGAGTTGTACTCGCACAGGGAGCGTTCCATTGCAAGAATCTTTTTTGATGGTAGCATTTCTGAGTATCGAGCGACGAATTAAAACCATTTCAATAAAATTTTCTTCTAACCTCAACTAATAAGTATTAACTACAACACATCTACGATCTTACCAGACAATTTACGTGCGAAATAGAATAACTTTTCTCTGGAAAAGACCAAGAAACTTCATCCGCTTGGGATATTTTCCATGCCATCGCGCCGTACAGTACGACTGGGATGATCAAGGTCTTATACAAAGTCAACTTGATCTTCCGAGAGTGGGCTCTACTATTCAATTGTCTTTTGAGCCCATACAAACAGCTGTTGGCAAGAGTTATTCTGCGCTTGATCTCGGCACTGATGTTGTTTGTACTGCTTACTGCGGAGCCAAGGTAGACGAAGTCATTAACTACTTCAAAGTTATAGCTGCCTATGGTGACGTTGTGGCCAAGTCGTCGATGTTGTGCATCCTTTCTCGATGACAGAATATACTTGGTTTTGCCGTCGTTTACCGCCAGACCTCGTTTAGCCGCTTCCGTTTCAATGCCAGCAAACGCATCATTGACGGCTCGCTCACTGTGTTCGCCCAATAACGTTAATGTCATCTGCGTATGCCAGCAGTTGAACGGACTTTTGGAAGATCGTGCCTCTTGTGTTGGCCAGTGAGTTTTGCATGATCTTTTCAAGAATGACAGCGCGTCGCCTTGTCTAAGACCTTTTTTGATATTGAAAGTCTCGATGAGTTCGTTACCGACAGCGAGAGTTCTCCATCGTCATCCTGCTCAGTCTGACGAGTTTGGCAGGAATGTCAAAAGTAGATATGGCGCTGTATAGCCTGTCTCTTTGCACGCTGCGGCCTTGAAGTCGACAAATAGGTGATGTGTGTCGATCTGCATTTCTTGGGTCTTCTCCAGGATCTGCGGCAGTGTGAAGATTTGATCAATGGTGGACTTCCCTGGCCTGAAACCACTCTGATACGGACATATCAGATTGGTGGCGAAAGGTTTCAAGCGTTCACACAGAATATCAGAAAAGATCTTATAAGAGATGTTAAGGAAACTTTTCTTTCTATAGTTGGCGCTGTCAAAGGGGTCTCTTTTCTGGTGGATCGGGCAAACGATACTGAGATTCCACTCATCGGGCATGATTTCCTCCGACCATATCATACAGATGAGCTGGTACATGCGCCCTACCAGATCATCACCACCTGTTTGAAAAAAAAATTTCAGCGGGGAAACTATCTGCCCCATCACCTTTGTTAGACTTCCGTTTCGATATTGCTGTCTTGACTTAGTCTAGATCGGGGGACGGTATTCTTTTCTATTATCGTCCGTTGTGTTGATTGGAACAGGCCCAAGTCACGATGCAAAATTCGCAAAGTTGTGGTCCGCAATAAGTCGAGTTCTTGTTAACGACGCGAAATGGACTGCCTCGGTCTCGGCCTCGGCAGATCGTCGAATAACGTATGCTGCTTTATCGTTTACTAATCCAGTGGACTAAAAACGACTGGATGGCGCCGTTGGTTAAGTGCCTTCTCCAAGCTAGAAGGGTCCCAGGTTCGAATCCCAGTGTCCATTTGCCGTTGGGATCAAATTAGCGCCACTGGAGTAGGTTGCTACCTGACAGCGCAATGGACATGTTTTGAGTCTGAATGCACCAGCAGATTCAAAAATCATCCGAAAAAAAAATCCAGCGGATTTAAATTTATCCACCACACTGCGAATAGTTCTCCCGATAAGACGATTATGGCGACCGTAGAATGGGCGAAGCGCACGAAACATTGCCTGAACAGAAACACCCATTTTGATAAAACAATTTTATCATTTGCACGGGTTGTTGAACGCTATGTCCGTCCATGGTTATTTGGCAAAACATACTGAATAAATGACAGCCAATTTGGCAGGTGTATCTTCAACAATATGGCCGCTATCAACTGCCAAATTTCGATTGGTGACGCTATTGGAAGACCATTTAGCTTGTACATACAGAATAACAAAATTGATACGGCCGATTGTGATGTGTTGGCCGATTCGAAATGCACTTTCATTTCAAAGGTTACTAAAGGTATACAATTTGATAATAACTGGCCGATGAGGTATTTCATCAAAAGCCAAACAAAAGTCGGTACCGAAAACATCAACTTCATGCATTGTATTCTGTATTGTCTGCCCTTTCTGTGCATGGACGGGATGCAATTTGAGTTTGCTACTTCAGTCCCCTGTTGAAGTGTGAAGTTTGGTGAACTCATTGGTACCGCAAATATGCTCTTGATGAATTAGTCGAAAACAAATGCCGATGCGTTCAAATGTACATTCACAACGTCCGCAACTAATCTCTAAATACACATGCTGAGTTTCGATTGAAATTTCTGCATGACTGTAGAGGTATGTGCAATGGAAAGGATGAAGAGTTCTAGCGTTAAACTCATTAACATCACAAATTCATTGTTGAACAGAACTGCAGTCGCTTCCCAAATCCATGCAGCTCGACTTCAGCTCTCCAACAGAACAGATTGCATAACTTCCTCCGCAAATCGTCATGAACTCAATAGTTTGGAATGTCCTACTAAATGCACTCGCATCCATACATGTGAATGTCTATGCACACATGTACACATTCGAGTGCACAACACTTTAGCCCACATGTCCTCACACGTTATTGAATTTTCGGAATCTCCCGTAAAAAATTCCCAAGAAATGTTGAATGCTTTGAATGCCATCAAATTCACATGAAGTGCGAATCATACGACAAGCAACATGAAGTACTCGTACGGCAACCAACACCAACACAAACCACGTTATATTCGCAGAACACTTAAAAGCCAAGATGGGCTGAAGGAAGTCACATTTCTCTTGAACATAATTATGTACGCCTGCAAGAAATGGTACTTGAGAGTCGTCTTAAAAAAAACTGAAAATGGAAATGATAATAAAAGGGAGAGAAAGGACTTTGTTCGGGGCACCGGAAGTGCCTAACTTCGCACTGAGTATTGAACGAACTGGGTAAAGTCTGTAATCAGGATGGGCGTGTGATTCAAAGCAGAAAGATAGGCAACCAACCAGCCACACTTTCGGTGGTGCTATGCTTTTGAAAGTTTCTTCAAAGTTTGACCCACCTCACGGGCATATCTTTTCATTAGGGCCACATTTTGAATTACTTTACGGTTTTGCTGAGACTTTTGAGTTTCGTATTGAAGATCATTTTACCCGTCTGGAGCAGGAGTTGATTGTACTTTATTAATTAAGGGGGCCGCAAGCATTGGGAGATACATACGAACATTTGTATGTACACAAGGACGATGCGACGTTTCTTCGTTGACTTATCTGCATCATGTCTTAATGGGCAAGTTTATGGTTTTGTTTGAATAAACAAAAGGAGAAATAGTAAGCGTCCTAGAATAGTTTAGCGTTAAGATAGATGAAGGCATTGGAACTTCAAAGGTTATGCCATTTATAGAAAAAAAGAAGAAAGTTTTCGCCAGAAACTGGTAATGCATCAACTAGATACATCTAAAGAGTGGGGCATCTAGGGAGTTTTTTTTAATCATAGGTTATGTTGACATTGACAGCTATTTCCCGCTGGAAATCTTGACAGAAAGTCAGAATCTTCGAGTCGCTTTACGCTTGAACAACTTTGGAAAATATTGAAAACTTATTTCCAAATTTAGTGCTCTGAAGCCCAAACAGTGAGTTTTTTGAAAAAAAGTTTTGACCGAAATGAAACACCCACCGCGACTGCTGTACGCAAGTTTGTGCAAAAAGTTCGTGAGACTGGTATGCTAGTGGACATCACTCATGGTCCTCGTCGTCGTACGTCGTAGGGTGCGCACAGATGAGAATGTGGCTGCTGTGGCCGAGTGTGAGACTCAATTCACGAACATCAACTCGTCATCGTTCACAATAGCTCAACAGTTCACGCACTAGCCTAAGGAGAATTCGAATTCTGCACAAAGATCTCGGATTATTCGCTTACAAGGTCCAATTGTCTCCGCAACTGAAGACGTGCGACCATCCGCTTCGTTATCGCTTCGCAGTTTGGGCCTTAGAGCAGCTTGAATTGGACAACGATTTTGGGCGAAAAATCATATTGTCTCACGAAGCGCATTTCCATCAACGCGGCTACGTTAACAAACAAAATTTCTGCATCTGGTGCTCGGAAAACCCGCACGTTATTGTCGAGAAGCCAATGCATCCACAGTGAGTGACAGTCCGGTGTGAATTGCGGAGTGGCGCCGTCACTGGACCATTTTTCTCCGAAAATGAGGCTGGGAACGACGTTTCTGTCAGTGATCGGCGGGCGTTAGAGAGCCTTTGTTATCAGCCGTCCTGGCGATGTCAAGTGGCCGCTTAAGAGCGGCGATAGCAGGAGGCAAATTCCTCCCAACCATATGTAAATGCAGTGCTTAAGGGCGCTATAAGAATTCTAGCTAGGTGGGCACAAAACTGCGGACTGGGTGTTAACCCAAGTAAGACCGAATTGTTTCTTTTCTCCAATAAAAGAGTCATTCCGGAATTTAGGCTTCCAGCTATACGTAAGGATGGGTCTGACAATGGCGGTATACATCCATAGGATGGTCTTGGGGCTTGGTCCCCATTTTTTACCGACAATTTTTGCGCAGATATAAAAAGCGCATGTTGCTTTTCTGACCCTTTCAATGACATTAAGTTTCCAATTTAGTTTTTTATCAAGAATGATACCTACTCGTAGGCATCTAGCACTTTCGGATAACGTCAGTGTGGATCCTGGCATAAGGATCTAAATTGGAAACTTAATGTCATTGAAAGGGTCAAAAAAGCAACATGCGCTTTTTATATCTGAAGGAAAATTGCCGGTAAAAAATGGCGACCAAACGCCAAGACCATCCTATTGATGTATACCGCTACTGTCAGATCCATCCTCACGTATGGCAGCGTAGTCTGGTGGCAGGCAGCATTGAAAGCCATTAATCTTAAGGCATTGACGAAAATACAGAGACTTGCATGTATGGGAGTTACTGGAGTAATCAGCTCTACCCCAAAAGCTGGACTGGAAACGATCCTACACATGCTACCGCTTGACCTTTATATGCAGTGCTCTTCTAAAAGTGCTCTGAGAATCAGTCAATCTTGCAACTGGCGCTCATGTACCATAGGACATGCAAGTATTCTTAACAGATTTACAGTATCAGAAGTCAAGAGCGACTATAGACTTCCATGCCTCGACTTCGAGAGACCCTTCAATTGCCAATACCCCACCAGAAAGGAGTGGGTGACCAATGAACCCACAATGAATTCACCATAATACGACCATAAATTCATCAGCTATCTCGTTGACGGCTATATCCCTATGTCCTGGTCTGTGCTGGGTCACAGACTGATCGAGTGCTGTGAGCCAAGAGCCTTTAGATCTTGGCGACAGCTTGCGACTAGCTTGGACTTGATTTCTGTTGCGGATATAGATTTTCAGGCATTTTCTCCGATGAGCTAAACTTGCACCGCTCAATCAGACTCCCTGATTATGGCAGTGTGTTTCAAGCGGAGGTCCTGGCGGTCAAAGAAGCAAACCAAAACGATATCAATGATGGCAATACCACCAGCTGATAGTACCATTCTTATTGACAGCTTGGCGGCCATGAAATCTATATCCGCAACAGAAAGGCTGTCGTCAAGATCTAAAGGCTCTTGGCTCACAGCACTCAATCAATCTGTGCTGGGTCCCAGGACATAGGGACATAGCCGGCAACGAGATAGCTGATGAATTTGCCAGAACAGGGTCAGTGACCGACGCTTCACAAGCAATTCATGGAATTTAACTGCTCCTCTCAGAGCTGAGGAATAAGGTGGATACAAAGATCATTGAAATGGCAAATAGTAGATGGCGCGGTCTGTCTACATGTGTGACTACTAAAGCATTATGGCCCAGATACGATCGAGCAAAAACCGACAAAATCCTTCAGTGCGACAAAGAGTAGCTAACGATGGTGGTTGGAGCTCATCATCTTAGAAACCACGCCATGAAAACTGGACTCTCCAACCACAACATTTGTAGAGGCTCCGGTGATGAGGAGGAGCGAGATTACACTCCTTACTACCTCTGTCACTGCTCTAGTCTTTGTCAGTTGCGTCATAGAACACTGGGAGAATTTTTCCTCCAAGACTTACAGGAAATTTCAAAAAAACCTCTAAGATCTCTTTGCAGGTTCATAAGGAAATAGGGATGGCTCCGGCACAACGAAGGATCAGGAGTGCGACAAGGATTATAAGGGGACACTAATCCCCATCACAATGTGTCCTTAAGGACCTAATTGAGGCGTGGCTTGTGCCCGTTTACCCACTTACCTACCTACCTACCTGACTGTGCTATTTATATGAACAACAACTTTTTACGTTTTTCCTAATTTTGAATTATTATTTTTACGTAATTTGAATTAATTTTGTGCTTAAGTGTACAAACGATTATCTTTTATAAAAAAAGAAAAATTCAGATTCTCATTTCAAACTTTTGGCGCAACATAATGTACGTGAAATTAAGAGTGTGCTATTTATGTGAACACCACTGTATACCTTCTAACTTCTTTATGGCTTTCCTTTATTTCAGTTAAGACGCATGAGTTGGTGTCCAGTGCGACAGTTTCAATATCATTTTCATGTCACCCGCCATAAGTCTCCAAAACTCTATACATTACTCTACAAATCCTGGTGGAATAGTCTACATTTCTGTGAATGTAAAACTTTTCATTTGCTGATGAAACAATTCCACGTGTAATTGACTGATTTCATAGAAATGTATCTACCAGCCACTTAAATTTGTCAAATAGTTGTGTGGAGCTCTTCCCGCTTAAATGTGAAAATTGATGTCGGATTTAATGATTTCCCATTAAAGTGGTTGTCATCAGCGAGCGAAAAGCCAACAGATTTTCTCCGATGACCACAAAGTAAAAATTCATTCGACTTTAATTTTTATATTTGCAAAAAATCACATTTCCCCTTCAAAAAAGAAACAATTTAATTCAGCGCGTTAATTAAAAATTTTCCATCTGCAATAAAAATCCGAAATCTTTTCATTCATCATCCGACACGAGTCAATCCTTCATAATCCATTTAATAACAAACACAGCGTCCACCCAGATGAAATGAATCATTCACACGCAAAAAAGCGGCTCTGCCGCGTGCTTTATCATTCTGCAAAATTGGAAATGTTCAAGCATTTAAATAAAATTTTAAAGTGTGGCCACTCGGTGGACGGATCCCCGCGTCTAATGAAACTGAATGAAGCATTGTGATGAAAGACTCTTATTGTCCACAATTATTAACATGTGGTCCTTTCTCTTGAGACACACTGTCTCTATCTGCAGACGGGAAGGAAACGACCACTTCTCAAGTTGATATTTTTTGTGTGGGGGTGTTCGGTGACAACATCACTTTGCACCAACAAGAAAGTTTGTCCTCATCTTAAGTAACAGCGAACAACAGATATTATCTCTTGATATTCATGAGCATCCATTTGTTTCTTTTAGAGTTCCCTTGCATCTTTGGGTGTTGCGACAAGCCAGGCGTACAATTTATATGGTAATACGACAAAGTGAGCACCACTATGTGAAAGTATGTGATATTCGGCTGAACTATTTTGGAAACTATTTAAGAAATGACTTTGCATTAGCCAGTGCATAAGACAACAGGAAATATTAAGCAATTTGAAATAGAATCACATGGAATTTAATTCCATTACAAACACCATTCCGATCGATCCAAAGTAGAGTCGCGTAGTCGTGGCGCGGCGGGCTAAAAATAAACGCCACATGTTATTGTGCACGGATTTGGTCAGCGGTGTACACCGAAACATTTATGTGCTAATTAGGTTTATTAAGCGGTTTTATTGATTAAAATTTACTGCCCGCAACAGCATTAACCTGGCACCCGTAATGAATAATTAATTGGGAGACTAGTGTGATGAAAATTGATTGATATAATGGGCATAGCATGTGGGTTTTGCATTGATTTAGGGCTGATAATTTGAGATAGACAGCACTTGATAGAGAAGCGCTAACCACACCGACAAAGTGCGGGTAGTTTTCAAATTTGTTTTACGGGCGCAATTAACCTTAACCGTGAGGGCTTAGACGGCAGACAGCGTGTCGTTTGGGGAAGCCTTTCGATGGAAATCATTGACAACCATCGTTGGTGTCAGAAAATTGTTTTCGAGACAAAAAGTGTCTCTAATAATTAAGGAGGGCGACATTCTGTGTGTTCTAATGAAAGCAATGTGCCCGTACGTAAAATTAAGAAGCAACGCGTCTGCTTGGTTGACTTAGGAACCAATTTTTGGATTTATACTTAAGATTCTCTCTTTATAACCAAGCGCAATTCTATGGAACCAGGTAGGTGTTGAGACGTTAATTTTGGTATGGAGTTTTTTTTGGCAGCATATACCATACAAATACAGACCTCTTCTTTGACATTGTATATTATATCGTGCAACATAAAAAATTCATGCAATTGGCTAGTATCACCCTTTGTGAATTCAAAAGTAAATTCTATCTCAATCGAACCTGCTACAAGGTGCGCCATTCTTAATGTCGGTATGTAAACTTTGAATAACTTTGACTTTTATCCACTTATTGACTTGAATATACATGTCTTTGCAAAGTCAATTCAGTGCTATTTTAACCATGAATTTCTTCATACAGAAAGAATCCGCTGAAATAGTGACACTGCACATTGAAAATAGTCGTTCACTTGTGTTAACTCAAAGTGCATACTGTCCCAAATATCGTGGACCGTGTGACAACACTTTTCGTCGTTTGGTTTAACATTCTGTTGAGCACGGAACAGTGGGAGATCGTCGACATGCGGTTCATCAACGCCCTAGACGTTCCATTTAACTGAATGAAACTGTAAGAAAGAGTATTGCCAAAAACTCTCATGTGTCGTATCACCACCGCGCAGTATTTTGGTGTTAGTGGAACCACCACCACAGACACATTTTGAAGTATGGTTTGCATTTGTTTCTGTATTAAGTGCAATTGACTCAAAAAATTCTGCCGACGGACTGCCCACGTCGCTTGAAATAGTGCCAAACAGTCGCTCCAATGTTTGACTCTGAACTTGACTTTTGTAAGCAAATTTTGATGACCTTTTCGCACGCTCTGGCGCCGTTACTTACTTACTTAGCACGCCTACGACCCATGTAGGGTCTGAGCCTGGGTCTGGGCATGCTGCTTCCGGTTATCAAGACCATGCTGTATTACGTCCGCGATGACTTGGTCTTTGTACCGGAGGTTTCTTGGGTCTTCCTCCCAAGAATCAGCTCTGAAGTTCTGCTTAGTGTCCAGCATTCGGCTGCATATAGCAGGACTGGCAGAATAAGAGTTTTGTAGAGCATGATTTTGGTCCTTCGAGTCAGGAGTTTTGAGCGTAGTTGTTTTGACAAACCGAAGTAGCATCGGTTGCCAAGGGGAATTCCACGTCGGATCTCCACTGTGATGTCGTTCGCGGAGTTCACGTTTGCCCCAAGGTAGACAAACTCCTTCACTACCTCCAAATTGTGGCTGTCGATTGTAATGTTTTGCCCTAGGTGGTGTGCGGCGGATTGTTTCTTGCTCGACATCATATATTTTGTCTTATCCTCATTGACCTTAAGACCAGCTCGTTTCGCCGTTCTTCAATCGACGTGAAAGCTTTCACTACGGCGCGTTGGGAACGCGCAACGATGTCGATATCATCTGCGTATCCCAACAGTTGGACTGACTTGTAGAAGATAGTGCCTTCCGTATGTACAGCAGCCCGCCGCACCGTCTTCTCCAGTACCAAATTGAAGAAATCACACGACAGCGCATCTCCTTACCAAAATCCGGTGTTGGGCCGGAAGATGCACTGGTATGTGCCGATTAGTGCGGTGCAAAACGACTTTAGACGTTCACACAGTACGCTGGACAGGATCTTGTAGGCGACGCGACGTTGAGCAGGGATATATGTACCACTATAGTTGTTGCAAGAGGTAGGATCGCCTTTTTTGTGGATGGGGCATATGGAGCTGATATTCCAGTCGTCGGGCATGCTTTCGTCTTCCCAAATTCTACAAATGAGCTGGTGCATGCTCCCTACCAGAACATTGCCACTGGCTTTGAAGAGCTCTGATGGTAAGCCTGCGGCTTTGTTGTTCTTCAGCTTTTTAATGGCTGTGTCGACTTCTTCAAAGGTCGGTAGGATGACTACTTCATCGACTGGAGTTGGGATTTCTTCATTCCCTATCACTCTCCTGGTCCGGCCCGCTAAGCAGCTGTTGGAAGTGCTGCTTAAACACATTCACTATTCCCTGCGGGTCGTAGCCTGAGTGCCTTTCCTAAAGCCTTGGGCCAGGCTTTTGACTTTTTTATAAAAGGCCCGTATTTTCTGTGATATTCTTGAGCTGGGTGATTGCGAGAGACCTTTTCTTCAGGCGTACAAGCTTTTTCTTCTCCCATCTTCTAGCCCGATACTCCTCATGCGCTGCTCTAGTTTTTCGTTGCAGCGCCTTCTGGTAAACCTCTCTGGCGCCGTTAACAAGCAAAATCGCCACACTTGGGGCAATTTTACGAGATCCATGAAACACCATTGCATCACAAAAGACGTTTGCGTCAAAACCATAATTGGGCTATTTTTCTTCAGAGAAAACAGAACAGTCAATATCAATATCGTTGGATGTCAGCTCATTATGTTTGCCCACATGGGTGTGACCTGTGGTCTGGACTGTTACTGGCGACGCTGACTGATCATCCATATATCAAACTTCGACGTGTTCCGACTTCTCTTTGTGGGGTTATTTGAAAAGCAAAGTGTACGCTAGTAGGCCTCAGATCAATGACGAACTCAAGGCAAACATTTGTGGCAAAATCATCGCTATACCGCCCGAGATGCCCGACACATTTCGCTTTCGTCAATAGTGGCGTCCACTTTATTTATTTTGTATTCAATAGCTTGTCAAAACAAATTTTAAAGGACCAAATTTAATATTTTGGTTTCTTGAGGCTATTTAATATTCACATACCGATATAATTGATGGTACACCCTGTACCTAATTGTGGCCAATTTTCGAGCTTCTTTTTTTTCGAATTTGCAAAGCTACTTTTTTTGAAAGACTTTAGAAGTTGGTAAGTAAAGAGTGTTTTTTAAGGTTTGAATTTTAATTTGGCCGCATTGTTAGTATTGCCAGTCAATTTGGAAAGTGAGACTTGATTTATTGTCGGCATCATTTGCCATTTACCATGAGCATATCGCAGCCGAATGAACGCTTGGAAATTGTGCGAATCCGGAATAAGACTCACATCTCGTTGATTGCATATTTGTACGTCAAAAAACAAAATTTCATATCTTGTATATAAAAAATTGTACACCTTTATAGGAATACCGTCACACACACTGCGCTCATGCAACTGTTGCAACTGCGTTACATATCCCTTTAGGCATGCTTTAAAATGAAAATCCAGATTTATCAGCTGCTTTAATTTCTCAATTTTTACAGTTAAATGGTAAACCACAAGCACATGCATAAAAGCTCTCAATTTGTATGCGGAGTGTCAAATGTTTCAACATGTTGGAACCTGCGTTGTTTACGTTGATTGCATTCCTCTCATTACTCAATAATTACGAACTCTACTGTGAGTTCACTGCAACCAATTTGCGAACGGTGCCCTTCGATTTAATGCAAAAAATCTGATTTTTGTAGGCGCCTTCGATGTCGAACTACATGTCCAACGACAGTTCCCCCGATTCCAAGTTGAAACATGATAACACTGCCTTCTGATGTCGATGAAAAATGTTATCATTAATCCCCTCTTTGGAAATACTCTTTAATTAAAATCCTGTCAAGGTCATTAGTCAATTAAAGAACTCAATGAACAACCATTCAGCACAGAATAATGACATCGGGGTGGATGTCCTGGCTGAAAAGTTTCAAAAGAAATTTCGAGAGTTTTATGAAATGCCTAATGAATGGAATCTCTGAATCGCTTATGCGAAAATAATCAAAAATTCCCCCAGACTCTTCTGCCTTACACAATTCACTCCACAAATCTATTGTGCAAGCAGCCAGAATCATCATACCACTGCAACGCTGATCCAATGTCATAAAATAGATTTTCCTTCATTTGTCTGTATTCAATTTGCTCAATCAGTTCTAATTTTTACGAGGAATTGGTTTCGGGTAAGGCGGTGTCTGCCTGCCATCCGAGAATCATAGATGGAAATTTAAGCGAACGCATAACCTTGACGGCGAAAGAAAAACCCTTGATAAGCAAAAAATATGAGGAATTTGTTGGAGTTCGAAGTTAATTTATGGCATGAAAATATCATTAGACTACAGTCACTCAACCGACTAGTGGCTGAAAATGTAATCAAGAAAAAATGGGTGCTACTTAAGGAGTGAGAAGAAAGGAAAGATAATTTATTATTTAGGGGGTTTCATTTGAACCTGCAGATACTGAAAAGAGATTGATACGTCAACAATTGATTGAATTCAGTCGCTGGACAACAGACAAAAGTGCTAATTGACAATTTATTTTTAAAGGAATTTAAAACTGCTTTAGCTTTGTATGGTTAAAAGTCTTTTTTAGTTTGAGGCGCCGTGGCGTAGTGGGTAGGTGCGTCGACTCCTACGCTCGAGGTCGTCAGTTCAAATCTCGAAAAAAACATCAAACATTTTTTTCACGGCTCTACCTCTTTCGAGTCACTGACAATGCTCAAAGAGTATAACTGTCTAGAAAAAAGCTTCTCAATCTCCCCGTTCGGAGTCGGCATTAAACTGTAGGTCCCCTCCGCTCGTGAGAGGACAATAGCACGCACAACACGAATGGTTGCTGAGAAGCAAGGCCCAGGTCCACCTCGGACTGTAGCGCCGCCGTTATTATTACATACTTCCAGACCCATAAACAATGTGATACTCGAAGGAAATTTCATTTCAATGACATTCAGATTTGAGGAAATAAGATGAAAACTTTATCATTATTTGGTCCGGTGAAATAATGCCAAGGGAAGTAAACTCAAATTTAAATAATTTTGAAAGGGATATAAAATCATGCATTAAAATAGGCAAAGAGGTTAATCACAAAACTATTTTTTAATTAAAAAGACTGTTTTACTGTCAAAAAGGAAAAGAAGTAAATATGTGTTTTGAAGTTAGTCTTATAGCACTACACATTAGTAAGTGATAATTTTGTAATCAAAACTTGTGAACATGTTTACCTAAAAACGTATTTCCAGCATTTGTGTACAAACGTCCTAAGACTTTGTAAGGCTCAATAACAAGTAGCGTGCGAGATATCCATTAATTCTATTTTATTTGAAAGAACATCTTCTGGCATTGAGGACAACGTCGTTTTAATATCCGTCGCGGCTTTGCCTAGTGGCAAGTAATCAGGTGGTTCAATTTTCGATGGTTTTGTCGTGTAGATCTTTGCTGAATTGGGTGGATGGAGTTGCTTTAGTTGAGAACATGAATTTTTCCTAAAGGTCAATCAGTGAAAACATTGCGTTGTCTATGGTCGTTTTGCTGAAGTTCTTGGGGTAATTGGATACCGTGGCTTTTGATGACGCACGGGTGTTGGCTGATTATTTATCAAACCGGTTCACTCGAATTTGACCACCAAATGGTGAACAGTCAACTTTGCAGGACGGTTCTTTACTTGGAAGGGCTTACTTTTGGTCTAACCTATCATTTACGTTCTTATGCGTCACAGTTCGTAACAAATACCTCTTTCAATTTTGACCCAATTCATTTTGTAATTTATTACAAATTCGCATGAAGTAACAGCCTTAAGGACTTTTTTTCTTAAAGGACATTTAACTTAATAACAAAAAGTATTTATTGTACATCACTTCCTTTAATTGAAGTTTAAGGGGAAAAGAGTTTAGGAAAACATAGTTATTGCGACCATGCAGTGTTTAACTATGCCTGGAAGAATAACTA